>CM040121.1:558799415-559405423 GCA_022559845.1 Amorphophallus konjac | reverse complement strand
AAAAATCCCCGGTAATTCCCTCTCCTTTTGATGTTCTTAAACTCTTTAAGAATTGATGCTATGCTTGTGAAGAGGGCTAATTGAGGTTGTCTTGTCTTGTCTTTCTACATCTTTGGCAGGTTTACAGGTTCATTAGCACGAGGCCCAAGTCTTCTAGCCGGCTGGAAGAGTTGGAGTTAAAAGGATTCAAGCTTTACTACTGCAGGTTACCTGACGGTCTGGTGCAGGCGCGTCACTATCTTCCGGCGGTCTATCGTACGGCCGTCGCTTCTAAGCGACGCACGGGGTTCTGGCCGTTACTTCCAAGTTGATCTGCAGGCTTTCCTTGGTTTTCTCTCCCGTGGGCGGGTGTTTCATCCACCTATTTCCAAGGTACATTCGAGTCTTTGACTTGTGTTTACTTTGGTGGCGATCACATCTTTCCTTGGTATTGGGCATTAGTTGTCTTCTTCATCACATCTTTATTTCCCTTGCTTGTTCCACCCCTAGCGGTGTGTTTTTATTTATTCCTTGCTCCACGCCCCAGCGTGTGTTTTTTCCTTTTCCTTAGCGTAATTTGATTGAGATAGCATGCCCATGCTAGAGCTAGCTATGATTGCCTAGGTTCATGTTCACATGTTCATAGGTTTGAGTAGATCTTTGATTGCTTGTTTGTCATCTTGCCATATTACTTTGCAAACCTCAAAAGTAAGATAAAAGATAGGCAAATAAATGTCAACAACGGTGTTTGTATTCCCTCTACACCGGGTCTTGAGGAGAATGAGGCTGTGGAGTGGAGCTCATCATTTTACCAGTATTTGAATTCTTGCCATTATTATTTGTTAATTTATATATTTTTTGAGTGAGTTCGTTATTACTATTTATTTATTTTTCTTGTGATTTATCCATTTATTATTGTTATTATTAGGTTTATTTTTATTGTTTGTTCATTTTATTACCGCTTATTTACTTGTCATTTTTTGTTGAGTCTGTTATTATTATTTATTTATTTTTGTTATCATTTATTCATTCATCATTCTTATTGAGTTTGCATTATTATTCACTTATTTCTGTTATCATTTATTTGTCTTTTTATTATTATTATTATTTTAAGCTTATTATTGTTATTACTTATTTCTTTATTATTCTTATTTCTTTATTCATTTTTTAATTTGTTATTATTTATTATTATTATTAACATTATTGTTCGCTATTATTTCTCCCTTTTCTTCTGAGTTTGCTGTTATTATCATTATTTAATTTTTTTATCCTTATTTGTTTATTTATTATATTTTCTTTTAGCTTATTATCATTATTTATTATGCCGGGAGCGTGCCGTTAAAAGGGGAAGGGTGTACCGCTGGAGGTTGGAGGCTGTACCGCTGGAGGGTCGAAGGCTGCACTGCTGGGGGTGAGCTGAGGGTGTGCCGCTGGCGGCAGTGGAAGGGTGCACCGGCCAGGGCGTGAACGGGAGGGTGTACCGCTGAAGGAGGGCACAAGTGTACCGCTGAGGGGCTGATCGGGGTGTACCGCTGAAGGGTTTGAGGACGTGTATCGTTCAGAAGGCAAGGAAGAGTGTACCGCTGGGGGAATTTAGGAGTGTGCCGCTGGAGGTTGAAGGTAGGCGTACCGCTGGGAAGAATGGAGAGTAAAACCAAGCAAAGTATGTTGTTCAAAGAGTGGGCCAGGGTTCGAGAGAGGGTCCCTTGTTCAGTTCATGATGAAGCATCTTAGATGGTTAAGCTTTCAGCTTCCTGTGATGAGATTGAGTCCCAAGTTGTATTTAGCAATGCAGTTCTTAAAGTCTTATTCAGCCAATTCTTAGAGCCTTGAATCGTTCCTTTAGTTGATTAGAATGTTTTATTGTTACTTACTTCGTTCGTTTGTTGCTTCCTTCCACCCTTTTTTAATTTATTGTCATTCCTAACGAAAATTCGGCAGCACCTCCCCTTGACTCGGGAGGTAAAGGAATAACAAGGAACATGCCCACAAGGAGTGGCATGAACCAACAACTGAGGGGGGTGCCTGAGCAGCCACCTTTGGGGAAACTTCGGAAAACTCGGAGAAAACGTCGAACAAGGAATTGGTGGACTGGTGCAAGCTATGAGTATACCATCGAAATGATAATCAATGTGTGCCACTGAGGCAGCCCAAAGGGTGTGCTGCTGAGGTAGCCAGAGAGAGCATGCCGCTGGGCTGACAAATGAGAAGTGTACCACTGAGACAGTGAAAGGAGGGTGTGCCGCTGGGCCGCCAAGGGAGGTGTGCCGCTGGGCAAATCTAGGGGGGGCTGTGCCGCCAAACGAGCGAATGGGAGAGGCGTGCCGCTGGGGGCCTGAGAGGTAGGATGACTGGGAGGCTGGGATGGGTGTGAGTACACCTTGGACTTTGAAGGAAAGGCTGAGGAGCCTTCTGACTAGTAGGTGGGTGATACACGCCAAGTAGAGGTCCACGAAACTTCGACGGGCTATAAAGGGTGGAAGAAGGGGGATTGCATTACAGAATGCCATCAAAAGGAGGAAGGGGTTAGCCTTGCCTTATCAAACCAAGAGCTAAACCTTTCAACAAGGTAGACACATGCCATGGGAGGGGAGATCAAGCAAGGAGTCGGAGAACCGGAGATAGACGCCAAACTCACAGACCAGCAGGAAGAAGGAAACTACAAATACACCAAACGAAGGCAAGATCAAACGGTGTTTTATTCATGACAAACTCAAAATGACAAAGGCCATGGCCAGAAGACCAAGTGTAACCCAGTACATCCAAGCAAACAAAAAAAGATACAATGGGAAAAAGAAAGAAAATGTGGGGAGAGGGGCAAGATGAGGAAGGGTGATCGCTCCCTTCACCACCACCCTTCCCTCTCCACCCTACAGCGCACACTCTCTTTTCCTCTCCTTCTTCTCTTCTACCTTCTTCTTCTCTTCTTCTTCTTCTCTGGAGCTCTCTTCGAACGGGTGCCCTCGCCTCTCTCTGTGTGTCCTCCTTTCTCCTCTTCGTGAGGCTTTTTATACGTGGGCCGTTGACGGGGCCGACCTCATGATGGCACTGCCATCCGAGGTTGACTTCGGTATCTTCCTCGTCAGGTGAAGATCTCCCTCCTCCAGCCAGAAGGTGACACCGAGGGGGGGTGCTAGCTGGCTTTGAAGTGGCCGAACTACGCGCCAATGGGTCTGCCTATTGACCATTGTATCTTCTGCCGGTGCGTGCCGTTAAGGGGAATTCAACGTTGTGCCGCTGGGGAAAGGGCATTGGGCGTTGAGGGCAGAACGCCCGTACCGCTGGGAGCTTGAGGCCGTGCCGCTGAAGGGCGGAAGGGTCGTGCCCCTAAAGGGCTTGAGGCCGTACCGCTGAAGGGCAGAAAGCTCGTGCCGCTGGGGACTGAGGTAGGGCGTGTTGCTGAAAGGCTAGGGGGCGTGCCGCTGGGGCATCTGACGAGCGTGCCGCTGGAGGCATCAAGCTGGTTTCCTTTTCTTCCTCTCTTCTTCTCATCTTCTCTCCTACTTTCTCCTTTTCTTCATTTCCCTGCACATAAACGTGGGGTGAGAATTTCTTAGCGTCCACAAGAGTGTGCCGGCAAAGGGGCAAGCGGGCGTGCCGGCGAGGGGCACGAATGGGCGTGCCGGCGAAGGACGTGCAGGCGTGCCGCTGAGCGTAGGGGGAGCGTGCCGGTAAAGGGTCACAGGAGCGTGCCGGTGAAGGTTGCTAAAGGGGCGCGCTGGCGAAGGGTGCGGGCGGGTGTGCCGGCGAAGAGCCGCTAGGCTGGGGCGTGCCGGCAAAGGGCGCGTGCGGGGTACCGGCGAAGGGCGTGCCGGCCAAGGGTGGCTGGCGGGTGTACCGACGAAGGGCATGGGATCCCACTCTTCTTCCATTCTTATGTCTTTTCTTTTTTTCTTGTCTCTCTTGATTTTATTTAGTTGCTTGGATTTCTTCTCTCTTTCCCTTGATTATCTTCCATTAATCTTTCTCCCATGAGGACGAATATTCAAGTTGCTTAATTGTTGTTCGACTCGGCTCTCTTTGGGTTGATTGTGGTTCCCTTGCCGTGGTTAAAGCGTTTTATCGTTGTTCTTTTCATTGGTTTGTTGCTCCCCTTAGCCTTTTAATTTGTTATTGTCCTATTTGTTTGTGCTTCCTTTTGTCTTTTTAATATGTTATCGTTTCTAACAAAAATTCGGCAGCATCTCCCCTTGACCCGAGCGTAAGGGAGATGCAGGGAATGCGCCCACAAGGAGTGGCAGAACCCGACAACTAGAGGTAGCCGCTCGAGAGCGGCAACACCTTAATAAAACTTCGAAAAACTCAGAGGGAACGACGAATGGGAGACAATTCTAGGACTTGCTAAGGGGGGTGCGCCGGGCGAGAAGGAGGGGCTGGTGGCTAGCGTGCTGGCCAGGGAGCCAGTAGGGGCTGGAGAGGTGTGCCGGCCTGAGGGAGGCCATGGTGTGTCGACGAAGGGTGGCCTAGAGTGCATCGGGGAAGACCCGCAGGGGTGTGCCGGCGAAGGGCTTGGCTAGGGCGTGTCGGGGAAGGAGCTGGGTGGTGTGCCGGCGAAGGGCCTGGCCAGGGCGTGCCGGGGAAGGCCCGTAGGGGCGTGCTGCAGGAGGCACAACTTGGGTGTGCCGTTGGAGGCACGGCTGGGGTGTGCCGCTGGGGGCGCCCAGGGGTGAACGAAGGCAAAAATGCCCGGGAGGAAGCAAACCCTAACACAAGGAAAAAAAGGAAAGGGGCGTGAAACACTGAAGGAGGCAAACACGGAAGAAATACTTTAGAAAGACGTCTAAAAATACTTGCAAGCCTTCTACTTACATCGCAACGACGATAAAAAAAGGAAATGAAGGAAAAGAAAGAAGAAAAGGAAATACAGTGGGGAGGGGAACAGAGCATGGACTCCTCCTCTCCCACAGCTCACTCTTTTCTCTCTCCTCTCTTTTCTTCTACTTCTTTTTCTCTTCGCACGGACGTCGGGAGCCGGAGTAGCAGCGGGGAGGGGAAGGGCAGCAGGCCCTCTCCCCCTTTTCTTCTTCTATTCCGATGGTGGCGGTGGGTGAAGCAGCAGCACTCTCCCCTCTCTTCCTCTCTTCTCTTTTCGCACAGACGGCGGCAGTGGGTGCAGCGGAGAGCACTCCTCCCCCTCTCTTCCTCTCTTCTTCTCTTCTCCTTCTTCTTCTCTGGCTCTTTCCTCCTCTCTTCCTCTGTCTGTCCGTGTGGAGCAGTGGAGGCTTTTTATACCTCTCACGGCAAGAGCTCCCGAAGGCGGGGAGCGTCCGAAGTCGACGGGCATTAAATGGGAGTTGACTCTCCCGTCCTTGGTTGCAGGAGGGAGTAGCTTGCGTGTCTTCCTCCCTGGGCGACACCTCAGCCAGCTCACTGCGCGCCACGAATCATAGGGGATGGGCATCACGTCGCTCTGTCAGTTGCACCGGGTGGGAAGGTGTGCCGCTGAGAGGCCAAAAGGTTGTGCTGCTGGAAGACACGGAAGGTGTGCCGCTGGAAGGGCTGGCAGGTGCGCCGTTGAAGGGCCTGGCAGGCGCGCCGTTGAAGGGCCTGGCAGGCGCGCCGTTGAAGGGCCTGGAAGACGTGCCGTTGAAGGGCCTGGCAGGCGCGCCGTTGAAGGGCCTGGCAGGCGTGCCGTTGAAGGGCCAATAAGGGGTGCCGTTGAAGGGGCTGGCAGGCGCGCCGTTGAAGGGCCGTGCCGCTAAAGGGGCGTGCCGCTGAAGGGCCTAAGGGCATGCCGCTGAAGGGCCATCAGGGGCATGCTACTGAAGGGCTGCCAAGGCGTGCCGCTGAGGGGCTGCCAGGGCGTGCCGCTGAAGGTCTAAATGGGAAGTCTTGAGCCTGTTGAGAGCGCGAGTTGTGGCCCATCTGATTTTTCTTCGAGGCCCATGGATTGTGGGGCTCTTGGTGGTTGATTTCTCTTCACTGTCGAGACTCCGGGGACGGCTTCACGGCAGTATATGCGTTTGTTTGAAGAGTTTGGATGGCCCATCTTCCCCGTGGTTTTTTATTTGGAGTCGTTGTTGATGCCAGACTAGTTGGGACGTATGGGCGTGCAATTTTGCATGTTAACACACCCTCGAACCCCGAGGAAGAACCGACGCACCTGAAACGCAGGGGTGAGCCTCCTGTCACTTGCCCAATAGGGATCCCGCAGAACCCCAACTGAGAAATAACGGCGGCACGGAAAGAAGTAACTACGAAAGTAAGAAAGTAACTACGGTGGCCGGTAAAACCTTGGCTCTACAGCTACTCCTACTGTACCAGAAAAAACGACCTAGTCTCCCATCGGGGGACAACCAAGCCACGCACCCGACCACCCGATTCCACGATCGAGGACCACCAGACACGAACCGCCCTAGCCATGCTACTAGGCAAAACGCCACGATACCTCCGTAACGGAGGCCTGCCCTCAAAAAGGGCTCGAGCCAAAACCACACGGTCAGGGAACACGGTCACGACTTCACCATCGTGAACACAACGCTGTCTGGGGAAAGGCCCTCGGTGACGCTCACAGGAAACCCTGGACCTCGACTCCAGGAACACTCCCGAAACCACTCACGAAGTCCCGTCTCGCAGACGGAAACAAAACCCGGTACACGACGACTCACGTCACGTGACAGGAGCACCACCCACTAGGAGAACGACCGGATGCGTCCCCTAACGTCTTACACCGCGTCACAAGTGTCTAGCTACAACGCCCCGGGCGTGAGACTCAGACACGTAACAAGTACCACAACAAGGACTAGTTGGGGTCACGCTCGTCAGCGCGTGTCCTAAGCCTCCAACTACGTGTGCACACACAGACCATCTGCTCTAGGTTGGGTCCTCTAGCTGGTTTTCCCTCCCACCGAACTCTGGTGGCAATGAACACTAGAAACCACAGGAAGCTACGACTAGTGGACGTGTCACAGAACGTGAACACTAGAAACCACACACGCACCCATTGCGAGTAACACGGAGTAACAGGTGGCTCAAAGCCACCTGACTCTGGATGGCCCACTAGACCTACTAAACCCAACGACCTTTGAGTCATAAGACTCGGGGTCAAGACCGTTGCACATGACAGCACTGAGCCGTCAATCTGGCCTAATCCCTAGGTCCAGAACAACGATGGAAAGACTCACAAGACAGTTCACCACTACCGAGACCCATCCCTCGATGAGGGAAACTTAAGCGACCTCCAGCCTCAGGCTGGGAGATTGGACTCACAGTCAAGGCCACACACATGGCCCACTCGGAAGCCACCTTCCAGAGAAGCAAGGACTTGCGGGGAAACCTCACCGCACTCACACCGATACACAGCAACTCGATCTAGCAAGAACACGGAAGCCCGGAACACCTGGGGTCACCTAGACCCGCCAAGCTCATGGGCACGCTTACGAGGTAAAAAGAACCTCCGGACACCCAAAGACACGGTCACGGAACTCCATGGGGTGTCTGGGACACACACAGCCCAAGGGGAGCACGATCAGCCGTAGACTGCCCGCCCTTGGCAGCCCGGCAGGCCACCCCAAGAATGTGCTATGCAAAAACGCGCTATCTTTGCACGGCGCGTTATGTTTGAACGCGCTATAGGTCCATAGCGCGACAAGACTGAACGCGCCCTAGACCTATAACGCAACCAGGCTAGATCGCGCCATGACCCTATAGCGCGACAAGGACAGAACGCGCTAGGACCCTATAGCGCGATAGGAACCGCCTAACTGTTCATCTTCTCCGATGAACGCGTCGTATCGGGGCAGCGCGACCCTCAAGAACGCGCTACCTGAGACTAGCGCGTTCTCAGTCCGCGCCCGAAAACGGCGGAAACCGTAGAAAAACCCATTCCACGCACCGTTCACCCCCAGGTGAAGGGGAAACAAAAGGGGAAACCTCCCCCAAGCCCCTAGGCATGCATCTAAACCCCTGGATCGGCCAAAAACACCGTAAAACGGGAGATCCGGCTCACACCCCAAAAACATGAATTTTCCCCCAAATCCCTCGAATAAGCCCGCTCGGCTCACCACGGCCTACAAAACTCACGGGAAATGAAGTACGCGGGTTGAGGGTCCATCTCCCTACCTCCACCGAAGATTTGACGCACCGTGGACGCCGATCTACGAAGAAAACGCCGTTGAAGCCTCGCCGTTCCACGAACCCACGGCCGAGCTTCACAACGCCTCCAACGCCTCGATCCTCACCCATCCTCTCCCGTGCCTCGCCCGCGCCGTCCCCACCTCGCCCACGCTCCACCCCATCGGCCGCCGGAGAGAGAGGGAGAGAGGAGAGAGCGTGAGAAGAGAGAGGGAGAGAAGAGAGAAATGAGAGGGGAGAGAGAGAAAATGGTTATATATATAGGAAATTTTGGAAATTCTGGAAAATACCAAAAATAGGAAAATCACGTTTCTGCTATCCTCGGAACGCACCGATCGCAATGGTACCACACTCGCCTAGGTGAACGGCCCGGTTCACCCGAAACGAGATTCCGAAGGAATTATCGAAACACACACCGGGAATCGGAAAATACACGCGGAAAAGCCGCGGAACACTTCCGGGCCTCCGAAACAACTCCGGATCGCGTCGATCCGAACACGAAAGATGTCCGAAACGAAATTTCGGATACAATAGAGTCGGACACTCCGAGAAACCAGATCCGGGACCCACGAACAAAGATCTGAAAAATCCGGGGCATTACAGTTCTTGAGTCCAACATGGTGTTCCACCGGGCCTCGGACGCGGTAAAGTGCTTGGCGTTCGTTGCCACCCTCCGGGAGAACGCTCAAATGTGGTTTGAGTCCCTGTCGGTCGGGACTATTTCCTCCTTCCAATAGCTGAAGAAGCTGTTCAAGGAGAATTTCACCTACTGTCGCAAGAAAGCCAAATCAACGGTGAGCCTACTCACCATTCGTCGAGAGCGAGAGGAGACCCTCTGGTATACGTACAATTTCTGTGTTTTCTCCAATATCTTTTTATCTATTTGTATACGTACCTCTAAAATTTCAAAGATCGAATAGTTACTATGCATCTATCGTATGATAATTAATATCAATATAGGCGAAGACTATCATCACAATTTGCATGGGCAATTTGGCAAAAGTAATGTTAGCACATAACCAGATTAGGAGTGGGCTGGGTTAAAAGTTTGACTAAAAAGAATGACCACCTGGGTTGGTGAAGGTAGGAACAAGTCGATTTATGGTGCGTACAAATGAAAATACTTCACTGCCACGAAATATTTAACCATTTTCATGGAAGTACGGTAAAACGAGAAGACTTGGGCAACATTTGAGAAACACTTTGGACTTCGACTCTTGGCTAAAAAAATTTGAGGGACTCTTTGAAAATTGAGTGGGAGAGGTTGAACACGCTAATCGACCTCGATTAATGACCGTGTATGTGAGAGGGAGACAGGGTCCATCGAAGAATTCTCTCTCATTGATTGTGCCATCCTCCCGACAACTCCGATAATAAAGAGACTCTTTGTGAGCGGATCACTTGTGAGTCTCAATTTCTCTCTCATCATTTAACTATTTTGATTTATTATATTTCATTTTCAACGAGTATCGTAGAGAGAGAGAAAGCTACTCAATTACTATGATTTTGAAAATGATGACTTTTGATTTCTCAGTCTCTCTACTGCAAGTGTCTCTCTACTACAAGTGACAATTTGACTTTTAAGAAGTTAAATGTCACTCAATGTCACTCATGCTCATTTATTTTTATGTTTAAAATGTAATAATTTTGAGTTCAAAAATCACCCCCAAAACATTTCCAAACTAAGCCTAATAGAAAATGGAGGAGGACAAAATACTATAATTTGTGCATTGGCCCTTATTTTCCTACCAGTCAAACTAAAGAGGGAAAATAGAGAAATCAAAAAACAAACACGACACACGCATTCTCTCTCTCTTCCCCTTCCTCTTCCCATCTCTCCATCTCCTCCTTCCACCACCCTCTCTCTCTCTCTCTCTCATATGGTTCATTGGTCCCCGAGGACGGGCTTCTGCACCCTTCCCCATGGAGCTCCCCAAGACCATCGCCCACTCTGGCCGGCTCCCTCGTCACCGGAGAGTCTCTTGCCTGGTTGTATTGCTCCTCCTCTTCCTATTTGCCGCCTTCTTTGCCGCCTGGGACGCCCCCTTCTCCTTCTGGGAATCCCATCTCCCTTCCTCTATCCTCCCCCGCCTATTCCCCTGCCACGCTCTCGGTCCCGGCCCGGTGCCGCCCGAGAACTCGACTGGTTCCAAAGTCGAGGACTCAGGTAGCCTGCCCTACGGCGGCGAGCTCCCCACCGATCTCGCCCCCGGCCCGTCCCCGCCGCCCGAGACCTCGACCGGTTCCAACGTCGAGGAATCTGGTAGCTTGCCAAACGGCGGCGAGCTCTTCACCTGTGACTTCTTCAAGGGGAGCTTGGTGGATGACGACGAGGGGCCGAGGTACCGCCCGGGGTCGTGCCCGTTTGTGGAGGAGGCGTTCGACTGCTTCGGCAATGGGCGGCCGGACTCGAATTATACGAAATTCCGTTGGAAGCACAGATGGTGCAACTTGTCCAGGTTTGAGCCTCTCTCTCTCTACGCGTCTAGAATTTACGTGGGGGCGGAGGTCCTTTTCCTTCGCTTATGAGCCGAATAATGTGATTACATTCGCTGTTTAATAGCATTCATGTTTAAATAAATGATGACGTTCTTTTCTTTATTCCTATGTTGTTTGTTGGGGCACTAGGGAATAAAATAATAATAAAATAAAATAATTTTAAATATAAAGACATATTTTAACGAAATCAGAAGTTACAGTGATGAGATAAGAAGATGACTATCAGAGTCGCCTTCTTCACTCCACACTCTAAATCTAATAACTAGGGTGATAGTTCTTCGCGATTAGTGCCGATGGAATATCTCTATTACACACCGAAGATTAACTCCATTTATATACCTTCCCCATGTGTCTCTCCTTTTCTCTTCTAGGAAAACCACCAACTTTTTCACTTCAAGAGTGGCTCTTCCTCTTTGAAAACCCATCCGAGCATGATAAAACAATGGCATCTCCTATATATATTATGTTGGGTTGGCCCTTTCAATGGGGAAAAGACGATGCCTTCCTTTATCTTTTGTGGGGTCAAGGGGCAAATAAAAAAGGGAGAGGGAGAGAGAGAGAGGGTAAGAATTGCTTGGAAGAGGCCAACACCTCTTTCAAGCGTCATGGGCACCGCGACGTCTCTACCTAAATGGGAATATGCCCATCACGCATAGGCCCATTAATATCTCCCACTTGCCCATTTAGATCTAACAGTACATGTCTTTCCCTTTTTACGGTAAATGATCTCAACGGTCATATAAGAAATGGAGGGTGCAACCTCTACGAGATTTATCGAGTAACAAACATGTGTCCCATTAAGTCGTCATCTTACTAATGGATCATCCAACTAATCTTGGTATGTACCTCAGGCACTCAGTATCAACATGATTCGACACTACGGATCTCTCGTAACAGACAATGTCAAACCCAAATGCTAAGCGCTCATGACTCTATCACCACTTAGGCAACAAAATCTCCCAGGATATGAGCAACGAAACATGGTGAGATAGTGAGATGCTTTCTCTATGCCGCTTATGCTAATTCAATTTATCTTGACCACTTTCCTAGACATATTCTGCTGGATGGTATCAACTATCGCCCTAAATAGCATGCCAAGGTAACGACATCAAGTATCATTTTCATGACACAACGTTGCAGGTTACTAGAGGTACATCGGGTATCACACGAATGTGATTCATGAGCTCACACAATGATGAAGAGAGATCCATTCATCATTCTCATGTGCGACCGAATATTACATATGCGATATGAAACACATGTTACAGTGTTCTTCCATTTACATGGGCGTGTCCGAATAAGATATTATAAAAACACAGCACGGATACAAATCCAGATGGACCTACGCAACTAATCAGAGTCTCACAAACTAGTCGCTCCTCTTGAGTGCCTTCTTGCGACTCATGTATCTGGATTTTACATACTCCACAAGATTGTACCTACATCCACGTGGCCGATCTGAGTCAGATCTTATCTTGGTCTCGGCCAAGGCAGCATATTAATATTACTTGAAATATTATGCTCGCTCCTTGACCTCTAGGGCGTCGTAATATCAAATGCCTCATCTTTGCTCACTATCTGTAAGTGCCAAAGGTGAACCACCCGTGTGAGGGGGTTGGTTCAAGTCTGGTGACACTCTGACAATATGTAAAGCAATCAATCATTCAAGTAGATATTATCGAATAATAAACAAACTTTAATGATGTCAAACATTGTAAACTATTACAATTTATAGTTTACAAAGACCCATAGACCCACAATAGCTAACAAAACTTTCTCTGGCTATCTGCTTTGTTAGTGGATCAGCTACGATTCGAGTAAAACTGATCTGTCGGAGCGCCACTAACCCTCCTCCTAGTAGATCTCTGATGTAGTAGTAACAGATATCAATATGCTTTATTCTGCCATGATATTTAGGATCTTTGGCGAAAGCTGCCGATGTATATAGCAATACACTCTCATCTCTATGAAGTGTGGTGGCTAATCGTTGCAAAAAATTCTATAGTCATGCCGCCTCGTGACTTGCAGCAAAACAAGCCACATATTCGGCCTCCATTATGGATAGGGCAATGCAAAACTGTTTCTTGTTATACTACGAGATAGCTCCACCAGCTAATAAGAACATGAAGTTTGAAGTGGACTAGCGCTCATCTCGGTCACCGGCCCAATCCGCATCACTGTAGCCGATAATTCTCAAGTCGCTTTCCTTGTAACATAATGCATAATTTCACATCCCTCGTAAATATCAAAAAATTTGTTTGACGGCTTTCCAATGTGCGGGACCTGGGTTACTCTGATAACGACTAACTAAACTCACTGCGAAGCTAATGTCTGGATGAGTACACAACATGACATACATTAGACTTCCAATCGCAGTGGCATATGACACTCTGAGCATTCTTTCCTTTTCTTCTATATTTTTGGAGCATTGGCAAACACACTAAGGGCACACCCTCTATCAAGTGGAATATCAATAGACTTTGAATTGTGCATTCGGAAACGCTTCAAAATCTTATTGATATGAGTTTCCTAAGATAAACTCAGCAATCTTTCCGAGCGATTCCGCACAATTTTCACTCCGAGCACATAGCTCGCTTCACCCATATCTTTCATCTCAAAGACAGAAGACAGTCATCCCTTGGTGGCATTGATTAACTCCATATTATTTCCAGCTATCAATATGTTATCAACATATAACAACAAAATGAGAAATCTTACTCCCACTTGCTTGACATACACACAGTGGTCCTCTTCGACCATCTCAAAATCGTACGAGATAACTCTCTTATGAAAATTTAAATGCCACTGTCTAGACGATTGTTTTTAGCTATATATTGAGCGTTGAGACAGTAAACTTTTTGCTCTTCACTTGTAGCCTCAAAGCCTTCTGACTGGACCATATAAATCTCTTCGTCTAATTCTCCATTGGGAAATACAGTCTTGACATTCATTTGGAATAATTCCAAATCAAGATGCGTAATGATAGTTAAAATAAGCCGAATAGATGAGAATCTCACTACAGGTGAGAATGTCTTGTCATACTCTATACCCTCCTTTTGGGTATAACCTTCTGTCACAAATCGTGCTTTATATTTGTCTATTGCCTCATCTGCCTTACGCCTAAGTTTGAAAATCCACTTTTTTCCATTTGCTTTACGCTTGGGCGGGAGTTTCACTGACTCCCAAACTTCATTCCACGCCATCGAATTAATTTTCTCTTGCATAGCAGCTTCCCATTCTTTCCTAGATGATGATGTAAGAGCTTCTTGAATAGATCTAGGCTCCTCATCATCCATGGGCTCACAAAGAAGTACATCGTCATCAATTTCGAAAAGACGACGAGGTACATGCCTGCGCTTGCTACGACGTAAAGAGTCTTGACTTAGTGGCTCTATTGGTGCACTCCCACTGGGCACACTCCCGCTAGGATGATTATCCTTATTATTTTTTATGGATACAAATATGGAAACATATTCTCTTCCTTCGCCGGAAGATGGTAGGATATCATACTGTTCATCTGTTCTCATAAACATCAAGACTCTTTCCACTGTCGCCAAAACTAGGATATTCTTTTTCTAAGAAAACAACATCTTGGACCTCTCGCTCCGTCATTCCTCCTTTTGGATGTTATCTATACCTGACATAACTCACTGAGCTCTCAGGGTATCTGATAAAGATAAGCTTCTGAGCTCTAGGGTCAAGTTTTCTAAACTTACTTGATATGTCATGGACATATCCTGTTGAACCCCACGGGCGTAAATGATCCAAATTAGATTTGTGGCCATTCCATAATTCATATGAAGCAGAAGGAACTGACTGCAAAGACACACAGTTAAGGATGTAGGTAGCAACTAATAAAGCATCTCCCCAAAAAGATATTGGGAGATTCGTCTGCGCCATCATCGACCTAGCCATATCCAGAAATGTCATATTCCTTTGCTCAGTAACACTATTTTTTGCGGCATATATGGAATAGTGAGTTGTCATCGTATACTATTTTCCTCACACAATGTACGGAACTGATCCGATAAATATTCGCGTCCATGGTCTGTCCGAAGAGCTTTAATGCTCTTCTCCTTTTGGTCCTAGACTTCCGCTAAGAAGTGCTTGAAACAATTCAGCGCTTCATAGTGATAAGCAATCAAATATATCTACATGTATCGCGAAAAATCATCCATAAATATGAGAAATAAGAGTAACCATGTCGAACCCTAATGCTCAGTAGCCCGCATATGTCGGAATGGATAACCTCTAACAGTTCTGAGGCTCTTACAGCCTTACTAAAAGGCTTACGGCATGCCGCTAGACATGGCTCACATATCGACAAGTTGACCTTAGTGAGCGGCCTTAAAAGACCTTCTCGAGCTAATCTAGCCATCCTATTTTCTCCTATGTGGCCTAAGCGAGCATGCCATGTCACAGAATCTAAGTCTTTGTGAGTCGACACAGACATCGATACAGAAGAAGAACAAGAGAAATAATCCATAACAATATCCAATATAAAGAAACCACCATGTATTACACTATGTCCATAAATAACATTGTCCAAGATAATATTTACAGAACTGTCAGAAAAAGTAATTAAGATAAAAATGCATCACCAACAAAGTGGAAATTAACATGAGATTATATTGGATCCCTGGCGCATAGAGCACATCATACAAAAGCAGCGTTCGTCCGCTTCCAAAATGGAGTTGGTACGCACCGACTCACTGGACTTCTTTGCTGGTTTTGTTACCCATGAACACTCTTTGCTTGCCTACTGGAATCTGACGTTAATATACACAACCTGTTCGATCCATAGTTATGTGTTTTGTTGCTCTTGAATCCACAATCCACACAGAATTAAGACGAGTAGTCAAAACATGTGTACAAACATAAGTACACATAGAGCTAGGAACATATTTTACCTTTTTCGGCTCAGGACACTCATGAGCGAAATGGCCTTGTTTGAAATTTTTCGGCTCAAGACACTCATGGACGATGCAGTTAAAACATTTCATACGGCTTTTGTCCTTTTTCCTGTCACGCTTCCTATGGTGGCAGTTAAATGGTTTATCCATCTTGGGAGCCGGTGTAGTGTCACGCCCTTTCATTCTCGTTTATGATCCCTTTCTATGAAAACGTTAGCTACTCTGAGTGACATTTGCTAGTGCGATGCAATATCTCGCGCTCAGCTTTCAACTCCACATGACAAGAAACATCCAGAAAACTCTTGATATTCTCGTTATGAATTAGAATCTGCTTCATCTAGGTCCACGAGTCTGGCAAGGACCTAATCACAGCTTACACTTGTTACTCATCAGTGAGTTCATGTCTTGCTGCCTTCAAATCACGAATCATGGTTGACATCACCCTAAGGTGCTCAGCCATTGTGTGGCGCGAGTCCTTCCGGTAGGTCTCAAATTTCAACACGAAAGCCCTTAACTAGGTTACTGAAGTTCTACCAAAAATAAATCTTAATTGGTCCCACATTTCCTTAGCAGTAGTGTAGTTCTCAAACTCGCCTATCAGATCATCTTTCATGGCACTTAACATAGCAAAGCATGCACTACGATTTCTTTTGAACCAAGCTGCATAGGTTTCTTGGTCCTGGTGATGCTGGATAGTATTACCCTCGACGGCGGTGACATGGTCACAGTCAGATGATCGAGCAAGTCATGCTCATCTAGCAAATATTGGATCTTACGGTGCCAAATATCATAATTAATGTCGTTTAATTTTTCACCTTTTGTAAGATCCGCAATTACGTTCTTGGTAGCCATTATGAACCACTACATATCAAAAAGAGAAACTAATCGATATCAATTTACACATTGTCCCAATTTGCTATTAGAAGTCCAAACTAATATTATATTGAGATTTCTTATAGAGCGAGATCGAAAGTAGAGCTAGGCAATTAGAATAATCTCCCACTCATATAAGATCATTCGACAACATTAAAATGACTTCGAGCAAATTTATAAATTATTTCACATATGCAAAAATAATTTGTATAAATTTAAACAAATAACTAAATGCACATGATATTTAACATGTTAAAAGAAAACTGATTATTTTATAAATATGTTTACATAATATACACAATTTCCATTGCAAGCATGTACAGACAGACGCACAAAAGGTGGAAACAAATGCGTACATCAAAAGGAAACTATACACATGAGTCATTATGCATAAAGTCTCAAAACAGCTGTATATAATCGTTAACCATCATGACCTCCCCTTCCAGGGTCACAAAAGTGATACAAGGAGATGGCGGTTGGAGAAATCCAAAAGACGGCTGCGGGCACCAACTAGGTGGCCAAGGCTCCCAAGATGTCTGAGCAGGATAAGGAGGCACCCATGACTTCGGTGAAGGTGGAGGAGCCCATCCAACATAAGAATCGTGAGGTGTCTGTCAAGTCGACTTGGCGGCTCTCCTCGCTCCAACAGAAGTCCTAGCCTGTAGTGGTATGGGCACTCGGACTCTAGTTGGTAAGGGAAAAGAGGACACCCTACGCTCCAAGACCAGTACCGCACCATCTGTCGCATATCCCCTAGTCATGGGACTCATCATTGCCTGGGGCACAGGGTCGGTCGACCGGATGGTCGGTGCCGCTGGGCAACCAGGTGATCAACCTTGGTCGCTCCTCCCACGAGTGGTGCCGCAACTGTCACACTGGCCGTAGTCTCCTCGTGCAATTCCTAACTATGGAGAGCTCTCTGGAAGCCCATACGGTACTCCTGAGCTGTAAGACGACACTGTCGAGAGGGTGCCTCGCTCCTCCGTAGGATCACACACAGGAAGAAGACTTGGGGCGATGTCATTTTCTCCCGACGATGACGATAGAATCTCTTGCTTTATTTCCACCCCGACAGGTTATGCCAAAGGGCCTGTAGGTATGCGCAACGTCGCTCGAATCTATGCATGCACCCTCACGGGAGGAAAAGAAGGAAGAGAATCCTAATCTGGGGACGACTCCTCGGAATAGTCCGTGAGGACATCGTCACGGTGGGGAGTAGTCGACAAAGCCGCCATCCAATACAATTATAACAATAGAATAAAATAAAATAAAAAATAGAAATAGGACCATCATGACTCTGATACCAATGTTGGGGGACCCCGAAAGAAAATAATAATGAAATAATATAGTACTAAATATAAGGATGTACCTTTCAACGGAAGCAGAAATGAACTTTTTCCTACATAGATAAAAAGACGACTATCAGAGTTACCTTCCTCGCTCCACGCTCTAAATCTAAGGATTAGGGTGATAATCCTCCGCGATTAATACCTATGCAATATGTCCGTTACAGGTCGGAGATTCACCCCATTTATATGCCTTCCCCTGTGCCTCTCCTTTTCTCTTCTAAGAAAACCACCGACCTTTTCACTTCAACAATGACCCCTCTTCTTTGAAAACACGATCCGAACGTGATAAAACAATGGCATCTCCTATATATATATATTATGCTGGGCTGGCCCTTTCAACGGGAAAAAGATGGTGGCTTCCTTTACCTTTCGTGGGGTCAAGGGGCAAATAAGAGAGAGAGAGAGAGAGAGTCGCTGGGAAGAGGCCAACGCCTCTTCCTAGCGTCGGGAGGCACCGCAGCGCCTCTACTTAAATGGGCACAGGCCCATTCACGCGCAGGCCCACTCACATTCTTGATTCGAGAAATTTATCTTTTCCGTCACTTGGTGTGTCACCGGGGCTTCCATCCTCTGTTCCATTGACTTAGAACTTGCTGCATTAGAGAGTAGGTACTGTTTGGCTGCAATTTATGAAACCTTGAATAAGTTTATCATAAACATACACGTGAGCTTTTATAATAAACCTATCTTTAACCATCCAAACTAATATTATTATATAACAACAAATGAGTCTATGACAAACCTGAACGTGCTCATGCCTTGCATCGAAAACGGTAAATCGGTGAAAAATTGTGGTCCTGGCGTTTATTTATCCCTCTCGCTTTCCACCATTTAATTTCTTTCCTGGGCACCGGGGGTTATTTCGTTTCGTCCTCCTGTTCTCCTGGATGGGGAAGGCAAACCTTTGAGGTGGATTTAACCCAGTTGATGTTCTTGGGCAGTAGGGGTTTTCTTCTTCTCTTTCTGATCCTGTTTAATTTGGATGGGATATTGGCCCCGGAAAATCTCCGAAATTAATGATCGTGCTAATTAAAATATTTTTTGACCTACTTTGTTTGCAGCAAATATATGATCCTCCTTTTGTTTAATCTCTCCAGTGTTCTACGCACGATCCTCTTTTAACTAGTCAGTGTTTCTGTAAACTTGCATGCGTTAGGATGGATGGGAAGGAAATGCTGGAGATGTTGAAGGGGCGGAGGCTGGTGTTTGTCGGGGATTCTCTGAACAGGAACATGTGGGAGTGTCTAGCGTGCTTGCTGAGGGAGTCGGCGCCGGACAAGGGCCGGGTCTACGAGATCTCAGGGAGGCAAGAGTTCAGAACAGAAGGATTCTATGCCATCAAGTATGCTGTATGTTCCCAATAATTAGCCTAGATTAGATCTCCTTATCATCTCCTTGGTCAGCATTTAATTATGGGTGCTATATATATATACTGTCTTTAAGCTAGCTACTTTAATCGATGGAGATCGATATCATCTTTGCAAATTGCGATACGTCCGTCTTTATTGTGCAGGACTTCAACTGCACGGTTTGGAGTTCGTTCAGACACCATTCCTAGTCCAAGAATGGGAGGTCCCGGACCCCGCCCGCGGCCGGAAAGAGACGCTGAGGCTCGACATTATCCACGAGTTCTCGGCCAAGTACCAGGACGCCGACATCCTCGTGTTCAACACGGCCCACTGGTGGACGCACCCCAGGACATCCGAAGGGTGATCACCATATAGTTGAATCCTCCTCCCCTTCCATCTTCTTCTAGCGTACCCATACAACTCCTACATATTATTGATCGATATGTCCTTGCATGGCAGGAAGGGCTTCTACCAGGAAGGCGAGCATGTGTACAGCCGGCTGAGTGCAGAAGATGCGTACAGGAAGGCGATGGTGGTGGGGGTGCAATCACCTGAAATGGGACGAAGAGTAACCCCGGAAGAAGACGGCGGTGCGGTTGGGATCGATGTTAGCGTCCACCCTAATGAATCTCTCTCTCTCTCTCTCTCTGTGTGTACGTATGTATGTGTACCCGAATGCTGTACGTCATGCCTTGCAGTGGTGGGCAGTGGAATTCCGGCGGCAACTGCGACGGCGAGACGGTGCCGATCACGGACGTCGCCCAGCTGGAGGAGTACCCGGAGATTATGAGCATCTTGGATTCCGTGATGGGAGAGATGAGGACGCCGGTGCACTACCTCAACATCACTCGGATGACGGGGTACCGCAAGGACGCGCACTCGTCGGCGTTTCGGTTACAGGGGAAGGGCCGGCTGCCCAAACGCGACTCAGGACTGCAGCCACTGGTGCCTGCCGGGGGTCCCGGACGACTGGAATGAGCTCCTGTATGCCATGCTGGTGAGATGCACACCCCTTGCAGTGGCTGATGGCGAATGCCCACACTTTGGGAGGATATAATTAAACTAGCTTTCTATCAGAATATTTGATTCTGTGGCCAACCCATGCCAAGTCGCCCATTGCAACTTCAGTTGTGAAGACCACCACTAAATGGGTGGCTACTTAGAGAGATCTTCTCCTCCATCCGTAGGAAACAGCAGACAAACAGCATATGCAGATGTTCTTCTGAGTTCTGATGTTACCTGTACATGAAGAGCAGATGATGTTAATTTGATGATGCACAGAGGATTCTTTTTTTCTTTCCCCTTTTGCTCTTGGCAGGAGTACAAAATTAACTCATAGTACTACTAATTGCTGCAGAATGTTGTAATCGGGCTTAGCCAATGGAAAGGTGGTATTTTTCAGAGAAGAACATTCATATCATATTAATGTTGAGCTTTTCAGCACGTCTTTGTCCTCAGCGCGGTGTTTTGGAATTGTGTCCTGTTCCTCACTTTTTCGTTTTTCGGAATTCGTTCTTTAACTTTTTTAGATATCAATCCTTAGGGATAGTCTTATTATGGGGCAAATATTTGTAGTTGTAACCTTAAAAACTACAGGTTGTGCGGCATGTGGGCATTGGAACTAGTCGTTGTGACGAGCAGAAATCTCATCTCACTGATGGCATCTCGGCACGAAGGAAAGAAAGAACATATGACTGTTAAAAGAGACCTACTTCTGAAATGGAATGTTTACAGAAGCACTTGGAGAATCTATTCTATCTTAATGAATGCGAAGGTTATATATATGTAAGCGTTACAGAAGCTTCATTCCACATAGATAGCATCTACCACAAAGAAAAGGCCGAACCTACTTTTGGAATGGGAATATTAAAGAAAAGCTAACCTTCGCTGCACAAACATAGCCCCCCTCTATGCGCTTGATTGATTTGCTCAGATGCACTTCAAGAACTTGTTCTATTTTGAAATGAATGCAAAGTGACAAAATCCGTTCACAGCATCTGTAACCTTACTCTTTGAGTGACAAAATCCGTTCACAGCAGCAACCTTCAGGATTGCTAGTTTGATCTCTACCAAAGTCAGAAAAGAGAATGAATGACCAAACCTCTTGGGATGATACAGGTGGCACGCATGACCATCAGCTAGTGCCTGTGTGCATGCCTCTGCATATATCACACACACACCTCTTGTCTGTGTCAGAAGAACATCCCCCATTTTACCGGTCCGAACGAAAGCTTCACTTGGCACTATAGACCCCAGATGACCCTTCAGTCTAAGCAGAGAAGAAGAACTGGAGTAGCACTACATCAGAGAAATAAGGACTATGGCATTTTCTACAATGAAGCCAAAAGGACTATGGTACTCCCGTCAACAAGGAAATGATCAGATGCATAGGATCGTGAAGGCGACGATGGGGTATTATTGGATAGGCGATGGGATATTATTATTGGATAGGCGATGATGCGATGCATTGGATAGGCGCTAGGTGTTTGATAGGAGATGATGATGATGCATGCATATATAGGCCGCTGGGGTGGTGGATTGGCGATGATGAGGTTTTGATAGACGGATAAGGAGAAAAACTAAAAAATAAGAAAATGGATTTGGAATGTTGTAGGAAGGATCAGGAAGCTAGAGGGCGCGGGCTGGATGCCTATAACATAATAATGACTACTTCGTCTCCCAATTCTTCTGCTCTTCCTCCTGTGTCTGCTTCCATCTGTAATTCCTTCGTCTACCACTCTGTTCCAGCAACGTAAGGTGTTCTCGGAGCTGGTCCATCTGCATCAGCAATCTCCGGACCGGAAGCTCCTATCAATTTGGTGTTAGAGAGAGTTGATCTAATCTGGCTGGCAGGCAAGTTGGTGGGTGGTGGTAAAGCAGCAAAGCAAGCATGAGTGCTGGATTGAGGATGCATGAGATGGCATGGAATACCGCTGGTTTTGAAAGGCCCAGACAAATATGCGGCACAAGATTTCAGGGTTACTAACAACAAAGTCTCTTTCCCACTTGAACACCAAGTGAAATGAGGCTAAATAGCTGTTTCTTTGATCAAATAAGATGAAGTGGCACACAAATTTGAAGTCTCTTTCCCACTTGAACATCAAATTTGTCCCCCCCTGAGGGAAGGAGGCTCTGCACAGTCACACAAATGAAGAGGCAATTATGTCCCCTCTTTTGAAATGTAGAAAGAGAACAAATTTGATTTTCCACAAAAAAAAGGAAGAGAAAAAAAAGTAGGAGTGGGGTGGGGGGGGGGAGAGAAACCAAAGGTTTTTCACACCCGCCTCGTTCTCTCTCTCTCTCTCTTATTCTCTACATAAAATGCAGAAAAAGCAGGAGGAAAATATCTTCCCAAAATTTCTTCAGAAAAATAGCTTCAGAAAGCTTCCCCAGGCGCAGAATAGCTTCTTCCCCAGGCATGCGCACACATCTATTATCAGAGTCTCAATAATGATCTGGCCTCGCAATCCGCCTTCTATATGATCAGCACTGGTTGGGGCTCATGACGCAGTTGTCGTCGAGGGTCGCCAGCGCCGCCCTCTTCTTCTTCTTCTCCTCCATTGCCTGCAGCTGCAGTATTGCGCAGCCACCACCATTAAGTCAAACACACACACACACACACTATAGAAGCAGAGTAATAAATAATATATAATTAGCGGTAACAGAATCATTAAAAAAAAGAGGGGGGACCCACCCTTCTTCCCGCTCCTTACCGTCTCCTTCAGGGCGGCTCTCAACTTCCTCATGCTGGTGGTGTTGTCGTACTCCATCACCGCCGTCGTCTGCAGCTGCTTCTTCTCCTGCTTCAGCCCACCTCCTCCTCCGGAGAGGGGACTCGAGCACGCTTCGACGGCAACGGCAGCATTCTCCTTGTCCTGGTCCCCAAGCGAGAAGATATCATCATCATTGCCCACCACCAAGTCTGCCTCGGCGGGAGCCCCCTCCATGGAGACCAATCCCGGGGACTTCTCTTCCTCTGCTTCCTCATCTTCTATCCTCCCCTCCTCCTCCATTGGAGTACTCTTCTTCTCCACCAGGCCGCTGCTCTCGTCTTCTTCCTTCGTTTGCCGCAGGAGGAACTGGACGGCCGCGGGGGTCTCAACGACGGCGGGAAGAACCGTCACTGATGGGGCGGCGACTGCGACCTCGGTGCCCCCAATCTCCGACGACGCCTCGACGGACAACGCCGTGACTGTCGGAACCACCACCTCCTCTAAGGCCTCCGCTTCAGAAGCCGTCATCTCGCCATCCTCAACCGTCGGATCGATCGTTTCTGCGTCGCTGTCGGCAACTTCGATGATCTCTTGGGCCGTCGGATCGACGTGTCCGGAGATCACCACTGGCACCGGCACCTCCTCCTGCACCGTCTGATCGTCCAAGTCGGCGACGGTGATTTCTTCATCGTCCTCCGACGGATCAAGCGAAATTTCCCCAATCTCCAGCGGTATCGCTCCGTCACCGTGCCCCTCAAATGTCCCAACCATCCCTGCAACAGCAGCGCTCTCCACCACTCCCTGCAGATCGGACGGATGGCCTGAAGGAGAATCCTCCACCGTCTGATGGACGGCCTCCGCGGCCACCATCACTGGGTGAGAAATGTCTTCCACCGTTGGATCGTCGGAGTCCATCTCAGTCGCCTCTTCCACCTCCATTGCCGGATCAACGGAGCCCGTGGATGGAAGCACATCTTCATCGCAAGTTGGGTCGACCAACTTAGTCTCCCCAGATTCCCCCTCCCCCACCGTTTGATCATCGTGATGAGATCCCTCTTCCTCCTCCACCAGCACTCCATCATCAGCAGGGGAATCTTCGACCGTCTGATCAGCCTCAAGTCCATCTGACTGACCCACTACTGAGACGGCCAGACAAATCTCAGCCGTCGAGTCCGCACCGGGCTGCTCCGACTCCGCCGCGGCTCCGCCAGCGAGGACCCCAGGATGTATCTCCACCACCTCCTCCTCCGCCGGCTCCGCCGGGCCCGCTGCAGCCCCCTCTCCGGCGACGGGCACATCTTGGGCAAGCACGCCAGTGGTGGTGTTAATCGGAGCTGCCATTGGAGTGGTAAGAAATCAGACAGGAGTCTCTCAAGAAGAATGGCGGAATACAAAAAAAACAGAAACCACACCTTTTGCTCTCCTCATGCCGTTATTCCTGCACGCAGTGGTGTTAATCGGAGCTGCCGTCTCTGTCTCGGCCGCTTCCTCCATTGCGGTCCTCGTCCTGTAACGGGTGGACCTCGCCCCACTCGCCTCCTCCGGCGGGGCCCTGGTTCCCCTCCGAGTCGACGCCCTCCGCGCCGTGGACGCCGAGGGCGTGTGGGGAACCGCCGGGGCGCCCCCTTCTTCCTTCTTCTTTGTCGCTTCCTCCCCTTCGGCTGATGGCTTGGCGATCTGGATCGCGGCTCGCCGCCCGCGGGTGGCGCGGGTCGCCGGGGTCTTGGGTATTTCCAGAGGCAGGGGTTCTATCTTGCCCTCCTCTTCCTTCTTCTCTGTTCCCGCCTCCTCCTCTTCCTCTCCCAGGCCGCCGGCGGTGATCAGCGTCCGGGTCCTCCGGCCACGGGCGCTGAGGGTGGTTGGTGAGTTGGGGATCCCCACGGCGGGGACGGGCTCGGCGTTGTTCTCCTCCGCTCCGTCTTCTTTCTCCACGGCCGCCTCGTTCTTGCCGGCCCTCCCCGCGGCTGCCCGGCGGGTCCTCGGCAGGGAGCTCCCCTGTGGATTGGGCTGCCTCCGGGTGGACGTCCTCCTGCAGGAGCGGGAGGGGGATTCAGGGGTTCCTGCCGCCGCCCTCTTGGGCGACTGGTACTGCTGCGCTTCGTGGATGATGGCATCCAGTCCTTCGACCTGAAAAAGAAACCAAACAAAGCAAAGAGATGAACAGAGAGAGAGACAAGCAAAGAGATAAACACACACACAGAGAGAGAGAGAGAGAGAAAGAGAGAGATTCGTTCTTGTTTGTTACCATGGGGAGAGCTTGGAGGGCGTCTGCCATGGCGACGTTGGTCATGTTGGCCGGGATCTTGTTCCACTTGCAGAGGGTCTGGAGGTCCCTCCTGGGCAGGGTGTGGAAGTCCATGGCGGTGGGTGTTCTTGGACTTATCAGGGATTGGGAAATCTTGCAGTTGCAGTTGCTGATTTAGGGTTTCTTCCGATGGAGACGGGAGGAGGAGGAGGGAGGGGAAATATATAAGGGGAAGGGTGGTGATGCCTGGTGGAAATTTGAAATTTGTGACCGTTAGACGCGCCTCTTGGGCCTTGGCATCCAGAAGGGGACTTCTTTAATTAATTTTGAAAACTTTACCGTTGGGAGGATTTGTTTCCCGTTTTCCAGGATGCTGAGGAGATCAGGTATCTTTCCAACGCTACTGTACCGTTGGATCAGGATCGGACGGTTAAAAAGGTACCGGAACGCGGCGCGACCCCAGCCGCATGCGAGGACACGTGGGCGGTTGATGTCTGCGCTGAGAACGTTTTGTTTTGAATCTTCGCGGGCCGTCGATATGGACCACGAAGTGGGCTCGTCTAGTTTGGGCTTTTATTGGGTGCGTCGGTTGGGAAGTGGATGGATAGACGTTATTACTGTGCCCGTTTTAATTTGTATGGCTCTAGATAGACCCGATTTTGCCCATTCAGACATCAGAAGACTGGGGTGCATCAGAAGACCATGCATATATAAGAGGCCAGTGTGAATGACCTTTTGATTACATTTCTAAATTAATTCCAAGCTGCCATTAGGATCCCAATGATGTGTTATGAGATTCGATGATGTAGAGTCAGCTTACAAGCTAACCCCAGCTCTTAATTACTGGCTCAAAAATCGGTCAGCTAATGCCATATCGGCTGTGTCCATATACAGTTAGCTAGTGAGCTGGCTCCAGGCATGATCTAATCCAATCTTTAATGGTAGGGTTTTGGGCAGCAGCAAATTGGCAGCCAGTTAATGTCTCTGTTACTGGTTTTAATGCTTTAACTAAGAGGAAGCTGCAGACTAGAAGACCCATTAATTATAGATTATTCCTCCCGCAAGAACATTGACCCCTCATTCAGACCTAGTGATTTTGCTCACACAAGTTTAGCCAATGCGTTTGAGAAATAACTCAGACTTCGGAATAATTGATACTGATCAGTGTCAAGTAGGTTAAATATTAGGCGAGGCAAGCTCAAACAAAATTTCAGACAAACTTCATAAAGACTTGGGCTACTGTTGTTGCTCTGTCTCTGTGTGTGTGTGTGTGTGTGTGTGTGAGAGAGAGAGAGAGAGAGAGAGAGAGAGAGAGGTTAAAATTTGAAGTGTATATAACAGTATATAACAGTAATTTCTTTAAACATAGCGAGAGAAACTATTTGACAAGATTTTGAGAATACACAGGTAATTTTTCCAATGTCAACAAATAAAGTGATGGGGTCCAACTTGACGAGAACTCGCTTAAATTGATCGTTAAGGACAACAGCAATATGTGGGGGTCTTATGAAATTAGAGTTAATTATTTCTTGATAAATGAGATAATCATACACCTTTAATTACCATCTAATTCAATCTTTTCCCCTTTAGATGTTTTACACGACTTATTATATAATACAGTAAGACTCTCTCTCTCAGCAATGGACAATTAAGAAAGAATGTTAGCTAGGACGAGTATCAACTTTGGGTTCACATATATGCACGTGGTCAGATCTTACCGTCCGATGGATAGAGGAGTCATCTTCTATTGTCTAAGTCTCACTTTGTTTGGAATTTATCTTAAGATTATCTCCACTTTAGTCCAAATTTAAGTCATTTTATTTTGACGGGAGCATATTTGAATAATCCGCTTAAAAATGACTTAATCCGACTTAAATCGGATTAACCTATCCCACCTTTATAGGTGAGATAATTTAATCCGATACCATATCAAAGTAAAAAAGAATAAAAGTAGATAAAGTAAAACTACTTAACTTTAATCAGATTATCTTTGATCCCGAATCAAAGTGGGGCTAAGAGAAATTTGACTTGTAATTCGCGACTTGAACTACGAGAGAGTATTGATTTAGATTTATAATGTTTAAGTGGATGAATTTACTCTCGATACTCCAAGAAAAATTAAAAGAGAAAAGACAATTGAGACTTCATCGTTAATTAATTAGACTGCTTCTGCACGGGCAACAATGCACAGGGGTTGTTTGCAGTAATGTCTTCGTTGTATACGTACGAGAGGGGAGGGGAGGTTGAAAGAGAGATGGATATACGAGCAAACTCCCATGCATGGAACCCCAACTCTCAAACATCGGTCAGTTCGACTTTATTTTATTTCTGTGTTTATTGCTGTTTTGGGTGGTGATCGATGTGGTCGGCGTGACTGGATGCCGTGGAGGGGAACCCCAACCCTCTTCCGTTGGTGCGGTGTGGTGTGATGTGGTGTGCTTTGTTTTGTTCGGGGAAGTGCTTCTTGTGACACCCGACAAACTCTGTACCTGTCGCAGTCAAGTTAGGGAGGGGAAGGGGCAGGTGGGGTGCATCACCCTCTACAGGTCCCACCCCCCCTCCCCTCCTACACTTCGACCGTACATCTAACTTATAAAATAAAAATGATCAAATCACTCTGCAGGTCATCCTTAATGAGTAGAATAGTATAATTCAAATGATGCCTGAAAGATTATAAAATTTGAATAGGTAAGATCCCGCACCGACTTATAGACTATCGGATCCGAGATAATGAATCCACTGGCAAGATCACACCGATCACTTCTGAAAGAAATCTATGTAAGAAGAATAAACATCAGGGGGACTAGATTTGAGATCTCAGGAAAAACCCTTTGATACTCAAGTCAGTGGGACAAGAGCTGAACGCATAAAAATAAAGGAAAACTGGGGACACGTGATCGCTTTTCACCAGTTGAGGAGCTAGGATTCGAACTTACCTCGTTGAGGGGAGATCCCTGAGATTAAATAATTGCGAACTCCCTCTTTGACTTCGCGGGGATCCTGGAGGGACTGTTGAGTGAGAGTGTTACATTCTCCAGTATGCATTCTTACCGTTGAAAGACTCTTACTCTTCTCTTAACCCTTCCGTCTTCTCCGCTCATATGTTCGCGGGAGATTCACCTTCACTTATATGGGATAAATGACTGGCCTAGATAGGCTTTCCCTGAGCGAAGAGGGGGTCTCTACCGCGGGTCTTTCCTCCTCTGGATAAAGGTTATCCCCTTCAGGGGGTCATGATTGCCATGTTTTATTTCTATCTCGGGCTTTCCTGGGGGAGTTGCCTTGGTAGCCTTCTGTTGGCTCGAGTCGGTGGTGCATTAGAATTCCTCCCAAGTTTAGGAGAATCCTCTGCATGATCGACCGTGCCGAGATTATATGACGCTCTTTGGGCCCTTGACCCTCGGACTTCTTGTAAGTGGACCTTGGGCGCGAAGGTAGACTGTCACTTGCTAGGCCGAGCGTGTCTTAGTAGACTTTTGGGCCGTGAAGCGATGAGTCACGAATTTTCCCCTCTCCAAAATTGTTGTGGAGGTACATCATGTGCCGTACTTGTCATTATACATTTATACATTTTAATATGATCTACGTACACAGGAGAGAACATCTCAGGATAATTGCACGTTAAGTGGGGATAAATGCAAAAACATGTTCAAAATAATGCAATATTGTCCTATTAATATCTTCAATTTTTGAGATAGATAGTCCCATAATAATTTCAGTAACTTGAAATGGGCAAACCTGGCGGTAATTCACTCTCCATTTCCAAACGATCAGAAGAACACTTCGTGGCTTACACCCGACTCATCCCGATCTATTGGACCGAAGGCACGTAATGTTGACCCAGTACAAACTTGGGACAAGCATCGCATCGTGTTCTCATTGTCGACTGCAGGCGGATCAGAATTTTATCTGGATCCGATTCAGATTTGTATCCGAACTTACGGATAATTATCCGATTAGGATTCCCACCAGATCTTAAGATCGCCTTTGATATACGGAGCGGACGTGGACATGTCTGCTCCGCTTCGATTCAGATCTGCTTCGCCGAGAGTGATCTGCTTATCTAATCTGGCATGGTTACATGAGTGCTTATCTAATCTTGCAGGCTCTCTCTCTTTCTCTCTCTCTCTACAGAGGAGCTCCGATCCTCTCCGGATCCCCTGCCTAGTGGAGGTGAACCATTTGGTGTCCTCTTCCACACGGGTGTGACGTGCACCAGTGACGACGCCTCAGACATCCACTACTACCCTGTGTATCCAACATAATAGTGTTTGTTACTTTGCCACCCATGACCATGAGTCTTACAATTTGCCACCGTCCTGTCCGGCAAGTAACCACAATATTTTTTTTATTAACAACCAGGCCAGTTCGAAGAAGAATGACATCGGATTACACGGGCCGTCTCTTCATCTCTTCATGAAATCTTGTAAACCGTCTTCTCTCTGTACGATCACTGCTCATGCATATGCATCATTTCCCGAAAAGGAACAGATACACCGGAAAATATTTGGACAAGGAAAAGATGGTCTACCGTCCCCACACCCGGGAGGAAGAGCACCTGCAGCAGAGACGAGGTGCTTGAACACTGCCACACAACCCTTTTGCTCCCCTGCCCGAGGCAGGCACTGCAGTTGGAACAACGGGAGACTGGAACCGAAAGCAATGGAACCGAAGGATAAGGAAAAGGGCATACATTTGATGCCTCGGGATCCCTCCATCAGAACCTCCCCTTCGCATCATACCCGTACACCATATAAAGTGATGAAATTTCCGCACGGAGAATGTCCCCCAAAGATGAAACTTGCTGAAAACAAGCGAGTCTTCTCTCTGAACCAACACTGACAGCACTACATACACTCTGCTGCCGAAGAATTGGGGATAAAAGAAAGCGAGGAGGAAAAAAAAGGAAACAACTTCACATGCCATGGGTTTCAACCTCTGATGAACAATGTACAAGACTTCACGGTGCCTCCCCCCTTTTCTCTAGTTCCTTTGTCAAAAATTTCAATCTAATAAGAACTTTACACAAGTCAAGAGAAGAAAAACTTGGGGGACCTGGCCAGCGCAGGTATCACAATTTAAGGGTTAAAAAAAAAAGTTGATCGCCTGCGCTCCAGGGACCCTAGTGCTTCCTTTCTCTTCCTACCTTTTCTATGTCGAGATGGAGAACAAAGGAGTGCTTTTGCATTCTCACCTGGGGGGGCCTTCTGATGACTGGCTGTTCAAGGCAGAATTAGAGGGCATGGAGCAAAGGGTGCCATTCTCTTGAGGAGGGGGTACACCCCACTTTTGCTCACCATCTGATGGCTCCACCACATGCACTGCACCATCGCTCATCCCCAATGCAATCTGATTTGGCTCAGATGGATGGGCGGCAATCACCATAGGGTACACTGCTCCACTGTAGCAGTCACCATAGAAAGAAAAATGAGAGGTGAAGAGACCATGTAGATTGACATGGATGATAGCTAATTATTAAAGCATTGCACAATTCAGTTGCTTTATTTGCTGCAAAACGGCATATACACAATAAGTTAATCAGAAATTTTAGAGGCCCACCTGCCAATAGAAGGTGTTATATATGCAGATGGACCAATGCGGCACCGCAATCTTAGGCTCTCTGCATCAAAAACTCCGATTGCTCCATCACAGAATCCAGCAAAGACCAGCATACCATCACAAGAGTAAATAGCACTTGAAATTGGTGCAGAAAGCGTGTCCCTAGGAGACCACTGAAGTACAAGGGAGAATGTAAGTACATGGCCTCAATAAGGGCAAAAGAAACTACATATCAAAAGACCTCAATTTCAATAATTGGACTTTTACGATGATACATGAACATTTCCAAGAGCAATACAACACCCACTAGTCAAAAGCTGATATGAAAATTTCCAAGAAATAGATTCAATTGATCAAGCCCCATAAACATTACATATTAATCCATGTTCGGCAGAAATTTGGAAAGTATCTATGTCCACCATGGTCCCTTGATTTAACATAACACCCATGTGTCACATTAAATACCACAAGGGAGATGCTGCTTTTACTTCTTTAAACTACTCCCTTAAAATACTCTTTTTATCTCAACCACCCATCTGTCTCTGTTGCATGAAACTTATTCCCACGATGACCTTGGAATGCTCAACAGAAGATGATGGAAGCAGTGTTATCAGAACCGGACCGGACCGGCCGGTCGGACCGGTCCAACCATGAACCAATCCAGGAACCGGTCCAATTAAGGCCAGTCCGGTCTAATGTAAAAGAACCAGATGAACCGGACGAACCGCGGTTCGACCGGTGAACCGGTCCGACCCGATTCACCCCTTAAAACAAAAAAAAATAAACGTAAAAATACTTAGATATTCAAAATGATATATATGTGTGAACAAAACTATCTTATTATTATTAATTTATTATTACTTATCATTTTATTTTAAATATGTTTGAAGTTTAAAATTTTAAAGGAACATAGATGTCAATTGTGAAGAGTGAAGACCAATGGAATATTACAAAATTTTAAGGTCAATTTATTTAACCATGTTATTGTTATTTTTTTACTTGTATAGTTACATAATCATGACTAATAACTATACATGTATATTTTTTATTTTGATCATTATATCTTATTTCTTATTGTCTTGGGTTATAGAATCGGGTCGGACAATGTATCAATATTATGATGACGTCACGGTTCCAACCGGTTCGATTGAACGGTCCAACCGGTTCGAACCGAACCAACTCATTAGCTGGTTTAAGCACCGGTTCGGTTCTGATAACATTGGATGGAAGGACCTTAAGAGAGTACGCTATGCTGAGAGAGAATAGGATCATCCATCCGACAATACCCATTTCCCCAAAAACATTCAAATAAGAAATTAGAATTTACTAGAGCTTTGCACCACTCTAGAGAAACAACTGATTAAAACTTCAATGGCGACTGAGCCCTTCATATTTCTGTTCCATGTTGGGTAAATTTTTATGGTCAATCTAAACATTAGAAAACCAACTCATAAGATGGTGTTAGTGGAGACATGCAACAATAAATGTTTAATCTCTGCAATATTAGTAGTCATGCCTGTATCATTAGCCCCAAAAAAAGCATGTGATTCATACAAGAAACATCTGTTATGTTTCTTTGGTAACATGTCCAGCAAGATCAAAATCTAAGAATGGAAGATAACTAACCGTTCGTATGCACTCAAGCTTTGCATCATAGATAGCAAGATGACTTTCATGTACAACTAGAAGATGTATCTGGTCATTGTGGAACTGAACTCTTGTTTCACCAACAAGTTGGCCAGAGCGGCTGGCTGGTGGCTGAATAGATCTTGCTTTCCTCTTCTCCCACCCATCAATACTCCAAACACAAAGCTGAAATTTACATCAAGTCAAAGTCAATAATACAAGTATCCAACACAAAATATTAAATCATGAGGGAACAAAACATACACCAAATCTGCACGGAGGTCAAGTACTGAACTTTCAAATAATGGAGACAATCTTTCTCCTGCATTTTACGTTGACAGAGACTGCAATTGGCAAAAAAAACTCTTCTTACTAACATACCTGTGCATCAGCACCTGCAGAGACTAAAACATTCATTGTCTGGGAAAATGCAAGCCCAGTGATCTTTTTCTGGTGACCCTTGAGTTTAGTTTTCACCTACAGGAGTGTAGAGAATAACAAAGACAATTAAGCTGAATACACTTAATAAATTCCAACGGTATTCAAATTTGTATGTTCTGAAGAATCCTCATTTGGAATCAGTTTCACCATTTGACCTAAGCAAGCAAACAAGCAGATGTTCCAATGTGAAGATATCTACACACATCAAGATCTATATATAATAGTAATTTGTCTCAACCCACATGCATCAAGATATAGTGATAACATGTTCTAAGCCATGTACCATCAAAATGTAAATGGCATTTTACGAGACTAAGGCAAAATTTGCACAGAAGAAGAGCAGATATTCTAGCTGCTATTACATGTACCCAAAAAATTCAATTAAGTACCTCATCAATTCGGACATTATATATCTGAACTGTAGAATCTTCCATTCCTATGGCAATAATATTGTTATCCTGAGGATGGAATGCTAAGAAGGTGGCTGCTGGAGGCGGCGGCATGAAAGTTGTCATGACCTGTGAAACATTAAGCTAGGTTTAAATGAATTTGGTTCATAAGAGTAGAATTAGGTAAAAACAATTGAAGATAGACAACGAATAAGTATAATTAAGACCCAAATGCAAACTGAGCAGTGAAGCTGTGAACCTTAAAGGTCATCATGTTGAACAATGAGACTTTCCCACCAGATGCAGACATAACATATGAGTCATTTTTAGACAAAGCAATACAGGCAACTGATTCATCAGATTGAGTACTTTCAGTTGTATCATTGGTCATAGAAACTCCATTGGCTGGTTGCCACAGCTGAGGTGCAAGGGATGCAGTCGACTGCAGTGTAGATGCAACTATAGTTAGAAAATGTGCGAGAGGGGTGGTGTTAGTTCAGCCAATCACAGAACGAACCTTTCCAGATGGATTTCTCTCAGTACGTTGCCATTTCCAAAGTTTATGTACAGCATTAGAGCAGAGGGCTAACACTGCCAATCCAGAATTGGTGTATAAGATCCGCACAATCTGAAACCAAAAGAATATCACCTCAAATCAGATATACATTGTTACATTGAGATAAAATAGTACACAGAGTAATCAAATTCATACAGAACAATAATCATTAACCAAATTTCAGTTAAGAAAGATTTTTCCATTGAGGGTATTTTCAAAAATCCAACACACATACAAAACCTATGGTACTAGGACCAGTTAAATGCAAACCACAAAATAAACAAAATTTCAAACTTTAGCTATGCGCAGGGTTAGATGTACTGTCGGCTTGGGCCGACCTGGGTTCCAGGCAGTACAGTATGGCACCGTTCGACTCGGACAGGTCCAAGTAGCCCAATCAAAGGTTAACAGTTATAGTACATGGGTAAGGGAATCAGACCGCTACCGTATCTGGGGACTGGTCTCCCCAAGAACCGGTACGGTACGACCAACTCATACCAGTATGGTAAGAGTCGGCCAACCGTGTCTATACATGCATGTTTAAACAACCAAAAGGAACCTTGAAATCAAGAATCACCTCAACCACTTTCTTCCAACAATTTGACCATGTACTGCATACCTTTCCTGCTGCCGTCATTGAATCTGGTAACCTTAAGGCTTTGAGCTGATTTGAGTCAATAATATCTGCCAATTTCCAGCTTTTAAATTTGTCAGAATCATCTGATATCCTTGGTTTAACATCTGCTGTTCTGCTACTCTCCATCGCAGCCTGAAACATTTTTCAACCATCTGACATTAGCACACTACTACAGCCATGAACATGTTACTGTAGAGTACGATGGTTATTACCAGGCCAGCCATAGCCATTGTAGGAGGTGGAATTCTATCAGGCCGTTCCAAGGTAGGAGCTACAGGCCCAGAAACATTTGTAACGCTACCCAATGCATTGACAATTGTGGGCTATTACAGAATAGGGGGGGAAATGTATTAGAGCAAGACGATGTGAGATTCATGGCAAATAACAAACAGAGGATTGCACAATTTGTCAATAGAAAATATAGTGAACATGTTAATTATTGAACGGCCATTTGGAATAACTAAATTCACTTTGACTTCCGTCAGGTATTATTTCACATTTCCTTCAGTCTAAAGCCACTCAAACTGAATATGATATGGCAAACACAGACGTGCAGATTGGACACAGCATTAACATGAGATTGCTAAGGGTAAGTAGCACTCTCCTACACATGTACTCCTACACAGGGATGCATTACTTTCATGACATTGCTAAGGATAAAGTAAGATACAAAGATATTCACCAAAGCAAAAGGATTTTGCGCTTGAAAAAATGATTTACAGCAAAATTAAGTGTTTAATATATTATGACAGATGCCTTCTATTTCAAAAGTAGGCCTTGTGTCATGGTTTCAAATCTGAATATTAATGAGTTTTAACCATCATGATCGAGTTACTGCTTCACATATTCTAATTAGTTAAACCTAAACAGCAAGCAAACCAACATTCCAAAGAGTCATCTGCATATCTGCCCCAGAAAAAGATGGGAACTGAAGAAAGAGGAGACTTGAATATCAAGGCAACCCAGCAAAATCTTGCTCAAAACTTGAGATCCTTGTCCAGGATGAAGAAAAAGAAGGGATCATATATAGAGGCAACTTAATAAAATCTTCATGAAAACTAAAATGCTTGTCTAAAGGAATAGAAACTGTCTACATAGTTCAAATTTAAAATTCTTGCTGACACTGATAACTGCAACATTACCTTGATATTGATCGGTTGTGATGAAGCTCGAGAATTTTCAAATACCCTGCTTTCGAGCATCCGTACCAGGCGTTGCCCATCAGAGTTTGCTAATATCTTTATTCCATTGTCACTGGTGGTAACTGCAAGCAGCGAACCCTCTTTATTGAATCTCAACCGAGGACTTGCCTGCAGAGGTGAGAGGAATATAAAACACAAACAAATTTATTTTTGAAACAATGAAAACCACTGGTTCCAGTAAAAAGTGATTGTACTAACAGGCAATCCACCATCTGCATCTAGAGTGGTTAGTACATCTTTATTATCCATATCCCAAAACTTTATCTGAAATTCATCTCCAGCAGCTAAAAAGCGGTTCCTAGTTGTATCAAATTGGACAACACCCAGGGACCGTTTCCTAAAACCAGAATATGACCTTTTGATAGATCCTTCGGTCTCATTCCACTCAACCAAGTGGGACTCACCATCTTTGCTTGTTCCACAAGAAAACAGCCTGCACAGAGTAAAACAAATGATATGTGAACAGTATGATGCTAAAATGTGTCTTCACACTCACCATAAGTTTCTGAATTGAACATAATGCAACATCAACTACTTTACAACTGCAAAGTAAATGGCTAAATGCTAAGCAATCCATACAACAAAACAATTGGAAGAAAAAGGCATGTAAATGGCTTCATGAATAAAGAACTTGGTGCCAGATTAACTTTACCTGGTTCCATCAGCACTGTATGCCATTGTTGTACACCATAGCCCAGGGGCATCATAATCAACTCTGGAGCCCACACAATCATAAAGCCATGCTTTAATTTTACCATCAACAGCTGTCGAGAAAATAAACTGGCAAGTGGCCAACATTCAGAAAAATCCTAGAGACAATCATAAGTTGAAACATCTAAAACATTACCAATTTTTTTGTATGAAACTATATGTTGATACCAAATTTACCAAAAACAGAACTAAAATTCAAAAAAGCATCCAAACAATTATTCAAGCAAGAGAATACCTGGATATTCTCTTTGGAATGAGGACAGACAGAGTACACAGGAGCTTCATGACCTTCAAAGGTATATTGCCTTTGTCCAGTTGCAGCATCCCACGCCTGTTGGGTATCAAATAAACAGTGAAACATAAGAGTGATCAATTATTTTCTGAATCCTGAATGATCAGATTGTGCACCAGAGACCATTACCTTGATTGTCTTGTCATCCCCGCATGTGATTATAGAAAGGTTTTTACTGGGATAACAAAAGGCTATGTCATTGACACCGCCAGCATGAGCATCAATCTATCCACAATGCAACAAAAGTCAGACATAATAGCACGTAGCGCTTTGAATAAAGGTAATGTAACACTAAAGCTCACCTCTAACTGTGGTCTTAGGTCAACATTATGGATAAAAGCATATGTCTGTATAATATGCTTGGAAAAAGCAACACCTATATTAAAATAAGAAAGAGAAAAAAGACATAAGTAAAAAGAAGCCTCATTTTTTATCAAACAAGACCATGAACATACGACAACATTTTCTAATAGACATGGGAGTTTTCTGTTCCAAGTCATTCACAAATTGTACCAATTATAGATCCATCTGGACTCCATATACATCGATTGACGGATATAGTCGCATCCTTCATCAATGCAGCCTAAATAGAAAGTCAAAATTGCAATTACACTATAGGGGGGAAACAATTAATTGCTTCTACGTTATCAATTACATCAAGCACTCTCATTAACAATGAAAAGAAATAGAAAAAGCAAAAAACAAAAATTGCCTTAAACTTGGATGCAAAAAGTAACCTGCAAAGTCACTGAGCAAGCTGAAATATCCCAAACTTTGAAGGCCTTATTGGCAATCCTTTCTCGAGATCCCACTTCCCATATCCCAATGTCGCCAACATTGGTTCCAACTGAATGCAGAGATTACAGCAAACAGATGTCACAAAGTTTCCAGGGTGAATACAGTATACCAAGGATGACAGAAAGAATTGAACACCAACGAATGCAGCAAATTACCTAGAAGAAATGTTTGTTGCTGTGGATGGAAGTCCAAGCTCATGACATTAGAGCCTTGGTTCAGTGTCCGAACCACAGTTCGGGGAAGATCATCTAGTGAATAAATATTCAGATGATGTGCAGGACCAGGGAATGACACCTACAAAAATCAGTAAAAAGGTTTACACAAGTGAGGGGGGACATGTACCTGTGCACAAGAAACACAGAAAGCGCAGAATAACAATAACATCTGCAAAAGCCAGATGTGATCTAAGTTTTTGCCTACAGACCTCATCAGGCTGGCCTGTCCGCATTCGCTTCATCAAGTGTTCAGAATCAGCTGACTGGTAATCCATGACAGGAGCACTTGTTGGAGTCCTCGGATGTTTTAAAAATGGAGCTGTAGTTACTAAATGAACTAAAGCAATTCAGCAACATGATGAGAAACAGTATAATGAATATTGGACAAGAAAAGGCACTAACCTGAATTGGGAGGTGGCACAAGACCTATAGGGCCTGTGGCCACAGCAGCATGTGGCAATGATGCATTTGCACTTGTCATCCATCCTGCAAGTGCACTTGATGGAGAAACAACTGGCTGGAATGGCTGCAGACAGGTACATAACATAAATCAACATTATAACCAGCATCAAATACTCATTATCTATTGCATCCAAAGCTCACTTACACTATGACCACTAGAAGGAGGAAATGCTCCAGCTTTGGGAATAGGGCCTAGAAGGGGACTGTTGGCAGGAGGTGGTGCACGTGCTCCATTAGCAGGGGTGCATGAATGATCAGTAAACAGAGTTTTAATGTCAGGATTGGAGCGCGGGTTCTTGCAAAGTTGATGCTGCCAGTTAAGGCTGAAGAATGGAACACAAATGAGTAAGACATCAAAACATGAACTGCTGATAAGGAGAACCAATGAAAACTGACAAGTTTCACTGCCAATAATCTGACCCATCGTCTAAAAGAACAGAACAGCACATTGCAGACAAAGAAAAAGGATATATGTCAACTATAAGTAAGTACCAGCCCTTTTATGGATATCACAGTAGAAAAGTAGTGCAAGCATTAAAATCAATTTCAATGCTCATTCTCCACTATAAGAAATAAAATATTGCACAAGTGAAAATTTTAAAAGAAATAAATTAAGCAAACCTTTGGTTTATCAAGGTCCGCAGTCGAGATGCTTTGAATGGAGGAAATGTGAGCTTGTCACGGAAGAGTGGGTTAGCTTCAATCAGCTTTTTAAGCTCCATAAGCATGATATTCCGAGCAGACTTTGTGTCTCCATACTTCGAAAGCTGCTCGTTTTGCCTTTAACGAAAGACCACAATTCAGTAAGACTGCAAGCCGCATTTACCCATCAAAAAAAGCCAACTGATCGGAAATACCTGAAGTTCTCAAGCGTAAGCAACTGTGTAATCTCCTTAAAGAGTTCCTCATTGAAAGATGAGAAAACCTTAAGGTCTTTCACAAGAATCTCAACAGCTTTTGCTCGGTCATTCCTATAGAAAATATTTCAATTGTAAACGACCAGATAATGAAAATGGAGGTTTACAAATGAACCCACAAGTCGTGAGAAAAGAAGCACCGGTCCAGAGCTTCAAGATACTTCTGCTTCCTTATCTCAAAGAAAATTTTCATGGAATAGCGATTGTCTTCGACCTTTGTGAACCCACAGAGATACTTCTCGACTTCATCCCATTCCCCTGCCTGTACCAGATCCTCAAAATGTTTCATGTTAAAGAAGAACCCAGATTCCTGTTCCAACCTGTAATCAAAAAAGAACCGATCAAAATTTTTGAAACCCGGGTTGCAATAAAGACAGCAATTTTCTATCTTTTCCTTCCACTTTTTGCTCCCAATTACAGGTGACTAAAGGAGAAGAAAGGCACTTACTTGTGGACTGTTTCCTTGAACTTCTCCTCGTCCAGGAACTGTAGGATCAGAAAAACCAGCTCCCTACTCAAGGAAGACATGTTCCCCGGAATCTCTAACCTCTCCAGCGCAAAGACTTGATTTTTACAAAAGGAGAAATAAGAATAAACCGCGAGCACACCCCAGTAGAAGAGCAGAGCAGAGCTACGCCTCCTTGTGAAAGTATAAAGGTAAAAAACGACCACCTTCTTCTACTACTGTTTTTTCATGTAACAAGCTCCTCGACTGAAGAAAACTTGACCTTGTACTCAGAACTCCTTTTCCCACAGTTATTGAAGAACGACAGGAGAAATGCACAGGAACCCCCAACTATCTCTCATAAATGCCACAAGATCGCCTGCGAAACACGGGAAAACCCTAATCCACACAATAAGCAGGCAGAGGCCAACCCCACACGCGGCCTCCCCTCGCCAGAAATCAGATCTTCTCACACGAGAGAGAAAGAGAGACAGAGAGAGACCCCCAGCCGGAAATGGCACAAGGCCCCACCGAAAACCTTCACCCGATTCACCACGGCTCCGGCGAAGAACAAAGCCGAAAGCAGGGACCAAAAACCCTCCCCTCTTGCCCTCCTCACACCAGAAAAGAACCCTCAGCAGATCCCCTCACACCCACGCAACAGCATCGAGATCCGTCCAAAAGACCAAAAGATGGGGAAAAAAGCCACAAAAAGCCGATAGAATCAGACACCAACGCACACACACCCCCGGAAAAAATTGGAAAAAGAATAATCCACCGCCCGTCTCCAAATAGACACCTCTCTTCGCTGGTGCCCAGATGCGACCTCCCGATCTGGAGCTGCTTCAGATGGCGGAAAAAAAATCCAAAACAGAACAAATCAGAACGGAAAAGACTACTCGAAACAAGCGGTGAAATCAACAGCAACAAACCAAACAAACGCGGACACGGTTCCGGAACCTCGCCTGAGAAGCCCCCTCCCCCCCCCTCTCTTCTGCTTCCCCTCTCCCACTTTCCCCTCGGCAGCACCCACCTTTCTCCCCCGCCCCCGGTGCTGTTCCTCCTGCTAAAGCCGCCGTACTCCTCTCTCTCCACCCCCACCCTTTTCGCTTTGCTCTTTCTGTAGCCCCCCGTCTCCCTTCTCTCCCCGTCTCTCTCTCTCTCCACCGCCCTTTCTCTCTGATCTCTCTCCTCCCTCTCTGTCGTTTTTATAGCCGCTGCTCCGCTCCACCGATTAGGTCGCCCCCCCCCCAAGTACTTAATCCCCGAGTGGCCCGTTATTACGATCCTGCCCCCACCACTCCTCCAACTACTGATCCACCCCCTCCCAATCCCGTCACCGTCCGATCCCCATCCACCAAACCTGCCTGCTCCAGTGGGCCCAACCACTCAAAAAGAAATAACTGAAAATAGAAATATTAAATCCCGGAACGTGCGCCCACTGGGCATGCCCTGATACGTCACGTCATGGAACACTCAAAGTGAAAAACTCCATGTCGGTTCCGGGGAGGACGACGAGGGCAAATCCCGTATTTTTTGTAAATAATCAAGGGCAAGATAGTCACTTGGGTGGGGGTTTTGGATTCCGTTCGGCGACGTCATCCATCCTCGTACCCCATTTACGCGTTCCCAACTAACTTTTCCACGCCCGTCCTCTCCCCCCCCCCCACCCCGTCAAAATTTTCGTATTTTATAAATAGTCGCCCCTACTGATAGCTTTTTTTCTCCTCCTCGGGAAAGAAATCGCCGTGTTGTGCGCATCAGCTGGCATGCAGACCGGGACCAGATAGGCGACTCTGCTTATCGTCGGAGGTGGTGCATTTCGTGGCTGCGATAAGTTGAGCGGCTTATCTGACTGACAGATGGCTCTGTCCTCTTTCCAATTTTGTTATCGGGCAAAGAATAAAAAGGCGTACGGGCAGGTCCCCTGGCAACTGGTCCTCTCGTTTCGCCCGCCCTCCGCTTAATTTGCCGCCCCTGCGAGTACGGTGGACACGTGGCCGCGGATAACAACCGTTCGCACGCTTGGCGGACCCACCACGTGCGTCTTCCTTGTTTTGACTGTTGTATGTCGTGGACCCGCCATATTGGGGACCACTTGTGCTTGCCAATTAGGACTGTCAATAGGCCGGGCCCGGGCCGGGCTTAGGTCGGCCCGGCCCGAGCCCGACCTATGTCGGGCCGGGTCGGGTCGGGCTCGACATTATGTAAAAAATTCAAAGTCCGACTAAGGTCCGGCCCGGCCCGACTACTTACATAAAATAATAAAAATAATAAAAAATAATAGATTTAATACTATAAAACTTATAATCTCACTAAATAAATTAAAATTTTAATATTAATTACATAATTTGTGTGAAAAGAGAATTTTAAAATTTCTAATTAAGTAAAATAACATAAGTTTGACTAAATAGTTTTAAAAATTTGAAGTGAGAATAAAAAAAGGGATCGGGTCGGGCCGGTCCGCTGGCCGAACTCAAAGCCCGAGCCTGGCCCGCGAGTCTAATCGGGCCGGGCTTTTAGGCCCGACTAAAAATCCGCGGACCGAAAAAGACCTTACTGTCCGACCTAAAATCAGGTCAAACCCGCGAACCCATCGGACCGACCAGACCCATTGACAGCCCTATTACCAATAGAAGGATGCCACGCTCCGTGTTAGCAGTACATGCAGTGGGAGGTAAAATTCTTTATCCTAAATTCTTAAAGGCAATGGAAAGGTGCACTTAAGGTCGGTCTTACCTCTCAGTTATGATCTTATTTTTACAGTTTGAGAGTTAATTTTAAAATATATATATATATATCCTCAATTCATGACTTGTTGTTTAAAAAAATCTTACTGCACGTAAAGGAACTTTTTTCTCCAAAAGATTGAGAGTTATGACCCCAACCGGAGTTAGCATCGACCTGAGTTGAACTGACGTGAGCCGTAAATTATGCACTTTTTTCATAAGTCATGTTTGAAAATACAGGTGGAGAGGGAGATTCTAATCATTAGAATTCTCACCCCTTATAATTCCTCTAAAATGAGTCAATGTCCCATCAATTTTTAAAGTAAGAGAATTTTGATGGATACTCAGAGGTAGGGAGAAAAAAAATAAGATTTTAAAATTCTTAAAAATAAGATTCTTCTCTCACTAAGAGATTATGAAAAGAATCTATAACCTATAATATCTCGCAAACACACCCTCGAGAAAAGATGTGTCTCAGCTTGTGCTATATTTTTATCCATTACCACCTATGATATAAAAAATGTATTGTCTATGAGATAACGACACCAAACCCAAAACACTTCTAGTGGTATTACGTAGAATTCCCATATACTCAACTTTTATTTTATAATCTTTTCTCCATTCTAAATTATTTACTCCTTTCCACACACTTGTTTAAAAATTACAAAGCACTCTTAATATTCACATTTTATTCATTTCACAAAAACTTGAATTAAAAGATTACATGCTCTGCGTTTCAAAGTGCATGCACCAAAGAATTTGAGAGCCGTTAGAATGTTGATGGGACTCATTAATGACACAAGTGTTGTCCATTACATGGCTTAATCCAGATAGAGGTGAATGGGTAATTAAAGATTATCACGATAAACATCATTTAGATCGGTGTGCGATAGAAAAATTACACTTTAAATTGATGTGGAATGAAACTTAAGCACAGTTAGACAGAACAACAATCACACACATGGACACAAAGATTTTTATACTGGTTCGACCCTGGCCTCAGTCAGTCCTACATCTAGTACCCAACAAACACTGGGATTTTCACTATCTTCCCACAAGAAATAGTTACACTGAGCCACACCACTGACGCTTTCTTACTAGAACTCCAACTATTTTTGATCAAGTGTTCAGCCACATCACAGGCACTCACTCACTAGAGCCCCATCTATTTTTCACACCACAGATACTCACTCACTAGAGCCCCAGCTATTTTTGATTAAGTGTTCAGCCACACCACGGACACTCACTCACTGGAGCCCCAGCTGATTCCTAGGTATAGCCAAGTCTACAAGATACCGACCTCTGTTGGTCTCCACAGGATACATATCTCCTACCGGTCCTCTTGCCCTTGAGCAAGAGCTTGTCCTCTCAAGGAGAAGTTCACCACTTTGCAAGTGAGATTTACACAGTTATTGTCTCTTGATAGGTAGAGTGTGTACAATGAAATACAGATCGTTCAGGATAGAAATATCAGAATGAAAGTATGACTATCTTGAACTATAAAAGAAAAGCCTTCAAAGAAAAGATCATAGAATCATAGAAGGCTTTGAGAAGAAGCTAATGAAGAATGCAGCACGAAATGTGTTTGCTTCTTCGCTTAAGCACTCAACAGCAGATTGGTTGAGAAAGAATTGAGCTTCTGTTTCTCTCGACGCTTGCAATGAAAACTTATGTTGGAAGTTGGGTTGCTCGCTTGGCTTCGCTTGCTTTGCGCATATGCTTTCTTCATTTGTTCTACGCACACTCCGCTAGCTCTTGGGTCAAAAGATATATCTGTAAAATTAATCGACCAAGGCTCTCACCAATAGAGTTTGCTTATTCAACTACAACAGATATATATAGCTCTTTGTGAGGATGGTTCCATTAGATGCAGCTTCGTAAACGTTAAACCCATCTTGGTAAATGTTAGACCTAGCTTGGTATCCGTTTAGACTCAACTTTGTATACGTTAGAGAGCTTCATGATCTGCCTTAAGCGAGTAGTTGTGTGATGTGGACGCACTTATTTTATTTAAAAATCTTTGCTTTGTTGGTTAATTGGTTTATTGAGTGCGTGGGCGTGCCAGTCACAAAGTGATGATTTATTCGGGCTTCATGGAAGCCCATGGTGCGCTCGATCTTACTCAGTCAGATAATTATGTAGTTCGGATTGGGACCAAAACCCGCCGCGCCATAAAGGTCACGGCGTCATTTACATCCTCTCGGAGAGGGGAACACCCTTGATTAATTACCGGGATAAGGGCTCTACGGCCGAAAGAACTACTAATTAATGCAAGAAGAAAGGGACGGTTGAACTATGCTGAAAACCCGCATCGGGGTATAAACATTCAGATTATGTCAGTTACTAGCGGACCATTCTGTGTCCGGACAAGGGTCCATGTAAGAAAATAAGATGGTGACGGGAACAAACCCGAGGAAATGTCTGCCAGGAGATGGCAATTTTGATACCAAGATGGGATCGGATCCGATGCCAAGGAGGGATGACTTTGGTGATATATTGGCCCAGAGCAAGGTCGAGCAACAACCATGACGGGGGAGTAAATCCTGAGGGTGAAACCCGGCCTACGAGGGCGTCATTAATATTCCCGAGCCCGGGGTCCGAGGGAGACGGAAGCCATATCGTACTGCTCATTAATGTTATTTACTTATTATCATCATCATTCACTTATTATCATTATTATTTTTTTGTTGATCTTTCTTTTATTACCCATGAGCTATGGACACTTCTCTCACTTATTATTTTTATTATTTATTTATTTATTTATTATTTTTATTTTTATTACTATTTTTTATTATGACCTTTTTATCATTATCATTATACAAATTTTTCCTTCTTTTTATCATTATTATGTCCCTTTTTATGGTGTGCCATTTTGAATGCAGAGTGTGCCGAGATAGGGGTGTTGGAGAGTGTATCGAGCAAGGGGGCGTTTAGGTGAGAAGGGCTAACAAGGTGTACCGGATGGACGGGCTAAAGAGTGGGTGGTGTGCCGGCCAAGGCTAAGGGCACTGGTGGGGTGACGGCCAAGCCAGGCTGGGAAATGCTCTTGGCTAAAGGATAGGCTCAGGGTGTTGAGCAAAGAGTGGCACAGGTTCAATCTGTCCCAAGGGGGGAGACAAGCGATGCTAAGAGGGACTTCCCTTGCTAGACCGATTGGGAAATTTTGGGAGCAAAACTCGTGGAGGATGACACTGTTGTAGGGACTAGTAGGAGGAGACCAGCCCTATACTATCAAGCATGAAAAACCACCTATCGGGCTAGACAGGCCAGTGTCATGGAGAACAAGTAAAACAAAGAGCTAAAAGACTGGGGGGAGAACACAGAACCACAGGCCGTCGGCGAAGGAAAGACTAACCAAAACAACAAGAAGCAAACAAAAGATATTTCATTCATAGAGAATACGGTGACAAAAGATCATGGCTAAAGGGCCAAATACACTGCCTCCAAACGGGGGGGAGGAACAAAGAAGAGAAAAGAAAAGAAAATAGCTGGAGAGAGGGGGCTGGAACAAGGAGGGTAACAGTCCCCTTCCCTATTCCTTCCTCTCCCACTACATTCAGCACGATCTCTCCCTCTCTTCTCACTATCCTCTACCTTCTTCTTCCCTTCTTGCTGTGTGTATTCTTCTCTCTTGGCACTGCTCACTGTCTCCACACTCTCTGTGTTTCCACCTACGTGTTCTTCTCGCATCACGTTGTCTTCTTTGTGAGGGGTTCTTATAGGTCCCACGTTGATGGGGGGACCTCATGATGGCACCTCCATCCGAGGTTGACTCCGGTCCCATCCTTGTCAGCTCGAAGTTCTCGTGGCCGAATCAGGAGATGACACCACGACGAAGTATTAGCTGGCGTTGAGGTGGCCGAGTTGCGCGCCAAGGGCCCCGCCTAATTACAATTGTGTCTTCTGCCGATTTGTGCCGGTCCGGAGGTTGCAACGCTGTGCCGGGTGCTGGGGGATTAACGCTGCACTGGGTAGACCGTTTGGCAGGGTGTGCCGCTGGGAGGGCCTGATGGCCGTGCCGTTGGAGTGGGCTCACGACTGTGCCGTTGAAAGGGCATTGATGGTGTGCCGCTGGAGGGCAAGAGCAGTGTGCCGTTGAAGGGGCACGAAGGGGTGTGACGTTGGAGAGGCACCTACAGGTGTGCCGATGGAAGGCACAGAGTGTGCCGTTGGGGGACACTTGGAGTGTACCACTGGAGGCCTCAGAGTAGTGTGCCGTTAGAGGCACTTCAGGGGTGTGCCGCTGGGGCTTTCAGAGCAGTGTGACGTTGAAAGGCACAGGGTGCGCCGTTTGAAAGGGGCTTTTGTCTTTGCTTCAGGGACTTATAATTGTGTACTCCTTGAGACATTCCTCATCACCAGGGACTCGAGAGTGGGTCCATAGCAGTGTATAAATTCAGGGGGGTGTCCTGTGCTTTCTTTGTTGTTTAATGCGCCCGTGCAAATGTGAGGATTTGCGGACGGTAGTGTTCTCCGGAGCACTGGATGGCCAGTTTCTCCGAGTCTTCACTCTTTAGCTCTGATGCCAATGCGAGACCTAGGTGGGACATATGGATGTGTAATTTTATATGTCCACAAATGCCCCCACCCACGGGTAGCGCGGGCGAAGGATGAGCCGAACGGTGCTCGTGGGTGTATTCACGCAACAAACATACATTATTGTGTACATTATATATATATATATATATATATATATATATATATATATATATATATATATAATGTAGATGTTATTGTATTTATTATTTCTTTATTCTATATAATTTTTCTCTCTCTTTTTTTTCTTCTCTCTTCTTTTTTCTTCTTTTTTTCTTTTCTTCTTTTTTTCTCTTTCTTCTTTTCCTTTTTTTCTTTTTTTTCTTTTCTTTTTTTTCTTTTTTCTTTTCTTCTTCTATTTTTTGCAGCCCCTATAAAAGGGATAGGGGAGTCTCGCTCGAGCCCCCCCTCTCTCCTTTTCAAACTCTCCCTCTCTCTTTGTCCCTTCGGTTACCACCGCCGCCGTTGCTAGGGTGAGGAGGCCGCCGTGGAGGGGCTCCCCTCCCTTCCTCTTCTCTCTTCTTCCTCTCTTCCTCTCCACCTCTTCTTTTCTTCTCCTCCTTTCCTTCCTCTCGTTCTTTCTTTTCCCTTCGCTCGGAGGGGGACGGAGCCCTAGGCTCCTCTCTTTCCTCTTCCCTCTTCTTCCCTTCCTCCTTCTTCCCTTCTTCTTTTCTTCTGCTTCTTCTTCTTTCCTTCTTCTCTCCTTCTTCTCCTCCGATGGAGCGACGTCGGGTGCGCCGGTGGAAACACTCCGGAGCGTGCCGGAGACGGGGGCACAGGGTGTGCCGGAAGCGGGGGCATGGTGTGTGCCGGGGGGAAGGGCACGGGTGTGCCGGTGGCGAGGGCACGATGTGTGCCGGTGGAGCGAGGGCACGAGTGTGCCCGGTAGAGGCACAGGGAGTGCCGGTGGTGGGAGGCACGGGTGTGTCGGTGGCGAGGGCATGGTGTGTGCCGGTGGAGCGAGGGCACGAGTGTGTCGGGTAGAGGCACGGGGAGTGTGCCGGTGGTAGAGGGGGGCACGGTGCATGCCGGAAGTAGAGGGGAGTGAGGGGCACAGATGTGCCGGGTGAGCACGGGCACGAGTGTGCTGGGTAGCTGAGGCACGAGTGTGCTGGGTGAGTGGGCGTCCTGGGGGTGTGTCGGGCAAAGGCACTGGGCAGTGTGCCGGGTAAGGATGCGGAGGTGTGCTGGGGGAGGCACCTGGGAGGTGTGCCGGGTAAGGGCACCAGAAGTGCGCTGGTGAAGTGGAAGCCAACCCGAACTGGAGGAGCATCCGGTGTTGCCTTCTGTGCACGCCGTGATTTTTGTTGGGGCCGTCATTCCTTGTGGACGAGCACCCGTGTCTTCCCTTTACGCCTCCAGCCTAGGGGAGACTCTGCCGAAATTTTATCAAAATTTCTCGACGTCCTGTTCATTTAATTGTAGTGTAGCCTTTTATAGTCTTTTTTCCTTTCGTCTTTGCTTGGGACTTGTTCTGACTCTAAGGCTTTTGCTCCTTGCAGATAAATGGCTGCTCCTAGTGGTTCTTCTGCTTCTGCTGTCGCCAGCGTCAAGCCTGCTCTGTCACTGGCCGTTCCTGCTGTCACGTGGCTAAATGTTGAGGACCTTGACCGTGAGCATGCTGAGGTGGCTTCACTGGCCGAGTCTTCAGACTCCGAAACCGATACTATGGAATTCAGCTGCATTGCATTGACCGGCGAAGGCTTCACATTCGACTGGGTTGGCGATTACCGGAGGGACCATCCCAAGGATAAGCACCTCTTGCACTTTTTGAAGCACCTCCGCCACCAGGACGAGAGGGACTTTAGGGCCGTACGGGGCGTAGAGCGCGCCATCTTACAGCTTCGAGACAGCCTGCTATACAATGTTCGCAGGAGTGTGCCAACATATTTGGTGGGCGAACCGAGGGAGTGGAATCCCGTGCTAGGGCTGGAGGCGCTGACACCAATGGAAAATAAACTGGTGCAGACACTGGAGTTCACCCCTGCCCGTTGGGACAACGCGGCGGGGTGGGTGCACAAGGAGTAACCCCGCTTTGGCTTATTTCTGGCGCCGCTGACGTAGGGGTTCTGGGAGGAGCCCTACCTTTTGGACTGCCTGGCCATCCGCTTCAAGCATGAGCTCGCCTTGGGCTGGTTTGGGGAGCTTAAAGTCCAGGATGCACACACCTTTCGGGAGGGAGCGGTGGAGTTCACCGAGTACGTGCTGTTCAACTATGCTCCCCTAATGATTCGGGCCGGCGTCTACCACAGTGTTTATGCCTCCCGGTACGGCTACCCAATTTCAAAGGCCTCTGCTGTGGGATGATCGAGGTCTTTAATGCCGAGCTGAACACCTTCTATACCGCGGAAGGGGAGACCTCGCTGGATTTATGGAGTCTTCACCAGCTGAGCGGCATGCCTATTGATGGAGAGCCGTATGAAGAAGTATGCCTCCCCAACCTTCTCAAGGACTAGACAGACGGGGACAGCATTTATGCACTCGGATATTCTTACCGGTTCCTTATGAAGTCGTACCGGGAATTGTACCAGTCATCCCATGGTGGGAAGCAGCCTCCCCGTGGGGACCGCAAGAGGGTCCGCTTGAGCTTGTGGCTGAAGTACTTCTTCGACGGGCCGAAGAAATACGAAGACTTCCCATGTGTCGGCGCTGCTGTGGTCCGGAAGAAGCGTAGCAAGAGCAAGGCTGAGGTGAAGGTCCCAACTTCAAAGGGGCATCGGAGCGGTGCTAACCCAGCAGGGGTTGATCCGATGACGCACTGTGCAGTTTTCCTCACAAATTGGCTCTGCTCTTTTGCTCTGCCATACGGGGATGAAATCGTCGTCCGGCCAGATGCCATCTACCCTGCTTGCCAAATGGCATGGGGCATTAAGCTACCGTTGTGCCCGACCGCACTATACCTGATATACAAAACGCTGGGAGACGTTAGTGCACACCAACTCCCGCGCCAGGCCCGGTTCATCGGCCCACTGCACTTCTTCAACGCCTGGGTCTGCTCCTTATTCCCAGAGTACGCCCCACGTACCATACAGTCTTGGGGGCTGTTCCCGCGTATGTTGGAATTTGCTAATGCAGAGGCGGGCTCGACAACGTTGCAGCTATTTAACATACGGGGCAGGCTTACAACGGTCCCTCACGACTCACCGAGCAGCATTCACTTCTGGACTCTGGCTGCTCATTCCAGTCCTCTGGTGAATAACAAAAGGGAGTGCCGAGATGACCAGGTGGAAAAGTATCCTCACCCGATCAGTCAGCAGACGGTGGTCCGCCCATTGTTAGAGCCAGAACTTCGCGAGTGGGCGTTGTCTATTCGCCCAAGCGTGCTGGTCTTCAGGAAGGGAGACATCTTGCTGCTGGAACCATATTACCCCTTATGCTTCGGGTGAAATTTCGGGTATGATCAGCATATCCCCGTGTTCAGCACACAGTTTCCTCTGCCTGTACGGAGTCTTCGGGGTAGCCCGACTGCTGAGCATGCCCGGACCTGGTGGGATTACTTCCATCAAACCGATGAGTCTGCATTCAGAGTGCCGGCGCCCGGACGAATTCCACGGGTGACTACAGACTATATAAAGTGGTGGAATGCCCGGACGGGCTTTTATCGGTTGTGCAGAACTGATTGCTAGGATGGCACCGAAAGGAAGTTCTTGAGCAAGCAGCCGTCAGTCGTAATTGACATTGATCTGAAGCACCTGCTCCGACTGAAGCACGACAAGGAGAAGGAGGTGTCTGCATACTTGGCTGCTCGTAAGGAAGCCCGGGAAGCCAGACCATCCCCACAGATCAAGATGCCGCCTGTGGCCAAGGATGAGTTCAAGAAGACCCTTGTGCATCTATGTCGGGTTGGGATGGACCGTCTGGACCTCATTAACTACCCCTTCCCGATAGAAGAAGAAGGCACACTAGCTCGCACCTGGCGCCGGGAGACGGACCCGGCGTGCGCTTATCGTACCTTCTTGAGGAGAGAGAAGCGCAGGCCCGAAAATTACAAGGAAACCACATGGCTATATGTCCTTCTCCGGGCACACGGATTGAAGGTGGAGGACCCAACTGCTGCCATTCTGGATAAGGGCCTGCAAATTTCTTTTCATTATGCCGACGGGTGGGGCATGGATCACTTCAGTCTTTACTGCCACCTCACCTTCAAGTAGCATGCGGATCAGGCTCATCTTGCAGATCGATGTATGAAGATCGGGGATGTTCTTTGGTTGGTCCGAGAGGCAGCCCGCCGAGACAAGGAGTCGTCCCTGACCTACTGGCCACTGACTTTACGATTGTACACCGGCCCTCATGGTATAAGGCCTCTTTGTCTCTGCCTTCCATTGTCATGTTCCTTCATAATGTTGGTTGATTAATTGATTGATTTTTTGACAGATCATCCCTCTAGCACCCAATTGGCGCAATATAGGAACCTTCTCCGGTTGGTGCAGAAGCCTCTCCACTTTGATGCGGCGGAACCGGCTCCCACCATGACTCCTTTGCCGAAGGCGAAGAATAATTCTGAGCGAGGTCGCCCGTGAAGGAGGCGTTGGCTGCTGCTAAGGTGGCCGAGAGGCAGAAGGTGAAGCGGAGGAAGACGGAGGCTACTCCTGCCTCGATAGTCGTCCCTCCAATTCCTCCACCCCTATCTTTTGAGGAGTTTGTCGCTGCTCGGGCGGAGCCAAGCCGGCCTGCAGGTTAGGCCTTCTAACCTTTGAAGCTATTCAAGGCTTGTCTACATATTAAGAAGGACCCTCTTGTAACCTGTGTGTGTCTTTGTTTCAGCTGCCGTAGAGAAGTCGGCGTCCATTTCTATTCCTGGTGTGGGTAAGGCCAGGGCTCCCGGGGCAGCGCAGCCCGTTGAAGAGACTATCTTCGAGCCAACACCTGCTGCAGAAGTCGGGGAAGGTACCTTTTTTGTTCTCTTGGCTGACTTCCTTAATTTCTCATGACTCTATGGGCTCGGCTCAATTCACATCATTTTTCACTTGGTAGGAACCGGTGTGGCAGCCACTAGGCCGAAGGCGGTTCGCTGGATGCCACCGTTCGAGTAAATATATGTGAGGAAGGGGCGAAGGCCCGGAAAGTCATGGCTGCTGAGCCCGCGTGACGATGCTCCGGCCGTAGATACTGCCGCTGGGGCTCCCCTAGAAGTGAAAGAGGTGCCCACCCGGGCCAAGTCCTCGTCGGGTGAGAAGGTAGATTATGGCTATTCTTCTGACGATGTGCTTTCAACCGAGGGCCTGTCCGAGGAGCCCGAGCCTCAAGTACCAGCTTGGAGAGCTCCAATATTGTCTACTTCTCTGAGTTTAGTGGGGCAAGTACTTGTGAGAGTGGACCTGTTTATTTGGGCTTCTCTCGAGGTCGCCAACTAATTTCTCGGCTGTCATGATTTTTGAACTCAACGGGAACAAACCTCACCGGAAGACACAGAGACTCATGTCTCGGATTCAGAGGTTGCCCGACAGGAGAAAACCACTGCGGCTCTGGACAAGCTGGCGTCCATAGTCGAGGCCTTGTGGCAGGAGGGGGCCGCGGCAAGTTCAGATGCCCCTGCTTTGGCAGTCGAGGTGCAGCAACAAGAAGAGGCAGTAGTGGCCGTGAGTATAGACTTCCCTCTTCTTTTTCCCTTGAGTTTTCCCTCGGGACTTGTTGATTTATTTAAGCTGGACAGGATCATGCCTCCCAAGGGGTCATGGAGACTCATACTCCGGCAACTGAAACACTGAAGAGGGAGAGATAGTGCCGGAGACCGAAACCAGGGAGGAGGGAAAGATAATGCCGGAGACTGGACCCGGGAAGAGGAGGAGATGACGCCGGAGAGCAGCATCGTGTCGGTGGTTGAGGTAAGCATGGGGACCTCCCGGCTCCCTTTCTTTTCCTTTAAAAATTCAGCAATTCGCCTCAGGTGGTGAGTGGCTAACCCTACCATGCATGACCAGGTGACGACGGCACCCCGGAGAGCGCCCGCCACTCGGGCACGTAAGGCTGTTCCCAAATGGAGGTCGTCCCTCGGTCCATTGGCGGCGAGGAGGCTGACATCCCTCTTAGGACCGGACGTGAAGTCCTTCGCGTCTCTTGTACAGTCGGGGGCTAGCCCGTGGCTTGTGGTCCCGCGTCCGCCTCTCCAGAAGTTCGTGATACCCGAGGGAGACCAGCTCCTGAGGGAGAAGTTGGCGAACTTCATTATGCCTTCGAGGGAGACTCGGGCAGGGAAAGTGGCAGGTCCTTTAGGAGCAGTATTTGACCCGGCTCCGCTTGATACTCTTCCTCCGACTGAGGTCGTGACTTTTGCACTCTCGGCCTGCGAAGCGACGACGGGTCCGGGCCGTGCCGAGGAGGCGGAAGTAGAAGCAAGCTCGTCTACCGTGGTGTCTGATTCGGTCCCGCGGCTGTTTACTCTTCGGACGAAACCGTGGCTCCGCTCCCGACACTACAACCTCCGGCAACAAGTCTGATCCTCAGAGATGCGTCGGCGGTAGAGCAACCTCTCGTGGCGGGGACAGCTGGTGGCTCCACTATAGTCCTGCCTTCGCCTTTGGCGGTGGTCGGCCAGGACTTGTCCTCCGAGATAGAAGCCTCCCGCCACTCAGACTTGACTCTTCCATCCTCATCGGTCGTGGTCGACATCGAGCTATGGGCAAATGTGGATAGTGCTATCGAGTTCGATCCTCCGGTCGTGCCTTCAATAGGCCACGCCACTTCAGACCTACCGGTCCATCAGACTTTATTGGCGCTGCGACCCATGATGTTTGCTGATCCCTCGCTCATGTACCAGGGAGTGCGTACAGTGGTCATGCAGTTGACCGGGGCTCTGCAAATGATGGGTTGCCCGCTGGAGGAATGGTCACGACGAGTTCTATTATTACTGAAATATGTGAACCGTCGCGAGTTCCTCGAGACACAAGCTCCCACTGAACTCACAGCTATCAGCGCCCAGAGGGATGAATATATGCAGGCCCTAGAGGTGCGGAGAGGCAACAGAGAGCAGTATCAGAAGATCCTGGATGAGTGTCGCAGCAGTGTTCGCGCCCTAACGAGCAGGATAGAAAAACTCAAGGGCTATCTTGCTGCGGCCGAATCTGATCTTGCCGAGGCCGAGGCGACCGTGGTCAGAGAGACTGGGGAATTAGGTGTCGCCGAAGTCGAAGTGGCCTCCGTGACGACCGAGTTGGAATGCCTCGAGGCACAGGAAACCCGACTGCGCGAGATGGTGAACTTTCCTTACTTCGGGATCCTTCCTCTTGAGGAAATCTTCCGGGGGATAGACTAGCTGCCAATCCTCCTTTTCTTCCCTTTTTTTTCTTCTTTTTTTTTTGATGTGTAAAACCGGGGTATGCGCCGAGGCACATGTAACTTGCTTTCTAAAAAGAAATAGAACACAATTATTTCATATGCCTCTTATGTATGTATGGTATCCGGGAATCTTTTCCTTTCTTTCTGGCCTCGCGACAAAGTGCGAGTTCGTACTAAGAGTTCATTCGGGGAAAGCCCGGTGGGGTTCGCGTGGGAGCGTAGGAGAGTGCTCGCCCTTCCAGAGAAGGGACGAGGGAATCACTCCACCACGTCCGCCGTGCGACTAACCAAATGGTGCTACCGGGGCGGTCGACCCGAGTGGGTTGATTTGACCTTGGAGAGCCGGAGAGAAGAGTTTGTTTGCTCAATGACCTAGACGGGAGGTCTCGGTCAAAATGGGTTGTTCGTCACCCGAAGGGACGGAGAGAAGAGTTTTTTTGTCCAATGACCTAGACAGGAGGTCTCGGTCAAAATGGGTTGCTCGTCCCCCGAAGGGATGGAGGGAAGAGTTTGTTCATCTAATGACCTAGACGGGAGGTCTTGGTCAAAAGTAGGTTGTTCGTTCATGTCGGCGGGGTGCCGGGGGCGGACGTGGTTTGTTTGTCTCTTGAAGTATTTGTTGGTACGGGGCTGGTGCCAACGCAAGGAGGAAGGTTAATTCCCCAATCCCAAACGGAAGGTTCGGGTGAGGTGTTTTTCGTCAGTGCTGATAAGATGTCAAGGGCTAACACGGTTTGTTTATCTCTTGGTGTATTCGTTGGCACGGGGCTGGTGCCAACGCAAGGAAAAGGGTTGATTCCCCAATCTCAAACCGAGGGTTCGGGGGAGGTATTTTTCGACAGTATCGACAAGATGTCAAGGGCTGACATAGTTTGTTTGTCTCTTGGTATGTTCGTTGGTACGGGGCTGGTGCCAACGCAAGGAGAAAGGTTGATTCCCCAATCTCGGACTGAAGGTTCGGGTGGGGCATTCTTCGTCAGTGCCGACAGGATGTCAACGGACGACATGGTTTGTTTGTCTCTTGGTGTATTCGTTGGTACGGGGTTGGTGCCAACGCAAGGAGAAAGGTTGATTCCACAAATCTCGGATTGAAGGTTCGGGTGGGATATTCTTCGTCTGTGCCGACAGGATGTCAAGGGCTGACATGGTTTGTTTATCTTTTGATATATTCTTGAGGCTAAGAGTGAGTATTAATAAAGGGGGACTGGTTCCTCTCCTTTTTTCTCTCTCTCTTTTTTCTCTTTCTTTTTTTTTCTTCTCTTCTTTTTTTCCTTTTTTTCCTTTTTTCTTTCCTTTTCCTTTCTTTCTCATCTTTCTCTTTTTTTTTAAATGCAGGATAAATAGTGGCCAAACCATCTAAACCAATATGACGCAAACTCACTCGCGGTGGGGCGATGAAATGTATTATTCATTGAATGGAGGAATCGGAGCGTGGTACAACCTCAAATGCCTACCATTGAGGAGTGGAAACTGAACCTCCCCCCGATGGTTGATGATTACATACGCTCCGCCCTCATAGACTTTCTAGACTACATCGGGTCCAAGCCAATTCTCATTCAGCTTGCCCTTGGGGTTGGAAGCCATGACTTCTCTTCTTTTAACCATGACGAGGTCACCCTTTTTGAATTTGCGTTCTTTGACGAGTTTATCAAAGGCACTCGCTATTCGGGCCTGATAGACCTGGATATTCTGTTGGGCTTGGAGCCGTTTCCCCTCCAAGTTGGAGAATTCTTTGAGCCTTCGCTCGACATTTGTTTACTCTTCCCGGACCAATCCGTGTTGGATTACGACCCGAAGGGAGGGTATTTCTAACTCAATGGGGACAATCGCTTCTGAGCCATACACCAAGGAAAAGGGTGAACAACCCGTTGGATTTTTGTACACAGTTCGATATGCCCACAGGGCTTCATACATCTTCTCTTCCCAGTCTCTCTTGTTAGAATTAACAATTTTGGACAAGAGAGTACGAAGAGTTTTATTAAAAGCCTCGGCCAAGCCATTGGCTTGTGGGTTATAAGGGGTTGACGTCCTCCAGTCAATCTTGTATTTCTTTGCCAGCCGGTAGACTTTCTGGTTGCGGAAGTGGCTTCTATTATCTGAGATAATTCGGTTCGGAATGCCAAACCAGAATATGATGTTGCGACGGACAAATCTAGCAACGATTTCCCCAGTCACTTCTTTCAAAGCAACAGCTTCCGCCCAACGGGAGAAGTAATCAGTTGTCGCCAAAATGTACTTGCACCCAGCAGATAATGCGGGTAGTGGACCCACGACGTTTGTTCCCCATTGGGCGAAAGGCCAACTGGGCAGTGTTGGATGTAGCGGCACGGGCGGTCTCCTGGGTACCGTCACGTGCTCCTGGCATTTCTGACAAGACTTAGCATACTTGCAGCAGTCGTTAAACATTGTCGGCCAGAAGTAGCCGAGCTTCTTTATCTCAATTTTCATTTTTGGTCCCGCCTGATGTACACCAGCTGTTATGGCGTGAACCTCCTTCATGACTTTCCAAGCTTCTTCGGTGGATAGGGATCGGAGGAACACCTTCCATTTTTCATCTGCCATGATTCGGAATAGGATCCTGTTTCGGACCTCAAAAGAGTTCTTTGTTCTGATCAACTTGATCTTCTCTTCCCTTTGTCTGGGTAGTTGCTGGTATTTGAACCACTGCATAAGGGGGTCCCTCTAATCGGGTGAGCCGATGGCTTCCGCTGTGGCGACCTCAAGCTCTTCTTCTGACTCTTCTATCATGCTAGGCACTTGGCGCTGATTTACCACCCGGATGTTGAGGGATCCATCCGGCGGCACTGCCAATGAACTTGCCAACTTCGCCAGTGCATCGGCTTGTGCATTTTCTCCTCTGGCGACGTGGCATATCTCAATGAGGTAGAACTGCTCCATGAGCCGTCTCGCCTTAGCGTGGTAAGAAAGTAGCTCAGGCTTTCGGACATCAAACTGTCCCTAGACCTGCTTGATGATCAACAGTGAATCACCAAATACTTGTAGCATTTTGATATCCATTTGTAAAGCGACTTGGAGGCCGATGATCAAAGCTTCATACTCTGCTTCATTATTTGTGCAGGGTTTGCTGATGGAACAGGAGGTGTGCAATACTTCTCCCTCCGGAGATTTGAGGATGATACCGGCCTCGGCCCGTATTTTTGTATGCCTGGACGGGGTTGTTTCTGTACTCGAAGCCCCGTCGAAGTACAGCTGCCAGACGACCTGCTGGACTTGGTCCACCTCCAGTGTTTCATCTTCAGGCAACTCTGTGGCCAATGGGGAGCCTTCAGGCACGGGGTGTGCTGCGAAGAAGTCCGTGACGGCTTGACCTTTAATGGCCTTCTGCGGCACATAGGTGATGTCAAATTCCATTAACAGTATGGCCCACTTGCCGAGACATCCTTTCAGGACCGACTGGAAGAGAATGTGCTTGACTGGGTCAGCCTTAGATATTAGGCTTACTTCATGCGACAGCATGTAATGCCTCAGCTTCTTGACTGCGAAGACCAAGGCGAGGCAAACTTTCTCAATTGGAGCGTATTTTGCTTCCGCCCCTACTAGTCTTCGACTGAGGTAATAGAGAGCTTGCCCCTTTCCCCTATCATTATTCTGGGCGAGCATTGCCCCTAACGAACATTGGGTGGCGGCTATATATAGAATAAGCAGCCTTCCCTTGACAGGTGCCCCCAGCACGGGCGGGGTCTTCAAGTAATCCTTCAACCGATCGAAGGCCCTCTCGCATTCCTGGCTCCATTTGAAAGGTGCATTCTTCATCATCAATTTGTGAAACTGCTGACAGCGTCCTGACAAATTGAAGATAAATCTTCGGATGTACGCCAGCCGACCTTGCAGGGACCTTAACTCTCCCAGATTCTTCGGAGGAGGCAGCTCTGAATGCTTTTATCTTAAAAGGGTCGATCTCGATCCCCCTATATCGGACAATGAAGGCGAGGAACTTCCCACTGGAGACGCCGAAGGCACATTTCATTGGGTTCATTTTCAGCTCATACTGCTGGAGTCTCTTGAAGATGACTTTGAGGTCATTCAGGTGGTCCCCCCTTTTCTTTGTCTTGACGACCAAGTCATCAATGTAGCATTCGACCTTGTTGTATAGCAGCTCGTCGAATATCTTGATCATCGCCCGCTGGTAGGTGGGGCCAGCATTCTTGAGGCCAAAGGGCATTCTCTTATAGTGGAATATTCCTTTAGGAAATCGGAAAGCCGTATGAATTCGATCGTGCTCAGCTATCCAGATTTGATTATAGCCGGACGATTCGTCCATAAAAGACAAGGCCTTGTAGCCAGTAGTTGCATCAATCATCACTTCGGTGATGGGCACCGGGAAGTCATCTTTCGGGCAGGCTTTGTTCAGGTCGCGGAAGTCCACGCAGATCCTGATCTGTCCATTATTCTTCTTCACTGGAACAATATTGGCCAACCATGTGGTGTATTGGTTCTCAGCCAAAAAATCGACATCTATAAGCTTGTCGACTTCTTTGCAAATCTGGTTTATCAGTTCCGGCCTCATGCGCCGGGGCGATTGTTTCACTGGCTCCATCTTGGAATCGATAGCCAGAGTGTGCTGGGTCACCCCGGGGCTGAGACCGGGCATCTCTTTGTAGTTCCAGGCAAAATAATCTCGAAATTCTTGCAGTAACTTCACATATTGCTCTCTCTCCTGTGGAGGTAAAAGGGCACTCAGAAAAGTTGGCCTGGGGTCGCTTTTCTTGCCCAGGTTAATCTCGACGAGCTCGTCGACTGTGGCCTGGCCGCCATCTTCAATTTTTGGCGACGCTGGTAGTAGGTCAATGAAATCTTGATCTTCACCATCCTTTGCTTCAAGGATACCATAGGCGTCTTCTTGCTTCGCCTCGTCGGGCAGCGAGGCTTTGCTTATTTCCCCCTCTTTTGGGCTCGTTGTCTGCGGCTTCGAGGTGCTTCCCTGCGCGGAGAGGCACAGGACTTCCCCGGGGTCTTCTTGGTAGTTATCGTAGATGACTTCTGCAGGAGCCGAGGTGATTACTTGCCATGCTGGGGACGGCTCCACTGCTGGCGGCCGGGGTTGTTCATTCTCAGCTGCATCTTCAAAAATCTGGCACTGAACTGACACCATGTAGATACTTCTTTCGTGGATGCCCATCACATGGGGGCGCAGCGGGGCCACCACATAATCTCCCATTCTGAGCTCATCTATCTCAATCAGGTCTTGAGCAATATCCTTGAAGACGTAGCAATCTTCGATAGAGTGACCCAGTATTTGGTGATAAGGGTAAAACAAGGGGTCGCCGCTTCTGCCGGCATCTTGCGGCCTTTTAGACCTTGGGAGGGAGACCTTGCCATAGTGGCAGGCCCAGTCAAAGATTCCTCGGGTCTTGTTCTTTGGGAAAGAGTAAGGCTTTTACATCCTCTCTTGTAATGTTGGATTTCGGTCAGCCGATCATCCGACTGGAGAACCGGCTGCATCTCTTGCCCCCTTCTTCAAGTGCATGTGGGCGTTTGGGATAGTATTCGGGGACTGGTACATGCCGATATTCTACTGGCGGAAGATGCCTCCGATTAAATCAGACACAAGTGCGGTCACTTCGGCCAGCCGAGCCTTCAACATTTCAATTTCCCACTGCTGTTGATAGCATAGGGTAAACAGGGCGGAGTCGCACCGAGGGGGCCCTGGAGTGCGGCTCGCTTCCCTGTCCTTTGCATCGATGTTAGGCGAGGGCAATGGTGCCCCGTTGTTGTGGCTATTCGGGGTCAATCCCTTAGAGGAGGACGGGACCTTCCCCATGTTCTTGCAGGAAGGTGGATTCCATAGAAACACTTTTTCGTCTTGATCTTCATCGACCGGAGGCATAGGGTGCTGACGGTCTTCGACTTCCCATGGGCCTGCCTTGCCCGTGGGGTTATTGCTGTCTGGAGCCGAGACAGATATCACATCGGCTTCATAGGAGTCTTCTATTGAGAAGCCCAAACCTGGGTGCAGGGTGATCTGTAACAACCCCCGGTCCATGTTCGGCGGGTTCCACATTTTCTTGAACATTTCTTTCCGACTGGAGGGCTGGCAAAAGGGGATACCTTGTTTCTTGGTCATTTTGATCACACGGTTGGTAATGTCGGGAAGTCCCATGATCAGGACGAGTGGATCGTGTAGCTCATCGGGGAGTTTACAATCATCATCCCCCTTGACCGGGTGCTCTTTAGCCACATAGAAGATGGTGGACGGGCCCCCAGGGTTAGGCACCTCGAAGGTCCTTAATGGCTCGACCACCTGGCAGTCAGCTTCTGCGAGAGGCTTGATGATCCCAAGCGGGACCCTGACGTCCTCCAGCAGGTCTTCGAGGTACAACATCCCTGGTGTAGGGTAGATGGGAAGGGGAGTGGCCCTGAATATCCCTTCTACTTCGAAATAAATGACACCTGAGGGGGAGCCACATAGCCTGGTAGTGGCGGAGGAAACCAGCTGTCAGGCTCTACCTTCTTTTTTCCTTTGTCCTGAGTGGCTTGGGGAGCTTGCTTCGGCTTCTCCAAATACAAAGTGGCGTCCGACAAGTGACACTCGAACACTTCAAAAGGGTGGAGGTCAGCAAAGATTCTCTCCTCTTTCCGTTGCCGGGGTACTTGTTGCATTGGTGCAGAGTGGATGGTACCACCCTGTTCTGGTGCAGCCAAGGTCGGCCGAGTAAAGCCTTGTAAGAGGTGTTAGAGTTGATCACATGGAACTGGACCTTGGTTGTGAAGTCGCCGAGGGAGAGGTTGAACTCTGCGACCCCCATGGGGACCTCGCACTTCTGGTTGAAGCCAGTGATCTTGACATTCCTGACTTCGATCAGGTGTACGTCAAAGTAATGTTTCTGGTACACCCGGTAGGGAAGTATGTTCACTACTGCCCCAGGGTCGATTAAGACTCTGTTGATAGGCTGCCCATTTAACTGTCCCTTCATGTAGAGTGGCATGTTGTGACTGCATGTGGGTAGAAGCATATCCTCTTCTGTGAAGGCCACAGCCACTTCAGGTGACATTTCTGCAAGGCAGGCTTCAACATATGCTGGCGTCTGGAGTGCAGCGATGACAGCTTGCCGTGTCTCTTCATCTAAAGACAGTATCTCCCAGACGGTAAACTTGGCTGGGATCTTCTTCAGGTGTTTGACTATTCTGCTGTTGGCTCGGACTTCGAGCAACTTCATCTCTTCAGCTCTGTTACGCCTGCCCCCACCTTGGGCCTGGGGGGCCGGATAGGCGGGCGCCTGCTCCACTGGGTCGGATGCCGCTTGAGCTTGTGGGGCCTGCTGGGTCACTTCCCTTTCTTGCATGAACTTGGCAAGGTTCGGGGTGTTATCGGGCTCTTCTCTTGGCCGAGGAGGAATCACTGCAAATGAAGTCGACGGGACGCCTGCTCCTTTGGTCAAATGGGCTCGCGGGGGCATGCCTGCACTCCTCTCTGAGTCGTAAGAAATTCGATGAATGATGGGGTGCCCTGACCACTTGGTTCTCCAAGGTAGAGGCCCGATGGAGGGGGGATCTCCATGCCCTGGACCCTGGGTTCGGGGATATGATACAGTTGTTCTCCCCTGAGGAAGATGTTGTGGCTGGCCTGAGGAGGGTGTCCCTATTTCTTTCTCGACCTGGTGGCATGTTGGGAAGTGGGTGCTTCAGCCTGTCTCACCTCTGGTGACTCGAGAGGTACCTCCTGCTCTTCTTCCCTCAGGGAGAGGGCTGTGTCAAATAATGCTGAGAGGGTATTACAGGAGAGGACGACCCCATTCTTCTTTTTGTTTCTGAGCCTCCTCTTCTTTTTCTTCTTCTTTTCCTCGCCAGCTGGTGGTTGCTCCGTAGGGGGTTCTCCCCATAGAAGAGGTTCTTTCCCCGTCCCGGCTTCTGCTTCTGGGGCCAGTTCGAGTGACTCGAACTCCTCCCAAGGGACATACTCCTTCAGCTCAACAGGCTGGATCTCGGGCTGTTCATAGTCTTCAAGCCCATCAATAATAGCCTGGAGTCTTTCGACCGCAGGGCTGGTTTCCCTGTGCACCCGCATCGGGATGTGCTTTTTCTTGTTGTGAGTAGGCCGCCTCATAACTAGCCGGGGGGCTGTGTCATGCCAAACCGGTGTTACCGGTGGCGGTGCTGGTCGGGGTGTGACACCCTTTATGTGAACCTCCGGAGTGGGCCGGAGAGCTTGTCTTCTTCTTCTATTCTTCATCGGTGCGGCTTGCCAACCTCCTTGGTCCTGGGCTGGTACCATGACGAAGGCTTCATAAGTGGCATGTGTACTGGCCTCCGACCACTCTTCAGGTAGTTGTTGGTACAACGACACCATGTTGACGGTGGTGTCCAAGTTCGGCATCTCATGCGGCTGCGGAGGGTCCACCTTATGCTCCCCCATGTCCAGCTCTCCCTTCTTGATCAAGGACTCAATAACATCCTTAAAGATGTAACACTCCTCGATAGTGTGCCCGAGCATCTGGTGGTACGGACAAAAGTGAGGATCATCCTTCTTCTTCAAATCACCAGGCCTCTTTGATTCTAGCAATGTGATTTTGTTGTACCTGGTGGCCCATTCAAATAGGACCCGGGACTTATCTCGAGGAAAAGAATACAACTTGTTCCTCATTTTCTCCCGCAGGGAGGGACCTTCCCGCCGTTCAGTGGACCTGGGTGGAGGAGGGTTGATAGTCTCTTTGGCTTTCTCTTTATGCTTCTCGAATCCTTCGAAGTCCAGCGTGTGAACTTCTGGCTATGTTGGCCTTTTCTCGACCTGCCTGGCCCTCTGGCTCGATGCAGCTGAGCAGAAGAGTATCGAGCAAGGAATGCCTCGATCTCTGCCACTATATTGTTCAAACGGTCAAACGACCTTACCTCAGCACCGATCATCCTCTCAAGGATTTCCTTCTTTAGATTCTATTTACAAATCTACGCTGCGTCCTCCTGATGCGGGGGACGTCTGCACCTCATGCTGAGGTTCCTCCACCTCTTTATATAGTCGAGTGACGACTCATCATTTCTTTGCCTCGTGGCATAAAGCTCTGCCACAGTTACTTCTCGTTCGGCTATGTAGAACCTCTCCTTGAATTTCTCTGTATGTCGGGCCAATCTACAATAGACCCGGTGGGCAAGCTTGAGTACCACTTGAAAGCGAGCCCGGTAAGTGTCGAGCCGAAGAATTTGAGGAGATATGCTTCATCCGCCGCTAGATCCTCCATAACATTCACATAGTAGGCAATGTGCTCCCTGGGAGACCCTTGCCCGTTAAAATTTTCAAACTTCGGTGGCTTGGTGATGTCGGTCGGTAGCCTCTTGGCAGCATAATGTGCCGGGTAAGGTACCCGGTATACATCGAATGGCGTGCAATCACCATCGCCCCTCTCTGTCAGCTTCATGTCTATCATTTGTTCGAGCATAAGTCTGCTCACTGTTGCTGGATCGACCGGATTTGGATAGAAGTGGGTCGGTTGCGCTAGTGGCGTTGTTAACACTGTTGCTTGTGGTGCAATAGGGGACCCTTGTAATGGCAAGCTCGGTGGCAGGGCCGATGTGACATGATGTGGCTGATGCAAAGGTATGCCCCCAGTGTAGCCGGGCATCGGTGGAGACACCGTCGCCTACGGAGAAGCTTCCGAGGCCTGACCGTTGCCCCCAGGGGTTTCGGGCAATACTTCGCTCTGCCCGGATGTCGAGGGCTGAGTAGCTCTTTCAGTCAATTGCTTCCTCAACAACTCGATCTCCCGTTGATATTGTTGCATCATATGCAACACAGCGGGGTCATTCATGGAAAGATTGGGGGTGCCCCCCCTTTCTTCGACCGGTGCCTCCTCGAATGACGTGGATGGTCCTCCCGTGGTGCCTTCGGTAATAACATTGGCGGCCAGGGCCATTGAAGGCTCCCCATGGCCAGCCTCTTCCGTGCGGACTTGTGCCCTCTCATTTGCCGCTTTCCCTCTTCTTGTAAGAGGTCCTGGCCTTGTGACAAGTCTGGCCACCTCTTCAGGCTCGGTCGATAAAGCCCCGTACCGGCCAAATACTCCTGCCATGTTGCAGGTATAAACTCTTAGGTCTCTGCCCCTTCTTGCCGCACTTCTAGACGGCCTACCTGAGAAGACCAATCAGTTGAAGACCGACCTTCGTGGTTTTAGTTCTTCCCTCAACAGGAACCGACGACGCTCTTTCGAGCAGTTTCTTGACTCGGCGCTGGGCACTGGTCGGGTCTCTTCTTCTTCAAAGGCGGAGGCTACGGCCCCCAGTAATCTCTAGCGACCTAGGGGAGTGCTCCCCGGTCCCCGCAAGTAGTTTCTCATGGCCTGTTCCACTCCTTCCCAGTCTTGCTAAGGGGGAGAAGCCGGTGATGTCACCCTATTAACAGCAACGGGCTTGTGGATTGTAGGCTCCCCACGGGCAGCCTGATGGTGACGTCGGTAGTGCCGACGGTGGGTGTTCTCTGGTGGGGTCGGTATAGCCAGTGTCGGTCGGTAGACAGGGGCCGCTGTCTCGACCCGATCTTTTTGTCGTGCCCTCGCATGGCGGAAGGTGCTGGTCCCTACCCGCTTGGGTGAAGTGAACCAGGCTGCCTTAGGGACCCAAATTTGCTTGCCCATAGCGGGCCTGGAGGCCGGCTGATGCTGCGGTACTACGGCCGGAGTTGCGGGCGTCATCTTGCCCTTCATCTTCTCCAGTGTCTGGAAAGAGTTACGCACCGGCACAGCGGGCACGATGCGCTCTAGGATCATCTCGGAGCGTTGTCCGGTAAGGTGGACTCGGACACTCCCAATGATAGCAGACTTGCCGGTGCTGGAGAACCGGCCTCGGGGCGACGTCGTGGCATGGCTCCTCCGGAGCCTCCTCTTGTGAGAGGCCGACCCCTGGTGAGATGGGCCGGCAGTTTGGTGCACGTGGTGCACGTTGCAGCTCAGCATCCCCGTTGGGACGGTCTTGGAAGTCTCGACCACTGATCGACCGACAGTAGCTTTAGTGGCTCCCTGGATGGGAGCGTTGCTTTAAATCCTGTCAGACGCTTCCACGTCCAGTAGGTTCGCGAAGGCCACCCCGAGGAAGTTGGGGAAGCCTACCATGGGAGGGAAGCTCCCGAAGATGAGGGGGACGGCCAAGTAGCCGTTCCGAACATGGCTCTCAACAGCCTGTTGACCGAAAGTGAGGGCCATTATTGTAATGTCCCGAGTTTTTTCGGACATTTTTCAGATTTGGATCCGTGAGTTTCGGATCACTTTCGGGGTCCCAGAGCTTGTTTTGTGGTTTACACGTATTTTTTTCCTGACGAACCTGCGGAACGCGTTTACGAGCGAACCGTTGCGTTCTCCTACTCCAGGACAGTACCAGCGCGTTGTGCGTGTTCCGAGAATCGCGGAAATATATTTTTCCAATTTTTCATATTTTTGGCATTTTTCAGATTTCTATAAATACCCCCCTATTTTCCCTTTTATTTTCCCCTTTTTCTTCTTTTCCTCTTCCTCTTCTTTCTTCTTCCCGCTGGAGCGCCCTCCCCACCGCGGCCATTCTTCCTCCCTAGACGACCGACACGCGGCCCCCTCCACTCCGGCAGCGACGTCGCAGCGGCGACAACGCGAACTCGGGAGCGTGCTTTTCGCGGCGAGGGGCGGGGCGTGCGAGGGTTTAAAAGCTTCTCCTTGCAATTAGCGGCGATCCGACGGAGCTCGTGCTCCATTGAGGTAGGGAGACGAACCCCCATGCTCTATTTGTCATTCCCTACGATTTGTAGGCCGAGGAGAGGCCGAGAGGGGTGTTTTTGAGCCGGGTGCGAGAAAACTCCATGTTTAGGGTTGAGCGTCGATCCGCCGTTTCGTGAGGTTTCAGACCGATTCGGGGCTTTAGATGCATGCTAGGAGGGTTGGGGGAGCTTCCCCCTTGTTTTTCCCATCATCGGGCGATGATTGGGGCGTGGAACGACATTTTTAGGGTTTTCCCGTCGTTCCGCGTTCGGGTGCATCTAGCGGTCCTTCCAATGACCGCTAGACACCCCCGGCGGCCTAAGGTTTGATCGCTATGGGTTATTGGGTTGTCGGCAGGCTTGGTGGCCCAATGGTGGTGTAATGCCCCGGGTTTTTCGGATATTAATCGGATCAGGATCCGTGGGTTTCGGATCGTCTTTTCGCGGGTTGCGGATCATGTCCGAGCGAGTTTTGGACTTTTTATACCAGATTTTCGGACCCATTGGTGGTGTGCCCGTGAATCTCCTTGGGTCCATGGCATTGTGAGGAGCACGCCGGTATTTTTTCTGGAATTTTTGGAGCGCCTTTGTGGGTCCCGGGTTGCGTTTTGGGGTTTTACGCGTGTTTTCCATCTGTCGGACATTCGGAACCCCGTACAGGGTGAACCGTTGAGTTCTCCAATGCCGGGACGTTACCACGGCGATCAACGTGTTCTGAGGATCGCGGGGGTATATTTTTCTATTTTTTGATATTTTTAAGAATTTCTGGATTTCCTATATATTAACCTCCTTTTTCTGTCTCCCCATCTCTCATTTCTCTCTTCCCTCCCTCTCTCTTCTCTCACGTTCTCTCCTCTCCCCCTCTCGCTCAGGGCGGCCGACGGAGGCGACGAGGGTGGGGCAGCGTGGCTCGTGGGACGTGGAGCGATGGGCTCGGGACGAGGATCCCGATGGTGGAGGCTGTTCGTGGGATCGTGAACCGACGAGGGTTTAACGTTTCTTCGTGGATTGGCATCCACGGCGCGTCGAATCTTCGGTGGAGGTAGGGAGATGGACCCTCAACTCGCGTACTTCATTTCCCACGAGTTTTGTAGGCCGTGGTGAGCCGAGCGGACTTATTCGAGAGATTTGGGGAAAATGCATGTTTTTGAGTGTGTGAGCCGAATCTTGTGTTTTGATCGTGTTTTTGAGGCTTAAATGGGTCTTCTCGGTGCTAGAGAGGCCCTTTTGTTTCCCCTTCACCTGGGGGTGGATGGGGCGTGGAATGGATTTCCTGCCATTTTCCCGTTCTTCCGGTTTCGGACTGAGAACGCGCTAGTCTCAGGTAGTGCGTTCTTGAGGGTCGCGCCGCCCCGATAGGGCGCGTTCATCAGGGGAGATGAACAGTAAGGCGGTTCTTGTAGCGCTAGGGGGTCCTAGCGCGATCTGTCTTGTCACGCTAGGGGATCCTAGCGCGTTCTGTCTTGTCGCGCTAGGTGATCCTAGCGCGATCTGTCCTGCTGTCTTGTCGTGCTACTAGTGTATAGCGCGTTCTGTTCTGAACGTGCTATGCGAGGGTAGCGCGATCTTGAGGTGACCAGTCGGGCCGCCCAGGGTGGGCAGTCTACGGCTGATTATTCTCCCCTTGGGCCGTGTGTGTCCCGGACACCCCGTGGAGTTCCATGACAGTGTCTTTGGGTGTCCGGATGTTGCATTTACCTCGATTAGCGTGCCCATAAGTTTAAGGGTCCGGGTGACCCTCTAGCGTTCCGATTATGTTGCATTGGTCTCCGATCGACCCGGTTGTGACCCAGTGGTCGACCTTTGGCCTCGTGAGTGTCCCAAACACCCCGTGGGTTTCGTGACCGTGTTTTTAGGTGTCTGGAGGTGCCGAGTTTCCTCGATAAGTGTGCCCATGGGCTTGGTGGGTCCGGGTGACCCCAGGTGTTCCGGGCTTCCGTGTTCTTGTTAGATCGAGTCACCGTGTACTGGTGTGAGTGCGGTGAGGCTTCCCCGCACGTTGTGGTTTCTCCGGAAGGTAGTTCTCGAGTAGGCCATGTGTGTGTCCTTGGACTGTGAGTCCAATCTCCCAGCCGGAGGCTGGAGGTCGCTTAAGTTTCCCTCCTCGAGGGATGGGTCTCGGCAGTTGTAAACTGCCTCGTGAGTCTTCCCATCGTTGTTTTGGACCTAGGGATTAGGCCAAATTGACGGCTTAGTGCTGTCATGTGCAACGGTCTCGACCCCGAGTCTTGTGACTCAAAGACCGTTGAGTTTAGTAGTTCTAGTGGACCATCTAGAGTCTGGTTGCGTCGTGTCACCTGTTACTCCGTGTTACTCGCAATGGGTGCGTGCGTGGTTTTCAGTGTTCACGTTCTGTGACACGTCCACTAGTCGTAGCCTTCTTACGGCACGCGTGTGCTGACCCACCCGGGAGTGGTGGAGCGACTGACCCGAGAGAGACGGTGAGTAGGCTGGTTACCGTAGGGCCCCCACGTACAGCTGAGTCCGGGCTTAGGGAGAATTACCAGTTAGAGGATAGGCCTAGGGCGTATGGTCTGAGTGTGCACACGAGGTTGGGGGCGTCGGACGGCGCCGGCAGGCGCGACCCCAACTAGTCCTTGTTCTGTGGTACTGGTTACAGAGTGTGTCTGAGTCTCCGCCTGGGGCATTGTAGCTAGACACTTGTGACGCGGTGTAAGACGTCCGGGGACGCATTCGGTCGTTCTTCTAGTGGGCGGTGCTCCCGTCATGTGACGTGAATTGTCGTGTACCGGGTTTTGTTTCCGTCCGTGAGACGGGACTTCATGAGTGGTTACGGGAGTGTTCCTGGAGTCGAGGTCTGGGGTTTCCGGTGAGCGTCACCGAGGGCCTTTCCCCAGACAGCGTTGTGTTCACGACGGTGAGGTCGTTACCGTGTTCCATGACCATGTGGTTTTGGCTCGGGCCCTTTTTGTGAGGGCAGGCCTCCGCTACGGAGGTGTCGTGGCGTTTTCCTAGTAGCGTGGCTAGGGCGGTTCGCGTGTGGTGGTCCCCGATCGTGGAATCGGGTGGTCGGGTGCGTGGCTTGGTTGTCCCCCGACGGGAGACTAGGTCGTGTTTTCTGGTACAGTAGGAGTAGCTGTAGAGCTGAAGTTTTACCGGCCACCGTAGTTACTTTCATGCTTTCGTAATTACTTCTTTCCGTGCCGCCGTTGTTTCTCAGTTGGGGTTCCGCGGGATCCCTACTGGGCCAGTGACAGGAGGCTCACCCCTGCGTTTCAGGTGCGGCGGTTCTTCCTCGAGGTTCGAGGGTGCACTACGGAGGTTCTTAGTTGTCAGCTTACCGGGCCGAGTGTTCACTTGACATGTGGTACGTTTTACTGCTTTAGACTGTACTTTCTGTTGGACTGGACTATGTTGTAGTTGTTTGTTTATTTCTGTTAATTGTTGAATTGTCATGTCTTATTTCCTATTTCTTTGTACCTCCACACTCCTTTTTAGCCCTTCCGAGCCTCCCGCTCGTGGGCAGCGGGCCAAGATTCGAATGGTATCGGGCTCCTCCCGGTATCCAGATCTCGGGTCGCCACAGGTGGGGTGCTAAGCTCTGGTTAGCGGCCGCACGATAGACCGCCAACCGTTGCCCTGTTTTCGACTAGGGGTGAGCACGGTTTGGTTTGGTTTGGTTTGAAGAGATTTTTTCTCAAACCAAACAGAGCCGAATTAAGGCTTCAACCCGAACCGAACCAAACCAAACCAAACTAATTTGAAACCAAACCGAATTAATTCGATTTGGTTCGATTTGAATCATATTCATCTCCCCTTTTAGAAATTAGATTAGATTCAAAGAACAATAGAGAAAGGTAGGGTAAAAGAATTTCTACCAAATAAAGTAAATATTAAAAAAATAACATAAAAGTTGTAACTTGTAAGAACAACCTCCATAATATTTTCACCTAAAAAATTAAGAACTTCAGTTACAGTAAAATAGAAGGTGATTTGAAACTTATTTCATAAAGTTGAAAACCTCATTAGGATGGCGGGAATTGGACTTTTTGAATTGAGATTTATAGTTACATATACATTTATATTAATTTGATAAAAATATTCTTAAATTCGGGTTATTCGGTTTGGTTTGGTTTTGTTCGATTTCTTGAACTTTAAAACAAAACCAAACCGAAATTTTTAATACGGTTCGGTTTGAACTCAAACCAAAAAATTTTAAATTTCAACCCAAACCAAATCGAACCAAATCTATCGGTTCAGTTTGGTTTTCAGGTTGAACCTGAATAATGATCACCCCTATTTCCGATCATTGAGCTCTCGGGGCGGGTGTTTTTGACCGTTGGGGTCACGTGCCCCCTGGCGGTCCATTATAGGACCACTAGGTCGGGGCTGGCGGGCGTACGATAGACCGCCAGACCCTTCGTGACCTGTCCCCTGGCGGTCCAATGTAGGACCGCTAGGCCGGTGCTAGCGCCCGTACGATAGGCCGCCAAGCCCTTCGTGACCCATTCTCTAGTGGTCTATTGGTAGACCGCTAGGCCCCTCTAGCGGCCCAAGATAGGACCACTAGGATGAGGGGCAATCCTGCGAGGATCGCCACCTGGTTTCCTTTTGATCGGTGGTTTCCGTGAGTTGAGTCTTACCTCCGGTGACACGTCCACTAGTCGTAACCTTCTTACGGCACGCGTGTGCTGACCCACCCGGGAGTGGTGGAGCGGCTGACCCGAGAGAGACTGTTGTTAGGCTGGTTACCGTAGGGCCCCCACGCGCAGCTGAGTCCAGGCTTTGAGGGAATAACCAGCTAGTGGACAGGCCTAGGGCGTACGGTCTGAGTGTGCACACGGGGCTGAGGGCTTCGGACCCGCGCTGACAAGCGCGACCTCAGCTAGTCCTTGTTTGTGGTACTGGTTACTGAGTGTGTCTTTATCTCCGCCTGGGGCATCGTGGCTAAACACTTGTGACGCGGTGTAAGACGTCAGGGGACGCATCCGATCGTTCTTCTAGTGGGTGGTGCTCCTGTCTACTGGCATGTATGAATTCGAGTTTCGACAGACCGAGGTTCGGTTGTCCGGTACGGTTAGTTAGGTAGCTTTTCCATTTACTTATTACTGCTTGTTGGTTCTACCGTACTCCTGTTAGGTAGCGTTACCTTCCGTGGTTGTTCGCGCTTTGTTGTCGTTTTCCTCGTTGTACGGTGGGGGTCCGAGGGATCCCTACTGGGCCAATGAGATGAGGCTCACCCCTACTTTTTAGGTGAGACGGGGTCGTCGAGAGGTGCGGTAGAGTTTCAGCGTGGTTCTTCTAGCCAGGGTTACTCGCCAGTCTGCCTGAGCCGGGGTATGCCCCGTGTAGTTGTACGCCGGGGGATGTCCCGTGTAGTTGTACTTTTCCTTTTGTTGACTGTACTTTATTTGGACATGAGATACACTGGACCTTGTAGCAGTTTATTTATTTATATTATGCTATGCACTTTATTTTAGATTATCGTGCTATCCCTGCAGTTATTTCAGCTTCTCTTTTATTCCCACACCATTCCATTTTACCCTTCCGAGTCTTCGGGCTCGTGGGTTGGCGGGCTGAAATTCGACACATGTGTAGACACGTCAAAATTGATGCTATGTTGAGTAAATCTCATGTCACCATGTGACGCCCCAAAGTGGACTTCAATATTGGCTTAATATGAAGTTTTTCTAATTTCTCCATATTAATTATAATTTCTTGGCATTTTTCTTTAATAATTGAAATTAACGCCTGGAGAGAGGGCGCCATTTAATTGACGACCTAATGAGGGGCATTTTCCGTAAATAGACGACCGTTCAAACGGGGGTTGTTATCTAGATTTAACGAATCCCAATGAAAATAAAACTCAAGGTAATTGACGTCCTCCTGAGGGGCGTTGATTATTTAGCGCCCGTTCAAACAGGCGTCATTTCACAATTTTAAATAAGGAAAGTCTTTTATTTCTATAATTAAATTCAAGAATTAACGACTGTGTGAATGTCGTCATTTCAATTGACGCCCCTAGTCAGGTCGTCATTTTCTATTCCATCTCCCTTCCGCCTGCTTCTTTCCAGTAGTGATCCTTTCCCCATTTTACACCTTGTGTTCGATTGGGAAGAGGGTTCCTTATTGGAGGATTCATTACCTTGTTTTAATCCTATTAATGTAAGGATTTTTAGCCTATAAATACCTTCATGTGCTTCTCGCGCGGGAGAACAAGAGGAATAGCAGAGGGTTAACAGAGAAAGTTAAGAATGCTGTTAGGGCCTTTTACAGAGAGGGGAGAGTTTTGTTTTTGCAGGTACTTCATGGTGTTAATCTTCTTCCAAAGCTCCTTCCTCTGTTTTCTCTCCCACGAGTGGCGTCTTCATCCGGCGTTCCCTCATCCTGCTGTTGCAACCGCTGCGGCTCTTGTTGTTTTCCCTTTACTGCTGCAAACACAGCAGAAGGATTCCCTCCCTTTAGCATTTTTATTGTCAGTATTAGTATTTCACGTATTTCTTTCTTCTAGCTATCTTGCTAGAAAAAGTCACAATCTTTGCGCATACTATAATCTTGCCTTGCATATCATAGCATTCACGTATTCCCAATCTTGTTACTCCTTCTTAGGGGTTTAAACCAAAACACACAAGGTGTGTTCATGCCCAATTTGTTTGATTTCATATTATTCTAGAGCATTGATACTACACACTTGGCTAATCCATATCTTTGTTTATTTTACATTTTTTGTAGGGTAATCACGCTATAAACCCCCTTCATCGGCCGGCCGGTAGAAGGAGGAAGGAAGAATTCCCAATCTCACCCGCTCAACACAAGGTACATGCGATCATCCTCCTTCTTTTGAGGTAACCCCTCTGGCGATCACCCTCCTTAGAGCATCTCATGCTCACCCCTTTTTCATATCCCACTCATTTAGCATAATTATTCATCCCTAATCATTTGTCACCTAACTCTCTTTTAAAATGTCTATGTGACACGTTCACAAATTGACGATCACGGTGTGATCCCTTTTATTTTTAGTCTGATTACTCCTCCCTTTGGCACCCTCGCGTGCCCTTCCCCTTGGCGCCCTCGCGTGCCCCTCCATTTGGCGCCCTCGCGTGCCCCTCCTTCGTGCTCCACGTAGCATACTCCCCTCGTGCACCACGTGCACACCCCCCACTGGATTAGCCAATTTTTGAAGTATCCATAGTATTTTTTAAAAATAAATTTGATTTCTGTCAGTTACCAGGGCTTTCGGTTCTCTGAACTGAATAGCGCCCTCCCCTTCGCCGTCATTTTTACATACAGCGACCATTTAAACAGGCGCTGTTTCCATCTATTTTCTGTATTTTATTATTTTTATAATCCACGCCCCTCACAGAGGCATCATTTTATCATTTAACGCCTCACACCAAGGCGTCAGTTTCTTTGATTCAGACCATTTCCCTGATTACTGTTTACAGTGTTTTAACGCCTCTTTCAGAGGCGTCATTTCCTCATATAACGCCTCACACCAAGGCATTTTTTTCCCTGCTTGCTATTTTCTACCTTTTGATGCCCCTCACAGAGGCGTCTTTTGGTGGTATAGCGCCTTACTGAAAGGCGTTACTTGGATTAGCATTTTGAGTACTGTTTACTGCTATCTGACGCCCCTTTGAAGAGGCGTCATTTCTACAGGCAGCGCCTCACTCTAAGTCGCTATTTCATTTTGGTTGCTTTCTGTTTGCACTATTCACAGTGATTAGCGACTGATACTCAGTCGCTACTTATTGATATAGCGACCTCTGTGAGGCCGTCTTTTTATTCTGTGCCCACATAACCTGCTTATTGCTGTGCCTCCATCTGTTGATTGCCATTATTGTTTACTTATTATCTGCTGGATCTGCTTGCATTAGCGCATTCGAGGGCATTTGGTTGAGAGACCTCCTCTCTCTACACTCTTAGGATCTCACACCCTCTCTTGGTGAAGGAAGGACCCTCCTTTGAGCATTCCGACTCATTGGATCAGAAATTCCTAAACCAAGCCTCCGTAAGTCCCCGCACCCGTGGATTCCCTCACGGACGCTGGGCAGGTTGTACCATTGAAGCACCCGGAGTATAGTTGACACATACGTTGGTGAGGAGAGAGAAAGAACTAAGATACCCGGAGATTATATCCAAACTTTCAACCAGGACCCACATTCAAAGGAGAGAACTTATTATATAACTTACCTTAATCTCCAAAATCTTAAAACTTTGGGCTCATTACAACTTGCGTGTGTATTTTGTTTGATAAGGTGATATCTCTTGGTTATACTTGTTTGTTGGAAACCTATTTCTTCCTCCTTAAGCATGAAACTCCGTTCAGGTAAAATCATCAATATGGCCAACTATGGGTATACTTATGATGGTTATGAGGAGGGTCACTCTGACCCATTCCACGAGGTTCCCTCTCAGGATCCTGTCTACTACGAGGGAAACTATGTTTCCCCTCCCACTCAAGTCCACATCATGGACACCACTTCTCTGGAGGTCGAGCCTTCTTCCCAAGCTCAACCTACCCCTCAAAATACTTCTGGGGACGCCTCCCCTTCTTTCAACTTCAATGATGTTCTCAAAGTTCTTACTCAACTGGATGATTCCCAACGCCAAGCGGCCCAAGCCGCTTTAAAAGGAAAATCCGTCCCGTCATCTTCCAGCCCTCACCAGGCCATGGGTGGCCACTCTGTTAGTTCTCCCAACGATCAGGCGGTCGCACCTAGGGTGCCCTCGCGCCCACCAACTCCTGTTATGACTACGCCGGCCCAACCGGCAAGTCACTCTATTGCTAGGCCTCAACAGCCTCCTGTTCCTCAATTTTTGAGAAGGCCTATGCCGAACCAACCCCAGCCGAATCTGATAACCACACTATACTCCTCCAAAAGATTGCTAGTATGGAGGAGCAGCTCAAGAAGGTCACTGCACCCAAGGCCGCTCCCGAAGTTACTCTTCCCACTCTGCTAGTCCTTCACTTACCCCCATATGAGATGCCGAATTTTCGACGATATAATGGAACGGGTAATCCATACATCCATTTGAAAGACTTATTGTATGAGGCATCATTCTGGCAGGATAACAAGACTTCTCTGGCTTATCTCTTTAGGCGGTCTTTAGACGGTCCTGCATTAGAATGGTTTTACTCCCTAGATCCGGCCGATGCCGGTGACTTTGATGCTGTTCAACGGAAGTTTCTGCAGAAGTATAAGGACCGTGTGGGTCCCTCCTTGTCTGTTACTGATTTGGTTGCCGAAAAGATGAAGCCCGAGGAGGACTTCGTTTTATTTACTGATAGATGGAGAGCTATGGCCGAAAAATTGAAAGACACACTGTCGGAAACGGAGCAAGTGAAGACGATTATATCAAACTCCACTCCGCAATTCCGTCATATTCTAACCATGAACAAGTTAAGCACCATGGAGGAGCTCTATGAGAGAGCGAGATATATACAAACACAGATGAAAGATTCGCCCATTATGGGCATGTTTGAGCCAAGGCCGAAGGTGATAAGGAAGAACGTCCATACCGACAATACTGGTGCAACCACTGAAGGCACTGTTACTAATGAACAGGTGAGCACGTTTGGCAATTCTACACCCTTCCGCCACCCTCCAAACCGAAGGCCGCCACCACAGCAGCCCGCCCTCCAAAGCCAAGCCCACCAGCCAAATAATAACCCTCCTCAGACCTTTCGGCCTCTTCCACCTCCTCAACAACAACAGCCTCGCTTTACCCCACAAAATCAACACCCACAATATCACCAAGTGCCCCCGCCAGCCAATTATGCACAACAACAACCACCACAACTAAGAAGACCATTGGGTCCCCGAAGAGCCCAATACCCTCCATTACCAGAAAGTCTACCAGATATCTTTAAGGCCCTCATGGCCGCCAACGCGCTCACCTTGCCTAAAGAAAGGACGGTGTGGCCGCAACATGTAGACACTTCTCGGTATTGCGTCTTCCACAGGCAACCGGGGCACACCATTGACAATTGCTTTCATTTCAAAGATTATATATATAATATGAACGATCAAGGTGATATTGATTGGGATAAGATGAGATTTATTGCTACTTTAAAAGCTCGAAGGCCTCCTCGGCAACCACAGCCCCAGCAGCCTCCGCAGCAAGGTCAGCAGCAGCAGCAAGGTCCTCAGCAACAGCATGCTCCTGCACCCCAGCCAAATATGGGGATTGTCAATAATCCGCTACCGGAGCACCCGGTTCAAAATCAACAAGTAAACCATGTCACCTCAATCCATGAAGTGGAGAGAGGGCAGGGCTGGCATAAAGAAAGCGCCTCTGCCGGGGCCATTAATCAAAACTCCAGTCAACCATAACCACCACAATTGCTAAGAAGGCTTCAACCTGTAACCCCTTCCCAACCGCCACGTCCCCTTATATGTTCCAGCACTCCAGGGCCACTTAACCCTAACCCTACTCCTTCACGGCCTCTTCTTTTACGCCAACCCACGAATTCTCCTTCACCCCAAAACCCTCCACCAAATAGACCTCTCCTTATCCGCCCCTCGCCGGCAACCGTCTCCCCTCCTGTTTCGCCACAATCTACCCCGTCCACCACCATCATGCTTCCGAGGTCCCTCCTTGTCACCCGACCCCCGCCGCCGTTTTCTGATAATCCCCAGCCGGTGAGGCCTCTTATAAGAACCCCTCCTCCTGCCAATCCTGCACCAGCACCCAACATGCCCTCCACCATTCCCTCTACCCCTTTACCCACTCTAGGCCCGACAGAGGCTCCGAAAATAATGGTGCTCTGTAGTGGACGGATGTTCCATCGAGTGTTTCCCCAGCGGGAGCAGGAGCCGATACAAGAACAAGGAGAACAAAAACTAGAGTCTGCACCGGGCACGGAGTATGATCTATTGAGGCATCTAGATAGAACACCTTCCCGGATCTCTATCTTGGAGTTGATCAAAAGATCTACTACACACCAGTTGGCCCTAAAGCAATATCTGCAGAAAGTAATATTAAACGAAGATATCCCAGTTGAACATGTCACTACAGTTTTAAGTCCAGCAAGCAATCAACCGGCCATCACTTTTTATGAACATGAATTGGCTCTGCAGTCGGCCAGAAAATATGCACTGTGCATTACTATTGACATTAACAAAGTAGCAGTGAAACAATGTTTAGTGGATACCGGGTGTAATATCCCAGACCTTTTAGATCCTTCTTCGTGGGTCCCAGATCTGGTTTTTCAGAGTGTCCAGCTCCGTTGTGTCTGAAATTTCGTTTCGGACATCTTTCGTGTTCGGATCGGCGCGATCCGGGGTCGTTTAGGAGGCCCGGAAGCGTTCCGTGGCTTTTTCGCGTGTGTTTTCCGATTTCTGGTGTGTGTTTCGGTAATTCCTTCGGAACCTCGCTGCGGGTGGACCGGGTCGTTCACCTAGGCACGAGTGGTACCGTTGCGATCGGTGCGTTCCGAGGATTCCGGAAACGAAATTTTCTATTTTTCGATATTTTTGAGATTTTTCGGATTTTCTATAAATACCCCCCTATTTCTCTCTCTTCCCCACCTTATCTTTCTTCTTCTTCTTCCTCCTCTGTTTCTCCCCACCGCGGCTCCCTTTCTCCCTCTCTTACTCCCGTTCGAGCGCGACGAGCTCCCTTCCGGCCGCAGATGGCGGCGGGGCGACGGTGGGAAGACGTGGGTGGTGGCGAGGCGATCTCGTGGGCGTGCGGCGAGTGTGGGAAGCGTGAAGAGGCGAGGTTTTCTAAAGCGTTCTTCGCGATTCACGGACGATCCGGCGGAGCATTCGCTCCATTGAGGCGGAGCATCAACGACCAGGAGATACTCTCCAGCCCTTGGATGTTCCTGCGTGGAAGTGGGATCACGTGACCACGGATTTTGTGGTGGGATTGCCGAGGACTCCGAGTGGGCAGGATAGTATTTGGTTGATGGTGAATAGGCTGACGAAGGTGACTCGGTTGTTACCGGTCAAAGTCAGCCGGAGCGTGTCCAAGTTGGATCGTCTTTATGTGGAGCGGATCGTTCCGTTGCATGGGATTCCCATTTCGATCGTGTCGGACCGGGATCCGTGCTTCACTTCTGGATTCTGGAGGAGTTTCCAGCGAGCCCTTGACACGGAGTTGGCTTTAAGCTCGGCGTATCATCCTTAGTCAGATGGTCAGTCAGAAAGGACCATCCAAACTTTGGAGGACATGCTGAGATCCTGCTGCCTAGAGTGGCAGGGGAGTTGGATTCACCACCTGCCGTTGGTGGAGTTTGCCTATAACAACAGCTATCATTCGAGCATCGATATGGCTCCTTATGAGGCTTTGTACGGGCGTCCGTGTCGGACTCCACTTGATTGGTTTGAGGTTGGCGAGCGTGTTTTGACGGGACCCGAGTTGGTGCAGCAATGTGTGGATGTGGTGCACGTGGTTCGTCAGAACATGTTGGCGGCCCAGTGTCGGCAGAAGAGCTATGCTGACCGTAGGAGGCAGCCCCTCGAGTTCGCCGTGGGCGATCGTGTGTTCTTGAGAGTTTCTCCGATGAAGGGGGTGATGCGTTTTGGACGGCGGGGGAAGTTGAGTCCCCGCTATGTTGGTCAGTTTCCCATTGTGGAACGCATCGGTGAGGTTGCTTATCGGTTGCGGTTACCCCCTGAGTTGGCGTTGGTGCATGACGTGTTCCATGTCTCGATGTTGTGGAAGTATATGCCCGATGACTCTCATGTGTTCGAGGATTCTGTTTGGCCCGAGGTGACTCCAGATCTTTCTCTCCCTGAGTTTCCGATCCGTGTGGAGGATAGGCGAGAGCAGCGCCTGCGGAACAAGGTCATCCCCTTGGTCAAGGTGGTGTGGCAGCGGCACTCTGGTGGGGAAGCTTCTTGGGAGCGTGAGGACGAGATGCGTCAGCAGTTTCCGTACATGTTTGAGTGAGTCTTCCTCTTCTTTCCCCTTGGGTTGTTCTCAATTTCGAGGATGAAATTCCTTTAAGGGGGAGGGCTGTAATATCCCGGACCTTTCGGATCCTTCTTCGTGGGTCCCGGATCTGGTTTTTCGGAGTGTCCAGCTCCGTTGTGTCCGAAATTTTATTTCGGACATCTTTCGTGTTCGGATCGGCGTGATCCGGGGTCGTTTCGGAGGCCCAGAAGCGTTCCGCGGTTTTTTTGCGTGTGTTTTCCGATTTCCGGTGTGTGTTTCGGTAATTCCTTCGGAACCTCGCTGCGGGTGGACCGGGTCGTTCACCTGGGCACGAGTACCGTTGCGATCGGTGCATTCCGAAGATTTCGGAAACGTAATTTTCTATTTTTCGGTATTTTTCGGATTTTCTAGATTTTCTATAAATACCCCCCTATTTCTCTCTCTTCCCCACCTTCTCTTTCTTCTTCTTCTTCCTCCTCCGTTTCTCCCCACCGCGGCTCCCTTTCTCCCTCTCTTACTCCCCTTCGAGCGCGGCGAGCTCCCATCCGGCAGCAGACGGCGGCGGGGCGACGGCGCGAAGACGTGGGTGGTGGCGAGGCGATCTCGTGGGCGTGCGGTGAGTGTGGGAAGCGTGAAGAGGCGAGGTTTTCTAAAGCATTCTTTGCGATTCACGGACGATCCGGCGGAGCATTCGTTCCATTGAGGTAGGGTGACGTTTCCTACCTTCCCGCCGTTCTTTTCCGTGGTTTATAGGCCGTGGGGAGGCCGAGAGGGGCTTGATTGAGCGGGTTTCGGGTTTTCCATGATTTGGGGAGAGCTCGCCCGATCTATGGATTTGATGCATGATCTCACATTTTGGTGGCTTAGAATCATGCTAGGGGTCCCCAGGGGTCTTCCCCTTTGATTTCCCCCTCTCCGGTGGAGGCATGGGGGCGTGGTCGGAGTTTTTGGGCGTTTCCCGCCGTTTCACCATCGGGTGTGTGTAACGGTCCTTCCAGGGACCGTCACACGGTGTGACGCGCCTGGAAGGGTGCGTCACATGCCCTTTGTCAGCCTTTAGAGGTCAGGGGCTGTGACGGTCCCCTGATAGACCGCCACAGCCGTGTGACGCGCCTGGGTGGGTGCGTCACAGCCCCTGTTAACCAGCTGGGGGCTGGGGATGTGACGGCCCCCGATAGACCGTTACATGCGTGTAACGCGCCTAGGGTGGGCCGTCAGAGGCATCCGATCGTTGGGTTATGACCGTTGTTTTGACCATTGGGGGTCAAGGCATGTGACGCACCAGACCTGGCGCGTCACATCCTTGTGACGGCCCGGGGCGGGCGCGTCAGGGCACTTTTGAGCGTCTGAAACCCCAGGCGGTGTGACGGCCGGCGTCGGACCGTCACACCCCGTGACGCGCCTGCGTGGGGGCGTCACAGCCTGTAACGCGCCAGGGCAGGCGTGTTACGCTTCGCTTTGCGTTGGGGGCGTGACGGCCGGCGTCGGACCGTCAGGTATGCGTGACGGTCCAGGGGTGGACCGTCAGGCGCTTGGTTGCCCCGAGAGGGTTGCAACCCCGTTTTTAGTCCGAGTGTGGCCACCGTGCGACGGGGCCGGTGCGTGGGTTGGTCCCCGCGCGTCGTCGGATGCGGGCGTCATTTTTTCGTGACTTGAGAGTCTACTCCTTCAGTGACCCTCCACTAGTCGTAGCCTACCAGTACGCGGTATCGATCGCACCAGGGAGTGGTGTACGGGCTTACCCTTAGAGGCGGTTTGTGGACCGATTGCCGTCGGGCCCCACGTCTTGCAGCCAGAGTCCGGCTGAGGGGAAAACCAGTCAGAGGGCCAGACCAGGGACGCGCGGTCTGTGTGTGCACACGTGGTTGGGGGCGGTTGGACCCACGTCGACGGGCGTGACCCCAGCTAGTCACTTGTTTGTGGTTACTTGTACGGTGTTCGTGCCTTGGGTAGGCGCTACCACGTCAGGCAGTTCACCTGCGGTGCGGTGTAAGTCGTCAGGGGACGCTACCGACTGTGCTTCTAGTGGGACGTACTCCTGTCGAGTACGGAGTGTCAGACTGTCAGTTTCATGACTTTGACCTTCGGGTTTGCCGGGTCGACCGTTGAGTTTCGGTTGTCTCGCCGTGGCACGTGTGCCGGTTTACGTGCCGTAGGACTTCTGTTTTGTAGAGTACGTGGCTTTCCTTTCCGAGGTACTCTCCTACCGCTAGCGTAGTGGTTTCCCATTTTACGAGGTGGGGTTCGAGTGATCCCTACTGAGTCTTGTTTCGAGACTCATTCCCTGCGTGTTTTCACCGTGTTTCAGCTGAGGTGCCGCCCCAGGGGAGCGCGTCTGGGGCGCAGCGTGGTGCGGGTGCCCAGAGGTAGTGCCAGAGGTCAGAGCCGGGGTATGTCCCGTGTAGCTGTACTTTCTTTTCTTGTCTTTGTACTAGTTGTGGACTATTGTTGTTATTTTATTGTTATTTTGTGGACCATGTAAAATGTTAATTTATTTCCTACTTAATAATATAAACTGTTTAATTTATGCAATTACTTGTGATACTCGTGTAGTTTCCACACCATCCTTCTAACCCTTCCGAGTCTTCGGACTCGTGGGTGGCAGTGCGAGTCTCGGGTTATCGGGCCTTCCCGGTAATCGGATTCTCGGGTCGTTACATCGGGGCATCAATTAATGTTTTGCCACCGAGTACCTTGAAAATGTGTGGCATTCCGGAGAGTCAAATCCGGCCATCTACAATCACTGTCATAGCTTATGACAATACCAAGAAGCTGCCTCAAGGGATGATCACTTTGAAAGTTGGTTTGGGACCAGTCTCAGTTACAGCGGATTTTCATATTCTAGACATGGACCCGACATTCAATGGCATCTTGGGTCACCCTTACATTCAAGAGCTTGATGCTGTGCCTTCCACGAATCATCAATGCATAAAATTTCCGCACAAAGGGCGCATTATCAAAGTCACCAGTATGCCCATTTTGCCGGCAGAAGATATACATTCCGTAACATCGCTGCCTTCTATGTGGCCTTCCAATAGGCCTTTGCTCTCAGTTTTGGATGTTGCCAATCTGCGGCAAGACTTGGTAAGGCCGTCTTCTTCAACCCCTCCTACCACCCAAATGTCACCACAACCATCCAAAGGCAAGAAGAAAAAGGGTTTGATGAACACGCCAGGATGGAACATTATGATGAAAATGGGGTATAGGACAGGTAAAGGCCTGGGTGTTAATCTTCAGGGGAGAGTCAAGCCCGTCAGGCATCAAAAGATGATTCCCCGGGGTGGCCTAGGGTACAAAGGGCCAAGCAAAGATAAAGATGAGCCATGGGCCGTTATGACTTCCACTCTCAAGACAGATCGGCAGCCTCTTACATGGACCCTACAAACACACTTTATGAAAGGAGGCACTCATAATGATAAGAAAACCACGCTAGTCACTTCCATGATGGATTGTCAAGATGTACATGCACGGTAGTTTGCTCGCCACATAGCCCGCAGGTTACATATAAAGCCCTGGAGTCCTTACGGCCGGATAACAGAAGAAAGATGGATGACCCCGAATGTGACTGGTATAGATGGTTCGACATGAATGATATCACTATTGCTCTGAGCCGACTGTTTATGCCAACTGATCCGGAATGGCCGCCATTGATGCATGAATTAATTGAAAATCCAGCAGTGATTACGGACAAGAGACAGCTTCTAAGCAATTACACAGATACCGGGGAGCCTGATGTGCCATTCGAGGAAGGCTACAATGTAGATAGGCTGTGGGCCGGCCTCTTCTCTATTAAATCCATTCATCCATCGATTGTTGTCCATTTGTTTAATCAAATGTTTTGCTCGGATGTCCCTAGACCGCCCGCGGTCTTGATAACCTTTTCTCTAAATTCACCTCAAGTTTCTCCTCCGATTCCTCCCTCGCTCCTCGAGCAATTATCTAAACTCTCCATCACACCCCCGCGTGGGTCATCATTTACTCAATCTTTCGTCAATCTGTCAATCTCAACACCGCCTCCTATTCCACCCTCTCATTGCCTTCTTTTTGAAAATGAAAACGAAAAAAAAAATGCCAAAATTTAAACTTTCCAATCTTTCATCTCCATCAAGGAGACCTCCTATCTTCTTCCTGAGTGTTTCCCGACCCAGGGGCTGCTCTTCCAGGATTCATTAGGGGACCTTCTCTACCCCTCCGGTGAGGGGTCTTCATCTGTATCCCCTTCTGTACCCACCTTTTCCTTACCTCCTTCATCTTTGTCGAATTCTAGTGACCAGGCTAGTTGCTCTTACTCTTCTAGTTTTAAGACTCCTGGGGTAGCTTCGGATAAGAGATCCAAGGATAAGCAGATTCCCCGTAGATTCTTGTTAGAATTAGCTAGAAGGTGTCGGGCATGCTTAGCTCTTCCCGAATTTCTGGAGAATCCGATTATCTTGCCAGAAACAGAATATGAAGATGTTTGTGTTTTTAATGAGGGTTTTGGTGTTTATGAGATTATGAATGATGAAGACCCTATTGAAGAGGGGGATGAAGATTATGAAGAATATGAGGACGAGGCTGATGCTTTTGCCAGTGGCATGAGAAGATTCGACGAACCATCAGCCTCAGTAGAAGAGTCTACCAAAGAAATAAATCTGGGTACTGAAGAAGACCCTAGGATTGTCCTCATTAGCAAGAATTTGTCGCCCTCCGAAGAGGAGGCGCTTATTTTGGTTCTTCAAGAAAATAAGGACATGTTCACGTGGAGTTATGAAGATATGCCTGGACTAGACCCTGTACTCGTTGAACATCGACTTACGCTTAAGCCAGGGTCCATTCCGGTCAAACAACGGTTGAGACGTTTTCACCCAAATATGGCATTAAAAATGAAAGAAGAGGTCGACAAGCTCCATAAGGCTAAATTTGTTAGAGTTGTCCTCTATCCTAATTGGGTGGCTAACATCGTTCCGGTCATGAAGAAAGATGGAAATGTCAGGATTTGTATAGACTTCCGGGATCTCAACCGCGCGTGTCCTAAAGATGACTTCCCCCTCCCTCATATTGATGTCTTGATTGATAATATGGCAGGATACGATACTCTCTCCTTTATGGATGACTTTTCAGGTTACAATCAGATTCGCTTGGCAGAAGAAGATCAAGAGAAAACATCGTTCACTACACCATGGGGAACTTATTGCTATGTGGTCATGCCCTTTGGACTTAAGAATGCTGGAGCCACCTATCAAAGGGCTATGATGACAATTTTTCATGATATGATCCACATTTATATAGATGTGTACGTTGACGACCTGGTAGTGAAATCAAGAACAAGGATTGAGCATCCCGGGGTTTTAGCCAAGGTGTAGCAAAGAGCGCAGGAGTATCAATTGAAAATGAACCCCAAGAAGTGCGTGTTTGGTGTTTCGTCAGGGAAATTGCTTGGATTCATCGTAAGTAAGAGAGGTATTGAGATTGATCCCAACAAGGCAAAGGCAATAAGGGATATGCCTCCTCTCAGGAATTTGAAAGAAGTCCGAGGATTGATCGGGAGGTTACAATTTATACGCCAATTTGTCTCCCAGCACTCACAAAGATGTAGGCCGTTTTACGAGCTTACCAAGCCGGGAGTCAAGTTTATTTGGGGTGACAAGTGTCAGGTAGCTTTTGACGGATTGAAGGATTATCTCTCAAATCCTCCTGTCCTGAGACCGCCAATTCCAGGCAAACCGCTTGTTCTCTACATTTTTGTCCTGGATGACTCTGTAGGTGCTGTCTTAGCCCAAGTGGATGAAGAAGGAAAGGAAAGGGCAGCCTACTACTTGTCAAAGCTTCTTAACCCCAGTGAGCAGAGGTACTCAGCCATGGAAAAGACTTGCGCAGCCTTAGTTTGGGTAGTTTAGAAACTCAAGCATTATTTCTTAGCTCACGAGGTTCACCTCATTGCTCGTATGAATCCAATCAAGTTTCTTCTTGAAAAATCCGTTCTCACCGACCGATTAGCACGATGGCAAAGCTTCCTTTCTCAATTCGATATTATCTATATTCAGCAAAAAGTGATTAGAGACTATGCCATAGCAGAACATCTTGCTCATCACCCTCTCCCTAGATTTGACCATGTTTGCTCAGAGTTTTCAGATGATGAACTAATATCCGTCAATCAGTCCGATTCGATGTGGACGTTACATTTTGATGGAGCTTTGAATTCGAAAGGAAAAAGGATTGACAGTGTTCTTGCATTTCCAGTTACAAATAATATAGCTGAGTATGAGGCTCTTCTGACCGGACTGGAGGCCACTCATCAATTTAGTGTTACCCAATTACGGATTGTAGGTGACAGTCAGCTTATTCTTCGCCAAGTGCTCACCAAGTGCCGCACGCTCAATCCTAAACTTAAACCTTATCAGGAATTGACTTCTACTTATGCCAAGCTTTTCACCAAATTAATCTTCGTCCACGTTCCTCGTGATCAGAATATTCTAGCTGATGCTCTTGCTTCTCTTGCTTCCTCTTTGGTTTTCCTTCCCGAAAGGGACTTCCATTCAATTATTGTTCACATGCGGCTCACTCCAGCTATTAAGGATCTAGCTTTCCTTAGTGTTAAGGAGGAGGTGCTCAAGAAGGTTAAGCAAGGTGGAATCATTGAGAATAATGAGATCATGTTAATGGATTTAGAGGAAGAATTGGACGATGAAGAGAAGCCATGGTATTACGAAATTGCTAAGTATTGCCAGGATCAATCTTATCCTGAGGAGGCCACGGCTGAAGAAAAGAAAGCCATTCGAAGAGTTGCTCAGTGATACACCCTGGTTGGAGGTGTGCTCTATAGAAGAAGTCTCATTGGAGTTTTATTAAGGTGCTTAGATGATGATGAATCTTGAAAGTCATGGAAGAGGCACATTCAGGAGTGTGTGGTGGTCATGTCAATAGCCAGATGCTTGCTAAGAAGATCCTTAGGTTAGGCTTCTATTGGCCCACTCTAGAAGATGACTGCTCTATCTACGTTCGAAGGTGTGTCAAGTGCCAACTGCACGCCGACAAAATTCATTCTCCTGCTTATTCACTCCATCCTATGTCCTCCCCATGGCCTTTCTCCATGTGGGCTTTTGATATTATTGGACCTCTTGGTGATCCGAACCTCCTCGCAAAACCAAAATCATTTATACTCACGGCCACGGAGTACTTCACCAAGTGGGCGAAGCGAAAGCTTACGTGGAGATAAAAGCGTCAACCGTCTACAAATTTATAATGAAGAACATCATCGCAAGGTTCGACATCCCAAGTACCATCGTCACCGACAATGGGCCATAATTCATCTCTCAGGAGCTTCAGGACCTCTCCAACAGGTATAACATTGCATTACATCATTCATCTCCTTATTATCCGCAGGGCAATGGCCAAGCAGAGACAACTAACAAAACTTTGATCAAGATTATCAAGAAAACGTGTGAGGCTAATAAATTTGCGGATTGGCCAGAAAAGCTGGTTGAAGCTCTTTGGGCCTATCGCACTTCTATTCGGACTCCTACTAGGCAAACCCCTTTCGCCCCCACTTATGGAATGGAGGCGGTAGTCCCTTATGTGATTCTTATCCCCTCTCTATGAGTACAATTGGATAAGGAGCTCCCCATTGATGAGTGTCGTGAATCTCTCCTTACTCAATTGGAACTCCTAGATGAGAAGCGTTTGGCCGCCACCGAGCATGTGCGTATTTATCAAAACAGGCTTTCACGTTTTTACCAAAAGAAAGTAATTGAGAGAAAATTCAAAATCGGTGAAATGGTAATTAAAAGAATCTTCGTAAAACCCGGAGGACCTCGTTCAAAACTTCAACCTAACTGGGAAGGTCCCTTTGTCATAAAAGATGTTTATCCAGGCAATGCTTACAAATTAACTAATGCTGAAGGAGAGAGCTAGCCCACCCTTGGAATGGTCTTTACTTGAAGAAATACTACCCCTAAAAAAGGAAGAAAAATGAAAAAAAAAAGAAAAGAAAGAAAGAAAGAAAGAAAAATCAAGAAAAATCAGAAAGAGAAGAAAAATGATGAGGCTGGTACGGTACATAGGCCGCAAGCCCGGAAAATCAAAATCCTTAATTCATTCTTTAGTCTTAATGATTTAACTTTGGGGTCAATTCCTACACACACTACACGCTCTACTCTTAAACTCGAGCGGCCCGGAATTTGAGGAAAGTCGGACCCAAACTAAGAGTGAACAAGCTTCACCTATTCTCTTCTCTTCGGCTCACGAGAGGAAGTACGGGTCAAGGAATACTAACCGAACCTGCCCGCCGCCCTAGTAGGTGGAAGTCAGGGCTCAAAAGGGAACAAAAAGCTTAAAGCCCAAGTACAATTAGGTCTCTATCTGTTTGAAGAAAAGAAAAGGCAAAAGAAAGTCGAAACAAAGGAAAAGCATGTCAAGAGGGCAAAGACCCCGCAGGGAAAACCCTGGTCGTAAGCATGCGTAAATAAGGGCAAAAAGAGCAACCAAATTTCCCTAAGCCCAAGACCAAACCCCAACAGGCATTAGGGCAGGGAAGGAAAGTTTTCGGAGTCTCGGAAACCCCTTGTGAGCTTCCTCAACTTATTCTTCCCTTCTCCCTCCATGGTGGGTTATAAGCTCAAAGAATAGCCAAGACCGACTAAGAAGGATGGGTTGCGAGAGAATATGAGTAAAAGTATAAGTCTTTAAGCACGTTGACCTTTTGTTAAATCTTTTAAGAAAGATTAATGAATTTAAGATGGTGATCGTGTAAAGGTTTAAAACCCTTGTACTGTGCCCAGTCTGATCAAAAAAATATTTTTCTTAAATAACGCCCCCTGAGCAGGCGTCTTTTACATAAGCAACGACTTCACTAAGGTCGTCATTTTGAAAAAAAATAAATATAAAAAAATGGTCTTTTAATTCACGCCCTTGAAAGGGGCGTTAGTTAATAAAGTCACGGCTTTGTCAATGCCGTCTTTTTAAAAAAATAAAATAAAAAAATAAAAAATGATTTTTTCTAAATAAACGCCACCTCCATCGGCGTCAATTTCACAATCAACGTCCGTTTGCGAAGGCGTCATTTTTCAAATAAAACAAGAAAAAAGAAGAAGAAGAAAAAGAGAAAAAGAGGGTAAAATTAATCTTGCTGCTTTCCATTTCATATGCTTGATTGCATCTTTGTGTGGTCATCTTTTATTTTAAGTCGGCATCTACTTGCTTGCATGTTGCATCTCCTTAAATATTTCATTATCTGCCTTCATTAATTAAAGGCTTGGCCCCTTGACCCGTCAACAAGGTCAAAGAAGAGACAACCCCTTGCTTATTGAGCAAGGGGCCAAGCCGAACAGATGGATTAATCTGTTTGTTTAGGTATGAACTACAGGCGCAGGGCAAGAACGAACAAGAGCGAAAAGTAACAAAAGAAAGCGAAAGCAAATGCAAGTACACAAGTCCACAAGTGCTCAAGGTAACTCAGGTAACAAAAATTTCAATTATATATATATATCAATGAATATTTGAGTACAAGTGTGAGGGTGGAGGGGTACAAGTAAGTCTCTCTTAGCTCTCACCTCCACCCTCCTCTCTCCTACTCTCCACCTCACTATCATCGTCCTGACGAGGCGCTTGTGGAGGGGGCATGGACCCCCGGGAAGTAGCTGGAGCTCGAGCCTGCTCCTCTGCCTCGCTCCTCTGCCGAAGAGGGGAACCCGCCACGTAAGTAGAACTGGTGAACGCGTACCCCGCAGCTCGCGCCCGCTCCCGGCCTCGCTGTAACCGCCCCTTGGTCGCCCGTAGCCGCTCCTGAGTGACGGCTAGCTGGGTCCTCAAGTCTGCAAGCTGCTAGCGTGCTGCCTCCTGCTCACGGTCATGAGTCCGCTCTGCCAGGCGCTCCTCTCGCTCCTGGGCACGCTCCCTGCGCTCCATTGCAAGGGTGACTCTCAGCTCTGCCACGTCCTGAGGTAGCTCCTCTCACCGCCTCAAGGCCCTCTCAAGCTCCGTGACTCGCTGCTCACGGATGGCCAGCTCCGTCCCATCTAGTGCAGCCTGGGTAAGTGCCGCCGGTAACTCTGAGGTCTGCAACCAATTAAACAAGTCATCAGTTACTTATTTAATTCAATAATTCATAATATAAATAATTGAAATTACATCTTTGTTAACTCACCCGGGTAGCCATCGCGTGCTGTCCTGCCTCGATGCAGGTAAGCGAGGCTCGGAACTCCTCAGTCTGTAAAAACATAAATTTTCATCAGCACATAATAACAAACAATCAAATGCAAATCTGAGTTTGAGTTTAAGCTTACCCGTGTGGTGAGGTCGCGCTCTGCTGCCTCGGCCCGTGCCACCGCTCCAGCCAGCTGCTCTGCTAGTGCAGTCGTCTCTGCACTAGGCCCTCTCGAGCTGGAGGCTCCTCCTGTCTCTCTCACCGCTGCTCCCTGCTGGGCACGCTGCATTCATTAAGATTGTCAGTGGCTAATCATTAATAATTCAGAATTCATTTGCACATAGATAATTTAAACACTCACTAGGGTCTGTAGGTCTGCCCGTATGGTAGCCAGCTGAGCCTCTAGGCTGTGGAGATGGGTTTGCATGTCCATCGCCGCTATGTCCCGCGCATCCTGCATTCATCACACATGTCAGTCGCATAATAGACATATAACATTTTAATTTAAAAAGAAAGTGCATTCATACGTACCCCTAAGACCCTCATCTGGGGTCGGCCGGCGTAAACCTCCCAGTAGCGCCGGAGGTACTCGGAGCTGTCTGTCACCTGTGAGGTGACTCGGGTCCCGCCACGCTGCCAGTCGGCATACTGGTCAGGGTACCGAACTCTCCAGTCGGTCGCCTTCGTGTGACCGCGTGTCTTCTTGCCTATCCCGCGGGGCTCTCCTACCTCGACCCACTCCTGGTGTAGGCCGAGGGTCCTCATCACCAGCCTAAGCCGTAGCGGCTCAATCTCCTTCAGGCAATGAACCCAAAGCTCATACCCGAAGCGAGGTCGGCCCGCTATGACCCAGGGCTAGCCCTCGTCGGTCATCCCCTCGTAGGGTCTCTGTGCCACCTGCATTCACAAACATACACATCATCATATCTCATCATCATATCATCATATTTCATAAAGCAAAAAAAAAATTTGCATCTTATTTAGGATGCATACCAGTGAGGTGGGGTAGTCACGGAACTCCCTCCGTAGAACTCGCAACTCGTAGGCGAGTGGCGCTCCTCTCACGACCGGTAGCCAACGCCGTGCTAGAGGGAAGGATCCCTCATCTCCGGGTCGAGGGTCGACACGCCCCATCGGCATGTATAGGTGGCTCTATATCTGCATCCATGCATTGCATTAGTAAAGCATTCACATGCATTAAAAAAAGAGAGGAAAAAGAAAGGAGAAAAAATGCATACCTGAAGGAAAGGTGAGAAGCCACTGACAGTCGTCTCTCGACCTGTCCCTGTGGACAGGTCGACCATCAGGTGCGCCAGGAGAGTAGGTCCCCATGCGTATCTGTCGACGCCCTCCAAATCCTCGAGGATCCCTAAGAATCGGCAGTTGATGATGTCGCCCTTCGTGCCAAGTAATAATCTCCCGAGCATCAAGAATACGAACCTCCTCAAATCTCGATCTGCTCTCTCTCTCAGTCGGGTCCTGGCAATAGATGGCCCTAGCTCCCCCTAGTAGCCTCTGCGAAAATTGCTCTAGAGACTCCCTCGACCTCTGCCTAGAATCACCCAACCCCATAGCAATGGTAAGGTCGGTGCGGTAGATGGTCCTACACTCGCTCGGCGTCTCATAGACTGTCTCTAACCCTAATAGTCTCTGTGTCAGCTCGCTATAATCACGTAGGGTGATCCCGCTCATAGCCTTGCTGTCTACCCTCAGCCCGGTGATCCTAGCAACATTCTCTAGACTAGGAACCATGTGACCCCATGGCATCAGGAATGCCCGGCTAGTCCTATCCCATCTCCCCCTAAGCACCTGGATCAGGGGTGGGTCAGGTCTCATAGGCTCTATGCTAAGGAAGGGTCCGAACCCCATGGCATCTACCCTAGCCCTCTGAAAATCCGGGAGCCCGTAGTAGGCAGCTCGAACCTGGACCCAAGAGATCCGAGTCCTCATCAATCCCTACAAACAATAAAAGAACATTTTCACTTGAGTATATGTAAGTTTCTTATGAGGGTATTCATTTGTTGTTACATTTTGTTCTCTGTTTGAATTGACGACCTATCCTAGGTCGTGACTTATATAATTGATGCCCCTGTGGGGGGCGTTATTTCATAATGTGATTCTGGTGATTTTATGCGTAATTTGAATTGACGACCAATCCTGGGTCGTTGTTTGTTTAGATAACGCCCCTGTACGGGGGCGTTGTTTTGAAGTTAATTTTCAATTCCAAAATGATAATTGTGATAATTTTGAATTGACGACCAACCATGGGTCGTTGTTTGTTTAGATAATGCCCCTGTGGGGGGGCGCTGTTTTGAAGGTAATTTTCTGTCCTAAAACAAAATTGTGAAAATTTTTATTTGATGACCACCCCTTGGTCGTTGTATAATGAATTAACGCCCCGGTGGGGGGCGTTATTTTCTGGGGTGTTTAATAATATAACAGCATGCAAAATAGAAATAAAACAGAGGCATATATCAAAAATGAACAAATGACGTTAACAGCATGATAAATAAACATAATATTTTTGAATGACGACATGCTGTAGGGCGTGGTTTCATGAATTAATCATTTTCAGGAAATAAAAGCGATTTAAATTGACGACCCGAAGGGGGGCGTTGTTTTAATTGACGGCACCCATTGGGGCGTCATTTGACTGTGTCACCGTTTCTTCCCTTCACCGAGGGCTATGGAAAATTGATAAAAATAAATAAAAAAAATGAGGGCTTGGGGTAGGGAACCTACCTTGCTCCGTTCGAGTGTTAGCAACCCTCCACGGAGGGGTTGTCGTGGCTGCCGTGGCGGCTGTGGTGGCCGTGGTTGCCGGACGTGGCGTGGCCGAGGGGGCGCCGTCGCCACCGTGGGTTCTTCTTCTCCTTCTTCATCGTCTTCCTCTTCGTCATCATCTTCCTCCTCGTCGTTGTCTTCATCATCTTCGTCTTCATCCCCATCGTCTTCGTCGTTGTCTTCTTCTTCATTTTGTTCTCCTCCACCGTGTTCGGCCGCCGTCGGGATTTCATCTTCGGCCGCCGCGGGAGCCTCCTCACCGGCGTGCTCATCGTCACCCAGGTCCACGACGTCGGGGGCAGTCACCCTCTGGCATTTGTATGCACCGCCTGTCATGGAGCAGAGTAGAGAGTGGAGAGAGAGAGAGAGAGATGGAGATGGGGCTCAGTTAGGGTTTGGTTGCAGAGAAGATAGAAGGAGGAAAGAAAACGAAGGAAGGAGAAGAAGGAGGGAAATAGGGCTTAACGTTCGAAAAGAATTGACGCCCTGAGGGCTGTCGTCGCTATATTAATTGACGGTCTGGGCTGAGGCGTGGTTTCATGATTTGACGACCCGAGGCTAGGCATCATTTATGTTTGCGTGGGAACTTACAACCGTTGTCAGGCGCATTAATGGGAAGATGATTGACGTGATCGGTCGTCATGATTACTGTTTGGAATTGACGACATCGGGAGCAGGCGTCAGTTTGTTAAGGCACACCATGAATGAAGGCGTTATTTCTATGAAATTGAGGAATTATTTTGAATATAATTTAAAGAATTTAAAGCGATTAACGCCTTACCTTGGGGCGCGAATTAATAGATGCCTGTCTGAATAAGCGTCAATCATGGTTTATTTATTTTTAAGGAAATTGATTAAAGGAAATTGACGACATGTGATAAGGCGCTGGTTAAGGAATTGACGCCATGCCTGGAGGCGCGTCTCATAACAGAGAACCCGAGGCTTGGTTTTGTCAGACAGAATCATATGAAATTGGAAGATTAGATCATATAACATGTTATTTTGGCTCAATTAAAGGAAAAATCCTTTTATTTTATTAAGAAAATCATTGTTACATTCAATGAGCCACCATGGGCCTTATTTTCCTAAGTGCTATTACATAAGATTTGTATTTGTTCTCTTCTTCTTCAACATGTGTCTTGGATCTATGGAGAAGTCCAACCTTCCATTGAGCTATGATTGTCTTGACTTCTTCATGATCCCCACTTGAGCCTAGTTCTCTCCTCTTAAGTGGTGGAAGATGAGAAGGTTTTTCAAAAGTGTGCCGAGGTAGTCCAAGTTGTGGGAGGCACCGGTGAGCATTGTAGAGGACGAAGTCGGTCCCGCCAATTAGTCGAAGCTCGATACCGGAGGAGAGTCTCGAGCGAAGCTCTTGGGTCTTGAGGAACCCCGGTGTGCAAGTAAAGCCGCTCTTTGGCATGGTTTTGAAGTAGTTCCTCCATTCACTTCATTTCTTGAGCTTTGGCACCCGATTAGTCACCCTCTCACATAGGCCTAGAGAATCCGTCATGTACCGGAGGGGGTTTTAGAGAAGATTTTTGAGGCCGATTGGGTTTCTTGGCATGGATCAAACTTTAGATGGAGGTCCACCCAACAAGAAAGGAGTAGCATTGACCCGTAGAGAGGCCGCCCCAAGGAAGCCGAAGTGAGTCCATTATATAAGTTGGCTAGTACCGCCGGTCCCATTCTTTTGCCTTCCCATATGCTAACTATGGTGCTTAAGTGGCATTCTTCTAGGTGGTCTTCTATTGAAGGGAAGAGGAGAGCTCCAACCATGCATACAACAAAACCTTTCATCACTCTTTCCAACAAATCCTCATCCTCTTGGGCTTTATCCATGTTCTTGTATACCCATGAGGCTAGTTTTAGAAGATTGATTCCTTTGTAGGCTTTGATTTGGTTCACTAGGTTTGGGCTTTGTACAAGGCTAGTAAGTATATCATGAGCACTTATTGGTTTAGTCAAGCTAGCCATCCTCGACTCTTCTCCTTGTTTCATCCTTCTTAAGTCGAGGAGCATCTCTACTTCCTCTAAGAGTATGGTGGTTTCAAAAGTGGGAAAGAGGAAAGTATGAGTGTTGGGGTGCCATAATTCTATTAGTGCTCCTATGGAGGCCCAATCTAGATGGATGTCATTATAATGGGTAGCATGAGTAACAAGGCCAAGTAAGTGCCACCTTGAGAGGAAAGACTTCATATCTAAAGAAAGCTTAGAGAGGAGTAGGGGGAGCCACTTGATTTTCAAGAACATCCTTGGACCCGGTATATTTGGATAATCCTGAAAAGAAATGAAAAGAGAAGAGGAGAAGAGAATGCAATCAGAAAGAGAAAAGGAAGAATAAAATAAAAGCTTTAAATGACAAATCAAACTTACTTGGTTCATATTGATTCTTCCGCTAATATGGTTTGCAACTTCAGAGATTCTAGGAAATCCCATCCTAGCCTTCTTTAAAGGTTTCTGTAACATCCTGTCCATCTTTCCTATTGGGAACCAGCGGTTGCTTCTGCTATCCTTTCACTGATCTTCGGTTCTCTGTTGAAGTTCGGTTGCTGCAGCATTCAGTGTTCTGATGCCTTTGGTTGTGAACAGATGCATCCTTTTATAATAATCGAAGCTTTCGCTAGCTGTTAGAATAACCACGGTTTGTGTTTGATTCGAATGAGTCGCTGGCAATTTGTTTCCGAGCAGGGATCGGAACAGCCATGTTTATGGTTAATTGACGACATATGTTTTGGCGTCATTTCTTGATTAGCGACAGACTAGGTGTCGTTGTTTTTTTAGCGCCTCTCGTGCGGGCGTCATTTACAGTCCCAAATAGCAATTGTAATTAACGTCCTAATGACTGTCGTCATTTATGCTTATGACGCCTCTTCATAGGGTCGTCATTTCTTGAGCTTTCATGAACTTAAGTGCTTTATATTTTGATTAAATTGATTATGTCATGCACTTATGATCATATTTTGAACTTTATTGAGCCAATGATCTTTATTGAGCAGATGATTCTTTGATGAGCTAATGATTTTTTGAGCACAGAGAAGAGCAGATTATGCAGGTTATGAAATGACTGGATTTCTTCCGCTGGTAACATCATTCCATCTTTGTATCTCTCCTGTAAGCATTTTTTTTACTATATGGTATTTACGCTATTATAGCATATCAAGGACCTTGTGGTTCTGATGAACCTGGAATTTGAGTTCCCCTCCATCAAAAACAGTGATAATTACAGGGGAGTCTTGATTACATGGATAGGCCGTTGGGTCATCTAAGGTTTGGGACGACGGTTCCACTTTTTGAGTTGATGCGTGGACAAACGGGTTTCGGCTTAGTGTCAGCTTAGAGATATAGATTCCTGACCAAGTCTGGATGGTTTAACAATATTATCCTTGATTATTTTCTATTTTTAGTTTGTTTTATTTTTCTTTTTAGCCCAGCATGCATCATGTAGGACTTTGAGCTCTAATGATGAAAATCCTCATATTGCGCCAATAATGAGGCTCACTCGCTCTTATTTGAGTTGACATGAGATATTCCATTCCAAATCAAGTACTTTATTCTCCTTGAAGCCGCTCAGGCTGGTTCCTTGAAAGCATTCATTCGCTGGATCTTTATCTCAACCCATTTTATTTTCTACAAACCCGCCTTGGTTATAGCACGTCCACATTGGCTGGTAACCGCTCTCCAATGGTGTCTTTCCTTCCGAGCCCTCGCACACATTTCATTTAGTTTAGTCCCTTCATCCAGCTAATCTTTGATTTCCAGTAATCATCCGAAGTTGTTTTTTTCAGAATCCTGGAAAGATTTTCAACTCTTAGTATCGGAGGCGTGTCACATCATACCTTGGCATCTACTTATCAGTTCGTTCTCACTTCATTCCGCTCGTTACACTTTCGCTTCATTTCATTTCACTCCCTTGCAAAGTAGACGCCAAGGCGGGGCAGCTGGAGACATGCCAAAATCGATGATATGATGAGTAAATCTCATGTCACCATGTGACGCCCCAAAGTGGACTTCAATATTGGCTTGATATGAAGTTTTTCTAATTTCTCCATATTAATTGTAATTTCTTGGCATTTTTCTTTAATAATTAAAATTAACGCCTGGAGGGAGGGCGCTATTTAATTGACGACCTAATGAGGGGCGTTTTCCATAAATAAATGACCGTTCAAACGGTCATTGTTTCCTGGATTTAACGAATCCCAATGAAAATAAAACTCAAGGTAATTGACGTCCTCCTGAGGGACGTTGATTATTTAGCGCCCATTCAAACAGGCGTCATTTCATAATTTTAAATAAGGAAAGTCCTTTATTTCTATAATTAAATTCAGGAATTAACGACTGTGTGAATGTCGTCATTTCAATTGACGCCCCTAGTCAGGTCGTCATTTTCTATTCCGTCTCCCTTTCGCCTGTTTCTTTCCAGTAGTGATCATTTCCCCATTTTACACCTTGTGTTTGATTGGAAGAGGGTTCCTTATTGGAGGATTCATTACCTTCTTTTAATCCTATTAATGCAAGAATTTTTGGCCTATAAATACCTTCATGTGCTTCTCGCGCGGGAGAACAAGAGGAATAGCAGAGGGTTAATAGAGAAAGCTAAGAACGCTGTTAGAGCCTTTTACAGAGAGGGGAGAGTTTTGTTTTTGCAGGTACTTCACGGTGTTAATCTTCTTCCAAAGCTCCTTCCTCTGTTTTCTCTCCCACGAGCGGCGTCTTCATCCGGCGTTCCCTCATCGTGCTGTTGCAGCCGCTGCGGCTCTTATTGTTTTCCCTTTACTGCTGAAAACACAGCAGAAGGATTCCCTCCCTTTAGCATTTTTATTGTCAGTATTAGTATTTCACGTATCCCTTTCTTCTAGCTATCTTGCTAGAGAAAGTCACAATCTTTATGCATACTATAATCTTGCCTTGCATATCATAGCATTCACGTATTCCCAACCTTGTTACTCCTTCTTAGGGGTTTAAACTAAAACACACAAGGTGTGTTCATGCCCAATTTGTTTGATTTCATATTATTCTAGAGCATTGATACTACACACTTGGCGAATCCATATCTTTATTTATTTTGCATTTTTTTGCAGTGTAATCAAGCTATAAACCCCCTTCATCGACCGGCCGGTAGAAGGAGGAAGGAAGAATTTCCAATTGTTGGGTTCGGTGCGTTCGATTCAGAGGGGGGTGAATGAATCTCCCCTTTAAAAATTTCGCTCAATTAAAATCTAATGCTCACTAGAAAGCTAACAAGACAAAATTATACAATCTGAAAAACTAAACAAGTCTTCTGTTGAACCAGTACTCAAATAGGTGGAACGCACCTAAGCATTCATCTAGCGAAAGCAAAAACAGATAGAGAACTCAAACCACAGTGCACAGAAGACTTTTAGGTGGTTCGGTCCTCCAGACCTACATCCACCCCACACTCAACCCGAGTGTGGATTACTGCTGACTCACAGCTTGAACCTGCTGGGCATCATAGCTTGCCTACAAACCGCTGAGCCTCACAGCTTGCTGTCCGAGGTATCCACCTCGCCCGCTGAGCAACACAGCTTGCTGTCCAGTGGAATCTACCACTACAACCGCTGGGGATTACAGCTTGACCCATCCAGAGGCAGCACCTCTGCAAACGCTGACTAACAGCTTGAAGAAAGGGTAAAAGATAAAACGAGAAAATGGTAATCACAGCGACTATAAACTGTAAACAATGAAAGCACAAATGTAGCTCTCGAAGGAGCAGATCTGGCTTGGATTTGATCCAAATGCCAGACAACCACTATCTCTCTCTCTTTCTCTGCTCGAGCTCTCTATCTCTCTCTTTCTCTTCTTTCTCTTCTGCTCTTCTTCACTCTTTCTCTTTTTCTTCTCTTTTCTTTTTCACTAGATCGTGCAGGCTCTCCTCTGCTTCAGTCGATCACCTTCTTCTGATGGAAGAGGCTTCATATATATAGAGCAGCAGGAAGCAGATAGGGCGTGTGTCTTCCACATTTCCCGCCCAGAACTTTTGGCCACGTGTCATCTTCCTGTCAGCCCTTCCAGCCTCGGATCACGTGCCTTTCATTAAGCTCTACAAAGAGTCCCTGTCAGACAGTCGAATAGGATTATCAGTTTGTGTCTAACAGCTTGTACAGACTTTGTAATGCCCCGATTTTTCGGATCCTTCTGTATGGGTCCCGGATCTGGTTTTTCAGAGTGTCCGACTCCGTTGTGTCTGAAATTTCGTTTCAGACATCTTTCGTGTTCGATCGACGCGATCCGGAGTTGTTTCGGAGGCCCGGAAGCGTTCCGCGGCTTTTCCGCGTGTGTTTTCGATTCCCGGTGTGTGTTTCGGTAATTCCTTCGGAACCTCGTTGTGGGTGAACCGGGCCGTTCACCTAGGCGAGTCTGGTACCGTTGCGATCGGTTCGTTCCGAGGATCGCGAGGGTGTGATTTTCTATTTTTCGGGATTTTTTCCGAAATTCTGGATTTTCATATATATAACCCTTTTCTCTCTCTCCCCTCTCATTTCTCTCTTCTCTCCCTCTCTCTTCTCACGCTCTCTCCTCTCACTCTCTCCTCTCCGGCGGCCGACGGGGTGGAGCGTGGGCGAGGTGGGGACGGCGCGAGCGAGGTACGGGCGAGGATGGATGAGGATCGAGGCGGTGGAGGCGCGGTGAAGCTCGACCGTGGGTTCGTGGAACGGCGAGGCTTTAACGGCGTTTTCTTCGTGGATCGGCGTCCACGGTGCGCGAAATCTTCGGTGGAGGTAGGGTGATGGACCCCCAGCTCGTGCGCTTCATTTCCCGCGAGTTTCGTAGGCCGTGGTGAGCCGAGCGGGTCGTTTGGGGCGTTTTTGGGGAAAACCATGTTTTGGGGAGTGATCGCCCGATCTGGCGTTTCTTTGCGTTTTAGGCCGATCCGAGGCCATAGATGCATGCTAGGGACTACTGGGGAGCTTCCCCTTTGTTTTCCCCCTCATCCATGGATGTTTGGGGGCGTGGCGTGGATTTTTGGAGTTTTCCCGCCGTTCTCGGTTTTCTGAAATGGTCGCGGTCTACCAGTAACCGCGCTCATTGGTCGCGGTCCTGGGAGAACCGCGTTTGCCCAAGAGCGTTGGCAAGCGTCGTGGACGTGCGATAGACCGTTTTCGTCTAGTCGCGGTCGTGACCCGACCGTGACTGTAGGGTCGCGGTCCTAGGGCGACCGCTACCATCGGGCTGCGTCTGGCTAGTCGCGGTCGTGACCCGACCGTGACTATTTAGTCGCGGTCCCCGGTCGACCGTTTCTATGTGGTCGCGGTCCCCAGGTGACCGTGACTACGTGGCGGTTCCCGTCTGCGTGGTTTTGACCTCCGGTCGACCCGATTGTGACCCAGTGGTTGACTTTAGGTCTCGTGAGTGTCCCGGGCACCCCGTGAATTCCGTGTCCGTGTTTCTGGGGTGTCGGGAGGTGCCGTGTTACCTCGATTAGCGCGCCCGTAGGTGTGGTGGGTCCCGGTGACCCCATGTGTTCCGGGCTTCCGTGTTCTCGCTAGATTGAGTCACCGTGTATCGGTGTGTGTGCGGTGGGGTCTCCCCCGCATGTCATGGGTTTCTTTGGAAGGTGATTCCCATGTGCGCCATGTGTTTGGCCTTGGACTGCGAGTTCAGTTATCCGACCTGGGGCTGGAGGTTTCTCACTTGCTCTGGGATGGGAAATCGACAAGGCGGCTTGTGTGCTGCCCTGGGAATCGTGCTTCTGTGTTTTCCGTGTGGCCCGTGTGGGTGGCCTTAGTCCCTTGCATTCCCTTCTCGAGGGAGTGGTCTTGGCGGCTCGTGAGTTGTCTCGGTACTCGTGCTACCGTAGTTTTAGACCTAGAGATTGGACTAGATTGACGGCCTTGTGCTGTTGCGTACAACGGTCTTGACCCCGAGTCTTGTGACTCAAGGACCGTTGGGTGTAGTGCGTCTAGAGGACTACCCAGAGTCCAGTGGCTTAGCGCCACTTGAGTTTTCTCGACTCTCGCGGAGGGTGCGTGCGTGGCCGTGGACTGCGAGTCCTGTTTCTTCTCCGACTGTGGTCACCGTGCGACGGGGCCGGTACGTGGGGTGGTCCCCGTACGTCGTCGATTCGGACGTTATTTTTCGTTGATTTGAGAGTCTACTCCTTTAGTGACCCTCCACTAGTCGTAGCCTACCAGTACGCGGTACCGGTCGCACCAGGGAGTGGTGTACGGGCTTACCCTTAGAGACGGTTTGTGACCGGTTACCGTCGGGCCCCACGTCTTGCATCCAGAGTCCGGCTGAGGGGAAAATCGGTCAGAGGGCCAGACCTAGGACGCGTGGTCTGTGTGTGCACACGTGGTTGGGGACAGTGGACGCATGTCGACGGGCGTGACCCCAGCTAGTCACTTGTTTGTGGTTACTTGTACGGTGTTCGCGCCTTTGGTAGGAGCTACCACGCCAGGCGGTTCACCTGCGGCGCGGTGTAAGACGTCAAGGGACGCTACCGGCTGTGCTTCTAGTGTGAGGTACTCCTGTCGAGTTGTGAGTGACAGACTGTTAGTTTCTGTGACTTTGACCTTCGGGTTTAGGTCGTGTCGACCGTTGAGTTTCGGTTGTTTCGCCGTGACGCGTGTGTTGGTTTTCGCGCCGTTAGACTAGTGCTAGTGGCTTTACCGAGGTTGCGTCTTGTCGTGCGGTACCCATGACCCGGTGTCAGGGTTGCACTTTGGACAGCGTGTCCAGGTTGGCCATGTTTTGGGAGACAGGCCTCTACGGCGTGGTTGCCGTGCATTTTTACTTCGGTAAGCGGTACTAGTGTAGTTCGATAGCCTCGACTGTGAGGTCAAGGTGTGTTTTTGGTCCAGTAGGAGTAGTTGTAGTGCCGTGTTTCGACCGACCACCGGGTTTACTGTTCCTGCTGTTGCGGTTGCCCTCGTAGCCTTCCTTTCCGCTACCGCCGTTGTTTCCGGTTGGGGTTCCGCGGGATCCCTGTTGAGTCTCTGTTTTGGAGACTCATTCCCTGCTTTTCAGGTGTGGCGGTTCTTCCTCGAGGTTCGAGGGTGAGGAGCGGAGGTTCTCAGTTGCCAGCTTACCGGGCCGAGTGTTCACTTGGCATGTGGTATGCTTTACTGCTTTAGACTGTACTTTCTGTTGGACTGGACTCTGTTGTAGCTGTAGTTGTTTATTTCTGTTAATTGTTGAATTGTCCTGCTTTATTTCCTATTTCTTTATACCTCCACACTCCTTTTAGCCCTTCCGAGCCCTCCCGGCTCGTGGGCGGCGGTGCGAGTCTCGGGTTATCGTGCCTTCCCGGTAATCGGATTCTCGGGTCGTTACAGCTGGTATCAGAGCTGTGGTTGTGGACGTACATAGGAATTCGAAATATTACAGTGATCAGAGTCCATAAGGTACAGTACAGTCGGCAGCTGGCTTAGGGTTTTGGGTTCACTTTCCGCCTAGTTTCTCGCTTGAGAGCTTGAGTGCGCTGTGCGGCGTTGTGAAGGTGGTTGCTGTCCGCGGCTTTCATGCCAGCATGGGGCCTAAGGATCGAGGTTGAGAGCCTTCTCCCTCATCGGTGGTGGCCCTGGTTGTGCTGCGTTGGGCAGAGGTTGCTGACAAGTGCGAGCTTGCGGTGCTGCGTTCGAGTAATCTATGGCGTGGTCAGGTGGCTGGAGAGGATTTTTCGTGGTTAAGTGGCCGTGAGCGTGCTCTGAGGGAGCTGCTGTCTATTTTGGCCACTCCAGCTTGAGGTTTGTCCAGCCCCTGAGGTCTTTAGGTCGTGGTTTAAGGTGGCAGAGTGGGTGTTCTGATCGAGAAGTGTGCTCGGGTGAGCGGAGGATCTTCTCGGTGAGCTGCTGTTTCGTCGAGTCTGATGTCCTTGTCGTGCTCTGTGGCGTCAGAAATGACGTGTCAGTCCCGGTTGTTTTGCAGATTTCGAGGTAGGATTAGGCTGTGGTGTCCCAGTAAGTCTTTCTCCTGCGCTCTTGTATGCGAATGGGTTGTGTTCACCCTGGAGTTGGCTTGAGATGGGAAGGCTCCACGGCGAGTTCGAGACTCGAGGATGAGCATCGGCGGTTGTCGTTATGGCTTGTGTTGCGGCTCTTGGTGTGGTGTGTTGCAGTTCGGGGAATTGCAGCGGTGGTGCATCAAGAGATGCTATGATTGCGGTCTGATGTGACACTCGTTGAGTGTGTCGGTGGCGCTGACTTGATGAAAGCGATGATTTTTCCTTGGTGCTGGATGGTGCTGTTTCCAGCGTGCGTGAGGTTTGAGGTAAGGTCGAGCGTGGAGTTCTTCCGTTGGTCGAAAGTGCGCTGGTTTCTCCTTTGGTTGGAGAGATTGTGTTGGGCTAAGGTTCGTCGTCTTGCATTGTGTGTTCGGATTGGTTGGCCTTGTGTGCCATGAAGTCTGTGCAAGACGTGCTTCTTGTCTTGGCAAGGTGGTTGCATGTGAGAAGTTGTGCCCGTTCCCTTGTCGTGCAAGGGTGCTGGCGCTGTTCCGGAAGGACAATGCCGGTTGGGCGGTGTTTGCTTTCTCGGCTGTGCACGCGGATCTGAGTGCGCAGCGGAAGCGTGGTGGGCTTGTGACCCACTGGTTCAAGATCGTAGCGTTGGTTGCTACGGGCGGATTCCTGAGTTTACGTTGAGCATTGGAGGATTGATTCCTCTGTGTGAAACGTGTTGTTACCGTGCCGTTGCTTGAGGCATCGTGATTCTTAGCACTGGCAGGATGGAGTGTTGGGGAATGTGATGGCTAGTGCGCCGCATGAGTACCCTATCCCTGTGTTGGAAGCCGTGTCAGGCGTCGGTGTGAGCCCGGATGGGGTTGTTGAGAAGTCGCCTGGCGGAGGTCGAGGACGTGTTGGTTAGAGTCGGTGGCTCGGTGCCCGACTTGTGTTCCCAGTCGTGTCCTCGGATGAGATCATTTTTGGAGATGTGATCTCTGGTAGGTTGTGGGTTCCTGTTGGTAGCTGCGAGTGACTGGTAAGGCTAGTCTCGTAGCCAACCGCGGTGAGATGTTTGTTGCTTAGGGACCCGTGAGTATTGTTCAGGTGGTGTCTCGTGGCTCTGTGGTAAGGGCGGAATCGGGATTGGCAGGTGTCCACTTGGATTGATCGAAGGATTTGATGAGACCAGATGGAGGAGTGACGCCTTTGGGCGGTGGCCTTTTGTGAGATTGGCGTCGGATTGGTGGTCCTTGATGGGACGTCGGTGTCGCGATGGCTATCCCTGGTTTGGTGACTAGCATGGGGTGGTTCCCCTGTAAGTCTGAGTCAAGTGAGGTGATGACTGAAGACACCAGGATCTTGTCGTTTGGTTTCGTCATGCTCCCCGAGAGGGTCAAGTCGGCGCGATGTTCGAGCTCGGATGCGGAGTCCGAGAGGAGTGCGGCTCGAGATGTGGCATCAGTCTGTGTGGGAGTCGACGGATGGCTCGCCGAGCTTTGGAATGTTTCCTTTGGACCCGGTCGAGGACCAGGAAAGAAGGAAGAAGCTGAGCAAGCTGAGGTTTCCCGTTGGCGAGCAGTTGGTGGTCGTCGGCGTGTGGTCAGTTCACAGTCAGAAGATGCTGGTTGTTGGGGCTCAAGCGTGGCGAGAGCCATGTGCCAGCGAGACCTTTGGTGGTCGTTTCTGTGATGTGCCTTTCCGGATGGGATCTGGGCTTTGTCGAAGTTTGTCCTCTGACAGAGTTGGCACAGTGATATGTCAGGCTTTCGGCTTGCCATGTGTGAGGTATTTCTTGGTGCTGAGCTGATGTTCTGGTTGCGGTCTGCTGAGAGGACTGCTTGAGCTGGTGGAGGCTCTATTTTGGTTGCTCCCTAGAGGAGGGTGTGCGACCTGTCAGCTGGCTGCGAAGCTGATGCGCGATTTGTCTGCCGACCATAGGATGGATCGGTAGCTGTTTCTCGCGACGAGGGTTGTGATTCCTCGGTGAGCGAGATGGTGGCAGTGATGCCATGCTGGTTCTCACGTTGTCTGAGGTGATGCCGGACTGTGTCCTTTGGTATATGCCTGCTCTATTAGCCGGTGTGCACGGCGCGAGGAGCGAGGTGTTGTTTGTGATTGTAAGTCTGGTTGTGTCCCTCAAGATTGGTGTTTTCGTGAGAATCGAGGTTTTCTGTGCTGGGGATCTGACAGCGTGTCAGTTGGTTCAGTGTTCTTCCCCTGTGACTTTGTGCTGGGTCTTGAATTTCGAGGACGAAATTCCTTTAAGGGGGGAGGGCTGTAATGCCCCGAATTTTTTGGATCTTTTGTATGGGTCCCGGATCTGGTTTTTCGGAGTGTCTGACTCCGTTGTGTCCGAAATTTTATTTCGGACATCTTTCGTGTTCGGATCGGCGCGATCTGGAGTTGTTTCGGAGGCCCGGAAGCGTTCCGCGGCTTTTCCGCGTGTGTTTTCGATTCCCGGTGTGTATTTCGGTAATTCCTTCGGAACCTCGTTGCGGGTGAACCGGGCCGTTCACCTACGTGAGTCTGGTACCATTGCGATCGGTGCGTTCCGAGGATCACGAGGGTGTGATTTTCTATTTTTTGGGATTTTTCTGAAATTTTGCATTTTCATATATATAACCATTTTCTCTCTCTTCCCTCTCATTTCTCTCTTCTCTCCCTCTCTCTTCTCACGCTCTCTCCTCTCACTCTCTCATCTTCGGCGACCGACGGGGTGGAGCGTGGGCGAGGTGGGGACGACGCGAGCGAGGTACGGGCGAGGATGGATGAGGATCGAGGCGGTGCAGGCGCGGTGAAGCCCGGCCGTGGGTTCGTGGAACGGCGAGGCTTTAACGGCGTTTTCTTCGTGGATCGGCGTCCACGGTGCGCGAAATCATCGGTGGAGGTAGGGTGATGAACCCCCAGCTCGTGCGCTTCATTTCCCGCGAGTTTCGTAGGCCGTGGTGAGCCGAGCGGGTCGTTTGGGGCGTTTTTGGGGAAAACCATGTTTTGGGGAGTGATCGCCCGATCTGGCGTTTCTTTGCGTTTTAGGCCGATCTGAGGCCATAGATGCATGCTAGGGACTACTGGGGAGCTTCCCCTTTGTTTTCCCCCTCATCCATGGATGTTTGGGGGCGTGGCGTGGATTTTTGGAGTTTTCCCGCCGTTCCCAGTTTTTCGAAATGGTCGCGGTCTACCAGTAACCGCGCTCATTGGTCGCGATCCTGGGAGAACCGCGTTTGCCCAAGAGCATCAGCAAGCGTCGCGGACGTGCGATAGACCGTTTTCATCTAGTCACGGTCGTGACCCGACCGTGACTATAGGGTCACGGTCCAAGGGCGACCGCTACCATCGGGCTGCGTCTGGCTAGTCGCGGTCGTGACGCGACCGTGACTGTTTAGTCGCGGTCCCCGGTCGACCGTTTCTATGTGGTCGCGGTCCCCAGGTGACCGTGACTACGTGGCGGTTCCCGTCTGCGTGGTTTTGACCTCCGGTCGACCCGGTTGTGACCCAGTGGTTGACTTTAGGTCTCGTGAGTGTCCCGGGCACCCCGTGGATTCTGTGTCCGTATTTCTGGGGTGTCGGGAGGCGCCGTGTTACCTCGATTAGCGTGCCCATAGGTGTGGTGGGTCCCGGTGACCCCATGTGTTCCGGGCTTCCGTGTTCTCGCTAGATTGAGTCACCGTGTATCGGTGTGTGTGCGGTGGGGTCTCCCCCGCATGTCGTGGGTTTCTTTGGATGGCGATTCTCATGTGCGCCATGTGTTTGGCCTTGGACTGCGAGTTCAGTTATCCGGCCTGGGGCTGGAGGTTTCTCGCTTGCTCTGGGATGGGAAATCGACAAGGCGGCTTGTGTGCTGCCCTGGGAATCGTGCTTCTGTGTTTTCCGTGTGGCCCGTGTGGGTGACCTTAGTCCCGTGCATTCCCTTCTCGAGGGAGTGGACTTGGCGGCTCGTGAGTTGTCTCGGTACTCGTGCTACCGTGGTTTTAGACCTAGAGATTGGACTAGATTGACGACCTTGTGCTGTTGCGTACAACGGTCTTGACCCCGAGTCTTGTGACTCAAGGACCGTTGGGTGTAGTGCGTCTAGAGGACTGCCCAGAGTCCAGTGGCTTAGCGCCACTTGAGTTTTCTCGACTCTCGCAGCAGGGTGCGTGCGTGGCCGTGGACTGCGAGTCCTGTTTCATCTCCGACTGTGGTCACCGTGCGACTGGGCTGGTACGTGGGGTGGTCCCCGTACGTCGTCGGATTCGGACGTTATTTTCCGTTGATTTGAGAGTATACTCCTTTAGTGACCCTCCACTAGTCGTAGCCTACCAGCACGCGGTACCGGTCGCACCAGGGAGTGGTGTACGGGCTTACCCTTAGAGACGGTTTGTGGACCGGTTGCCGTCGGGCCCCACGTCTTGCAGCCAGAGTCCGGCTGAGGGCAAAACCGGTCAGAGGGCCAGACCTAGGACGCTTGGTCTGTGTGTGCACACGTGGTTGGGGACAGTGGACGCACGTCGACGGGCGTGACCCCAGCTAGTCACTTGTTTGTGGTTACTTGTACGGTGTTCGCGCCTTTGGTAGGAGCTACCACGCCAGGCGGTTCACCTGTGGCGTGGTGTAAGACGTCAGGGGATGCTACCAGCTGTGCTTCTAGTGGGAGGTACTCCTGTCGAGTTGAGAGTGACAGACTGTCAGTTTCCGTGACTTTGACCTTCGGGTTTCGGTCGTGTCGACCGTTGAGTTTCGGTTGTTTCGCCGTGACGCGTGTGTTGGTTTTCGCGCCGTTAGACTAGTGCTAGTGACTTTACCGAGGTTGCGTCTTGTCGTGCGGTACCCGTGACCAGGTGTCAGGGTTGCACTTTGTACAGCGTGTCCAGGTTGGTCGTGTTTTGGGAGACAGGCCTTACGGCGTGGTTGCCGTGCGTTTTTACTTCGGTAAGCGGTACTAGTGTAGTTCGATAGCCTCGACCGCGAGGTCAGGGTGTGTTTTTGGTCCAGTAGGAGTAGTTGTAGTGCCGTGTTTCGACCGGCCACTGGGTTTACTGTTCTTGCTATTGCGGTTGCTCTCGTAGCCTTCCTTTCCGCTACCGCCGTTGTTTCCGGTTGGGGTTCTGCGGGATCCCTGCTGAGTCTCTGTTTTGGAGACTCATTCCCTGCTTTTCAGGTGTGGCGGTTCTTCCTCGAGGTTCGAGGGTGAGAGCGGAGGTTCTCAGTTGCCAACTTGCCGGGCCGAGTGTTCACTTGGCATGTGGTACGCTTTACTGCTTTAGACTGTACTTTCTGTTGGACTGGACTCTGTTGTAGCTGTAGTTGTTTATTTCTGTTCATTGTTGAATTGTCTTGCTTTATTTCCTATTTCTTTGTGCCTCGACACTCCTTTTAGCCCTTCCGAGCTCTCCCAGCTCGTGGGCAGCAGTGCGAGTCTCGGGTTATCGGGCCTTCTCGGTAATCGGATTCTCGGGTCGTTACAGACTTTATGAAGGTAAAGCAGTGTGTAGACTCTGCAATACGAAGACAAATCATGTACAGACTTCACGTTGTGAATGCAAAGCTAAAGCATGTACAGACTTTGTGAATGCTTGAAGCACAGAATGCAATGGCTAAGGTTATGAGTGTATAGACTCTGCATGCGTGCTACATCAATGTTCAGACTTGCTGACAATGAGTGTGCAGACTCTGCTTTGAGCAATGCACAATGTATAGACTTAGTCATGCGTGTAGCAAAGACAATGTACAGACTAGGCCATGCTCACAGTTAATGCATGTACAGACTTGTATGAGCAAGGGCTGTACAGACTTTAAATGATGAAGCACACGATGCAATGTGTGGACTTGGTAGATGATGCATGCACCGTAATGTATAGACTTGCAATGCGTGCAGGGCGTGCAGTGTATAGACTTGGAAAGTCATCAAGCTACGTGCAGACAGCAAACTCTGTACAGACTTCACTTGTGCCTGAAATAGAACAATGTACAGACTTGGTCTGTACAGACTTCAACTCAAATATGCATGCGATGTGTAGACTTTGAAGAGGATGCATGCACAAGGCAACCGATGTATAGACTTTGCCAGACGATGCAATGCACAAGGCAACCGATGTATGGACTTTGCCAGACGATGCATGCACAAGCCAACCGATGTACAGACTTGAGGAAATGCATGCTACAGTGCAATGTATAGACTTGGTGTTCTACAGCCAGACAAATGAATGCACAGTCAATGTATAGACTTGGCCAATGCATCGATGTATAGACTTTAAGTGATAGCCCAATGTACAGACTTGCTGAACTGAACGTAGGTGAAGATAAGGAGTGTATAGACTTTCGCAGTTCAGATCGTAGGTAAAGATGCAATGTATAGACTTCAATGTATGTGCAATGCAAAGGCTGCAATGTATAGACTTGAGTGAGACGGTGGATGTATAGACTTGGCCACTGTACATACTTACCACCAAGACGATGCATGAGCAGGCTGACGATGTGTAGACTTGGCAATGCATGGACTATGCACATAGACGCTAAGAGAGACGATGGAGTGTATAGACTTAAATGCATTGACATACTATTGAAGGATGTACAGACTTTGAAGCATGTGAGACATCCGTGAGACGCAACATGAGATGGAAGGCTGTACAGACTTGCTTGTGTTCATGCGAAGGACATTGTACAGACTTTGAATGCATGGAAAGCAGACGATGTACATACTTCCTATATGCTTAGCATGAGACGCTAAGTAAGATGATGCACAATGTATAGACTTCCTATATGCTCAGGTCCAATGTATAGGCTTACTGAAATGATGCACGTGAAAAATGTGTAGACTTGTGCACAAACAATGTATGGACTTGATGCAATGCATGAACAGAATACGATGTACATACTTTGCCTGCATGCTGTGCAAGACAAAGTATAGACTTGATGTTCGTGCAGCAGTGTATAGACTTGCTCAGCCTGAAGCAGGGCAATGTACAGACTTCTTAACATACGCATGCAGCAACTGATGCAGTGTATGCTAAACACAAAGACTATGGCAATGAATGCACGATGTATAGACTTACGAGTGCAGCACAAATATATGCAATGTATAAACTTATGCATTCTCCATAGAGCAGATCAGACATAGCACACTCATGCATTCTCCACAGAACAGATCAGTCATATTCAATCATGGGAGCAAAACAATATGGTGACTCATTCATGTTGCTATCATTAAAACACCACATTATCATCAAAGCACAAGGGGCACAACAATCTCCCCCTTTTTGATGATGGCAACATGATGAGTCACACTGACTCGTCAAACTATTCTCCCCCTTTGACATAAGCAAAAAGGAGATGGTTTGAGAGACAAAATTCAGCACACAAATACACAGAATGAAACAAGGTTCACTGAAATGGAGTTCCCCCTTATGACAATAAAATAGCTTTCCCCCTATCAACATACATGATTGACTACTCTCCCCTTAAATGTAGATGACCCATAACTCTTCCTGAACAGAATAAAACAGGTGGAAAATCCACAGAACCAGAACTGGTTGCAAAACAAGATGGAAGATTCCAACAGTGTGGAGAGGAGTACATCTCAGGAATCAATCTGAACTCCACCACCATAAGGATTCTGAAGTTCAGAAGACTGCAAGTGAACAAGATAATAATGGGAGTGGCACCTCACATTTGTATGGTCAGAAAAATACAGATGGAATCAGTCAACTGATAAGAGAGGAGTTGTCAATTACAGTTTCTGTTGAACAAGTTGTCAGAGATGAAACAGATCATGAGGGATTGTAGGGCATGCACAACTACAATAAGTCTTAACATGAAAAGACTCTCTTATCATAGAGGGTTATGAATTAGCAACTTGACCAACCTGATTTAATTATGATGTATACCAGATTTATCAATTAAATTTAATACTCATATCTGAAATCAAGTTTTAATAAAGGTGAACCAAATATTCAGATAACACTCATGACTAATCATCTTCATCTTACACACAAGATCTCAATGACTGCTTTGAGAGTTACACATATTAGTATTGAGATTAAACACTTTTTACAGGAGCATGAGTTGACATAGTTTGCATGAAATTTTCATTTGAAGCATATTTTACTTTACCTGAGCAATTTAGGTTGATCAACACCTTTTTACATGAGGCACAACACGTCTCAGGTGAAGTGACCCAGTTACTCAGTGTGATAACTGTCATTGCCTCTCAACATTGAGACCAGAGTTAGCAATAGACATGTCTTTTTACGTGAGGAGACACCTTGATCAGAGGCCAGACTCCCCAGTTACTTGACACAAATATGCCATTGCTCTGTCAGGTTTTTCAATAAATTTTTACCAGAGATAACTATGGCACTTCATGACATAAGTTACTTTTTTTCATTGATGAAGAACTCAGTTTCTCAGTGACCAAGTCATTGCTCTGAATTCACAGTTTTTCAATTAGTCAACATTTCTCAAGTTAATGTTTAACCACAGTACTCACTCTATGTATCTCTACCAAAGTAGCCTTGATTTCAAATTTTCAGATATCAGATGAGAGAGTCTAAGGTTCTCATGACACATGTGGTTAAAGTTTATCATTCAGATATTTTCAAGATATTTAAATGCAAGTCTGAGAATACATAGTTCTTATATCAGTTTGATTCATTGGTTGTTCTTAAACCTATATGATAGAAATTTCTACATGATTCAGACTAGATTGTATGACATGCAATTTGTGTTCCTCAGATCAAATCGAAAGAATAACTGACCAACTAGTCAACAATAGAATTAAGTCTGTCACACCAGCTAAGAAGAATGTGAAGGATGAGTGTAAGCTGGTGTAAGAGTCAACACATATAGGAATATATCAAAAGAGTGTACATCAACACACAGTAGCTGAGTTTGGAATTCAGACAGATCAGCTGACAGGTAGTAACATGAGGAAAGTTGAAAGAACTCTTCTTTGACAACTTAATGAATAGAAGGCAGAATCCTTTTTCAAGAGAGAGGATATGAAATCAGATGAGAGTTATTCAATTACTAGACAAGAGGTGTTCAAAGTGTGACAAACTAAACACCAATTTTTAAATGCTCCCCCTATCTAGATGCAATGGAATATCCTTTTAGGTTTTTCAAATGCACTACTCTTCATATGCAACATCAGTCAAACTCCCCCTGACTAAGTGCATGAAATACAATTGAAGTACAGCTCATGATTTTAAAATATGCTCAAGGAGAATTCATGCTTGTTCAATCAGAGAGAGAATTTACCAAATGCATCAAGTTCATTTCAATTTTTCAGATTTTTCAGATTTTATGATATACAGTACACTGCTTTATATGAAGACATGACCCTTGGTACTTGGTGGAGAACTTGATCTCAAGGACCATCTCACACATAGTAAGAACCTCCAGATATATTACATCTACCCTTTAGTAACTTACCATTAATATACCAGGGTTATGCAAAGAGATGCAGTGCAAAGCAGTCCTATATGCATTGAATGACTTCCTTGATGGTCATGCAACTGATATATGCAGACATCAAACACATGCATTGTCTATATGCATTTAACTGAATCATTCAATCTCAGTGTGACACATGAATAACCTCAGTGCAAAGTACATGCACAAACATGTGAGAAGAGCATCAAATATGTTCCGAATTAAATTCAGTAGCTGAGTCTGGAATGCAAACTGATCAGCTAGACAAGAAGAGGACATCATAAATCAGACAAACTTTTCAACAATTTCAGATGATGAAATTTAAACAAGGTGTTTAGAACTAACCTGAATAGTGCAGTTCTGGGGTTCCTATTTTTGAGTGCCTTGGTTTTTTTGACCCCTTTCATTCCATTCCAAGGCACACCTGTAACATGTTAATCAATTTGATCCTGCAGGGACCCAAACAACCTTGGGTCCCGAGTTAATTCTAACAGGTGTTCTGAATAGTTTCTTGGCAACATTATCATCATTCTCCATCAGGTAACAATTATTCATGAAATGACCAAACTTTCCACAATATCTACATGATATAACAGCCCTTGAATTCTTTTTGTGAACATTGTTATAATCATGTAACCTATGTGAGTTAGCATGAGAATTTCTGTTACTTGCATGAGATTTTGATTTACCATTACCTGCCCACCAGCATTCAGAAGTTCGGTGGCCAGGTTTTTCACATTCAACACATGCAAGAATCTTTTCCTTAAAAGCAGTTTTATTTCTTCCAAAAAAATTTCTATTTGCAGGGAATTTGACAAATTTGGAATTAAAGTGATTTCCCTGAACATACCAGCAGTCCTTGACTGCATGCCCATACTTACCACATTCAAAGCACCTAACATGCTTACTTCTAGATCCAGAATTATTCATGTAATTCCCTGACCAACACTCAACAGCCTTATGACCTGGCTTGTTGCAATTGAAGCATGTGATGTGCTGGTTAAACTTAAGTTTGTTTCTGTTGTACCCATGATGATCAGAAGATCTAGCATGCAGTTTATCATCTTGTTTCATGATGAAACATGCATCCATGATATGACCATACTTACCACAGTAATAGTAAGAAGCATCAGATTTCCTAGGGGCATGGTTTCTATCAGATGAATTCCTAGATGCATGCGAATGAGTACATGAGGCATGAACATTTTGCATTGACCCATCAAATTCAGTCGAGCTAACTGATTTCATGACACAAGTAGGGACATTTTTAACCCCATCTTTCTTTTCATTCTTGTTCAATTGTTTAACTTTGTTTACAATTCTTGTTGGTTTTTCAGCTTTCTGTGCCTTAAATTGAAGGACAGATGATGGACGTGGTTTCAGATTTTTGTTTTGTTTTGGGGATTGACTTGAGGTACTAGCTACATCAGAGCTTTGCACAAAGGTAGTGTATAGCTGGTTTCTAGTAGTTTCCTTAACATCAGAACTACAGCTTGTCCCCCTTTTTGAATTCTTGTCCTTACTTTTCATGACAGATGTCATTTTTTCTTTTATTTTAGCAGACTCAATTGCTGAATTTTTCAGATCATGAATTTTATTTTCCAAGCTAGCAATGTGAAGTTCATAACTGGATATCTCCTGTTCACTGCAATTAACACATTCGCCTAGAACTTTGTTTGCAGTTTTATACTTCTCAATTTCTTGTTCTAGACTGTTCAACATTTGTGATTCTCCATCACAAGTGAACTTTCCCCTTTTTAAGGTGAGAAGTGTTTCAGATAAGCCAGTATTTAACAACTTTAACCTTTTAACTTCAGCTTTCAGTTCAGTGTTTTCCTCCTCAATTTTTTGTGGTTGAGCTTCCTTAATAACAGATTTTTCTTTTTCGATAGTCAGAAACCTCTGTGAGAAAATAGTATTTAAAACCATCAGTTTCTTGTTTTGTTCCCTCAGTTCTTTGTTTTCTTCAGTCGGCTTCTTGACTCCTTCATTACAATTTTCTCTTCCAGACATCAGCTCCAGCTTTTCAATTAGTTCCTCTTTTCTTTCTTCCACTTTAGTTTTCTCAATAATCAGATTTTTGTGATCCTCTTTAAACGAGGTAATTTACTTATTCAGCCATTCATTCTCACTAAAAAGATCTTCATTACGTTCTCTTAGAGCTGAGCACATATTGCAGATTGACTCTACAGATGAAATATGCATTACTTCCTTGTTGATTTTATTCAGACTAGCCTTGAGATCTTCATTATGCTTTTGAACCTCAACATTTTCAGACTTCAGTTTGTCCATTACAGAATTTATCTCAATCAATTCTTGCATGCCTTTTACATGCTCATTTTTCATCTTAATAAGCTGATTCTCCAGTTCAGATATCTTGTCCAAACATGTTTGATTTTCAAGTTTTAGAGAACCATTTTGTTCCTTAAAGTTCTGAACATCTAACATACATGCATCATAAGATTGTTTCAGATTTGGACATTTTTCACAGGAAGCTTTCAAATTTATCTGATCACATTTCTTTTTCAATCTTTTATTCTCAGATTTTAATCTTTCACATCTATCATTAAGTTCCTCATTTATATTCCATAGATCATCAGTCGAAAGTTCTTCAGATTCAGAGCTTACCTGAGATGAGGTTTCATCATCATCATTTCTCCGATCAGCCATCAAGCATTTGCTGTGATTCCTGATTAGCTTTAGTTTTTCCAAAATTTCTTTGGCAGACCTGCAAGAAGAAATGCATTCGATTAGAGGTCTGTCAATTGATTCTTTTATTAAAACTACTGCTCTAGTGTTGACAGAGTCTTTCAATTTGTCCTTCTCAGTCCATCTAGATTTATCTTTTGATAATTTGTGTGGACCATGAGTTATTACCTTCCAAAGATTTGGATCAGTAGATTTTACATACCGATGGAAATTTTCTAACCAAGAATCAAAGTTATTACCTCTGAATATCGGAGGATTAGCCATCGAGATATGGTGAATACACTGAAGTCAGATGAGCAAATCAGGACACTAAATTGGTGAAACAAAACACAGAACACAGGAAGCCCACTCTGTAATGCACCAACCAGAAATGCAGGATCTGCTGCGGATTGTTAGATCCTATGCACAGCAACCCGCTCTGATACCAAGTGTTGGGTTCGGTGCGTTCGATTCAGAGGGGGGTGAATGAATCTCCCCTTTAAAAATTTCGCTCAATTAAAATCTAATGCTCACTAGAATGCTAACAAGATAAAATTAGACAATCTGAAAAGCTAAACAAGTCTTCTGTTGAACCAGTACTCAAATAGGTGGAACGCACCTAAGCATTCATCTAGCGGAAGCAAAAACAGATAGAGAAATCAAACCACAGTGCAGAGAAGACTTTTAGGTGGTTCGGTCCTCCAGACCTACATCCACCCCACACTCAACCCGAGTGTGGATTACTGCTAACTCACAGCTTGAACCGCTGGGCATCACAGCTTGCCTACAAACCGCTGAGCCTCACAGCTTGCTGTCCGAGGTATCCACCTCGCCCGCTGAGCAACACAGCTTACTGTCCAGTGGAATCCACCACTGCAACCACTGGAGATTACAGCTTGACCCGTCCAGAGGCAGCACCTCTGCAAACGCTGACTAACAGCTTGAAGAAAGGGTAAAAGATAAAACGAGAAAATGGAAATCACAGCGACAGAAAACTGTAAACAATGAAAGCACAAATGTAGCTCTCGAAGGAGCAGATCTGGTTTGGATTTGATCCAAATGCCAGACAACCACTGCTTGAGCTCTCTATCTCTCTCTATCTCTTCTTTCTCTTCTGCTCTTCTTCTCTCATTCTCTTTTTCTTCTCTACTTCTTCTTCTTCTCTTTTCTTTTTCACTGGATCGTGCAGGCTCTCCTCTGCTTCAGTCGATCACCTTCTTCTGATGGAAGAGGCTTCATATATATAGAGCAGCAGGAAGCAGATAGGGCGTGTGTCTTCCACATTTCTCGCCCAGAACTTTTGGCCACGTGTCATCTTCCTATCAGCCCTTCCAACCTCGGATCACGTGCCTTTCATTAAGCTCTGCAAAGAGTCCCTGTCAGACAGTGGAATAGGATTATCAGTTTAAGTCTAACAGCTTGTACAGACTTTATGAAGGCAATGCAGTGTGTAGACTCTGCAATACGAAGACAAAGCATGTATAGACTTCACGTTGTGAATGCAAAGCTAAAGCATGTACAGACTTTGTGAATGCTTGAAGCACAGAATGCAATGGCTAAGGTTATGAGTGTATAGACTCTGCATGCGTGCCACATCAATGTTCAGACTTGCTGACAATGAATGTGCAGACTATGCTTTGAGCAATGCACAATGTATAGACTTAGTCATGCGTGCAGCAAAGACAATGTACAGACTAGGCCATGCTCACAGTTAATGCATGTACAGACTTGTATGAGCAAGGGCTGTACATACTTTAAATGATGAAGCACACGATACAATGTGTGGACTTGGTAGATGATGCATGCACCTCAATGTATAGACTTGCAATGCGTGCAGGGCGTGCAGTGTATAGACTTGGAAAGTCATCAAGCTACGTGCAGACAGTAAACTCTGTACAGACTTCACTTGTGCCTGAAATAGAACAATGTACAGACTTGGTCTGTACAGACTTCAACTCAAATATGCATGCGATGTGTAGACTTTGAAGAGGATGCATGCACAAGGCAACCGATGTACAGACTTTGCCAGACGATGCAATGCATAAGGCAACCGATGTATGGATTTTGCCAGACGATGCATGCACAAGCCAACCGATGTACAGACTTGAGGAAATGCATGCTACAGTGCAATGTATAGACTTGGTGTTCTGCAGCCAGACAAATGAATTCACAGTCAATGTATAGACTTGGCCAATGCATCGATGTATAGACTTTAAGTGATAGCCCAATGTACAGACTTGCTGAACTGAACGTAGGTGAAGATAAGGAGTGTATAGACTTTCTCAGTTCAGATCGTAGGTAAAGATGCAATGTATAGACTTCAATGTATGTGCAATGCAAAGGCTGCAATGTATAGACTTGAGTGAGACGGTGGATGTATAGACTTGGCCACTGTACATACTTACCACCAAGACGATGCATGAGTAGGCTGACGATGTGTAGACTTGGCAATGCATGGACTATGCACATAGATGCTAAGAGAGACGATGGAGTGTATAGACTTAAATGCAATGACATACTATTGAAGGATGTACAGACTTTGAAGCATGTGAGACATCAGTGAGACGCAACATGAGACGGAAGGCTGTACAGACTTGCTTGTGTTCATGCGAAGGACGTTGTACTGACTTTGAATGCATGGAAAGCAGACGATGTACAGACTTCCTATATGCTTAGCATGAGACGCTAAGTAAGATGATGCACAATGTATAGACTTCCTATATGCTCAGGTCCAATGTATAGGCATGCTGAAATGATGCACCTGAAGAATGTGTAGACTTGTGCACAAACAATGTATGGACTTGATGCAATGCATGAACAGAATACGATGTACATACTTTGCCTGCATGCTGTGCAAGACAAAGTATAGACTTGATGTTCGTGCAGCAGTGTATAGACTTGCTCAGCCTGAAGCAGGGCAATGTACATACTTCTTAACATACGCATGCAACAACTGATGCAGTGTATGCTAAACACAAAGACTATGGCAATGAATGCACGATGTATAGACTTACGAGTGCAGCACAAATATATGCAATGTATAAACTTATGCATTCCCCACAGAGCAGATCAGACATAGCACACTCATGCATTCTCCACAGAATATATCAGTCATATTCAATCATGGGAGCAAAACAATATGGTGACTCATTCATGTTGCTATCATTAAAACACCACATTATCATCAAAGCACAAGGGGCACAACACCAATCTCACCCGCTCAACACAAGGTACATGCGATCATCCTTCTTCTTTTGAGGTAACCCCTCTGGCGTTCACCCTCCTTAGAGCATCTCATGCTCACCCCTTTTTCATATCCCACTCATTTAGCATAATTATTCATCCCTAATCATTTGTCACCTAACTCTCTTTTAAAATGTCTATGTGACACGTTCACAACGTGCCGGTTCTGTAATATCTCAGACCTTTCGGATCCTTCTTCGTGGGTCCCGGATCTGGTTTTCGGAGCGTCCGGCTCTGTTATGTCCGAAATTTTATTTCGGACATCTTTCGTGTTCGGATCGGCGCGATCCGGAGTCGTTTCGGAGGCCCGGAGGCGTTCCGCGGCTTTTCCGCGTGTGTTTTCCGATTCCCGGTGTGTGTTTCGGCTTTTGCTTCGGAAGCTCGCTGCAGGCGAACTGGGCGGTTCCCCCAGGCACGAGTGGTACCGTTGCGATCGGTGCGTTTCGAGGATTCCAGAAATATATTTTTCTATTTTTCGGTATTTTTCCAAAAATTCGGATTTTCTACATAGCCCTAATTCTTTCCGTTTTCTTTTTCTCCTTTCTCTTTCTTCTTCTTCCTCCTTCCTTCCCCAACCGTGACCGCCCTCCTCTCTCTCCCTCTCTCCCATTCGGACGCGGCGAGCCCCTCTCCGGCTACGGACGGCGGCGGGGCGACGGCGCGGACTCGTGGGCGACGGTGAGGCGATCTCGTGGGCGTGCGGCGAGCTTGGGAAGCGTGGGGAGTTCGTGAAGCTTCGAGTATTCTTCGTGATTCGTGATCGATTCGGCGGAGCATTCGCTCCATTGAGGTAGGGTGACGTTCCTTAGCCTCATGCCGATCTTTTCCGTGATTTATAGGCCGCGGGGAGGCCGAGAGGGGATCGTTTGAGCGTTTTTGGGTTTTTCCATGATTTGGGGAGAGCTCGCCCGATCTATGGATTCAATGCATGGATTCGTGTTTTGAGGGCCTAGAATCATGTTAGGGGTCCCCAGGGGTCTTCCCCTTTGTTTTCCCCCTCTCCTATGGAGGTATGGGGGCGTGGTTGGATTTTTTGGGCGTTCTTACCGTTTTCAGCCGCGGACTGAGAACGCGCTATACTCCAGTAGCGCGTTCTTGGAGGTCGCGCTGCCCCGACCGAGCGCGTTCATCGGAGAAGATGAACAGTTTGGCGGTTCGTGTCGCGCTATGGGGTCCTAGCGCGATCATCATTGTCGCGCTAGGAGGACCTAGCGCGATGGTCCCTGTCGCGCTAGGGTTCCCTAGCGCGATAGTCCGTGTCGCGCTATGGGGCCATAGCGCGACAACCCTTGTTGTGCTAGGGGACCCTAGCGCGACATGCCCTGTCGCGCTAGGTATCCCTAGCGCGATTTGGTTCGTTATTGGGTGTTCCCCTTGGGCCGTGTGTGCGTCCCGGGCACCCCGTGGAGTTCCGTGACCGTGTCTTTGGTGTCCGGAGGTTCCGTTTGCCTTGGTCATGAGTTTGGCCATGGGCGGTGCGTCCGTTTTTCTCCGACCGTGGCTCCGTTTGACGGAGCTAGTGCGTGGGGTGATTCCCACACGTTGTCGGACTCGGACGTCGTTTTCCGTTGACTTGAGAGTCTACTCCTTCAGTGACCCTCCACTAGTCGTAGCCCACCAGTACGAGATGCTGGTCTCACCTGGGAGTGGTGTACGGGCACCCACCTTTCGAGACGATTTGTGGACCGGTTACCGTAGGCCCCTCGTCGGTAGCCAGAGTCCGGCTACGGGGGAAAACCGGTCAGAGGACCAGACCTAGTGACGCAAGGTCTGTGTGTGCACACGTGGTTGGGGGCGGGTGGACCCACGTCGACGGGCGTGACCCCAGCTAGTTACTTGTTTGTGGTTACTTGTACGGTGTTTGCGCCTCGGTTAGGACCTACCACGTCAGGCGGTTCACCTGCAGTGCGGTGTAAGACGTCAGGGGACGCTATCGGCTGTGCTTCTAGTGAGTGGTACTCCTGTCGAGTACGGAGTGTCAGACTGTCAGTCGTGTGTTTCCGACCTTCGGGTTTTACGGTTCGACCGTTGATTTCGGTCTTCTCGTACCGTGGCACGTGTGTCGGTTTGCGTGCCGTAGGGTCTAGTTCTGTAGAGTGCAGGGCTTTCCTTTCCGAGGTACTTTCCTACTGCTAGAGTAGTGGTTCCTCGTTTTACGAGGCAGGGTTCGAGTGATCCCTACTGAGTCTTGTTCCGAGACTCATTCCCTGCGTGTTTTCACCATCTTTCAGGTGAGATGCCACCTTCGGGGAGCGCGTCAGGAGCGCAGTGTGGTGCGGGTGCCCAGAGGTAGTGCCAGAGGTCATAGCCGGGGTATGCCCCGTGTAGCTGTACTTTTCTTTCTTGTCACTGTACTAGTCGTGGACTGTTCTTGCTATTGTTGTTCTTTATTGTGGACCATGTAAAATGTTAATTTATTTTCTGCTTAATATTATAACTGTTTAATTTTTGCAATTATCTGTGACGCTTGTGTAGTTTCCACACCATCCTTTTAACCCTTCCGAGTCTTCAGGCTCGTGGGTGGCGGTGCGAGTCTCGGGTTATCGGGCCTTCCCGGTAATCGGATTCTCGGGTCGTTACAGCTGGTATCAGAGCGCGGTTGTGGAATTACATGAGAATCATAGGTAATTGTAGTGGTCCACTAGTCCACAACGATGATGTACAGGTGACGCTGGCATTGGGCACCGTGTGTTTATTTTGACCTTGCCGTTTTCGTGTTTTCTGTCTTTTGCTTCAGGAGGGAGGATGGCGCCGAGGAGGAGTTCTCGCTCTCAGCAGGGGCAGTCGGCTGGAGGTCAGGAGATCCAGCAGGGGGTCCAGAGGGACCAGGAGGAGCATAGCAGAGTTCTGGGAGCTACCAAGGCCGCGGATGCTGCGAGGGCTCCGGGGGCCGAGGATTTCTTCCGTGGCATGTACCATCTCATGTCTCAGCAGTTCGGCGGAGAGACTGGTGAGGGCTCGTCAATCAGGGGTGGGTCGGGCCGAGCGGTGAGGGACTTCATGCAGTTCCATCCACCTTACTTTAGCGGCCAGGCAGACCCTGATGCGGCTCGTGATTGGCTTGATGAGATGGAGCGGGTGTTCAGTTCTGCGAAGAGTACTGCCGAGGACAGAGTGGTGTTGGCCTACAACCAGTTGCAGGGTACGGCTCGGAGGTGGTGGTCTTCCGAGTGGAAGACGTCCTTTCAGCTTCGTCCACTTGAGCAGGTCGAGTGGGGTGACTTTGTCAGTGCTTTCGAGCGTACGTACTGTCCAGACGTCGTTGCTACGCAGCGAATGCGGGAGTTTCTGGAGCTGGTGCAGGGTGACATGTCCGTGTTGCAGTACAGGGCCCGATTTGTCGAGCTGGGTCGGTATGCACCTCATATCATGGAGCATGAGAGGGTGAGGACGACGCAGTTTGTGCAGGGCTTGAGGCTGGAGCTGAGGCACCATTTGATCGCGAATGGGGCCACTGATCTAGAGACGGCGTCTCGTGTTGCGATTTCCTTGGAGATGGATATGCAGAGGACTCGAGGACCGATCAGCCAGGGGCAGTCCGTGTCAGGTCGCAGCCAGCAGTCGGCTACCCAGCAGCAGGGTTTCTTCCAGCATGCGTCGGGTGGTTCAGGAGTACCGGCACCGGCAGCGTCAGTGGCAGGATCTGCGTCCTTCGGCTCGAAGATCAAGAAGTTCTTGAAGAAGAGTCTCCGGAAGAAGCACAAGGATCAGGGGCAGGCTTCATCGGGCAGTGTACAGCAGTCGATTCCTTTGCAGCGTCAGGGATCAGTGGGTGGATCGTGAGGACCTTGTCCACGGTGTGGTGGGACCCACCCAGGCAGGCAGTGCACGGCACCGATCATCTGTTTTCGGTGTGACCAGCCAGGGCACATGGCGCGTGACTGTCCTCAGAGACCGCCGCAGCAGCAGTTTCCTCAGCAGCAGCAGGTTTCCCAGCAGCAGAGGCAGCAGCAGCAGCAGCAGGGACAGTATCCGCCGCTACCCAGGTCAGCTAGTGTGGGAGGCAGGCAGAGAGCTCGTGGCCAGATCACGCACATGACCAGGGCAGAGGCAGTGGCGTCGCAGCTCGTGGAAGGTACCGTTCAGATTTTGGGTTGTGCGGCTCGAGTTTTATTTGATTCTGGCGCGTCTCATTCGTTTATTTCGGAGGATTTCGCGTCGAGCGTCGAGGAGCCGGTGACCCAGTTGTCCTGTGATTTGGCAGTGGAGTTGCCTTCGGGTGACTTTATGGTCACTCCGTATTGCTTCGACCAGGTTCCGGTGTGGATCGATGGACGGAGTATGCCAGGCAGGTTGTATGCATTGCAGCTTCGGGATTACGACGTGATTCTAGGCATGGATTGACTCGAGACTCATGGAGCGGTGGTGGATTGTGGAATGAAGAGGGTCTACTTCCAGCATCCGAGCAAGAGGACCTTCTATTTCCAAGGTATCCGTTCCACCTCTTCTCGATTCCTTATCTCTGCTATTCGAGCCCGTCGATTGCTTGATTCAGGTTGTCAGGGTTTTCTCGCGTCTGTGGTTGTGTCTGACCGGATGGAGCCGGATGTCGAGGACATTGCGGTGGTGTGCGAGTTTCCCGATGTTTTTCCTGAGGAGTTGCCTGGATTACCTCCCCAGCGGGAGATCGATTTCGTGATCGAGGTTGTACCTGGTACGGAACCTTTGGCAAAGGCTCCCTACCGTATGGCCCCCGCTGAGCTGAGGGAGTTGAGGGCGCAGTTGCAGGAACTGTTGGCCAAGGGGTACATTCGTCCGAGCTTTTCCCCTTGGGGTGCGCCCGTGTTGTTCGTGAAGAAGAAGGACGGTAGTCTGCGGCTATGCATTGACTATCGGCAGCTGAATGAAGTGACCATTAAGAACAAGTATCCGTTGCCGCGGATTGATGATTTGTTCGACCAGCTTCAGTCTGCGCGAGTGTTCTCGCGGATTGATTTGCGGTCCCGTTACTATCAGCTGAGAATTCGCGAGTCCGATGTGGAGAAGACTGCATTCAGTACGAGGTACGGGCATTATGAGTTTCTGGTGATGCCGTTTGGGCTCACCAATGCCCCAGCGGCCTTCATGGACTTGATGCAGAGGGTGTTCCATCCGTATTTGGACCAGTTCATGGTCATCTTCGTGGACGACATCCTTGTTTATTCGCAGTCTGCTGAGGAGCATGCGTACCATTTAAGTGTGGTGCTGCAGACGTTGCGAGATCACCAGTTGTATGCAAAGCTCAGCATGTGCGAGTTTTGGCTCAGCGAGGTGCACTTTCTGGGGCACGTGATTTCTGGTGATGGCATTTCCGTGGATCCCGCCAAGGTCGAGGCTGTGATGCAATGGCCGAGGCCGAGGTCGGTGATGGAGATCCGAAGTTTCTTGGAGCTTGCGGGGTATTATCGCCGGTTTATCCAGGATTTTTCTCGCATTGCGACCCCGATGACGAGGCTCACGCGGAAGGATGTGCCTTTCGTTTGGTCCGAGGAGTGTGAGCAGAGCTTCAGGGAACTGAAGAGGTTGCTCACCTCGGCTCCGGTGTTAGTTTTACCTTCTGGATCGGGAGGTTTCGTGGTGTGTACAGATACTTCCGGCGTTGGACTGGGTGCTGTTTTGATGCAGCATGGTAGAGTGGTGGCTTATGCATCTCGGCAGCTAAAGCCCCATGAGGAGAACTACCCTACCCATGATCTTGAGTTGGCGGCGGTGATCTTCGCGCTGAAGATCTGGAGGCATTATCTGTACGGTGAGAAGTTCGAGGTGTTCACTGACCATCAGAGTTTGAGGTATGTGTTCTCGCAGAGAGATCTGAACCTCAGACAAAGGCGTTGGATGGAGTTCATGAAGGACTATGACTTCACCCTGTCTTATCAGCCGGGCAGGATGAATGTCATCGCCGATGCCTTGAGTCGGAAGGTGGCGGTCAGTACCTTGATGTTGAGGAAGTGGAGGCTCTGGGAACAAGTGCCCGAAGTTTCTTTCAGGCTCAAGATTCCCCAGGAGCGAGGGTTGGCAGTGCTTGCGAGTCTGACTGTCACTCCTGCTATCCGTCGTCAGGTGACAGAGGCTCAGCATGCGGACCCTGAGTTGCCCCGGATTCTTACGATGGCTGACGTAGAGCTCGGCGAGGACGGTGCTGCGAGGTTTCGTGGCAGGTTGTACGTCCCAGCGGAGGAGCAGGTTCGTCGTGCGGTGTTACGCGAGGCTCATGGGAGCAGGTACACTGTACACCCGGGTGCGACGAAGATGTATCGGAACTTGCGGAGGCAGTTTTGGTGGCCGGGCATGAAGAGAGATGTCGCGGAGTTTGTGGCCAGGTGCCTGATCTGTCAGCAGGTGAAGGCGGAGCATCAGCGACCAGGAGGTACTCTCCAGCCCTTGTATGTTCCTGCTTGGAAGTGGGACCATGTGACCACGAATTTTGTGGTGGGGTTGCCAAGGACCCCGAGTGGGCAGGACAGTATTTGGTTGCTGGTGGATCGGCTGACGAAGGTGACGCGGTTGTTACCGGTCAAGGTCAGCTGGAGTGTGTCTAAGTTGGCTCGCCTTTATGTGGAGCGGATTGTGCCGTTGCATGGGGTTCCCATTTCGATCGTATCGGATCGGGATCCGCGCTTCACTTCTGGGTTCTGGAGGAGTTTCCAGCGAGCTCTTGGCACGGAGTTGGCTTTTAGCTCGGCGTATCATCCTCAGTCAGATGGTCAGTCTGAGAGGACCATTCAGACTTTGGAGGACATGCTGAGATCCTGTTGCCTGGAGTGGCAGGGGAGTTGGATTCATCACCTACCGTTGGTGGAGTTTGCCTATAACAACAGCTATCATTCGAGCATCGGCATGGCTCCTTATGAGGCACTGTATGGGCGTCCTTGTCGGACTCCGCTTGATTGGTTTGAGGTGGGTGAGCATGTTTTGACGGGACCGGAGTTGGTGTAGTAATGTGTGGATGTTGTGCACCTGGTTCATCAGAACATGTTGGCGGCCCAGAGTCGGCAGAAGAGCTATGCTGACCGTAGGAGGTAACCCCTCGAGTTCGCCGTGGGCGATCATGTGTTCTTGAGAGTTTCTCCGATGAAGGGGGTGATGCGTTTTGGACGGTGTGGGAAGCTGAGTCCCCGCTATATTGGTCCTTTCGCGATTGTGGAACGCATCGGTGAGGTTGCTTACCGGTTGCAGTTACCTCCTGAGTTGGCGTCGGTGCATGACGTGTTCCACGTCTCGATGTTGCGGAAGTATATGCCCGATGACTCTCATGTGCTCGAGTTTTCTGTTTGGCCTGAGGTGACTCCAGATCTTTCTCTCCCAGAGTTTCCGATCCGCGCGGAGGATAGGCGAGAGCAGCGCCTGCGGAACAAGGTCATTCCCTTGGTGAAGGTCGTGTGGCAACGACACTCTGGTGGTGAGGCTTCGTGGGAACGTGAGGATGAGATGCGTCAGCAGTTCCCGTATCTGTTTGAGTGAGTCTTCCTCTTCTTTCCCCTTTGGTTGTTCTCAATTTCGAGGACGAAATTCCTTAAGGGGGGAGGGTTGTAATATCCCGGACCTTTCGGATCCTTCTTCGTGGGTCCCGGATCTGGTTTTCAGAGCGTCCGGCTCTGTTGTGTCCGAAATTTCGTTTCGGACATCTTTCGTGTTCGGATCGGCGCGATCCGGAGTCGTTTCGGAGGCCCGGAGGCGTTCCGCGGCTTTTCCGCGTGTGTTTTCCGATTCCCGGTGTGTGTTTCGGCTTTTCCTTCGGAAGCTCGCTGCAGGCGAACCGGGCGGTTCCCCCAGGCACGAGTGGTACCGTTGCGATCGGTGCGTTCCGAGGATTCCAGAAATGTATTTTTCTATTTTTTGGTATTTTTCCGAAAATTCAGATTTTCTATATAGCCCTAATTCTTTCCTTTTTCTTTTTCTCCTTTCTCTTTCTTCTTCTTCCTCCTTCCTTCCCCAACCGTGACCGCCCTCCTCTCTCTCCCTCTCTCCCATTCGGACACGGCGTGCCCCTCTCCGGCTACGGACGGCAGCGGGGCGACGACGCGGACGCGTGGGCAACGGTGAGGCGATCTCGTGGGCGTGCGGCGAGCGTGGGAAGCGTGGGGAGTTCGTGAAGCTTCGAGCATTCTTCGTGATTCGTGATCGATTCGGCGGAGCATTCGCTCCATTGAGGTAGGGTGACGTTCCTTAGCCTCATGCCGATCTTTTCCGTGATTTATAGGCCGCGGGGAGGCCGAGAGGGGATCGTTTGAGCGTTTTTGGGTTTTTCCATGATTTGGGGAGAGCTCGCCCGATTTATGGATTCAATGCATGGATTCGTGTTTTGAGGGCCTAGAATCATGCTATGGGTCCCCAGGGGTCTTCCCCTTTGTTTTCCCCCTCTCCTATGGAGGTATGGGGGCGTGGTTGGGTTTTTTGGGCGTTCTTACCGTTTTCGGCCGCGGACTGAGAACGCGCTATACTCCAGTAGCGCGTTCTTGGAGGTCGCGCTGCCCCGACCGAGCGCGTTCATCGGAGAAGATGAACAGTTTGGCGGTTCGTGTCGCACTATGGGGTCCTAGCGCGATCATCATTGTCGCGCTAGGAGGACCTAGCGCGATGGTCCCTGTCGCGCTAGGGTTCCCTAGCGCGATAGTCCGTGTCGCGCTATGGGGCCATAGCGCGACAACCCTTGTTGCGCTAGGGGACCCTAGCGCGACATGCCCTGTCGCGCTAGGTATCCCTAGCGCGATTTGGTTCGTTGTTGGGTGTTCCCCTTGGGCCGTGTGTGCGTCCCGGGCACCCCGTGGAGTTCCATGACCGTGTCTTTGGTGTCCGGAGGTTCCGTTTGCCTTGGTCATGAGTTTGGCCATGGGCGGTGCGTCCGTTTTTCTCCGACCGTGGCTCCGTTTGACGGAGCTAGTGCGTGGGGTGATTCCCACACGTTGTCGGACCCGGACGTCGTTTTTCGTTGACTTGAGAGTCTACTCCTTCAGTGACTCTCCACTAGTCGTAGCCCACCAATACGAGGTGCTGGTCTCACCTGGGAGTGGTGTACGGGCACCCACCTTTCGAGACGGTTTGTGGACCGGTTACCGTAGGCCCCTCGTCGGTAGCCAGAGTCCGGCTACGGGGGAAAATCGGTCAGAGGACCAGACCTAGTGACGCAAGGTCTGTGTGTGCACACGTGGTTGGGGGCGGTTGGACCCACGTCGACGGGCGTGACCCCAGCTAGTTACTTGTTTGTGGTTACTTGTACGGTGTTTGCGCCTCGGGTAGGACCTACCACGTCAGGCAGTTCACCTGCAGTGCGGTGTAAGACGTCAGGGGACGCTACCGGCTGTGCTTCTAGTGAGTGGTACTCCTGTCGAGTACGGAGTGTCAGACTGTCAGTCGTGTGTTTCCGACCTTCGGGTTTTACGGTTCGACCGTTGATTTCGGTCTTCTCGTACCGTGGCACGTGTGTCGGTTTGCGTGCCGTAGGGTCTAGTTCTGTAGAGTGCAGGGCTTTCCTTTCCGAGGTACTTTCCTACCGCTAGAGTAGTGGTTCCTCGTTTTATGAGGTAGGGTTCGAGTGATCCCTACTGAGTCTTGTTCCGAGACTCATTCCCTGCGTGTTTTCACCGTGTTTCAGGTGAGACGCCACCTTCGGGGAGCGCGTTAGGAGCGCAGCGTGGTGCGGGTGCCCAGAGGTAGTGCCAGAGGTCAGAGCCGGAGTATGTCCCGTGTAGCTGTACTTTTCTTTCTTGTCACTGTACTAGTCGTGGACTGTTCTTGCTATTGTTGTTCTTTATTGTGGACCATGTAAAATGTTAATTTATTTCCTGCTTAATATTATAACTGTTTAATTTTTGTAATTATCCGTGACGCTTGTGTAGTTTCCACACCATCCTTTTAACCCTTCCGAGTCTTCGGGCTCGTGGGTGGCGGTGCGAGTCTCGGGTTATCGGGCCTTCCCGGTAATCGGATTCTCGGGTCGTTACAGGTTCCTTTCCGGTACTCGGATCCCGGGTCATCACAGTTGGTATCAGAGCATAGGTTGTGTAAGTACATAAGAATCGGAGATGATTGTAGTGGTCCAGAAGGTCCATGAATGTCATGTACAGTCGGCGACTCGCGTAGGGCTCCGCGTGTTTTTATTAATCATGTTGTTTGTTTCTGTTAGCAGGCAGGTGTTATGGCGCCCAAGAGAGCGACTCATTCACAGCAGGGAGAGTCTGGTGGGGGCCAGGAAGGGCAGAGCAGAGCAGTGCTTCCGGATGATGCAGTTGGCGGGGCGAGAGTTCCCGGACCAGAGGAGTTCTTCCGGGGCATGTATCAGTATGTTATTCAGCAGCAGCAGCAATCGCAGCAGCAGCAGGGCGGTGATGCTGGCAAGGGTTCATCGTCTTGAGGTGGTCCTAGCTGCGCCCTGAGGGATTTCTTGCAGTATCAGCCGTCTACTTTCAGCGGGCAGCCGGATCCCGAGGTGGCCAGAGAGTGGTTAGATGACCTGGAGCGAGTGTTCAGTTCGATGGAGTGTCCGGGGGAAGAGAAGGTGGTGTTGGCTACGCATCGATTGCAGGGGCCGGCCCGGGTGTGGTGGACGTCAGAGAGGGGAGCAATGTTCCAGTCCCGCCCTCTTCGGTTGATCTTGTGGCAGGAGTTTGTCCTGACTTTCGAGCGTACTTTTTGTCCATCCTTCCTCAGATCGCAGAAGCTGCGTGAGTTTCTAGAGCTGGTCCAGGACGACATGACAGTGATGCAGTATAGATCCAGGTTCATTGAGCTGGGCCGTTATGCACCACACATTATGGCAGATGTGATGGTGCGGACCGCGTAGTTTGTTGGGGGTTTGAGGTTAGAGTTGAGACATCCTTTGCTTACGTCAGGTTTGACCAACCTGGATGCGGCTTGCAGGGCAGCAGCGGCGTTGGAGAGAGATATGCAGAAGGTTTGAGGTCAGGGCAGTGTGGGTCAAATGCAGATGGGTTTTGGTCAGCCGGCGGCCGTGCAGCAGCAGAGTACTGTCCATATTTCAGCATGTGGTTCAGGGACATCCCCGTCTGGGGCGTCAGCAGTAGATTCGTCATCTCTGGGATCGAAGCTCAAGAAGTTACTCAAGGAAGCCAGTTTTGGCAGGAGGCGTCGAGATCGTAGAGATCAGGGGCAGCAGCCTATGGGTAGTGTTCAGCAGCCTACCCAACCCCAACGTCAGGGTTCAGTGAGTGGTTCTCAGGGCGGGTGTCCTCGGTGCGGCGACTCTCATCCAGGCAGGCAGTGTACATCGAACGTGGTTTACATCAGGTGTGACCAGCCAGGGCACATGGCAGGTGACTGTCCACAGAGACCGCGTCAGCCGCACGAGTTTCAACAGTAGCAGCAGTTCCAGCCCCAGTAGATGTCGTCACAGTCGGAGCAGTACCATCAGCAGGGTCAGTATCCTCAGTTGACTCGGTCAGCTACAGGGGGGAGGTAGAGATCCCGAGGCAGAGTTACCCACATCACCATAGCAGAGGTTGAGGCGTCCCAGTTGGTGGAAGGTACTATTCTGATTTTGGGTTACGCGGCTCGAGTTTTGTTTGATTCTGGTGCGTCTCATTCATTCATCTCGGAGGATTTTACTCAGAGTGCTGAGGAGTTGGCGACTGAGGTGTCCTGTGATCTGGCAGTGGAGTTGCCTACCGGTGACTTCATGCTCACCCCGTACTTCTTTGAGAAGGTGCCCATGTGGGTGGATGGGCGGAACTTACTGGCCAGGCTTTATGCATTGCCACTTCAGGACTATGATGTAATCTTGGGCATGGATTGGCTCGTGGCTCACCGGGCGGTGGTGGATTGTCGCTTGAAGAGGGTCTACTTCCAGCACCCCAGCAGACCCACTTTCTACTACCATGGTATCCGGTCTTCCTCCTCCCGTTTTCTTATTTCGGCTGTTAGGGCTCGTAGATTTCTTGACACGGGTTATCAAGGTTTTCTTGCTTCTGTGGTTTTAGTCGATCGGCAGTGTCCGGATGTGGAGGACATTCCGATTGTGTGCTAATTTTTTGATGTTTTTTCTGAGGAGTTGCCTGGGTTACCACCGCAGTGAGAGATTGATTTTGTGATTGAGGTGGTGCGAGGTACGGCACCTATGTCGAAGGTCCCTTATCATATGGCGCCTGCGGAGTTGAGAGAGTTGAAGGCGCAGTTGCAGGAGTTGCTGGCCAAGGGGTACATTCGTCCGAGCTTTTTCCCTTGGGGCGCGCCCGTGTTGTTTGTGAAGAAGAAGGATTGTAGTCTGAGGTTGTGCATTGACTACCGGCAGTTGAACCATGCGACTGTTAAGAACAAGTATCCGTTGCCTCGGATTGATGACTTGTTTGACCAGCTTCAGTCGGCCCGGGTGTTTTCACAGATTGACCTGAGATCGGGTTATTACCAGCTGCGGATTCGAGAGTCTGATGTTGAGAAGACTGCGTTCCGCTCGAGGTATGGGCATTATGAGTTCTTGGTGATGCCGTTTGGGCTCACCAATGCCCCCGCGGCGTTTATGGATTTGATGCATAAGGTGTTCCTGTTAGTGTTGGTGTGCTACAGGCCAATTTCGGGTCGGGTGGGCCCAATAGTTGTACGATCTTGTTCATTATTATTAATAAAGTGGTGATTGAGCGTAAATATGCGATTGTGTTACTTTACGTTGTCCCTAGGATATGTGGTTGTAAAGTCAGCTCAAGATGGGATCTCGAACATGAGATTGACTTTACATGTACACATACCTTAAACTGTTCCTGATTGGAGGGTAATCACTCGGGGACTTTGATTACCTATTAAACCAGTACACATGATGTGTCAGTGACCAGTCTCATGGTCATTGGTGCGGGGCACCAACACATATGTGTAGGTGTATGTCATTGGAGGATGTACACTGAACTGATCCGCTATTGGATGTTCAGATGGTTGATTATACCTAATGTCAACTGAAAATCTAACTGTCTCAGTAGCATCGTTGGTCCTTTGACCTGAGGCATTGATCGGATCTTACACGATGACTGGATTGGTTTAATTACTTGGCTAAGTGACTTTAACCATAAGTCATGAGTTGCCGAGTCATTAACCACTCCAGGATACGTGTGAAGATCATCAATGGTCAAGAGGGGATCGCTCACTGTCGGGTATATATCAGACAGTTAAGGGGTCATGACATTGACGCTCCGTTAAATCCCTGGCCAGGGTCGTGTGAGTTCGTTTAGAACGGACGTCATACACTTTAAGGAGGTCATAGTCAAATGGCACGATCATGGGGTTTGACAGAAACCGTACCCTCGATCGTACCAGACTCATAGAAGGAGCGAGGGATTATATCGATGCGGTAACTGTGGACTTACAGGTACCAGACAGGTTGGTTTAAACCCGGGGTCATCTAGGATCACACGATTTGCTTGACCCAACGTGATCAAAGGTTCGGAATAAATTAAACTATTGTTCGGCTCTAGTAGAAGCGAAGAATACGTTTAATTTACTTCTAATTAGGAATTAGAAGTTAATGGACCTTAAACTAGAGTGACTATGGGCCTAGAGGATCACACACAATGGATTCTTGGGTGACGGATAATTATTATACAAGTGTATGTATTATTTCCATTTAATTCCTTTTGGAAAGGAGTGTAAACGGAGTTTAATACATATGTATAATATGAGATAGGATATATATACAGTTTCGGTCTTTTGGAGCCCTTTTCTAATAAGCCTAAACTCTATATATAGCCATCTACGTGAGTTCATTCGAACTCTTGCTTCCCTTCCAACCCCCTTAATGCTAACAAGCATAAGCATTAAGGAGAGGTTAAGCCTCCCCCTTTCTCCCCCTTGCTCTCTCTCTCTCCAGAAGGTGTTAGAGCCGGGAAAAGTTATGCCGGGGAGATACCGTCGCTGCGCAAGGGTCCGTGTGGATCTGCTCTAGAGGTCGTACAGCTGTGCGGCTCGTTATTCTGCATCGGGCATCGCGGACAGCGTCGTTCCGCGCAAGGTGAAACACGCAACCCGTTATTAGGGTATTAGAAACACCGATTAGAGCACAGATTAAGCTTTCCATAACACCGGGATCGGGCAAATGAAATTTTTGTTATCCGCTGCGTCGCCCGTAGGTGCTGTGCGAAATCTTACAGTGGTATCAGAGCCAGGTTCACGCTCTGGTCGGTGTTTTATTGCCGTTTAGAACCATATTTGAAAGGGGTTTAAATGCTTCAATTGTTATTGCTAGAAGGGGATGTTGGACATCCCCGTTCTTCCAGGATGCTGGACATCCCTGGAGCAATTTTTTTTTTAAAAAAAAAATTTTTTTTATTGACCCGTTTGGGCGCAGTGCGCCCGCCGCGTGCGCCGCGTGGGCAGCGCACGAGGCACCCGCGGTCAGCCCCTGTGGGCGCTGACTGCGGGGGCGGGCGGGGCGGCGCCCGAGTGCGGGCGCGCCGCGTGGCGGGCGCCGCAGGCGGCACCCGCAACGCGGGCGCGGGCGCGCCGGCCCACGCCTTTCGCGTGGGCGGCCGCGCCCCCCCTGCGGGGCTGCAGAAATTTTTTTTCTTAATTTAAAAAAAAATTTGCTTTGTTTTAAATTTACTTTAATGTAGTATTGATAATATATATATTAGATATATATATTAAAATACTCAGTAAATTAAATAGAATTTTATTTCATAAGTTAAATAGTATTATCTCAATAGTAAATGTCGAATGGTAAATTTTATTTAACCGATTTGAATTTACCAATGTGAGATAATTACTTTTTATCTTGAGATAAAATGGTAATAATTGAAGTTACTTCAGTAAAATTTAAGTTTTTGAATTTTTAATTATTAGATAATCAGAAAATTCAAATTTTAAATTTTATTGAAGTTAAATGTAAAATTCAATTATTTGAATTTTAATTATTAGATAATTGTTAAATTCAAAATTTAAATTTTAGAAAATTACTAATTGAGGATAATTACATTATTTTAAATTTATTTTTAAACAAAAATTATTGGATAATTAGTTTGAATTTAAATTTAAAATTATTGGCATGTTCAAATTTTGAATTTAAATTTGATTATTGGATAATTAATTTAAATTTAAATTTAATTAATTATCTCAATTAGATGCCCCGTAGAAAATGATGGCTCTTTACGTGCTTTACTTTAATTACCTTGTATTGGCCTGCTTGTGTGTTTAATTTTAGTTAATCATGCTTTGATTTTTAAAATTAAACAAAGCTAGCCTGTTTTTGTTTGCACATCCCATTTTTAAATTCAAAGTAAGGATTATTTTAGAAAATAAACCTTGATTGATTTTATTTGAATGGGTTGGCAAGTGATCATGGACTTGGATTAATGTAATTAATTGGGGTCTGCGAACCTCCTTCTCTCTCTGTTAAAATTCCAATGTACTTCTAACTTCCTCCATTGTTGTACTCGCCCTAAGGGCTGCTGGAATTTGAGTCACATGTAATTTAATTTTTCCGGCCTGCGTGCCGTGTAAAAGTTGTAATTAATGCGGCGTCGACGATTGAAAGCGTGGAGCACACCCGACGAGGACGATCCAGCTGCTTCGGAAGCGGGCCGGATGTCTTAGTTACATTAGGGTTAAAGTCCATGATCACTTGCGTTTATTTTTACATTGGATGCATTTATTTTGTGCAAACTACTAGGTACGATAAATATATTGGATATATTTATATTACCACCTAGGGTGAGATCAAGATAAAATTAAATTCCCTCACGTTTAAATTTTAGATCTGGTAAGCGTGGCTCTAGGAGTCGTCGTGGCCCTCCATCATTGTGGAGTGAATGAACGTCTTCATTTCATGGATTTGTTGTGCTTTCCACAAGGTCCATGAGTTTGGGGGCGGGATTAAACTCCAAGGCTCGGCCTCAATGGGGTGAGGAATTGAACTCGGCCTTGTTGTGCTTTCCACAAGGGTCGGGTCATGAACTCATTGCTATGTAGTAATGATGGTTAGATCTAACCGAGAATATCCTTTGTTGTGCTTTCCACAAGGGGATGATTTCTCGGGGGCCGAATATCGGATATTGCATTAGATGCAAGTGCTTGTTGACTGCCCTTGAGATGGTGTATGGCTTGTTGTGCTTTCCACAAGGTCGTACATCAGTCTCGTTGGGATTCCGACCCACTAGGTTGATCTCGCTGATCTCCCGTTCTATATACTGAGGGTTATATAGTCCGATCGAAAAATAGTGGGACTAACTAAGATAGAAACCACATCTAAGTTAGAATTTGAACACATGCTAAGTTGTCTTTTATTTCTTATCCAGATTACAATGTCGTCGTCCAACCCCCTCCGCGGCATCTTGGATGCAAATAGATTAACTGGACCGAACTACTCGATTGGCTGCGTAATCTACGCATAGTCCTTACCGCCGAAAAGATTGCGTACGTGTTGGACACGGTTCATTCTGAGCCAGCTCCTGATGTCGACGAGGGCGAGTTACTGGCTTATGCTAAGTGGTCTGAGGACTCCTCCTTGCCCAATGTTACATGTTGGCCTCTATGGCTCCCGAGCTACAGAGGCAATTTGAAAAGACTGATTGTAGAAGTATACTTCTCAATCTACGCCAGCTCTTCGGGGAGCAGGGTAGGATTGAGAGGTATGACATCTCCAAAAAGGCTTTTCAGGACACGGATGTCTGAGGGTTCTTCAGTACAGGCTCATGTACTGAAAATGATGGAGTGGATAGAGAGACTCAATGCACTGGGGTTCAAGTTGGATCTTGAACTGTGCATTGATCTTATACTCCAGTCATTGCCCGATTCCTTTTCTTCCTTCATCATAAACTTTAACATGAATAGAATTGATGCAACTCTCCCGGAGCTGCTCAATATGTTAAAGAGTGCTGAAGGAACCATGCAGAAAGACAAACCATCTTCGTCTGTAATGGTTGTTGGCCGGGCCAACAAGAAAAGGAAGGCCTCTCAAATATCCGCCACGAGTAACAAAGGGAAGGAAAGAAAAAGGCCACGGGTAAGCAACTCACCAAAGTTGACAAAGGGAAGGGCAAGAAGAATGAAAAGGAAGACAAATATTTTCGATGCGGGGAAACTGGGCATTGGAAAAGGAATTGCAAGGTAATTCTAAATGAAGGTATTTTTGTCATAGACCTTAATTTGTCATATATGGAATCCACATCATGGGTATTGGATACTGGATGTGCATCTCATATCTGCAATTCTGTGCAGGTACTGGCAAATAGAAGGCGATTGGGCAAAAAGGAGATTGAACTGAGGATGGGCAATGGAGCTTTGATTTCTGCCAAAGCTGTCGGGACTGCACGCCTCAGTTTACCTTCAGGAGTCATTCTAGAGCTGAATGACTGTTATTATGTTCCTAATATTATTAAGAACATTATTTCAATCTCTGGCTTGTATAACATTGGATATACATTGGCTTTTAATAGCACTGGGTGCTGTATAATGAATAATGGTTTGGTTATAGCCAATGGTTCATTAGTCAATGGTCTATATGTATTAGATACACGTTCTAATGTTATGCAAATTTCCAATGCTGATGAAGTGAATTCTGCATATCTATGGCATTGCAGACTTGGTCATGTAGGTGAGAAAAGAGTCTCTCACTTACACTCAAATGGGTATTTGAATTCATTCGAATACAAGCCATTTGATACCTGTGAGTCGTGTCTCATGGGAAAATGACTAAGGCTCCCTTTGGTAGACATGGAGAGAGGGCTGTTGACCTTCTCGAGCTCATACACTCGGATGTGTGTGGACCCATGTCCATAGAAGCAAAAGGAGGTTATCTCTATTTCATTTCTTTTATTGATGACTTCTCTAGATATGGCTATGTGTATTTAATGAGACATAAGTCACAAGCCTTTGAGAAGTTTAAGGAATACAAGAATGAAGTAGAGAAACAGACAGGCAAAAGTATTAAGGCTCTTCGATCGGATCGAGAGGTGAATACTTAAGCCATGAATTCACTTCTTATCTTAAAGACCATGGAATAGTTTCTCAGTGGACTCCACCGTATACACCACAGCACAATGGTGTATCCGAGAGGAGAAAAAGGACCTTGTTAGACATGGTCCGATCCATGATGTCTATGTCAGGACTACCCTTGTCTCTCTGGGCTATGCATTAGAGACTGCGGCTTATTTATTGAATAGATATCAAGTAAATCAGTTCCTTCTATACCATATGAGATATGGAAGGCAGGAAACTAAATTTTAATCACATTAAAATTTGGGGGTGTCCTGCTCATGTAAAGAAGAACGAGAGTGATAAGCTTGAGTTGAGAACCGATAAGTGTAGGTTTGTGAGATATCCAAAGGAGACGTTTGGATATTATTTCTATCACCCTTCTGAGCAAAGGGTCTTAGTGGCCAAGAGAGCTGTATTTCTGGAAAGAGAATATCTACTCCAGAAAAATAGTGGGAGCCAAATAGAATTGGACGAGGTCCAAGAACCACAACCCATAGGCACAAACTCATTAGATGAGACGGTATCGGTTGACCCTATTCAAGTGATACACTGACACTACGAGATCTGGTAGGCTACCGAGAGAACCTGAGAGATATGTTGGACATGTCTCAGAGGGGTCCTCTAAGGTATGTATCGATGAGGATGATGATCCTCAGTCGTACCAGGAGGCGATCGTAGTGTAGACTCCGAGAAATGGCAAGAGGCAATAGATTCAGAGATCCAGTCCATGTACACCAACAAAGTTTAGAACTTAGTTGATGTACCCGAAGGGAAGGTCCCTATCGGCTGCAAATAGATTTTCAAAAGGAAAATCGGTGCAGATGGACAGATTGACACATACAAGACTAGACTAGTGGCGAAAGGATATCGTCAAAGGTAATGCATTGACTATGACGAGACGTTTTCGCCAGTAGCCATGGTTAAGTCAATCAGAATCCTCCTTGCCATTGCTGCATACCTGGATTATGAGATCTGGCAAATGGATGTGAAGACAGCTTTTCTTAATGGAAATCTGTCAGAAGAGGTGTATATGGTACAGCCTGAGGATTCACCTCCAAGCTACATCCTAATAAGATATGCAAACTTTAAAGGTCCATTTATGGATTAATGCAGGCATCTAGAAGCTGGAACTTAAGATTTGACGAGGCTGTCAAATCTTTCAACTTCATTCGGAATGAAGATGAACCCTGTGTTTACAAGAAGGTCAGTGAGAGCTCAGTGACCTTCTTGGTCCTTTATGTTGATGACATCTTACTCATTGGGAATGATGTAGGGATGTTGACAACAACTAAGTCTTGGTTGTCCAAGACTTTCTCCATGAAGGATTTGGGAGAAGCATCCTATGTGCTGGGCATAAGGATCTATCGAGATAGATCTAAAAGGATGCTAGGATTATCCCAATCCATGTACATAGATACCATCCTCAAAAGGTTTAGGATGGAAAATTCCAAGAGATGTCTCATTCCCATGAGACATGGAATTTGCCTATCCAAGGGGATGAGTCCTAAAACTTCTGAGGAGGTGGCACACATGAATAAGGTACCCTATGCTTCGGCGATAGGGTCAATCATATATGCAATGCTATGTACACGGCCTGATGTTGCCAATGCCTTGAACATTGTCAGTAGATATCAGGCAAATCCAGGCGAAGAGCACTGGAAGGCAGTAAAGGGCATCCTTAAGTACCTGCGAAGGACTAAGGATCTTTTTCTACTTTATGGAGGAGAGGACTTACAGCTTAGAGCTTACACAGATTCTAGTTTCCAGTCAGATCCAGATGACTGTAAATCCATGTCTGGATGTGTATTCATGTTGAATGGAGGGGCAGTCAGTTGGAGAAGCTCCAAGCAAGACACGACTGCAGACTCGACGACGGAGGCAGAATATATTGCTGCAGCAGAAGCTGCTAAGGAAGCCGTCTGGATGAAGAAATTCATCTTGGAACTTGGCGTAGTTCCCGAGATAACAGCTCCCATCCCATTATTTTGTGATAATAATGGGGCCATCGCCCAGGCGAAGGAACCGAGATCTCACCAAAGGTCAAAGCATATTCTCAGGCGCTTTCACCTTATTCGGGAGATTGTTGATCGTGGAGATGTGATGGTAGAGCGTGTACCGTCAGAAGACAACATAGCAGATCCACTGACTAAGCCTTTGACACAGACTGTATTTGAGCGTCATCGGGATAAGATGGGCCTCAAAGTTGTGGGCAATTGACTGTAGTTTAAGTGGGAGATTGTTAGTGTTGGTGTGCTACAGGCCAATTTCGGGTCGGGTAGGCCCAATAGTTGTACGATCTTGTTCATTATTAATAAAGTGGTGATTGAGCGTAAATATGCGATTGTGTTACTTTACGTTGTCCCTAGGATATGTGGTTGTAAAGTCAGCTCGAGATGGGATCTCGAACATGAGATTGACTTTACATGTACACATACCTTAAACTGTTCCTGGTTGGAGGGTAATCACTCGGGGACTTTGATTACCTATTAAAACAGTACACATGATGTGTCAGTGACCAGTCTCATGGTCATTGGTGCGGGGCACCAACACATATGTGTAGGTGTATGTCCTTGGAGGATGTACACTGAACTGATCCGCTATTAGATCTTCAGATGGTTGATTATACCTAATGTCAACTGAAGATCTAACTGTCTCAGTAGCATCGTTGGTCCTTTAACCTGAGGCATTGATCGGATCTTACACGAGGACTGGATTGGTTTAATTGCTTGGCTAAGTGACTTTAACCATAAGTCATGAGTTACCGAGTCATTAACCACTCCAGGATACGTGTAAAGATCATCAATGGTCAAGAGGGGATTGCTCACTGTCAGGTATATATCAGACAGTTAATGGGTCATGACATTGACGCTCTGTTAAATCCCTGGCCAGGGTCGTGTGAGTTCGTTTAGAACGGACGTCATACACTTTAAGGAGGTCATAGTTGTTGACACCCGTTTTTTTACCGATGAATCGAATCAGTTCCTGCGTCTCAATTATTGATGTCCCGAACAGTCAATCACATGAAAGATTATTCCTCTGGCAGTATTTTGGGCTCTTCCCAGCAAAGAAGGCCTCCCTCCCTCTCATTGTATTTAACGGTCTGTTATAAACCATTTTTCTCAATAGAACGGTCCCCACTGGGCCGTTGTGTTCAGCTGCCCCGGGTTATTTGTATCTCGTGATACGCTTTGTATAGCGGCTCAATGCCAACCGTTATAGTCGATATAGCGGTCGTCCCTGGGCCGTCATTGTTTACCGACAAGAAAAGGGTTCAGAGGCCCGACAGTCGGTCATAGCCACGTGCTTCACGAAAAGTTGTTTATCTGGGCGTTGACTCCTCTTTAAGTATAACGGTTTTTCCAGGACCGTCATGTGTATTGAACGGCCCCTACCAGACCATCATACATGTTTGGCGGCCTTCGTAAGACCGTCATTGTTAAGGCCACCCAGATTAGACCCCCGTGATTCCAGGCGAATTAAGAGGAGAATGTCGTTGGCAATATTGACACGATGCTCTCATTTACCGGCCTTTGACCGACCGTCATTCCCCTTAACCCCTGATTAAGCTCGAAGCCCTGGGCTCTATATATACAGCGTCCGTCCGTTCTGATAGAGGAAGGGGGGGGGACCATCACGAAGTGCTGTCGAACTCCATCGCCAAATCTCATACAGCGTCCGTCCGTTCTGACAGAGGAAAGGGGGGGACCATCACGAAGTGCTGTCGAATTCCATCGCCAAATCTCATACAGCATCCGCCCGTTCGTCAGGGAGTGGGGGCCTTCTACATCCCTCGCAGGCCCCCGGTGCAGGGAACTTCACGCTTCATGTTTCTATGTTTCTAGTCCTTCTCTGTTTGCTCACCACACACACGTCTTTTCTCCACTGCATCACACATCACATACACCATTTCGTTGGCATTTATTATCTTTCCTACTGTTTCCGGCGCCCTAAACGGGGTTTCAAAACCTCTAGGTATCGCCGGGCCATGTTCTTCCTTTGCTTTATTTCAATTAGTACACCTACTACACTATCATTTAGCTAATCTCCGTTTATCTGTGTGTTTCACCGTTTGCTTTCAGGTCAGCAACCAAAAGCACGAGGCCCGCACCTTCTGGCCGGCCAGGAGGAGTGGAGGAACGGACCCGCATTCTCCCGTAGCTTCCGAGTCCCGGCGCTTTCACCGGGTGGCGATCACGGTCAACAGCTTCATCTTTCCTCCTATTTTTTTATCTCTTCAATATTATTTAACTCGAGGAGGAATAACATATCAACACCTCTCCTTTTTTGGCGATCACGGTGGGACATCTGATGCCCGTCGTGCTTCTGGTTTGCTGACCAATCTCTGTCTCTGTGAAGTTCAGCGGTTCTGTATCAGCCGTCATTCTGTGTACAACGGTTCTCTTCCAGCCGTCGTTATCTGGTATTCTCCGCAATTATCACTGCCGTGCTCTGCTCATTTAACGGCCTTCATAGTGCCGTCATACTTGTGTAGCGGTCATCATCAGGCCGCCATTCCCGTTCTGCAGCTCTGTACTTTAGCGGCTCTTCCAGAGCCGTTATAGTCATTTCCGCGGTCTCCAGTAGACCGTTATTGTGGCGCAGAGTCTGCGGCTGGCACTTGTTATCCCTAATTGTTGTTCCCAGCATTGGTCCCCCTGCTGTCCACTTGTTATTTTCTATCATATTATTGATTGCTTCATGATTTTATCATTTGATTTCATATGTGATTGCTAGATTTCTAGGTTAGGCTTTGCATGCACTCCGGTGCACCTAGGATCATTCACTTCATACTGTAGTTGCATTTCCTACCGAAGTAGGATTTCCTCTCGTCTCCATATTCCTTGGAGCCGACTAGGGAATCTTGCCGAGGACCTCCGTAAGGCCCCGTGAGCCGTGGATTTCCACACGGACGCCGGGCCGGTTGTACCATCGCCACACCGTGTCTAGGTTCCGCATACGTGGAGAGTGATCCCCCTTAGAGTCAGCCAGTTCCCCCATCATACCGTTATTAGGCTCCCAAGTGTCCGAGCGAACTCTACATTTTAATCAAAACACTAAGCCTAAGAGAAAAGAATTCTGAAAACTTGCGGTATCATTCAAAGTGTGTGCATACTTGGTTGACTCCCTTCTCGTCTCCACCTTTCATTGTGTGATTGTTTTGCTTCTACTTGTGTACTTTGGTCTTAAGTCTCTCTAGTTTGTGCATCCCATTGCATGCAGCATTGTTCCCCTCCCTCGGGATCATCTCCTAGGGACGGTTCTCTACTCTCCCTCTATTGCAACCCTTTATTCAACTCATCATCATCCAGCATGTCTTCTTTCGGGTCCATCCCCGCCCGCGAGGATTCTCTTCCTCAGGGGCTCCTCGAGGACGTCTCCGGGGTCGCCTCCTCCCTGAATGGGGAGGGGTTAGTCTTTGTTCCCCCTTCCTCCATCGCTGAGGTTGCGCCACCCACGCTCCCTCAGTTTGGCTCCCCTTCGGCGAGCCAACTACTCCAACTCATGTCCCAACTTGACCAGGATCAACTCCAGATATTCAAGCAAGCCCTCGGGGCAGAGGTCCCGCCCGCTGTAACCCTTCCTGTCTCTTCCACCCATCCTGCTGAGAGGTCCGGAGCACCGTCTGTTGCCCCAGTGGACCATACCCCTCTTCGCCCACAGGTCCTCCAGTTTCCAATATATCAATCTGGCCAGGCTTCTACCTCAGCCCACCCTCCTGCAGACAAAGGGAAGAGTCAAAATCCCTTATCTCCTCGTGCTAGTGCCCACGCGGCTGTCTCATCAGCACCACCGGCCCCTCTGGCCCAAGTGGATTCTACTCGGCTGCAGCCCGGAATAGCTCAACTCGCTTACGCTGATGTGGGTCCTTTTTGGACTCAACATCCATCTTACGGGCTCATGGCCCCCACTATCCATCCGGCTGTCTCCCATTATCCCTCGGCTTCTACTGTCCATCCAGCTGCCTCTCACTACCCTTCAGTTCCACCTCAAGTCCCTCTACCTCAACAAGGAAGTGACGATCGCTTGGCAGTTCTCCAACAGCAGATCGATCTCCTAATAAGAGGGTTGGCCCACCATCCTTCGCAGATGCTCTCACTCCTAATTTCCGGGACATCCGATTCCCTTCTCAGTCAGAGCTCCCGACATACCGAAAGTACAACGGGAACGGCAACCCGTTCATCCACATCAAGGAATTCCTGTACGAGTCGGGACCATACCAGCATGACGATCACCTCCTTGCATATCTATTCCGGCGATCCCTGGACGGGGTGGCACTCGAATGGTTTTACGCTCTGCCACTGGAGGAGGTTGGGAGCTTCAAGACGATCAAGGAGAAATTCGTGCAAAGATTCCAAGATCGGGTCGGACCCGAATACTCATTCACGGACTTAGTGGCCGAGAAGATGAAAGCTGATGAAGACTTCGCTACCTATGCTGATAGGTGGAGGCAGATAGCCTCCCGTGTGCCCGGGCAGATTCCGGAAGAAGAAAAGATCAAACTGCTCATTTCTAATGCAACCCCTCTCTTCCGGAATGTCCTAATGTTGAACGACATCACCAGTATGCATCAACTGTACAGTCGGGCCCGGTTTATCCAGACCCAGTTTAAGGACTCCCCCATTCATTCTCTCTTCGAAGCCCAGAAGCCCAAGAGTTCCAGAAAACCACAGGGCCCTGTTACCGAGGGAGTCCAAACAAACGAGCAGGTGCAGGTAGTTAGCCAGACTGCCACCTCCCACTTCCCCCAGCAAAGCAACCCCCATTTCTCCGCATCACCTCGCCCTTCCTTTCCCACGCAGCAACACCCTCAACAACAATCTCTGCCACCACCACAACAGCCCCAGCAACCACTGCAATACCATAACACTCCCCCGCCTGCTACCTACGCACCTGCTCATCCGGTTGCTAAAAGAGCCAACTATCCTCCTCTCCCAGAGACGCTCACTAATGTCTTTGCAGCGCTGATGCATACTGGCGATTTACAATTGCCACCTGAGCGCCCGAACATGAATCCGGCCGCCGATCTGTCCCGATATTGTGTATATCACCGGCAGCCGGGGCACACCATTGAGAGGTGTTATCATTTTAGGGACCTGGTATACGACCTGCACGAAGGTCACAGGATCGATTGGGCTCAGATGAGGAAGCTGATTGAAGATCTGAGAAGAGGGCCAGCAAGGCCGCAACAGGCAGCACCACAGCAACAGCAGTTTCAGCAACAACCTCAGCAATTCCAGCCACAGCAGCCACAGCAACAGCAGCAGCAGCCAAACTTAGGGATCCACCAAAATCCCATGCCAGTACATGCACCCGCTCCTCAACAACAACAGCAGCCGCCGGCACCGGCCCAAGTCAACATGTTACGCCACCCGGCTCCTGACGCAGGGTGGACCATTGACGATCCCGCACACCTGTTAACCTTACGCCACATCCCTACGCACTCTACCTCACCCGCCGTCTTTTCCATCCTTCGGCCTTCCATGCCTTCCACAACTTCCCCCGTCATCCATCCTTCCACCATACTTACCACTCCGAGAAGCCATATTCTCTCGCCTATCCCCCCACAACATTATACTTCCCCACCTACTATACCTTCCACTATCTTGTCCACCAATCACTGCAGTCCACTAACCGCCCCTTTACCTCACCCATCGCCCATTTTACCTTCACCACAACCTTCGCTTACTATGCCTATCATATCCCCCATCACCAAGACTGCCATCCCTTCCATTCTCATTCACCCCACTGGGTCAAGCGGGAGCCCACCTACAGCCATGCCAGCACAAAACCTTGCCCCAGGAGCGGGCGGTTATTTCAAAGGACTTACCCCTCTACCAGTGCACCTCCCCAAATACCCTCCATCTCAGCATCAGCAGCACAAGACAATGAAGTTGACCCCGCGCCCGGTTCCACATACGACCTGTTGCAACATCTTGACCGGATGCCGGCAAAGATCTCTGTCTTGGAGTTGATCAGACATTCACCTCTACACCAAGAAGCATTAAGGACGTTTCTGCAAAAGGTCATAGTGAACGAAGATGTGGCGGTAGACAGCTTGCCGTCAGTGTTGGCTACTGTTACCAAGGGGCCCGCTATCACATTCTCTGAGGCCGAACTCGCGCCCCCTGAAGCACGCCAAATGCCGCTATGCGTCACCATCACCTTGAACCAGGTAGTGGTAGACTCAGTGCTAGTGGACACTGGGGCTTCAATAAATGTTTGTCCATTAAGTACTCTGCGTGCCTGCAACATTTCTGAAAGTATGCTGAAGCCGACACCGACAACCATTGTCGCCTATGACAATTCCAGAAGGGCATGTCACGGGGTCATCACATTACAGGCTGAGCTAGGGCCGTTACAAATAGAGGTGGAATTCTACGTCCTAGACATAGATCCGATGTTCAAGGCTATTCTGGGTCGTCCATGGATAAATGCTCTGCAAGCGGTACCTTCCACCGCCCATCAGTGCCTGAAATTCTCCTTCCAGGGGCGGGTGGTCAAAGTCAAGTGTTTCCACCGTCCAGGCAGTGGACGCCATCACTGACCAGGTTCTCCCCACTCTATGGCCGAGCAATAGGCCAGTATTGTCAGTCATGGACATAAATTACCCATGGGCTTATGCGGCAGGCAAACCCATTACAACACGCAAGAATGCCGGAGCTAAGCCTAACCCAAAAATTCTAAAGGCTGGGACATGATCATGAAGCTAGGCTATCAGCCAGGCCTTGGTCTCGGCGCGCGGTTACAGGGAAAGACCAAACCCATCTCTGAAAGCAAGAAGATGGGTCGTCAGGGCTTAGGCTATCATAACACTACCATTCAGGCAGGTTCTGGGCCACTAACCTGGGACTACCGGCAACACTTTGTAAAGGGTCCACTACAGCCCGGCACCGCAAATAAGCCACAACCCAAGGAAGAAAAGAAAGATGCTCCCATTGTTAATATTGTTGCTGACCCACCGCCGCCTCTGCAGGGGTTGGTGGGAGATCTTGAAGATTATTTTGCTGAAATGTCAAGTCTGTTTACTGATCCAGCCACTCAAATGAAGGAGACAGAGATGCCCATGGTTAGGAATGCTCTGATAAGGCCACAGAAGATACAAGAGGCAGGAAGCTCCGACATTTCCTTCTTTATTCCTCCTGCTCATTTGGCCTCAACAGTTTACCCAAACTTTGTGATTCGATCCCCTCCAATACTGGTCAAACCGTGTTTCACGGGGAGACCGTCAAAAATTCTATTCATTCCCTCCAATTGCGGGCACTGTCCGCCCATTGATCTACTCGATCTATCTTCACCTCCTTCTCCTAACCCCCGAGTTCACGGGATGTGGTTCTCCCCCGATACCTTCTTCTCTCTCTTTCCTCAATTCTTCACAAAACAACTCCTTCCTCTGCCTCCACCTTCTGATTCTTCTTGCTCTCTTCTGGTAGTAGAAGATACCCAAAAAAAAACGTCAACTTTCAAACTTACATTTCAGTCGAAGACTATGCTGTCTTCTGCTCATCCACTCCCCAGGGGCACCAAACCCCTGCTCCTTTTCCACTAGATTTTCTGTCTCCTAGGGTAGATGTACAGGTAGTTGAGTCTCCTAGGTTAGTCGAGTCAGTCAGGGTAGAAGCATGTTCTCCCTTAGATAGCCCATCCACCTCTGCAACGCCACCACTGGCATGTCACTCCCGTTCCATTCCCGATAGGTTCCTACAGGATCTGGCCTTGAGATGCCAGGCCCTCCTCAGATGCCCAGAATTCATAGCCACCACCGTCTCCTTAAAAGAGGATGAGGATTCAGAAGGCCGGGTGTGGAGCAATGACGGACTAGGAGTGTATGAAATTGTAGACGAGAAAGACCCAGCGGATGATGAGGAAAGTGATGTGGAGGACATTGCTGACCTATACGCACAAGGATTGAGAAGATTCGACGAACCCTCGTCAGCAGTGGATGAACCCACTAAAGAAATCAATTTAGGAACCGAAGAGGATCCCAGGCCCATATCTATTGCAGCTGATCTCCCTCCTAAGGTAGAAGAGGAGCTCATCAAGGTTTTGAGAGAGTACAGCGATTCTTTTGCCTGGTCCTACGAGGACATGCCGGGTCTCGACCCCGCTTTAGTGGAACACAGGTTAATCTTAAAGCCAGGGGCGATTCCTGTTAAACAAAAGCTCAGAAGATTCCACCCACATATGGCCTTGAGAATGAAAGAAGAGGTGGACAAATTACATAAGGCCAGATTCATCAGGGTTGTGCTTTATCCACAGTGGGTGGCCAATATAGTCCCGGTAATAAAAAAGGATGGCAAAGTCAGAATTTGTATTGATTTCAGGGACTTAAACAAAGCATGTCCGAAAGACGATTTCCCGCTTCCTCACATCGATGTTTTGGTAGATAATACCGCTGGGTTTGAGGCTCTCTCGTTCATGGACGGGTATTCAGGATACAACCAAATCCGTCTTGCTCTAGAAGATCAAGAGAAAACCTCCTTCACCACGCCTTGGGGCACCTACTGCTATGTCGTCATGCCATTTGGATTGAAGAACGCAGGTGCTACCTATCAACGGGCAATGGTGGCCATCTTCCACGACATGATGCACGTCTACATGGAGGCCTATGTGGATGATATTCTGGTGAAGTCGAGGACAAAAGAAGAACACCCCGCCATTTTAGCCAAAGTGTTGCAAAGGGCTAGGGAATACCAATTGAAGATGAATCCTAAGAAATGTGTCTTTGGAGTCGCATCCGGGAAATTACTTGGGTTCATGGTTAGCAAACGAGGGATTCAGATTGATCCTAATAAGGCAAAGGCCGTAATGGAAATGCCACCGCCTAAGAATCTTAAGGAGCTTCGTGGTCTGATTGGGCGTTTGCAGTTCGTTAGAAGATTCATATCTCAACACTCTCAAAGATGCCGCCCATTCTACGACTTATTAAAGGCGGGGGCCGAGTTTAAATGGAACGAACAATGTCAGAAGGCCTATGAGGAGCTTAAGGTTTATCTGTCCAACCCTCCTATCTTGCAACCTCCTGTCCCCGGAAAGCCTTTGATCCTATACATTTCTGTCGCTGAGGATTCCCTAGGTGCTGTCCTGGCACAAGTGGATGATGAAGGAAGAGAGAGGGCAGCATATTATCTCTCCCGATTGTTCAATTCTGCCGAATCCCGGTACACTGCCATGGAGAAGACTAGTGCAGCATTGGTATGGGTAGTTCAGAAGTTAAAACACTATTTCCTAGCCCATGAGGTAAGGTTGATCTCTAGAATGAACCCAATCCGCTACCTCCTCGAGAAACCCGTCCTCTCTAGTCGATTAGCTCGCTGGCAGAGCTTTCTCTCTCAATTTGATATCACCTTCGTCGTCCAGAAGGCCATCAAGGGGTATGCTATTGCTGAGCATCTTGCTCATTCTCCTATCCCCTACACTGATTCAATCCAGGATGAATTCCCTGATGAACACCTTGCAGTTATCTCTCATCCGCCTCCCTTTTGGTCTCTACATTTCGATGGCGCGCTCAATTCCCAGGGCCGTGGCATCGGCGCTGTCCTCCTTACTCCCGAAGGTATCACCGTCCCTTTTGCCTACCAGCTCTCTTTCTCTGCCACCAACAACATAGCCGAGTATGAGGCTCTCCTAGCTGGACTAAAGCACGCCTATCTCTTAGGCGCACGATACCTCAACATCATGGGAGATTCTCAATTGGTGCTGCGTCAAGTTCTGTCAACTTATCGCACCCGTGACCCCAAACTAAAGCCATATCAAGATTTGGTCACACTCTTGGCTAGACAATTTAGCAAACTCATCTACGTTCATGTTCCCCGATCTCAAAATATTCTTGCTGATTCATTAGCATCTCTCGCTTCCTCTTTATCCTTCTCCCTTAGTCGTTCCACTGAGACCATTGTGGTCCAACGGATGGACGCTCCCTCTCTGCAAGATCCTTGGTTTGCTAACCTTAGGAAGATTATGGAAGAGAAAGCGGCTAAAGAAGAGGTTAAGGAAGTATCCTTAGCAGAATTGGAAGAAATCTTGGACGAAGATGAGTTGCCATGGTTCCATGAGATTGAGCAATATTGTCGGGATGGTTCTCTCCCGGAGGAAGCCAATGCGACACAAAGAAAAGCCATCAGAAGAGTCGCCTCGAGGTATACAATCGTTGCAGGAGAATTGTACAGGCGCGCTCTCAATGGAGTTCTGATGCGGTGTTTAGATGACGATGAAGCTTGGAAAGTAGTGGAAGCTGCTCACTCCGGTGAATGTGGAGGTCACGTGAATGGACAGGCATTGGCTAAGAAGATCCTTAGGAAGGGCTACTACTGGCCAACCCTAGAGGAAGATTGCTCTACCTACGTCCGTAGGTGCCTTCAGTGCCAGCTCCATGCTGACAAAATCCACGCCCCTGCTTCATCTCTTCGCCCACTATCCGCCCCATGGCCTTTCTCCATGTGGGCCTTCGATATTGTCGGTCCGTTAGGTGACCCTAACGCCCAAGTAAAACAGAAATCCTTCATCCTCACCGCTACAGAGTATTTCACGAAGTGGGCGGAAGCTGAAGCCTATGCAGAGATCAAAGCTACCACAGTTTGCCGCTTCATCACAAAGAACATCATCTCGCGGTTCGGGGTACCAAGCGACATTGTCACCGACAATGGGCCACAATTTGTGTCTCAAGAACTCCAGGACCTCTGTAAGAAATTTGGTATTGCATTGCATCATTCATCACCATATTATCCACAAGGCAACGGTCAAGCCGAAGCCACCAATAAAACCCTTCTTAAAATCATCAAGAAAACGTGTGAATCCCACCGGCACGCTGATTGGGCTGATAAATTGATAGACGCTCTATGGGCTTATCGCACCTCTGTCCGAACTCCCACAGGGCAGACTCCCTTTGCCCTCACCTATGGGATGGAGGCGGTACTCCCGTATGAGATTCTCATCCCTTCCCTAAGAGTGCAGCTAGATAAGGAACTTAATCTCGACGAGCGTCGAGAGGCGTTACTAGCACAGCTGGAACTGTTAGATGAGAAGAGGTTAAATGCGGCCAATCACGCTTCTGTTTATCAAAAGCGGGTCTCACGTCATTTTCAAAAGAAGGTAATCGAAAGAAAGTTTGAAATAGGTAATATGGTTTTGAAAAGGAAATTCATCCGAACAGGTGGTCCAAGGGCTAAGTTGCAGCCAAACTGGGAAGGGCCGTTCGTCATCAAGGAAGTCTATCCAGGTAATGCCTATCGGTTGACGAACTCAGAAGGAGAAGAACTGGCAAATCCGTGGAACGGGTTATATCTCAAACGCTTCTATCCCTAAAAAAAGAGTCTAACCACGTGCTTCCCTAGCAATGCAAGCTTCCCCTGTTCATAAGAATCACTGAGAGAAGCTGAACACACAAACACGACCCTTTGGTCCTGTCCCCAGTTCCGCCAAACACCGTTTCCCGGGGCCACACTCTGGAGGAAAGTTGTAGTCCCTGTACGTTTCTTGCTTCGGCTGAACCCAAGAATGAGGAGTAAATAAGGAGGCGATGCCTGACCTGGGTACCCTAATACGAGATAAGTCTCAAATAGGGGCAGTTCGTTATGACCTGAAGCCACAAGAAAAAGAAAGAAAAAGAGAGAAGAAGAACAAAAAGAAAAAATGAATAAATGAAAATATTTGGGAAATTGGAACAACTAGGCATAGCAAGAATGACAAATGTGGTGGCTTAAGGTTCGATGACGAACACCAAAACCCCGACACAACAGACCGAAGCTTTGAGGGGCACCCAGGAAAGAATTCAAGTCTTAAAAACTCACATGACGGGTGTAAGCTTGTCTCCATATTCTTTTTCTTTTCAGGACAAAGCTGAGTACCCTGGGGGTGGCCCTGGCAGAACACCGTCAGGCAAATAAAAGTTCGGGCCAGGAGGGTCCCTTCAATCACACGCCAATCTCAGGAGGAATCCTCAGGTTACGAGGGAGGCATGTCTTGTTACGGAAGCATCGGTTTTCAAAACCCAAAACAATGAATATTTCAAAATCCAAAAACATTGAATATTTCAAAATCCAAAAAAAATCAAATATTTCAAAACCCAAAAACAACAAATATTTCAAAATCCAAAAACAACAAATATTTCAAAATCCAAAAACAACAAATATTTCAAAACCCAAAAACAACAAATATTTTAAAAAAAAAACTTAAAACCCAAAAACATTGAATATTTCAAAATCCAAAAATATTGAAAACATTAAAAAAAAAATCCAAAAATATTCATGACTTGCATTCATGGCATGCATGCATTGCATTGTTATCATTTCTCTTTTCCTTCGCTTATTTAATAAGGCTTGCCCCTTGACCAAAAATCAAGCACTGGTTACCTCCGCACTTGTCACAAGGCAAGGGGCTAAGCCTAAAACAGATTTAACCTGTTTCATTGCTAATAGTGTGCAGGACGATGGAGCAAGAAGACGAAGTAACAACAGAACAACTGCAAGGGGCAAAATCAGTCACTCCAACTTTTATTCCTGATACAAACAATTCTCACTCTCAAACAAGGCACTCTCACTTATCAAGCATCATAAAAAGGAAGGGAAAGTACAATCACTCAATCCTCCGCTGGGCATTCCCGCAGGGGCACATCTCTCTCAGTTCTCTGATATACGCCTGGCGAGTCTCGGTCGCCTCTTCCACCTCTGCTGGCAAGGCACGCACCTTGCTGATTCCCCACATCGCTAGTGCACTCCTCACACTCTGCTCATCGTGCTCAGTGCCAATCTGTCTAGCCTGAAGAGAAGGGAAGTGCGACAACGGAGGAAGCAGGGTCCGCGGTACCCCGACCTGCAAATGGCACCTGTGTGGATAATACACGGCCAGTACGGTATCACTCACTAGCCTCAAATCCAGACCCTGTCCTCTGGGCAGTCTGATCTCCGTAGTCACCAAGAAGTTAGGCCGCATCACGAGCCTCTCCACGGGTAGCCGACTCAGGTACCTGCGCCATTCTTCTCTGGTCCGCATATCCCCCGTACGGCACTCCACCTGCGAAGAGAAACCAAACCCGCCACCGATAAAGGAAAGTGGATGGCTCCCGAAGATCCTACTCTCAGTCTCTATGCCTGCCCTAGGGATAAACTTCAGTCTCACGCCCACCCAACACTCTAAGAGAATCATAGAACCAAACAGTGGACCACTCAGGGCAGCAGAGCTAAGCCCTTCATAAAAATAGGCTAAGATAGCCTGGGAAATAGAAAGCCCTCTCCATAAACCACTGATGGTGCTAAGGACGGGAATATCTAGCACGTGGTCGGCTGATGGAAAGAGGATAGCACCACACAAGCAAATAGATGCAGCCTTGGCAATAGCCTCATGCCACCCGCATTTGTTCTTACAATGTGCCACCACCCACTGGCTGAGAGGAAGAAGGTGAATATGACGGGCTCCCACAAAGGTCTTGATCTCACTCGGGTCTTCTATGAACTCGCTAAAGATGGCAACTGGATCTATAGGGGCAACTGTGTGACACACTAGATCCTCCTCCCCAACCCTAGACTTAGGGAGAGACAGATAAGCCTCTACTTCCTCTAAAAGGACGGTGGCCTCAAAGGATGGAAAGATAAAAGTGTGGGTCTGTGGGTGCCACATTTCTACAAGGGCTGAAATACTGTGCCAGTCAAAGGAAATCTTTTGGAAGTTACGACCTAAGAACAGCAAGGATTGTAAGTGCCAAGAACTAAGGATGTGGGTTACCCCTAGGGGCAAGGCACGAACCATGGGAGCCACCCACTTAAGAGAAGAGTATCGGCGAGAGCCAGGAAGAAGCTAAAAAGGAGAAAACGAGGAAAGTAATGCAGAAAGAAAGAGATATTAGACGAAACAGAATCAAATGAACCAAGTTTGAAGTGATTTAAACATACCTCTCTAGAAGGATTTGAACTGAAATGTCGAGGGATAGAACCCAAACGCGCAATCTCCTCTCGCTCCTTCCTCGCAGCCTTAGGGCCTGAATGGTCTCCCTCACCCAAAGAATGCTCACCAAAACTCCTCTTCATGATGATTTGGTGGTGATTTAGAGGGAAGAAACTTAAGAAGAAGAAGAAGAGGTTGGGTTCAGGCTGAAGGCAGAGCACCCCTTACTTATAGGAGGTCTCATCCCGTGTTTCGCTCCACTGGAACGCATGATGCACGAGAGCACACCAGGATTGAATGGGCTTAAGGGAATTCAATTTGGCTTCTAAGATCGTGCTGATTGGCGGTCGTACGATAGACCGTCATTCATTTTTTGAACGGCCCAAGGGAGACCGTCATTCTCATGTCCACGGTCTACCCTGGACCGTCATTTTTAGTCGGCCTGCGCCAATTAACGGTCTACACTTGACCGTTATATTCCATGACGGCTATGGCGTAGCCGTCATTCTTAAGCAACCCACGGCCCTGTCTTGGCCGTCATTCTTGCCAAAACGGTTTTTGCCTGGCCGTTGTTCTCTAAACTCATGAGCTGCCTCACCTCCACTCGCGTCACTCACCCTGAGTCGGCGTGCCTCACCTCCACTCGCGTCACTCACCTCGAGTCAGCGTGCCTCACCTCCGCTCGCGTCACTCACCTCGAGTCGGCGTGCCTCACCTCCGCTCGCGTCACTCGCCCTGAGTCGGCGTGCCTCACCTCCACTCGCGTCGCTCGCCCTGAGTCGGCATGCCTCACCTCTGCTCGCGTCACTCTCCCCGAGTCGGCATGCCTCACCTCCGCTCGCGTCGCTCACCCTGAGTCGGCGTGCCTCACCTCCGCTCGCGTCGCTCACCCTGAGTCGGCGTACCTCGCTACCTCTCACGCAGCTCACCCGAGTCTGTCATCGCCTCCCTCACCCATTGTCATTCATACATACACTCATCCATTTGCATACATTCATACATCCATACAAAAACTAAAAAAGGGGTGCATCATATATACATATCATCATCCCAAAAAACATAAAAATCTCATTAAAAAAAAAGAAAAAAAGAGGAAAAAGTACAAAATCAGGCCTCACCCTCTGGCCTGTCACTGTCTCCACCTCCCTCCTGTCTCTTCGCTGGCGGGGCCATCGAAGAAGTCTCAGCATCATCGCGACGTCGTCGTCGCTCATCACTCTCGTTCCTCTCCCACTGAGAGGAACTCGCCATGTAACGTCTCACCGAGGTGTGAGTAGCCTGGCTGCCACTCGGTACGACCGATCGGCTCCTCGAACGGCTCATCGTCATACCCTGAACCTGGCCCCGCAGCACAAGGGCCTCGGTCCTGAAAGGCTCCAGCTCCGCTATCGTCACTCGGTGGCGCTCCACCTCCTCTCGGTAGCGCTCCACCTCCGCTCGGTAGCGCTCCACCTCCGCCCGGAGAAGTCCCGTCTCAAGAGCGTCGGCCGGCTGAGCTCGCGCAAGCTGCTCACGCAAATGGGCCGCCTCCCTCTCAGCCACGAGCCGCAGCACCTCTCGCTCCTGAGACGCTGCTCGCTCTCGCTCCAGCTCTGCCTGTGACTGCTCCAGCTCGGCAGTCAGCATAGGATGAAGTCCTCTCACCTGCTCCCGGAACTCGGCAGCCTCTGCCGACTGGAGCCGCCTCACCTCCTCCTGAGCCTCGGCTAACTCCGCCCTGGCTCGAGACGCCGACCTCTGGGCGCTCACAGTCGCCTCCTGGGCCCGAGCCTCAACCTGCACCAACTCAGCCCGTAGGTGGGCCACCTCCTCTCTGGCACGGGTAGCCTCCTCCATAGCAACCCTCACGTCGTCCACCTGCATGCATCAAACATTAGCACATTCCATTCATAACATGCACAAATAAACAAAGGAAAGCGTCAGAAGTGTACCCGCACGGCAAGCTCGCTCTCCGCTGCCTCGGCCCGCTCCACCATCCGCTGGAACTCGGCATCCCGGGCTGCTCGGTCGGCCGGTGTCTCAACAGAAGAAGAAGAAGGAGCCTCCGCTCCACGCCTCTGAGCAGCCTCAGCTCGCTGCACCCAAATATCCCAGGACAGTCACATGCATAAACATCATATAGAAATGTAAGAGTCCATAGTTTAGGAACATACCAGTAACTCGAGGGCTCGGCGAGCCTCATCCCTCTCCTGGATGGTGGCATGAAGGAGCCCCTGCAGCTCCGCTAAGCGTCCCTCAGGGTCAATCTGCATGTCGAAAGGAAGTCAGTACAGCATATAGAAATCATAAAGCATGTAGATTAAGTCTGAGTTTAGAATTGTACCGGTCGGCGTGATCCTCGGAACACGCGGTCTCCGTAATGCCTGACGTACGCAGTCACGTACGCCGCATCACTGTCAGCACGAGCGGTCACCACACGCCCACCTGCCTGCCAGTCGGCAACCTGCTCGGCGTTCCGCGCCGCCCAATCGCACTGCTGAGTCAGCCCTCGGGTGCTCCGCGTCACCCTCTCCCTCGCGCTCTCCTGCGCCGGGAAGTCTACCACGGGCTGAGAGACGCCGGTCGTCCTCATCACCAGCCGGGAGTAAAGGGGCTCCACTACATTCATGCAGTGTAACCACACATCACGCCTGGAGAAGGTGAGAGCTCTCACCACCCACGGCTGCTCTGTCACGTCCTCATGTGCATAAGGAGTCCACTGCACCTGCATACATCAGCAATCACATCAACATCATATAAAACAAGCATTTTCCAAATAAAGGCTAAGGTTTAGAAGTCGTACCGAGGCGCGAGGAAGCATGTCGACATCGTCCTGCAGGTCGCGCACCTGCCGTGTCAGGGTCCCTGACCCCCGAGTCGGCTCCCACCGTCGCAGAATGGGGAAGAGCCCAGGGCGGGACTCTAGTCCCCTGTACAGAGAAGGCAGCCGCACGTAAGCCCATGCCTGCATCATGCACAAGTCATCAGCATCTAGAGTCTAGGTCCTAGGAAATTGCATGAGTTCTGAGTCAGAGTCGTACCTGGAGAAGGGGAGAGAAGCCCCCCAACATCGTCCGTCGGGACGTCGAGCTGAGGCTCTCAAAAAGGAAGGCGAGTACACCAGCACCCCACGCGTAGTCTCCCACGTGCTCTAGGTCCTCGAGGAACGGAAGAAGTCGGCAGTGGATGACGTCCGCACGCGTAGAGAAGAGGAGTCTCCCGAACAAGAACATCAGGAACCGTCGAAGAACCGTGTCCGCCTCTGCACCCAGTCCTGCTGCTACTCGAGGCCGCACGCGCGTCACCAGCCGGTCCAAGTGCTCCTCTGGACGCTCGCCCACTGCAAGTCCGGCCCGTCGCAGCCCTAGGCTGTCCTGGAGAGCTGCCCGCGGAAGAAGCGTGGTCTGCCGATGTGTCGTCTGGAGTGCAAGCCCCAACAGCCTCTCGGCCATGCCGCGGTAATCAGGGAAGGAGATCCCAGTCACCGGTAGACCGTGCACCTGCAAACCAGTGAGCCTGGCCACGTCCTCTAGCGTGGGGACCATGTGACCCCACGGGAAGAGGAACGTGCGACTCGCCGGATCCCAGCGGTCGTGCAGGGCATAGAGAAGAGGTGTGTCAAAGCGACACACCTCAACACTGAGGAATGGGGCGAACCCCATGGCAGCCAGCCTCTCCCGCTGAAAGTCCGGCAGTGCAAGATACACTGACCGAACCTGCAGCCAAGAGATACGGGTCCGACGCTTTCCCTGCATTCACTCATTCATCTCATTAGTTTCATATTTCTTAATAACAAAAAGAAGGGGGGGTTACCCTGTGATGTTCATCATTTTAATTGTTGAGTGTTCAACGGCCTTCCCCTGGCCGTTTTGTTGCCTATGACGGCCCTCCATGGACCGTCCTATCCTGTGATGTTTTGAATAAAACGGCCATTCCTGGGCCGCTGTTCCATTCACAACGGTTGTCCGTGAACCGTTGTTCTGAGGTTTGTGAATCATTCAACGGCCCTCCTAGGGCCGCGGTGCTATTTTGAACGGTCCAATGGGGACCGTATTGTTCTGAATAAGGGTTGGTACGTTAGGGTCAACGGCCACTCCTGGACCACTGTTCTGTTTGACGGTCCGTTGGGGGCCGTTTTGTTCTGAGGTGACCTCGAAGACCGGGTGTGTTTAACGGCCTCTCCTGGGCCGTTTTGGTCTGTTTGGCGGTCCGATGGGGACCGTCATTCCGTCATCTCTTCCGACGACGGCGAGTTCCGCCCCGCACGCCGTGGACAGCCCCCCATTCCCCCATGCTATGCAAAAAGAAGGCGAGAGGGACCTACCTCCGAGCCCCGATGCCTCTTGGCCGGGCGTGGTGCTTCCCCCGCCGCCTCGCCTCCTCCCGCACGATCGCCGTCGGTGCCGGTCGCGCCCTCCTCCACGAGCATGAGGGCGAGCTCGTCTACGGAGAAGTCCTCTCCGGCCGAGGTCGCCTCTGCCGCCGCTCCCGCCGTCTCCTCGGCCGCCGAAGGGGTCGTCTCTGGCGAGGAATCCGTCACGTCTACCGGCCGCTCGCCGCCGTTACCACCGCCGGTCACCATCGCCCGAGAGAGAATGAAGAGGAGGATGATAGAGAATGAGAGAGAGAGAGCCGGGGAGGCCATCGTGAGCGAGAGAGAGAGAGAAAGAGAGAGAGAATGAGAGTATGGGAGAAGGGGCGCCGCTGCTGCTATCCTTCCTCTTCTCCTCCTCTCTTCCTGCCGTTACGGTAGGAGGAGGGAAGGGGAAGAGGTTTATATTTTTGAACCGACGTTGAGAATGGCGGTCTAGCGATAGACCGCCATACCATAAGAACGGCTACCTGAGGGCCGTTATTCTGCAAACGGTTACTTAGCATTGAACGGCCTTCCTATGACCGTTAAAGATCCATATGGCGGTTTACCATGAGCCGTCCAATTTAAGAACGGTCCCATCTGAGCCGTTGAACTGTTGAATGTATCATTGTTGTGAAATTCATGTGCCAATGAGTTTTGATTGCAGTTAAAGCTAAACAACATCAATGTCCCGCCGTTACGCCTGCACAGGTAAGTCAGGTATGGCCCTCAATCCCTCAAAACTCTTATTGCATTACTATATGGTAATAAACATCTATCTCGAGAACCAGTCGATTCTTCACGCATTCCAGGATCTGACGTTCCCCGTCAACAAAAACACATGATGATCTAGGTATGCCTGTCTAATCTTCGGAAAGGCCGCTAAGTTGGAAGAAGTCAGGGGACGACGGTTCTCTCTTGCACGCCGTGGTTGCAAGAAGTGTCCTGACCCTGACTCATTCAGTTCTGCAATAATATTCTCGAGTATTTTATATTTTTATCCTTTGTTTGCATTCGATTTTACATGTTTCTTTCTTTTAGCCCAGCATGCATCACAAGCACCTTTTGAGCATTCACGACCTACGGTCTGCCTGAGAAATGATCTTGCGTATGATTGACTGTTTTCTGTGTTCCATGTCCCACCGAAGGAATAATTCCACTCCAAAATTAGAAGGTATTTCTTTGGACCTAATTGTTCGGTTCTGATGAATTAAGTGTTTCCCTCGTCTGGAGTTTTAAAATCCTTTTAATTTCGCTATTGCCAGCTTCTATATCGCCTCATTTAGGACCACAGCTTGTCCGCCGACGAGGCCGCTCCTTGCTCTTTTACCTTAGTTCCTCCAGATTCAGGTTTAACACTCAGTCCCACAGTACCTTGCAAATTGGTTCGAAGGTTGCCGGAAGATTTCTATGGCTTATTGGTATGAAACGGGTGTCGTATTGCCTTAACGCCCGCTTTTGCAGTCCACTCCGCTTCATCTCCGCTACAACTCCATGTTCCATGACGCCTCCACTACACCTCCGCTCGTTCCCTTGCAAGGCGGACGTTAAGGAGGGGCATCTGTTGACACCCGTTTTTTTACCGATGAATCGAATCAGTTCCTGCGTCTCAATTATTGATGTCCCGAACAGTCAATCACATGAAAGATTATTCCTCTGGCAGTATTTTGGGCTCTTCCCAGCAAAGAAGGCCTCCCTCCCTCTCATTGTATTTAACGGTCTGTTATAAACCGTTTTTCTCAATAGAACGGTCCCCACTGGGCCGTTGTGTTCAGCTGCCCCGGGTTATTTGTATCTCGTGATACGCTTTGTATAGCGGCTCAATGCCAACCGTTATAGTCGATATAGCGGTCGTCCCTGGGCCGTCATTGTTTACCGACAAGAAAAGGGTTCAGAGGCCCGACAGTCGGTCATAGCCACGTGCTTCACGAAAAGTTGTTTGTCTGGGCGTTGACTCCTCTTTAAGTATAACGGTTTTTCCAGGACCGTCATGTGTATTGAACGGCCCCTACCAGACCGTCATACATGTTTGGCGGCCTTCGTAAGACCGTCATTGTTAAGGCCACCCAGATTAGACCCCCGTGATTCCAGGCGAATTAAGAGGAGAATGTCGTTGGCAATATTGACACGATGCTCTCATTTACCGGCCTTTGACCGACCGTCATTCCCCTTAACCCCTGATTAAGCTCGAAGCCCTGGGCTCTATATATACAGCGTCCGTCCGTTCTGACAGAGGAAGGGGGGGGACCATCACGAAGTGCTGTCGAACTCCATCGCCAAATCTCATACAGCGTCCGTCCGTTCTGACAGAGGAAAGGGGGGGACCATCACGAAGTGCTGTCGAATTCCATCGCCAAATCTCATACAGCATCCGCCCGTTCGTCAGGGAGTGGGGGCCTTCTACATCCCTCGCAGGCCCCCGGTGCAGGGAACTTCACGCTTCATGTTTCTGTGTTTCTAGTCCTTCTCTGTTTGCTCACCACACACACGTCTTTTCTCCACTGCATCACACATCACATACACCATTTCGTTGGCATTTATTATCTTTCCTACTGTTTCCGGCGCCCTAAACGGGGTTTCAAAACCTCCAGGTATCGCCGGGCCATGTTCTTCCTTTGCTTTATTTCAATTAGTACACCTACTACACTATCATTTAGCTAATCTCCGTTTATCTGTGTGTTTCACCGTTTGCTTTCAGGTCAGCAACCAAAAGCACGAGGCCCGCACCTTCTGGCCGGCCAGGAGGAGTGGAGGAACGGACCCGCATTCTCCCGTAGCTTCCGAGTCCCGGCGCTTTCACCGGGTGGCGATCACGGTCAACAGCTTCATCTTTCCTCCTGTTTTTTTATCTCTTCAATATTATTTAACTCGAGGAGGAATAACATATCAACAATAGTCAAATGGCACGATCATGGGGTTTGACAGATACCGTACCCTCGATCGTACCAGACTCATAGAAGGAGCGAGGGATTATATCGATGCGGTAACTGTGGACTTACAGGTACCAGACAGGCTGGTTTAAACCTGGCATCCTCTAGGATCACGCGGATTTGCTTGACCCAACGTGATTGTAGGTTCGGAATGAATTAAACCATTATTCGGCTCTTGTAGAAGCGAATAATACGTTTAATTTACTTCTAATTAGGAATTAGAAGTTAATGGGCCTTAAACTAGAGTGACTATGGGCCTAGAGGATCACACACAATGGATTCTTGGGTGACGGATAATTATTATACAAATGTATGTATTATTTCCTTTTAATTCCTATTGGAAAGGAGTGTAAATGGAGTTTAATACATATGTATAATATGAGATAGGATATATATACAGTTTCGATCTTTTGGAGCCCCTTTCTAATAAGCCTAAACTCTATATATAGCCATCTACGTGAGTTCATTCGAACTCTTGGCTTCTCCCTTCCAACCCCCCTTAATGCTAATCAAGCATTAAGCATTAAGGAGAGGTTAAGCCTCCCCCCTTTCTCCCCCTTGCTCTCTCTCTCTCCAGAAGGTGTTAGAGCCAGGGAAAGTTGTGCCGGGGAGGTACCGTCGCTGCGCAAGGGTCCGTGTGGATCTGCTCTAGAGGCCGTACAGCTGTGTGGCTCGTTATTCTGCATCGGGCATCGCGGACAGCGTCGTTCCGCGTAAGGTGAAACACGCAACCCGTTATTAAGGTATTAGAAACACCGATTAGAGCACAGATTAAACTTTCCATAACACCGGGATCGGACAAATGAAATTTTTGTTATCCGCTGCGTCGCCCGTAGGTGCTGTGCGAAACCTTACAGTTCCGTCCGTATCTAGACCAGTTCGTGGTCATGTTTGTGGACGACATCCGCGTGTATTCACGGTCTGCCGAGGAACATGTGCATCATTTTAGAGTGGTGTTGCAGACCTTGCGGGATCACCAGTTGTATGCCAAGCTCAGCAAGTGTGAGTTTTGGTTTCACAATGTGCACTTTTTGGGGCACGTGATTTCTGGTGATGGTGTTTCCATGGACCCGGCCAAGGTCGAGGCTGTGGTGCGGTGGCCGAGGTCGAGTTTCGTCACGAAGATTCGAAGCTTTTTGGGGCTCGCAGACTATTATAGGAGATTCATCCAGTATTTTTCTCGTATTACGGCCCCGATGATCAGGCTTACGTGGAAGGATGTGCCGTTCGTCTGGACGAAGGAGTGTGAGCAGAGCTTTATGGAGCTGAAGAGATTGCTCACGACTGCTCCGGTGTTGGTGTTACCTTCTGGATCGAGAGGTTTGTGGTATGTACGGACGCTTCCAGGGTAGGTTTGGGTGCTGTGCTGATGCAGCATGTTAGTGTTGTGGCGTATGCGTCTCGGCAGTTGAAGCCACATGAGGAGAACTACCCTACTCATGATCTTGAGTTGGCGACAATGATTTTCACCTTAAAGATCTGGATGCACTATCTGTTCGGTGAGAAGTTCGAGATGTTCACTGACCATCAGAGTTTGAGGTATGTGTTTACCTAGAAGGATCTTAACCTCATGCAGAGGAGGTGGATGGAGGACATGAAGGATTATGATTTTACTATGTCGTATCAGCCTGGTAGGATGAATGTCGTGGCTGATGCCTTAAGCAGGAAGGTGGTGGTCAGTCAGATATTGTTGAGGAAGTGGAGGTTATGAGAGCAGGTGCCGGCCATGACTTTTAGGCTCAAGATCCCTCAAGATCAGGATTCGGTCGTTCTTGCGAGCTTGACAGTCACGCCAGCTATTCATCGCCAGGTGACTGAGGCTCAGCGTGCGGACCCCGAGCTACCCCGGATTTTATCTATGGCTGAGGTGGAGTTTGGTGAGGATGGAGCCGTGAGGTTCCGAGGTAGGTTGTACGTCCCAGCCGAGGAGCAGACAAGGCGTGCGGTGTTGCGAGAGGCTCATGGGAGTCGTTATGCCGTGCACCCCGGATCAGCTAAGATGTACCAAAATATGAAGAGGTAGTTTTGGTGGCCTAGTATGAAGAGAGATATTGTAAAGTTTATGGCCAGGTGTTTGATTTGTCAGCAGGTGAAGGCGGAGCACCAGCGACCGAGAGGTACACTTCAGCCCTTGGAGATTCCTACGTGGAAGTGGGACCACGTGACCACTGATTTCAGGGTTGGGTTACCGAGGACATCCAGCGGACATGATAATATCTGGTTACTGGTGGATAGACTGACGAAGACGGCTCGATTGTTACCGATCAAGGTTAGTTGGAGTGTGCATCGTTTGGCTCGTTTGTATGTGGAGCGGATCGTCCCATTGCATGGAGTTTCCATCTCCATTGTGTCTGATCGTGATCCTCGCTTCACTTCTGGATTCTGGAGGAGCTTCCAGAAGGCTCTAGGCACTGAGTTGGCTTTTAGCTCAGCGTACCACCCTCAGTCGGACGGTCAATCGGAGAGGACCATCCAGACTTTGGAGGATATGTTGAGGTCGTGTTGCCTGGAGTGTCAAGGGAGTTGGATCCACCACCTGCCGTTAGTGTAGTTTGCCTACAACAATGGCTATCATTCGAGCATTGGTATGGCACCGTACGAGACGTTGTACGGGCGGCCTTGTCGGACTCCGCTTGATTGCTTCGAGGTAGGAGAGCGTGTCCTGACAGGACCAAATCTGGTGCAGCAGTGTACTGAGGTGGTGCATCTGATCCAGCAGAAGATGTTGGACGCGCAGAGCCGACAGAAGAGTTATGCCGATCGGAGAAGGTGGCCCCTCAATTTTGCTATAGGTGATCGGGTGTTTTTGCGAGTTTCCCCCATGAAAGGTATGATGCGCTTCGGCAGGCGTGGGGAGTTGATCGAGTCCCCGCTACACTGGTCCTTTTCTTATTGTCGATCGTGTTGTAGAGGTTGCCTATCAGTTGCAGTTACCCCCGGTGCTATCTTCTGTGCATGATGTGTTTCATGTGTCTATGCTTCGGAAGTATATGCCCGATGATTCCCACATTCTGGAGGATATCGTTTGGCCTGAGGTGACCCCAGACTTGTCCCTTCCGGAGTACCCCATCCGCATTGAGGACTGGCGTGAGCAGTGCCTGCGGAACAAGGTTATTCCTCTGGTTAAGGTAGTCTGGCAGTGTCACTCTAGTGGTGCGGCATCGTGGGAGCGTGAGGAAGAGATGCGGCAGCTGTATCCTTATTTGTTCGGATGAGTCTTCTCCCTGGTCCCTGTGCTTTGTCCTTAATTTTGAGGATGAAATTTATTTAAGGGGGGAGGGTTGTAATGTCCCGAGTTTTTTCGGAGATTTTTCGGATTTGGATCCGTGAGTTTCAGATCGCTTTCGGGGGTCCCGGAGCTTGTTTTATGGTTTACACGTGTTATTTTTCCTGACGGACCCGCAGAACGCGTTTGCGAGCGAACCGTTGCGTTCTCCTACTCCGGGACGGTACCAACGCATTGTGCGTGTTCCGAGGATGGCGAAAATATATATTTTCTAATTTTCCATATTTTTGGCATTTTTTGGATTTCTATAAATACCAACCTATTTTCCCTTTTCTTTCCCCCTTTTTCTTCTTTTCCTCTTCCGCTTCTTTCTTCTTCCTGCTGGAGCGCCCTCCCCACCGTGAGTATTCTTCCTCCCCGGACGACCGAGACGCGGCCCCCTCCACTCCGACAGCGGCATGGCGGCGGCGGCGGTGACAAGGTGGACGCGGGAGCGTGCTTTTCGCGGCGAGGGGCGGGGCGTGCGAGGGTTTAAAAGCTTCTTCTTGCGATTGGCGGCGATCCGGTGGAGCTCGTGCTCCATTGAGGTAGGAAGACGGACCCCCATGCTCTATTTGTCATTCCCCGCGATTTGTAGGCCGAGGAGAGGCCGAGAGGGGTGTTTTTGAGCCGGGTGGGAGAAAACTCCATGTTTAGGGTTGAGCGTCGATCCGTCGTTTCGTGAGGTTTCGGACAGATTCGGGGCTTTAGATGCATGGTAGGAGGGTTGGGGGAGCTTCCCCCGTGTTTTCCCCATCATCGGGCGATGATTGGGGCGTAGAACGGCGTTTTTGGGGTTTTCCCGCCGTTCCGCTTTCGGGTGCGTCTAGCGGTCCTTCCAGTGACCGCCAGATACCCTCGGTGGCCTAAGGTTTGGCCGCTATGGGTTATTGGGTTGTCGGCCCAACGGTGGGGCGCTAAGCTCTGGTTAGCGGCCACATGATAGACCGCCAACCGTTGCCCCGTTTTCAACCGTTGAGCCCTCGGGGCGGGTGTTTTTGACCGTTGGGGTCACGTGCCCCCTGGCGGTCCATTATAGGACCGCTAGGTCGGTGCTGGTGGGCGTACGATAGACCGCCAGACCCTTCATGACCTGTCCCCTGGTGGTCCAATGTAGGACCGCTAGGCCGGTGCTAGCGCCCGTACGATAGGCCGCCAAGCCCTTCGTGACCCATTCTCTAGCGGTCTATTGGTAGACCGCTAGGCCCCTCCAGTGGCCCAAGATAGGACCGCTAGGATGAGGGGCAATCCTACGAGGATCGCCACCTGGTTTCCTTTCGATCGGTGGTTTCCGTGAGTTGAGTCTTACCTCCGGTGACACGTCTACTAGCCGTAGCCTTCTTGCGGCACGCGTGTGCTGACCCACCCGGGAGTGGTGGAGCGGCTGACCCGAGAGAGACGGTTGTTAGGCTGGTTACCGTAGGGCCCCCAGGCGCAGTCGAGTCCGGGCTTCAGGGGAATAACCAGCTAGAGGACAGGCCTAGGGCGTACGGTCTGAGTGTGCACACGGGGCTGAGGGCTTCGGGCCCGTGCTGACGAGCGCGACCTCAGCTAGTCCTTGTTTGTGGTACTGGTTACTGAGTGTGTCTTTGTCTCCACCCGGGGCGTCGTAGCTAGACACTTGTGACGCGGTGTAAGACGTCAGGGGACGCATCTAGTCGTTCTTCTAGTGGGTGGTGCTCATGTCTACTGGCAGGTACGGATTCGAGTTTCGACGGACTGAGGTTCGGTTGTCTGGTACGGTTAGTTAGGTAGCTTTTCCATTTACTTATTACTGCTTGTTGGTTCTACCATACTCCTGTTAGGTAGCGTTACCTTCCGTGGTTGTTCGCGCTTTGTTGTCATTTTTCTCGTTGTACGGTGGGGGTCCGAGGGATCCCTACTGGGCCAATGAGATGAGACTCACCCCTGCTTTTCAGGTGAGACGGGGTCGTCGAGAGGTGCGGTAGAGTTTCAGCGTGGTTCTTCTAGCTAGGGTTAGTCGCTAGTCTGCTTGAGCCGGGGTATGCCCCGTGTAGTTGTACGCCGGGGGATGCCCCGTGTAGTTGTACTTTTCCTTCTGTTGACTATACTTTATTTGGACCTGAGATACACTGGACCTTGTAGCAGTTTATTTATTTATATTATGCTGTGCACTTTATTTTAGATTATCGTGATATCTCTGCAGTTATTTCAACTTCTCTTGTATTGCCACACCATTCCTTTTTACCCTTCCGAGTCTTCGGGCTCGTGGGTTGGCGGGCCGAGATTCGAGACGCGCCGGTTCCTTTCCGGTACTCGGATCCCGGGTCGTCACAATTCTGGTGTCCGAAATGCAACCTGCATTCGCAAATCAGATAATTAGTATTACAAGACAAGGGTCGTGGAGCCCTTAGTCCCGGCAAAGAGATGAATGGTGATCCCGTCCCACCGGGCGTGCCAGACTTGTGGACGCACTAATTTTATTTAAAAATCTTTACTTTGTTGGTTAATTAGTTTATTGCGTGCGTGGGCGTGCCAGTCACAAAGTGACGATTTACTATGGTGCACTCGATCTTACTCAGTCAGACAATTGTGTAGTTTGGGTTGGGACCAAAATCCGCCGCGCCATAAAGGTCACATCGTCATTTACATCCCCTCGGAGAGGGGAACACCCTTGATTAATTGCCGGGAATAAGGGCTCTACGGTCGAAAGAACTACTAATTAATGCAAGAAGAAAGGGACGGTTGAACTATGCTGAAAACCCGAATCGGGGTATAAACATTCAGATTATGTCGGTCACTGGTGGACCATTCTGTGTCCGGACAAGGGTCCGTGTAAGAAAATAAGACGGTGACGGGAACAAACCCGAGGAATGTCTGCCAGGAGATGGAAATTTTGATACCAAGATGGGATCAGATCTCGATGCCAAGGAGGGATGACTTTGGTGATATATTGGCCCAGAGCAAGGTCGAGCAACAACCATGATGGGGGAGTAAATCTCGAGGGTGAAACCCGACCTACGAGGGCGTCATTAATATTCCCGAGCCCGGGGTCCGAGGGAGACGGAAGCCATATCATTTTGCTCATTAATGTTATTTACTTATTATCATCATCATTCACTTATTATCATTATTATTTTTTTGTTGATCTTTCTTTTATTACCCATGGGCTATGGACTCTTCTCCCACTTATTATTATTATTATTATTATTTTATTACTATTTTTTTATTATGACCTTTTTATCATTATCATTATACAATTTTTTCCTTTTTTTATCATTATTATGTCCCTTTTTATGGTGTGGCATTTTGAATGCAGAGTGTGCCGGGATAGGGGTGTTGGAGAGTGTACCGGGCAAGGGGGCGTTTAGGTGAGAAGGGCTAACAAGGTGTGCCGGTTGGACGGGCTAAAGAGTGGGTGGTGTGTCGGCCGAGGCTAAGGGCACTGGTGGGGTGACGGCCAAACCAGGCTGGGAAATGCTCTTGGCTAAAGGATAGGCTCAAGGTGTTGAGCAAAGAGTGGCACAGGTTCAATCTGTCCCAAGGGGGGAGACAAGCGGTGCTAAGAGGGACTTCCCTTGCTAGACCGATTGGGAAATTTTGGGAGCAAAACTCGTGGAGGATGACGCTGTTGTAGGGACTAGTAGGAGGAGACCAGCCCTATACTATCAAGCATGAAAAACCACCTATCGGGCTAGACAGGCCAGTGTCATGGAGAACAAGTAAAACGAAGAGCTAAAAGACTGGGGGGAGCGAAGGAAAGACTAACCAAAACAACAAGAAGCAAACAAAAGATATTTCATTCATAGAGAATACGGTGACAAAAGATCATGACTAAAGGGCCAAATACACTGCCTCCAAACGGAGTGGGGGGGGGGGACAAAGAAGAGAAAAGAAAAGAAAATAGCTGGAGAGAGGGGGCTGGAACGAGGAGGGTAACAGTCCCCTTCCCTATTCCTTCCTCTCCCACTACATTCAGCACGATCTCTCCCTCTCTTCTCACTATCCTCTACCTTCTTCTTCCCTTCTTTCTATGTACATTCTTCTCTCTTGGCGCTGCTCACTGTCTCCACTCTCTGTGTTTCCACCTACGTGTTCTTCTCGCACCATGTTGTCTTCTTCGTGAGGGGTTCTTATAGGTCCGACGTTGACGGGGGGACCTCATGATGGCACCTCCATCCGAGGTTGACTCCGGTCCCATCCTTGTCAGCTCGAAGTTCTCATGGCCGAATCAGGAGATGACACCACGGTGAAGTATTAGCTGGCGTTGAGGTGGCCGAGCTGCGCGCCAAGGGCCCCGCCTAATTACCATTGTGTCTTCTGCCGGTTTGTGCCGGTCCGGAGGTTGCAACGCTGTGCCGGGCGCGGGGGGATTAACGCTGCACCGGGTAGATCGTTTGGCAGGGTGTGCCGCTGGGAGGGCCTGGTGGCTGTGCCGTTGGAGTGGGCTCGCGACTGTGCCGTTGAAAGGGCATTGATGGTGTGCGGCTGGAGGGCAACAACAGTGTGCCGTTGAAGGGGCACGAAGGGGTGTACCGTTGGAGAGGCACCTGTAGGTGTGCCGGTGGAAGGCATAGAGTGTGCCGTTGGGGGACACTTGGAGTGTGCCACTGGAGGCATCAGAGCAGTGTGCCGTTAGAGGCACTTCAGGGGTGTGCCGCTGGGGCTTTCAGAGCAGTGTGCCGCTGAAAGGCACAGGGTGTGCCGTTTGAAAGGGGCTTTTATCTTTGCTTCAGGGACTTATAATTGTGTACTCCTTGAGACATTCCTCACCACTAGGGACCCGAGGGTGGGCCCATAGCAATGTATAAATTCAGGGGGGTGTCCTGTGCTTTCTTTGTCGTTTAATGCGCCCGTGCAAATGTGAGGATTTTTCGGACGGTAGTATTCTTCGGAGCGTTGGATGGCCAGTTTCTCTGAGTCTTCACTCTTTAGCTCTAACGCCAATGCGGGACCCAGGTGGGACATATGGATGTGTAATTTTACATGTCCACATGTGCCAGAGATGTTTCTATTTTTGATACCTATGGTGTTTTTTCAGTGTGAAAAGACAGGAGCAGATCCTTTGACTTCGTATGTTTCTTAAGAAATAAGGAGATCTTCCTTAAAGCTAACGTCATTTCCTATGATGCCCTTTCTTCATAGGCCGGTCATTCTTGCAGAAGGTATTTGTTTAGTCAATGACAAGATAAAGTCTGGAAGTGCTACATAGAGTATATATTCCTTCTTTTTGCTCGTCTTGATCTATATTTGTACTGTTGTTTTTGTCATTGTCCTTCATGTCTGCATCTTCCTGAAAATAGACTAAGAAGACTGACTTTTTCAGGTCTTTAGACAAGTGTATGTCACGGAAAAGGAAATAGAGTTTTCGTGTTCTTTCTCATATTACGTGGGTAGCAATAAATGTCTGCACGACTGTATTAATTGCATTTGAAATTTGAATATTGTTGTGATAGTCGCCAGATCATTTGCGATAGTCAATTAAGAGTGAAATTTCATTTGTATAAACGACTAAGCTATATTTGACATAGTCTTTATCCTGCAGCTTTCACAGATATTATGATAATTTAGGCGATAGCCTTTGAGATAGATGATAATTCATGCGACTATGTGACAGTTTAAGTTATATGTAGATAGTCGAAAGCAAGATTAGATAGTTGCTACTACAGTTTGACTATAGCTGAAGAAGGATAGCTGATGTTATGTTTGACTATGTTGTGGACTTTATGCAGATAGGCGATCTTTAGATAGGCGATAGGACTGCACCTATGTTAGTTGTTTGTGCGTCTAAGTCTGCTACTATGTAGACTACTTTTGCGCCTATGTGAACTTACCTTGTGTTCTAGCGACTATCTGAGTTTAGTGCGCCTATGTTGCTTCAAGTGCGCCTAAACCTGCAACTATATAAAGTTAGCTTCTGCAACTATGTGTTGTGCCTATGTTTTCTATCTTCGCCTATGTCACTTAGCTTTTAAGCTTACGCCTAAGTGAACTTAGCTCTTTGTTCCATCGACTAAGTGCAGATAGCTCTAGATCTAAATGACTAAGTGATGTTTGCTGTGCCTATGTCACTTAGCTTCTAAGCTTGTGCCTAAGTGAACTTAGCTTCATTTATGCAGCCCCTAAGTCTGTTCCAGCGACTATGTGAGTTACGTGCGACTTTGCTGACTTTTGTAGCGCTTATGTTAACTGACATAGCTTGTACTTTTAGCGCTTATGTCACTTAGCTAAATTTGTTCGCCTATATTTGAAAAGTCTTGCAACTATATTATACTTAGAAGGATTTCAACTTTCTTCAATATTAGAAGGCTTTGTTCATGAAGACTTTTGTTGCTTTCAGATTTTTGACCCTAAGGATTTGTTCTTATTAAAATAATCCACAGTTTTATCCATCAAGACTATTCCAAGGTTTTGTTATCATCAAGATTAACCCTAAGATTTTGTAATCACCAAAATTAATATAATTAAGTTAACAATAAGATTTCAGCACAACATTCATTGACTAACTTAATATGAGGAGTCATCCCAACAATCTCCCTCTTTTTGGTGATGACAAAATCTTGAATGATCTTCTTGAAAACTTGATGACTAAGTTCTTTAAATTGTTGTTTCATGATACCAGTATAAGTTCTTGAAATTGTTTTTCATTATACCACTACAAACATTTTGATTCCACTGCAAATGTTTTTTAAGTGAATTATTTCTCCCCTTATTTGTTATTTTCAGGTATCCCTTTCTGGTATCCCCCTTTTATATTTTCACTACTATTCTCTCTCTTCCTTACTTCATGTAACGACGCAGAATCTGGATACCGGGAAGAACCCAATACCATTTGAATCCTGGTCTGCCACTCACGAGTCGAGGGCTCAGAAGGGCTATTTGGTTGGTGTGGAGTGTACAAGAAGCTAAAATAATTGCAGGAATCTAAAATGCACAATATACATAATATAGAAATAAATAACTACATAAATAACAGCTATACGGTCCAGAATATTCAAGTTCGATAACAAGTACAGTTAACTAAAAGAAAGTACAAGACAATGAGACATATCAAATCTCTGACAAACTGGTAGCTAAATCTGACTATTGGCACCACGAGGAGGCCCAGAAGCACTACGCGTAAGTCGCACCTTTTCTGAAAAATAAAGGGGTGAACCTCATCTCATTAGCTTAATAGGGGTCCCGCGGATTCCTCACCCAAACACACAACAACGAGAGGAGTGACAACATTAACAACGATAGTAAAACAATAATAACAACAATGGCAATAATAATAACAAATAACAGTAACAACAAGAGTATCGGTATGGTGCCAAGCTACTCCTACGAATAACCAAAAAACCTTAACCCTACTGTTAAAACCCGTGTTACGACCACCTGGTCAAGAACTGCTATCTCTGTCCACAGGAGATCTACGGCCTCATCACTAGAAAGATCACGACCTCTCTCTCTCAGAGAGAAGACCCCAACACCGCTATCGAGTAACTACGGCCTCGCTACCGTGGGGTCGCTATCACATTCGTCGGAAGGGCCCATGACAACGCTGTCGGTAAGCTCACCCTCAGTCTGGCCTAATCTATCTCTGATCATATGTATACGTCTCACGTACACACCCACACCTTGTCCTCGAGTGGGGCATGAGACATACACGCACACCGCTCCCTGGGACTGGCTAGGATCCGTGTCTCTGTGCTCAACAGCACGGCTGTGTCCTGCAACCTGACAAGGGGTACACGCCCCTACGTCCACCAGTGACATACACTTGTCCTAACAAAGACGCCCAACGCTCTAGGCTGTCCTTGCCTCTGCTAAACGAGCGTTACGCACACTACGCTATCCTCATCTTGTCCGTCCACGATATGCCACTAGGCTGTCCTTGCCTAGGACTATCCACGATATACCTCCAGGCAATCCTCGCCAGAAACTTTCATGATACATAGCCTATCCTTCCCTAAACCACCGTAAAACATGGCACGACACTCCCAAGTACAGAGAAACCATCTAAGGCCAGATGATGGAAACTAACGAATGCTAGCCTACTAAACTCACACAGGAATGGCCCTCAACAGCCACACGATGTCGGATAGGAATAACCCTCCATGGCACTCGAATACGTGGGAATACCCTTCGCAAGGATCGAAATCATCGGGACACATAAATTCACAAGGGCATAATTTACAAGGACAAGTGTGTAATATCCCGGAGCCTTCAAATCCTTCTTCTCGGGTCCCAGATTTATTTTCTCAGAGAATTTGTTCTCATTATGCCCAGAATTATTTTTTAGGACATCTTTCGGGTTCGGATCCGTGCGTTTCGGATCAGTTTCGGAGGTCCCGGAACGTGTTCCACGGTTTCCACGTGTTTTTCTCCGACAAACTACGGAACCCCGTAGCGGGCGAATCGAGTCGTTCACCTACTCCGGGATGGTACCGGTGCGACCGACGTGTTTCGAGGATCAAGGAAATGTGTTTTTCTATTTTTTCCATATTTTTCAAAAAATCTGGATTTTCTATATAAACCCCATTTCTTTTTCTTTTTCTTCCTATTCTTCTTTTTTCTTCTTCTTCTTCCTCCTTCTCTCCCATGACCGCGCGCCCCCTCTCCTTCCTCTTCTTCCTCTGGCGTGCTTGCGGCGGCGCCTCCCACCGGCTGCAGACGGCGGCCAGGTGACGGTGTGGCGGCGACAAGGCGATCGTGGCGACGTGTGGCTCGTGGGAGATCGTGAAGGTTCAGGAGTTCTAAAAGCGTTCTTCGTCGATCGGTGGCGATCCGGTGTGTCTCGAGCGGCCACGAGGTAGGGTGACGAATCCCTAGCTCGGCATCTACCTTCCCCATGATTTCTATGCTGACGGGAGGTCGAGAGGGGTTTATTTCGCGTCAGGAAGGGAAAACCATGCTTTGGGGATTGAGGGCCGATCTAGTGATTTATCGCGTTAATCGGTGGTTTGAGGGCACCATTGGGCACCTAGGATCATGGGGACAAGTTCCCCCCTTGTTTCCCCATCACCTGGGGGTGATTGGGGCGTGGAATGGTGAATCCCACTGTGGTTCTCCATTCTCGGGTTGCCAGAATAGAAACGGTCCTAACAGGAGCCGTTTCTATGCCTACGCAGCCTAGAGGTCGACCGCTGTTGGCACTGGCTTATTTTCTCGAATTATTCGAGGATTAAGCATAAGGAAATACTCCCTAAATGGAGCAAAATGGCACATCGTCAAAGTTGCTCTACCAGTCGAGTTGTGCTCAGAAATCGAGACGCATCACCGGGTCAAGCGGCGCAACATAACAACCGGGCATCGGCCCCGAGCAAATGGTACTATGCCAGCCAGTTTCTCGACAACCGGGTCGATTTCGAGATTCGGGACAACCTGCCGTACCTTACGGCACTCTTTGAAGATTCGGGGATCACCCCCAGACACCCTGCATACGGTATTATACCGCCGACGCTTCAACAACCGGGTTAACTCGGGGCTCAGAACAGCCTGCCGCATCATACGATTCTTCGCCAAGGAGCGAGGGTCACCCTGACCACCAGACAAACGGCATCATCATGTCGACGCCCCAGTCACCGGGCCCAAGCAAGGGTCCTAACCAGCTATCCGCGACCCGTGGCAACATCAGCAATCGATCGGGCCCACCCCCGATCACTCAGTTTGCGGGTTTACCCGCGTTCAACACAGCTACCCGAGCCGACCCGGGGGCGCCCTGACTAGAAGCCATGCCACGTGGCACCCAGCAATGAGGTCGGGGTCTACCCTCGAGTCGCCACCCTCCAGCCCTCTGAAGTCAGAGGAAAACCCATCTGGGCCAACCACAAGCTTCAGAAGCTCACAACAACCTTATACTGTCCACACACGCGTGTTGGGAGTTTCCCCGAGCACCTGGTAGGCGCGTATGCTCCAGCCACTCTACAGGAAGTCGGAGCTCGACTCAGGACCCCTAGTCAACCCTCAGTCAAACCCCAGTCAGATCCTCAGTCAAACCCCCAGTCAACCCTCAGTAAAACCCCAGTCAACCCCCAGTCAACCCTCAGGTAAACTCTCAATCACCCCCAGTCAAACCCTTAGTCAACCCTCAGTCGAACCTCAGTTAACCCCCAGTCAGACCCTCAGTCAACCCTTAGTCAACCCACAGTCAAACCCTCAATCAAATCACAGTCAAACCCTCAGTCAACCCTCAGTCAAACCCTCAATCAACCCTCAGTCAAACCCTCAGTCAGCCCTCAGTCAAACCCCAGTCAAACCCTCAGTCAATCCCAGTCTAACCCTCAGTCAAATCCCAGTCTGACCCTCAGTCAAACCGCGGTCAGACCCGCTGTAAACCCCCGGTCAAACCCGCCTAAACCCCCTTGGGGAGGGGGTTTAGGCGGACCAGCCTGGGCCCCCAGGCTGGTCCGCCTAAACCCCCCCCCCCCCCCATGGGGGGGGGGGGGGGTTTACGCGGACCATCTCACCCCCCCTGGCTAGCCCGCGTAAACCCCCCATTCAATTAAAAAAATTTAATTTTTTATAAACAAAAAAGCGAAAAGAACTAGCCCACCTAAACCCCCATCCAAGGGGGGTTTACGCGGACCAGCTCAGGCCCCCTAGCTGGTCTGTGTAAACCCCTTCCCCTCTCCCTCTCTCAGCCCATAACCCAAGCACTATTCACTTAGGTTTACGCGGACCAGCTCACCCCCCTTAGTTGGTCCGCGTAAACCCCCTGTGACCCTTCACCTTCCACTATAAAAGCCCCCCGTTGGGAGCCCAAAGGGCATGGATGAAGCACCAAATGCATCAAGCGCCTAAGGAGCTTAGCCCCAGACAACAAGGGCGCGCTAAGGAGAATTGTGTGTGTTTGCTAGGCTCACGTCGAGGGCATGCCGCATATGCATCCCTCATACGGCGTCTAGCCCAAACACTCACCTCCGGCCCTCCTGTTGTGACATGTCATCTCGATAATCATGCATGACCCCAACTTTTACTTGGTGAAAGCACTCTGCCCGAGTCCTATCTCGATACCCGTGCATGACCCTGATGTCGCTTCGTAAGAGCGCCATGCACAGTCCCTGCCTCAATGATCTTGCACCATCAAACATTGCTCAATCGAGGCACCCTGCTCGATATCTGCCTCGACATTCGTGCACGACGCAGACGTGGCTTGAAGAGAGAATCCTACCCAGTCTCTGTCCCAATGGTCGCACACCATCAGACATGGCTCGATCGAGGCACCCAGCCGGGTACGCTGCCTCGACAAGCATGCCCTCAGCACTGTCACTTGGACAATGGGCATACTTCACAAGTCACGACGCAAGATGAAGTGTCAGGCCCCTACCTCCGCAAATGGGCCCCGAGCACGACCACCGAGGTCTCACGGCGCCCAGCTCACTCAGTCACAACGGGCCCCGGGCACCCGACTGTCAATAACTCAGTCACAACGGTGCCCCCTGCACCCGACTGTCAATAACTCAGTCACAACGGTGCCCCCGACACCAGTCTGTCAATAACTCAGTCACAACGGTGCCCCCGGCACCCGACTGCCAGCTACTCCAGTCACATCGGGGCCCGCGGCACCCGATCACTCAACAACTCCAGCCACAACGGTGCCGGGGGACACCCGATCACCCAACAACTCCCGTCACAGCGGTGCCCCTGGCACCCGATTGCCAACAACTCTAGTCACAACGGTGCCCCCAGCACCCGACTGCCAACAACTCCAGTCACAACGGTGCCCCCGGCACCCGACTGCCAGCTACTCCAGTCACATCGGGGCCCGCGGCACCCGACCGCCCAACTGCTCCAGCACAACGGTGCCTACGGCACTCCTACTGCCCCAACCTCAACACTGTCTCATGTCGGGAGCACATTGCGACGCCTCTCGAGCCCCATCCTGTTGAGTCACAGGTCCTCTGACGGACGCCACATACAAATGCGGAAATACCCGCACAATAACGCAATGACCCGGGGACCGTCATGAATGACGGAATTGTCCCGTGGCTTGCAAGCAATTGTAATCGGGCTCTCATGCCCCCATATAAATGCCTTTCATGGCATATAAGTCGTGTAATCCAGTCAGGGAGCGGATCCCCCTCCTCGCCGGAACCAGTCTCTCTGCCCCCAGTTATCCCTGTTGTGTTACTGTTGCCCTGTCGCTGTTGCACGGACTAAACCCTCCCGATGTTGCAGCTACCAAGGTCCCTGACTCTCTCTTTGGTAGAAGAAACAAAGGTATTCGGATTCAATCCGATGTAAAATAAATACCGATTACTTGCGATCGGTGGGGAAAGACGTCCAGTACATGAATCCCCATAATCGCCTGCGCACTTGCACCCGTGGAACCCCTTCTATCCACGTGTCGCCCTATCTCTCGAGCCACGTGCCGCATCCTGGCGACGCTTCCCCGGTCAATCCTCGGTTCCAAGGTGATTGTCGAGAGATCGACTAGCACGCCCGCATTCCACCCAGCCATCCCTGTCCCAGTCTCCCAGAATGATGAACCATACGCCATCCCTTCCAGTGCGTTCCTATCATTCTCCCTGCCTTCTTCTCAATACCCCCGGAATCCCCGTGTGCCCAGTCAACCTATCTCGACCTTCCGTAAAAGGCGAGTGTACACCCCCATCGCGAGGACAAAATGACAAGTGACTCCCCGCGGTCGCAAACAAGGATGGCACGCCCGGTGGGACGTCTCCTACCTTTCTTCTTTCTGCCGAAGAAGAGTCACACATGTCAAGTGTATGCCGCAATGCCCTCACCTTTTCTTATCGGAGAGGAAGAGGAGGGCCCCTGTCCAGAATGCAGCATGCGACTGTTCGCGACCCTTTTTTTCTTTCGTTTCGCCTTTTCGTTCGCGTATCGATCAACCAATTAACTAACTTGTAGTCAACTGACTGATTGACGACGCGGGCATGCCAGTCACATGCGTGACGATTCTATTGTGCGCTCATTCTGACCCATGTCGGGCGAATGTGAGGTTCGGTCGGGACCAGCAGTCCGCCATACCATAAAGGCTATGGCGTTAATTACATCCCCCACGAGGAGGGAACACCTTTGATTAATTGCCGAGATAGCGAGCTGTCGAAGCCGGATTAAAAAGAGCTACATGATGATCATGACGAAGACATGCAGGATGCATATGTTTATGGAATTATGGACCCTCGGTACATGGCGGAGGACGTGGTAATGAAGATATGATGGCAATATAATTCGGGCTCGCTTGGCCCCTCCCTTATTCAATTTATTATCCATTATGATTTATTAACGCCAACCCCGAGGGACGAGGTCCACTCGGGGGGGCTAGTGAGCGATTAAAGCAACAAGAGGCTTCAAAACCGGCGTGACCCTGCAATAGGTAGCTTATACGGCGCGAAGAAACGTAGGTATAGATGTTAATACGGCGCGGTGAAACGTAGGTATAGATGTTAATACGGCGCGGTGACCATGCGTGTTTAAACGGCGCGCAAGGGCTTGGGGGCGCGCCGGCTTAGGGCGCGCCGGAAAGGCGCAAAGGAAAAAAAAATGGAAATGAGTCTAACGTTAATCCGGCGCGGGGGGGTACCGCGCCGGATTAGGGCGCGCCGGCTAAGGCCGCGCCGTTCAACCCACTCTTTCTATGAATTTTGCAATTATTGAGTTTGTTAAATTTTGGGTGAGGATTCTGAAGTTATTTGGGGCCAATTGCTTATTGAATTGAAGTCCAGGACCCCGAAGGACGGTGTGATTAAGCCAGTGCGAGGTTCCTACTCGAGCACCGGGATAATTAGGTCCAGAACGAGCGTTTCATTATAGATTACTCAATCTTAATCTGTCCAAAATTGGACAGCATCTCCCCTGAACCTGAAGAGTTGCAGGGGAGAAGCGGGGTCATGCTCACTAATGGAGCAAGCCCCTAAACCGCCGGTCTGCACAGTGACAGCCAGCAAGATCCCATCAGATAGGATACCCCGAGGACTAGCCTACAAGGGGCACCAATACTCCGTGGGTGAGAATAGAAGGACGGGGCCATTGATGACGGGAACAACCCACAGATCATGGCACAACCGCTGAAGGGACCGACCGTTAGGAGAGTGGGGCTCCGAGGGCTAGCCTACGAGGAGCGTACATCCCTTAACCTCGATTGGGTCTTAGATTATCGGGGCTGAGCTCGTTGAGCTAGGACCCCCTGTTGTTGTCTGCTGTGGGCTTGGGAAGCATCTACCACCGAGAGGTAGAGTTCTCAGTTGCCCAGCAATTCCGTGAAGCCATGGGGGAATATCCCCCTCCCCGGGTGGTTAAAGCAGGATGAGAGAATCTCGGACTGGTTCGAACGACCATGATTCAGAGGAGGAATAAAGGCCCGGGTGAAACGGGTCAACCGTAGAAGCATAGACTCAAACAGGTAGGACGCAGCATTCAGGGGGATGCATCCGGCCATCCCGACGGTGACTCCCACCTTGCGAATAGTCAATAGCACAAAGGGAGGAATTAATGGGGGGGGAGACTTTCGATACAGCAGCAGGAAGAGGCATGCGCATAAGCACAGCTCTGTCCATGAAGGGGGACACAGAGGTCCATAAATCAAAGCCGAACACGATCGATTAGAAGGACCCGGGGAGGGGTCGTTTCTGTAGCCCTCGGTGCTTTGGGGCATGGTCGGTACTTCGAGGAAACCGGAACCAAAGGACATGCACGAAAGAACTCAAAACCACATCGACATAGATAGAGAAGAGGATAGAAGTTCTGAGCATTCATCCGACCTCGCGGCCCGGACGTTGATATACATATTGCCATCCTAGAAACGGGAATGGCCTCTCATTTATACATTAAGAATCCCGGCGCCAGCATCATTGCTTGGTCGCCGTTCATCATTCACGGGAGAATACACAGTAGTAGAGAAGAAATCACAGAGGAGGGGAGGGGTCGGCTCATATCATTGCCATCCCTCCCCTCTCTGCTTACAAATGGTGGACGGAAACCCGCGAGAGAGAAGAACCTACGGAAGATCGAGGAAGACAGGCACTGGCGCCCACCTGCTTTAAAAAAAAATAGAGTATCGGCCCCCTCCTTCTTCTCCGGCTCCGGAAGGCTTCGATCGGAACAGGGGAAGGCGGCCGCCGAAGAACACTGGGATAGAACTCCTTTTCCCTCGGAAAGCTCTCTCCCCCTTTTCTTTCTTTCTTCCCGGCCTCTTTTTTCTTAAATCGAACCTCCCTCTATATATAACAGGTTGGAGGCTCTTCATCCGGCGTGAGCTTTTGGCGCGCCGGGGAAGTCTTCATCAACTTATCGCGCCGGTTCAAGGTGCCATTCGATAGGGTAACTGGCGCGCCGGGAAGAGGGCTGAAGGTAGGGGCGCGCCGGGGATAAGGAATGGAGATAAGAGGCGCGCCGGGATAAAGGCATTGAGTAAGGGGCGCGCCGGTTTAAGGCGCGCCGGACTAATGCCCCTCGTACGCTTGAGCCAGTCGATGAACTCGGGGCCATCGTGAACATGTACTCTGCCACTGCTCACTAAGACTTCGACGATATGATCTGTCGAAGCTCCTAGATTGGCGTACGGCCATTCTCGAGGTTCTGGATAGCTTCATCTCGATCGTACGGGCTTTCTACCGGCACGGCCCTCGGCTCTATGCTCCATGCTGTTGGTCCGGCCTGGCTCGTACTCAGAGCTTTCTAGGAGGTTAGATAGCCGGGAGATAGTTCCGCCTGAGCCGGGCGATCATTCGGCCACCAGTGGGCCCATCTTGACGGGAAGCCGTGCCCATGCCGGATGATCGGGATCTTCCGCCGTCAGAGCTTTCGGTTCTCCGTTTCGGGAAGCCGGGGGGACTCCTTTATCCTCGGGAGAGCCTTTCATGAGGTGGGTAGCCACCGGGTAGACCGTCGACCTTGGTCGGACAACGGGTGTAGTGGATGCAGCACGACAAAGTCGATGCCGATTCATTGGGCAGGCTTGGTCGCACCGCCGGTTGGTTGTTGGATTCGTCTCGGCTCTCCTGAGGTGAAGTCCCCGTATCCATACGGAGTGACTCGAGGCTCTGGCAGCTTGAGAAGTCTTCAATATGTTGATCTTCATCGGCTTCCGTACTTCGGTGGGCCGGGTCATTCGTCCTTATGGCTTGGTTGCCGACGATCATATTTTAGGTGCCAACAAATGCCCCCCAGACGTGGGTGTTGCGAGCAAGGCACGAGTGCAGCAAGGCCGACGGATGAATTTCATCCGGACTGGCCCCTTCCTTGATTGGCGGGTGCCTGGGATGGCCCTTAATTTGGCACGGGCGTTGACCCGGCACCGTTTGGATGTTAGTACGGCGCCGTTTAGGCGTTGATACGACGAGGGTAAGTCCCTCGGGCCTTTGACCCGGCGCGGTCCCGGGCGATTCGGCCATGAAGCCGGCGCGGCCTTGGCACCTTGGGGGTAGTTGGCCCGGCGCGCCTTTTCCCGGCGCGCATTCTCTTAAGGGGTTTTTAACCCGGCGCGCTAAATAGCGCGCCGGTTTTAACAAGGGGGACTCCCCCTATTTATCTCCTTCTTCCTCATTTTTTCCTTCATCGCCTCCTCATTTGTGAAAAAACTTTCTCTCTCTTCTCCTTCTTCTCCCCTTCTGGCGCCGAGAGCGGCGATTTTTCCTTCGGGTGAGTGGAGATGCTGTCCCTTTGGGTCTCGAAACCCATTCTTTGGACCCCGGGAGGCTTCTAGCAGGGCTTGCCCTCGGAGCTATTCCCCGGGTGTTCCTCTGGCCTCGGTGTAATGCCGATGGCTGTCTTTTAGGGACCGTTCCTCAGTGGACGCGTTCCCGCTTTTCTTCGGCAATTCCCCGTGCTGGGGAGACTCTGCCGAAATTTTGTCAGAAGTTTGCCTTTGATTAGCCGTTTCCTGACGTTGTTTTTGTTTGATATGCTCTTTTCGCAGCTGTTATGGCATCCAGCTCTTCCTCTCGTGCCGTGGTGACATGGGAGAATGTTAATTCTCTCGACTGGGGTCACGGTCAGGTGGCCGTAGTTGCGGAGTCCTCGGATTCGGAGACGGACACCGTAGACACCGGTCGTCTCCTTATCCTCGGGGGCGACTCCTTTCATTATAATAGAGAAGACGTGATCAGGAAGGATCATCCCAAGGACAAACACCTGATGTCCCTTCTTCGGCGTTTCAACCTTCAGGGGAAGCGGGACGTGTTTGCCGTGCGGAAGGTCGAGCAGGCTCTGCTGGTGGAGAGAGACAGCTTGGCCGAATGCGTAACGCGGGGAAGACCCATCTATCTCCCTGGGGAGGTCAGGAAGTGGAGCGTTGTGCTGGGGCTGCAAGACCTGGCTCCGTCAGACGGACTGTTGACCAGAGCTCCTGAATTTGTGCCTGCTCGGTGGAATGACTCCGCGGGCAGGGTAGATCGGGAGAAGCCGATCTTTGGCTTATTCCTTGCCCCGTTGAGGTGGGGATATAGAGATGAGTCATTTTTGCTGGATTGCTTGGCGATTCGCTTCAAGCACCAGATCTCCGTGGGATGGTTTGCTGAGTTGAAAGTCACAGATGCCCACGCATTCAGGCCCGGAGCAGTGGAATTCACAGACTATGTGCTGCATCACTATGCTCCTCTTTTGACCAGAGCTGGTGTTTATCACAGCGTATATGCTTCAAGGTATCGGTATCCGATTTCCCGAGGCTTGTGCTGCGGCATGATCGAGGTGTTTTGCCCCGAATACAACACCTTCTATACTTCAGAGGGGGAGACCTCTTTAGACTTGTGGAGTCTATCCCAGCTCAGCGGCCTGCCCATTGATGGAGAGCCGTATGAGGAAGTTTGTTGGCCCGACTGGTTGAAGGACCAGACCGACGGTGACGGTCGGTATATGGCGGGCTACGCCTATCGATATCTAATGAAGGCGTATCGCACCCTCTTTCATTCGTCGCACGACACGAGAGAAGCTCGAAAGCCGGGCGAGAAACGAAGAGTGCGGATGGGCGCTTGGCTTCAGTATTTCTTCCAGGGGAAGACCAAGTATGAAGATTTTCCTCCGATAGCACCGGTGGCCCAGAAGCGGAAGAAGAGGGTACGACGCCAGGCCGCTTCGTCATCTTCTTCGAGAGGAGGGCAGGGGGAAAACCCAAACCCTACTGGCGTTGATGCAGTGACTCACTGTGCTGCATATTTGGTTTATTGGCTTTGTTCCTTTGCTCTCCCTCAAGGTGACGAGAGCGTGATCAGGGCGGAAGCCATATATCCGGCCTGTCTTATGGCTTGGGGTACCAAGCTGTCTCTTTGCCCAGTGGCCCTGTGCCTCATTTACAAGATGTTGGGAGATTTGCACAAAACGCGCCTCCCCAGAAGCCTTCGGACGGTTGGTCCGTTACATTTCTTTAATGCTTGGGTCTGCACCCTGTTCCCGGAGGCAGCTCCTCGGGCATTACAAGCGGTTCCTCTGGTCCCGCGCATGATAGAGTTTGCAAGTGCCGAGCCATCATTGCTAATGGAGCAACTTTATGCTATTCGGGGTAAATTGACCCGTCTTCCCGTGGATTCGCCCGGGGTTCTTCATTTCTGGAGCTTAGCTGCTCACTCGAGCCCATTGACGAATAGGACGAGACAGTGCAAACTCTTTGAAACTGAGGAGTACATCCATCCGATTTCCCAGGCCAATTGTACCAGGCCTATTCTGGAGCCGGAGTTGGTTGATTGGGCACTGGCCATAAGGCCTAGTGTCCTCGTCTTTCGCAAGAGCGGCATTCTGTGGTTGGAGCCGTATTACCCGTTCCGTTTCAGTCGGAACTTCGGCTATGACCAGCAGATTCCACATTCCTATTCGCAATTTGCACTGCCCAACAGGCACAGGGCCGGGCAAACGTCCAATGACGACGCCCGGATATGGTGGGACTTTTTCCATCGTCGCGAAGACGTTTCTTTCCGGGTGCCCGCCCCCGCACGGTTCCCTCGCGTCACGCCTGAATACATCAAGTGGTGGAACGCGCGGACGGGATTTTACAGGACCTCCCGGAGAGAGTGCTGGGCCGTGGCGGAGCACAGGTTCTTAGCTTCCCAACCGGAGCCAGTTCTTGATATTGATGCTTCTTATTTGAAGAAGTTGAAATCTTGGACTAATACGGATGTGAAGGCCTATCTAGAGGCCCGCAAGCTCGTAAAAAGCCGCAGGACGAAAGTTGAGCTGAAGTTGCCCCCGATCAACAAGGATGACTATGTGAAGACCCTTCGGGGTTTATGCCGGGTGAGCAGTGAGAGGGTGATTCTCCAGCAACTCCCTTTGCCGGTAGAAGAGCCCATCGCGGCCGTGGCAGACTGGCGTCCCGAGGTAGACAGGTTGTATCCCTACCGGGCTTTCATTCGCAAAGAGGACAGGCGGGCTGATTTGTATGCCAACACCCCTTGGCTGTTTGCGCTCCTTCGGTCTCACGGCCTCTCGGTGGGTAGCCCCGGCGAAGCCATACTGGACCATCCTCTTCAAATCTCCTTCAAATACGCAGACAGGTGGGGGCTGGACCATCTGAGTCTGTATTACCTGCTATCCTCCCGTGGCCATGAGGACCTGGCACTGTTGGCTGAGCCGAGCGAGAAGATCGGGGATCTATGCTGGCTTATTCGCGAGGCGGCTTCGAGGGACAAGACGCCCTCGCTGTTTTATTGGCCTCTCTTCCCCTTTTATACGGGACCGGCAAGTACGTTCCATCTCTTCCTTCAGGCCCTTCGGCCAGCCTCTTCTTTTTATTGTGGTTGTGTCATTCTCACCCTTGTGCGTATGCAGTCCGACCGACTTCGGAGGAGACTCGGCACTTCAGGGAATTGATCATAAAGGCCCAAAAGCCGACATATTTTGAAGTTCCTGAGCCGGCGCCGACCACGACGCCATTGCCTCCTGGGGATTCGAGGAAGAGGACCAGGTCCCAACTGCGAGAGGCCGTCGGGAAGGCGAAAGCGGCGGTGACCCGGGTGACACGGGCACGCCGGAAGAAAGCTGCGGAGCAGACATCGACAACCGACCTTCCTCCCGTTGTATCTTTCGAAGAATTTGAGGCTTCTCGCGCACAAGGGCCAGAGGCCGAAGGTAGGCTCTTCTTTTCTTCAAAGTGCATTAGCTTGTCTTGACTGCTTGGGGCGGCCCATGCTGACAGTCACTGATACAGCTGCTGGGGTCGTCGGTCCCGAGGCGACGGTGGATGTAGAGGCTGGGGACGGGGCAGAGGAAATCCTTGTTGTTCCCATAGAAAGGGATCTGCCCTCCCCCACACCCCAGCGGGAGATGGAAGGTAATCCACAGTTTAGTTGCGATAGCAACGTAAATCTTTGTATCTTCAGTCGTCCTGACCCTGTTTTGCTGTGAATTTGTAGTCGATATACAACCATCATTGCTTCCGGGCTCGGAGAGCGTAGAGGAGGTGATCCCCTCGGGGCAGGGAGAACCCGCCCCTGAGGTATCATTTATTGCTGCCCCTGGTGCGGAGAGCACTGGGGGAGTTCCTGCCGAGGGCGATGCTCCTGCTGGCGAGGCTCCTGCTCCGTCGGTGGAGCATCCCAAGAGAGCAGAGGGATCCTCTTCCTCTGAGCGTGTAGACTATGGTGGCGGCTCCAGTGACGAGGAGTCACCGCTGCTTGATTTTGAGACCGACGATGCTGGGGTGTCCTCGGCCTACGAGAGCGACTATTTGACTTTCAGCCCGGCCCGGTTATCATGGGGCGGTCCTGTGCCGTCATTATCGCTTACGAGTGAGGGAGTTGGCGCTGGGGAAGCAGCTCTTAAAGAGTTGAGCTTAGTCCCGGCCGAGGTAAGGACCTATCCAGGGTCAATACTTGCCATGCTTCTTTCCTCCTCCTTTTAGCCAGGCTTTTAAGTGTATATATCTCTGATGCAGACTGAGGTGGCGCTACCGACTATGACGGTGCAAATACCACTCCCGGCCCTGGGAACAGGGCAGGCGACTTTCCCGTCCGTCCTGCGGCCCATCGCATTGCGGTACCCAAAGGATCATGCAGCAGCAATGGTTCCAGTTGGTCCCGGAGCGCTCGTGGAGGTTGATAGTTCGGCGATAGCCGGAGATTCTCCGCCAAGGGAGGCTGCACAGCAGTCAGCTCTGGAGAAGGGTGGCTCTGCTGAGATAGAAGCCGGGGAGATTATTGAGGGACGGACGTCCCCGAACCTTGGGGTTCTTGTTGGACTTCCATCCCAGGGGACCGGTAAGGAGATTGTTGTTGTTGAGGCTCCAGCCACCGCATCTGCCGGTGCGGTTGTTCCCGGTGGTAGTGGGCTGCAGCTTATGCCGTCGTCATCTTCCGGGACGGCTGATGATATATGGGCTGCCGTGGATAGCAGAGTAGAGTTCGAACTGCCCGAGACGTCGCCACTTGGTCTTCAATCCTCGAGTGATGTCGTGTGGCAGTTCCTGGGGACCCTCCAGCAGGCCGTAACAGCCAGTAGGGATTTAACTTATGTTCAGCTGAGGGGGTTGATAGAGCATCTGTCCCGCTCGCTGCTGGCCCTTGGCTGTCCCATGGACGACTGGACTCCACGGGTGATCCTGCTCCTGAAGTATGTGAACCGGAGGGAGTTCTTGGGCCGGGAGGCAGCTGACCAGTTGGTGGCCATATCAATGGAGCGGGCTGAAAACAAGACGGCCCTCATTTCCCTGCAAGAGACCGCGGTGAGGGCGAGGGACGAAGCCAACGCCTCTCTTCAACGCCGGAACTCCCTGACGGCCCGGATGACGGCATTGCGGGCCGAACTTTCCAGGATAGAGGCTGAACTTGAAGAAGTAGATCGCCTGGGGGTCCAAAAGGTTGAGGATGCTGAGATGGCCGAAGGACAAGCTGCTTCCCTGGAGGCGAAGCTATCCGAGCTGGAGGCCACCGAGTTCAGATTGCAAGAACTGATCCGTCATCCGTCCTTGGGTATTCCTGTGCTGGAGGACATCTTCCGACGCCCTTTGCCGTAGTCTCTTTTCTTTATGTGCTCACTTTTAATGCACCTTATGTATCCCAGGGCATGGTCCATGTAATCATGCGCCTTCACTTCATAGTAATGAAAAATCTCCATCCTGATTTTGAATGAAGACTCCATCTTGTCATTGTGTTGTTTTTTTTTGTTTGCCCGTCGATTCTAGTTCGAGTGTATGAGTCATTAGGGCAGGAGAGCGCTCACGCCTTCAGGGAAGGGGTGAGGTGTTCACTCCACCGCGCCACGACTTTTCTCAAGACTAGAAACGGCTTTATGCTGGTCGAGAGTTCGGGGAACTTAGGGGGCATAGTGAAACTGGCGGATAAACGGTCATGCCGAGAGCGGCAAGAACCGAGAACGGGTAGCGACCGATCTTGCCGATGGTGACAAGGGTCGAAAGGGTAGACGGTCTTGCCGATGGTGACAAAAGCCGGATAGGTAGTGACCGATCTTGCCGATGGTGACAAGGGTCGAAAGGGTAGACGGTCTTGCCGATGGTGACAAAAACCGGATAGGTAATGACCGATCTTGCCGATGGTGACAAGGGTCGAAAGGGGTAGACGGTCTTGCCGATGGTGACAAAAACCGGATAGGTAGTGACCGATCTTGCCGATGGTGACAAGGGTCGAAAGGTAGACGGTATTGCCGATGGTGACAAAAACCGGATAGGTGTAGCGACCGATCTTGCCGATGGTGACAAGGGTCGAAAGGGCAGACGGTATTGCCGATGGTGACAAAAACCGGATAGGTGTAGTGACCGATCTTGCCGATGGTGACAAGGGTCGAAAGGGTAGACGGTCTTGCCGATGGTGACAAAAGCCGGATAGGTAGTGACCGATCTTGCCGATGGTGACAAGGGTCGAAAGGGTAGACGGTCTTGCCGATGGTGACAAAAACCGGATAGGTAATGACCGATCTTGCCGATGGTGACAAGGGTCGAAAGGGGTAGACGGTCTTGCCGATGGTGACAAAAACCGGATAGGTAGTGACCGATCTTGCCGATGGTGACAAGGGTCGAAAGGTAGACGGTATTGCCGATGGTGACAAAATCGGATAGGTGTAGCGACCGATCTTGCCGATGGTGACAAGGGTCGAAAGGGCAGACGGTATTGCCGATGGTGACAAAAACCGGATAGGTGTAGTGACCGATCTTGCCGATGGTGACAAGGGTCGAAAGGGTAGACGGTCTTGCCGATGGTGACAAAAGCCGGATAGGTAGTGACCGATCTTGCCGATGGTGACAAGGGTCGAAAGGGTAGACGGTCTTGCCGATGGTGACAAAAACGGATAGGTAAGACCGATCTTGCCGATGGTGACAAGGGTCGAAAGGGGTAGACGGTCTTGCCGATGGTGACAAAAACCGGATAGGTAGTGACCGATCTTGCCGATGGTGACAAGGGTCGAAAGGTAGACGGTATTGCCGATGGTGACAAAAACTGGATAGGTAATGACCGATCTTGCCGATGGTGACAAGGGTCGAAAGGGGTAGACGGTCTTGCCGATGGTGACAAAAACTGGATAGGTAGTGACCGATCTTGCCGATGGTGACAAGGGTCGAAAGGGCAGACGGTATTGCCGATGGTGACAAAAACCGGATAGGTAATGACCGATCTTGCCGATGGTGACAAGGGTCGAAAGGGGTAGATGGCCTTGCCGATGGTGACAAAAATTGGATAGGTAGTGACCGATCTTGCCGATGGTGATAAGGGTCGAAAGGGTATAGACACTAGACGTGTATAAGTGGGATATCGGATGAAGATCCTCGTCACGACCTTGAAAGTGGCCTTTTGGACGGCAGATGGTTCATCACTATTCATCATTCAAAATTTTTTATTCACATTACTGACCTAAGCGCCCTTTCGGGTTTTCGCCGAGGCCAGCCCCCTCTTGCTTTTGCCCGCGCGCCCTCTCGGGTTTTCGCGCGGCGGGGTACCCGATTTTGCCTGCGACGCCCTTTCGTGTTTTCGCCACAGCTGGGTTATAGCCATTTTTGCACTTGACCTGATATAGGAGTAAGTCTGGCGGGGTATCTCTATTTTTAACCCCATTTTTTCTTTTCTTCTTTTTTTTTGTTTTTGAATTCGAGATTCAGAAGAACTGGACCGCGGGAACGCTGACCGTCCTTGTCGGTGAGGACAAGGGTTGGTCTTAGGTTTATCTCGTCGACACTGGTTAAATGTCGAAGCAAAGGTGGGTTTATTAGCCAGGACGGAAGGTCCAAGCTTAGGGGTAGGGATTGATCGATCTCGCCGATGATGACGACGGTCGACCATGGGTTTATTCATCATCATGGGTCACATGCCGAAGCAAAGATGGGATTATCAACAGGGACGTAAGGTCCAAGTGAAGGGTAGAGATCGCCGCTCTCGTCGAGGATGACGAGGGTCGAGGAGGGTTTGTTCATCGACATATGTCACTGCCGAAACAAGGATGGGGTTGTCAACAGGGACGTAAGGTCCAAGTTGGGGGTAGAGATTGACCGATCTCGTCGAGAATGACGAGGGTCAAAAGGGGTTTGTTCATCGACATGGGTCACATGCCGAGGCAAAGATGAGGTTATTAACAAGGACGTAAGGTCCAAGTTATGGACAGAGATCAACCGATCTCGTCGATGATGACGAGGGTCGAAAGGGTTTGTTAAAGTATTCCCGGTGGGACTTTGATGATTGTCCCTTTCGGAGTTTATAGGGTGGAGAACAGGAGAGGCATTTGGAAATTACCACTTTACCGACTCAGGCGCCCTTTCGGGTTTTCGCCGAAGCCAGCCCCCTCTTGCTTTTGCCCGCGCGCCCTTTCGGGTTTTCACGCGGCGGGGTACCCAATTTTGCCTGCGACGCCCTTTCGGGTTTTCGCCACAGCCGGGCTATAGCCATTTTTGCACTTGTCCCGATGTGGGAGCAAGTCTGGCGGGGTAATCTCTATTTTTAACCCCATTTTTGTTATATATATATTTTTTGACTTCTTTTTTTTATTTTATTCGGAATGCGAGTCGAGAAAGGGTAGCTTGATCAGGGCGAATGCCACTAACCAAGGAGAGATAGCTTGATTAGGGTGGAAAAACCGCCTAATCCAGGGAAAGTAGCTCGATTAGGGCGGAATGCCGCTAACCAAGGAAAGTAGTTCGATTAGGGCGGAATGTCACTAACCAAGGAAAAGTAGCTTGATTAGGGCGGAGTGCCACTAACCAAGGAAAAGTAGCTCGATTAAGGCGGAGTGCCACTAACCAAGGAGAAGGTAGCTCGATTAGGGCGGAATGTCGCTAACCAAGGGGAAGGGTAGCTCGGTCAGGGCGGAATGCCACTAACCAAGTAAAAGTAGCTTGATTAGGGCGGAGTGCCACTAACCAAGGAAAAGTAGCTCGATTAAGGCGGAGTGCCACTAACCAAGGAAAAGTAGCTTGATTAGGGCGGAGTGCCATTAACCAAGGAAAGAGTAGCTTGGTTAGGGCGGAGTGCCACTAGCCAAGAAAAGGGTAGCTTGGTTAGGGCGGAGTGCCACTAGCCAAGGAAAGGGTAGCTTGGTTAGGGCGGAGTGCCACTAGCCAAGGAAAGAGTAGCTTGGTTAGGGCGGAGTGCCACTAGCCAAGAAAAGGGTAGCTTGGTTAGGGCGGAGTGCCACTAGCCAAGGAAAGAGTGTTCCGACCGATCACTCGGGGTGTGTCTGCTGCGCCGCATGATACAGCTTAATGTGTTTTCCGTTGAGGGGAGAGAACTGGATGACTCCTTTGTGGTCCACGAGGACGTAGGCACCCCCTTCATATACTCGGCGGACGATATACGGTCCGACCCAGTTTTCGACCAGCTTCCCTTTGGGGTTAGAGGCCATCACTTCTCTTCTTTTGACCATCACCAGGTCTCCTTTCTTGAACTCTCGACCCTTGACTAACTTGTCAAAAGCACGGGCCATGCGAGCTTGGTAGAGTTGGATGTTTTGCTGCGCCTGGAGGCGTTTTCCTTCGAGCTCAGCGAGCTCTTCCAATCTTCTTTCTGCATTGGTCGGCTCATCACTGACTAATCTGTGCTGGATGGCAACTCGCAATGAAGGAACTTCAAGTTCAATCGGTACTACAGCTTCCGACCCGTAGACAAGGGAGAAGGGTGAACAGCCGGTTGGGGTCTTGTAGACAGTACGATAGGCCCAAAGCGCTTCGTACATCCTTTCTTCCCAATCTTTTTTGTTAGACTTGACAGTCTTCGCCAATAGTGTGCACAAGGTTTTGTTAAAAGCCTCTGCTAGTCCATTGGCTTGAGGGTTGTAGGGGGACGACGTCCTCCAGTCAATTTTGTATTTGTCAGCTAGCCGATAAACCTTCTGGTTTCTGAAATGGCTGCCGTTATCAGAGATGATTCGGCTGGGGATCCCGAACCGGAATATAACATTCTGCCGGAAGAACCTTGCAACTAGTTCTCCGGTCACATCTCTTAGTGCTACTGCCTCCGCCCATCTGGAGAAGTAATCTGTAGCTGCTAAGATGTATCTGCATCCTGATGAAGATGCTGGTAGTGGCCCTACCACGTCCGTGCCCCACTGAGCAAACGGCCAACTTGGTAGGGTGGGATGTAGTGGCACTGGGGGTCTCCTCGCCACATTAGCATGTTCTTGACATTTCTGACAAGCCTTGGCAAACTTGCAGCAATCATTAAATATAGTGGGCCAATAATAACCCAATTTCTTTATCTCTATTTTCATTTTCGGACCGGCCTGGTGTGCCCCAGCTGATCCCGCATGAACTTCTTGCATCACCTGTCCCGCTTCTGCTGAAGACAAGCAACGGAGTAGGACTTTCCTTCGGGCATCTGCCATAATTCGGAACAAGGTCCCGCTTCTCATTTCATAAGAATCCTTGATCCTCAGGAGCTTCATTCTTTGTTCCTTTTCTTTTGGAAGTTGCTGGTGTTGAAACCAGCGTAGGAGATGCTCTCGCCAGTCGGGCTGCTGGACCCCTTCGATGACTGTTACCTCCATCTCATGTTCGTCGGCAAGGACCTCTGTTACGCTGGGGACCTGTCGGCGGTTGATTACTGTTATATTCAGGCTTGTGTCTGGCGGGACCGCCAATGAACTGGCCAGCTTAGCGAGGGCGTCTGCCTGAGCATTCCGGCCTCGATTGATGTGCTTGATGCTGATGAAGTAAAATTTTGACATCAGTCGAGTTGCCAACTGGTGATAGGGGAGGAGCTCTTGCTTTCGCACCTCGAACTCTCCTTCCAGCTGTTTTATAACTAGCATGGAGTCTCCGAACGCTTCCAGCATCTGAATTCCCATGGACAGAGCGATCTGCAACCCGATTATCAGGGCTTCATATTCTGCTTCATTGTTTGTGCATTGTTTGTTTATGGAGCAGGATGTATGCACCACTTCTCCTTCTGGGGACTTCAAGACTATGCCCGCCCCTGCTCTGACCCTGGATGATCCGGTGGCAGAGGTGTCAATTCTGGAAGCGCCATCAAAATATAGCTGCCATAAGGAAGGCTGTACTTGGGCGGCTTCTAGGGTTTCATCCTCGGGAAGTTCCGGTTCCCACGGGCTTTCTCCGGGTATCGGATGTTCAGCAAAGAAATCTGCAATAGCTTGACCTTTGATGGCTTTGCGCGGTACGTAAGAGACATCAAACTCCATAAGGATTACCGCCCATTTGCCCAGGCGGCCTTTGAGTGCTGGCTGGGACATGATATATTTTAGGGGATCCTCCTTGGACACCAAGCTGATTTCATGCGACAACATATAATGCCGGAGCTTTTTGACTGCGAAGACTAGTGCCAGACAGATCTTCTCAATATAAGTATATTTTTCTTCGGTTCTGACCAGTCTTCTACTGAGATAATAGAGGGCTTGCTCTTTCCTTCTTCATTATTCTGGGCTAGCATTGCCCCCAGAGAATTGTGTGTAGCTGCTATATACAGTATCAACGGCCGTCCTTTCAACGGTGCGCCCAATACTGGAGGAGTCTTCAGATAGTCTTTTAGCTTGTCAAAGGCTGTCTGGCAGTCTTCATCCCAATAGAAGGGACATCTTTCATCATCAACTTGTGAAAGGCTGGCATCGCCCTGACAAATTGGAAATGAAACGCCGGATGTAAGCCAGGCGGCCTTGTAGTGACCTCAGCTCGGAGATGTTCCTTGGTGGAGGTAACTCCTGAATCGCCTTGATCTTTGCGGGGTCTATCTCGATCCCCCGATATCGGACGACAAAGCCCAAGAATTTTCCGCTCGACACTCCGAACGCACATTTCATAGGATTCATTTTTAGCTCATGCTGCCTCAGCCTCTGAAAAACAATCCGGAGGTCTTGCAGGTGATCTTCTTTTCTTCTGGTTTTGACCACCAGGTCATCTATGTAGCACTCGACCTTGTGGTAGAGCAACTCATCAAAGATTTTGGTCATTGCGCGCTGATAGGTTGCGCCAGCATTCTTCAGTCCGAATGGCATTCTCTTGTAATGATAAATGCCTTTAGGAGTTCGGAAAGCAGTATGGACCCGGTCATGCTCCGCAATCCAAATCTGGTTGTAGCCGGACGACCCATCCATGAATGACAGGGCTTCATGGCCGGTTGTAGCATCGATCATGACCTCGGTTATTGGCACCGGGAAGTCATCTTTAGGACAGGCTTTATTTAGATCTCGGAAGTCGACACAAATCCGGATCTGTCCATTCTTCTTTTTCACGGGGACGATATTCGCCAGCCATGTGGTGTACTGATTTTCTTCAACAAATCCCACATCAATGAGCTTGTCAACTTCAGCACAGATTCGGGTGATGAGCTCTGGCCTCATACGCCGCGGTGGTTGCTTCACCGGCTCGGCTTCAGGGTTGATTGCCAGCTCATGTTGTGAGACAGCAGGGCTTAGACCTGGCATCTCTTTATAAGTCCAGGCGAAGCAATCCCGGTATTCTAGTAGTAGTTGAATGTACAGCTCCCGTTCTTCCGGGGATAGTTGGGCACTGAGGAAGGTAGGCCTAGGGTCCCTCTCATCTCCCAAGTTGACTTCTATTAGTTCATCGACTGTGGCTTGGCCTCCGTCTTCTATCTCCGGAGGTGCCGGCTGGAGGTCGACGAAGTCTGGAATACCATCTTGAGGGTCGAGTACTTCGACTTCCTCGTCAGACACCGCCAGAGCTTCCTGAGGTTTCTTGGTCTCTTGTGCTAGCGGCTGGGTGGATTGTTCTATTAGAAGATCCATTGCCGTTGCAGCTCCTAAGGGTGAGAGAACAGCTTCAGTGCTTGTAGATGAGGTTGCAGCCATGACAGGCCGGTAGTTGTTTGCCGCCGGACTCGGACAGCATATTGGATTTGTGGCAGAAGTTGAGGGAGTCTCGCCTTCTGGGACAGTTGTATCTTCCACAGAAGTGGCTTTTTCTTTTCTGGTAGCCGGCTCCCCTTGATTGGAGTAAACCGAGGCTCTGTTGACTGGCAGAAAGGGTGTTGAAGTCGTCATTAGCATGACCCCTGCGGAGGGAGAGACTTCTGCTTCTTGAGCATCTTCGGCTTCGCTGCTGCTAGCCGTATCAAATTCGGCTTGAAAGGCCGCTCCTTCAGGACGGACCTGCTCCCAGCATCGGCAGGAGATCAAGGTCTCCATTTGTTGATTCCCGGATAGAGCCAATTCAGCATGTTCGGCTTCCGCCGGGTATTCATCAAAGGTTGCCCCCAGAGGGCTATCTTCAGTTGGATAGAAGGTGGAGATGGTGTCCACCTCGTACCGCCCACTGTAATAGTAGTCTTCCAGGGTGAAGCCCAGACCCGGATGTTGAGAGACACGTCTCATTTCTTTGTCCAGATTTACAGGATACCACATCTTCTGGAAAGCTTCCTTGCGTTTTTGAGGCTGATCGGGAGGGATGTGTTGCTTTTGAAACATCCTGGCCGTCCGATCAGTGGTGAATGCCAGGCCCTGAACAGGAACCCGCGGGTCGGCTAGACCCTCAGGGAGGCTGCAGTCTGTGTCTTCCTGAGTGGGATGCTCCTCAGCCGTATAGAACAAGCTGCTGGGCCCATCTTCTTGTGCCACCTCCCAGGCTTTGAAAGGTTCGACAGTGGGACCATCGAGGCCGGAGACTGGCTTGGTGAGGCCGGCAGGGACTCCGATGCGGTCGTGCTGTCGATCAATATGCACTTCCTTAGCTTTGGGGTATAATGCTGGGGGTGTCACCCTGCCGACATTTCCAGAAGCCGTGATGTGGGAAACCACCTTCGGCTTGACATATCCGCGCGGCGGTGGTGGATACCAACCGTCACCCGATCTATTCTTCGATGCCCCTACGGGGGCTTCAGTTTCAGAAACCTTCCGGGGAGATCCCGTATACAGATTGGCGTCTGCCAAGTGACATTCAAACACCTCGAACGGGTGGATGTCAGCAAATATCCTTTCCTCCTTCCCCTGGAGGCTGTATTTGATGCATTGGTGGAGCGTGGAGGGCACCACCATATTTTCATGCAGCCATGGGCGGCCGAGCAGTGCTTTGTAGGAGGTGCGAGAATCAATGACGTGAAACTGCACCGTTGTAGTGAAATCTGCCAGGGTCAGTGTGAACTCTGCCACCCCCATAGATACTTCACATTTTTGGTTGAAGCCAGCGATACGCATATCCCCGACTTTCTCGAGATGTACATTGAAGTGGTACCTCTCGTATATTCTATATGGCAAGATGTTGACTGCTGCACCAGGGTCAACCAGAATCCGGTTCAGCTCTCTTCCATTCAGATGTCCTTTCATATATAGAGGCCTGTTGTGACTGGCAGTAGGTAGTAGCATGTCTTCTGGAGAGAAGGTCATACTGGCTTCTGGTATAGCCTCAGCTATGCAGGTTTCAAAATGAGCAGGCGTCTGCAGAGCAGTGATGATTGCCTGTCGAGTCTCTTCACTCAAAGAGAGAATTTCCCAGATCGTAAATCGAGCAGGGAGCTTCTTGAGCAACTTCATTATTCGGCTTCCAGCCCGGACATTGGAGAGCTTCATCTCTTCAACCCATCTGGGCTTAGGAGGGTTTTGATTTGTGGGTCCAGACGGACCTGCTTCATCTTCCTCGGACTCGGCACCCTCTTGACTGGCACCGGCTGTCGGGTCTTCTTTATTAGCTGTTGTAGGGCAAGCCCCATCTGCATTTGCATCCTCAGGGGGTTGCGCTGACTGCGGGTGAATGACCCCGGGTGTAGGGTTAGCCTCCTGACAAGGCTGCTTCCCCTTTGACATCTTCATGAATTCAAGGAATGACGGGACTGTCTTGCCCCCAATCTTGCTGTATAGACCTGACGGAGGAGGGATCTGTACTCCCTTAACTTCCGGCGGAGGTGTCTTGTAGGGTTGCTCCCCTCTGAACATAATGTTGTGATTGGGTGGTGGCTGGCGCCCCCATTTCCGGCCTGACCGAGTGGCATGTGCAGCAGTTACGGCCTCGGCCTCGCCTCCCCCAGCATGGGGTGTGAAGCAAATTTCTCCTTCTTCCTCTTCTCCGGGTAGGTTGAAGAGTGCTGACAGAGTATTGCAGGAGACGACCTGTATTTTATGGGCCCCAGCGGCCTTTCTTTTCTTTTTCTTTTGCTTTCTCTTCTTTTTGGTTTCTGCAGGTGCTTGCCCCCAGAACAGGCTGCTCTCTTGGGGTGGTGCTGCTTCAGCTTCCTCCCCTTGCTTGAGTGAGAGTTGCTCCAGCTCTTGCCATAGGACATGGTCCCGTACCAGCAGAGGTTTCAATTCGGGCTGTACGTATTCCTCTAGCCCTTCAATTAAATGTTGCAGTCGAAGGACCCCAGGATTGGTTTCCTTGATTACTGGCAGCGGAGTTTGTCTCCTCCTGTTGGGTGTATGTATTCTGACAGCTGTAGGTGGAGTGACCCATACGGGTGCTACCACTGGCGGAGCAGGCCGGGGTGTAATGCCACGGATATGTGCCCCCTCTTTTGGGCGGGGTGCCCTCTTCTTCTTGTGCTTCACAGGGATTTGCTGCCACCCCTGCTGCTCCTTCACGGGCTCCAGGAAATGGATTTCGTAGGTGCTCCGTGTGCTTGCTTCAGAGATCTCCTCGGGTAGTGCCTGGTAGAGGGAGACCATGTTGACTGCCGCTCTTCGGGGAGGAGCTTCATGTGGCTGAGGAGGGTCTACTTTGTACTCTCCCAGCTCTATCTCATTCTTCTTCACCATCCCTTCGATGACGTCTTTGAAAACATAACAGTCTTCGATTGAATGTCCCAGCATTTGGTGATAGGGGCAGAATCTTGGACTGTCTTTTCTCTTCAGGTCCTCTGGTCTTCTCGGCTCAGGCAGAGTGACCATACTGTATTCCGTTACCCAGTCAAACAGGATCCGGGTCTTATCCTTAGGAAAAGAATAAGCCTTCTTCATTTTGTCCCTCAACGAAGGACCTTCTTTATCATCCGGAGCTTTCGCAGGTTGCGGGGGAGCCGCCTTCTTGCCTTTCTCCTTCTGTTGTTCGAATGCCTTGATATCAAGCGCATTTGCTTCTTTGGGTGTGGGGCGCCGCTCCGCAGCCTTGCCTTTCTGGGCTATGCTGACAGCTGACGTCGGGACAGGTTTAGCTAGGAAAGCCTCCACCTCGGCTACCACATTATTCAGCCGGTCGAACGACCGTATTTCCATTCCGATCATTTTTTCCAGGACCTCCCTCCTGAGATTTTGTTTACATATTTGCACAGCGTCCTCCTGATGCGGGGGTCGCTTACACCTCATTCCGAGGTTCCTCCACCTCTTGATGTAGTCAAGGGCTGTCTCATCTGCCCTTTGTTTTGTCGAATAGAGTTCGGCCACTGTGACCTCCCTCTCCGTGACATGGAATCTTTCTCTGAACTTCCTCTGCATATCTGACCAGTCATTGATTGACCCGGCCGAGAGGCTGTAGTACCATTCAAATGCGAGCCCCGTCAGCGAGGACCCGAAGAATTTCAGTAAATATGACTCGTCGGTGGACAGATCACCCATAACGGTCATATAATATGCAATATGTTCTTTTGGGGAACCTTTCCCGTTGAATTTGTCAAATTTGGGCGGCTTGTTGACTCCCGGGGGAAGTCGCTTAGCCGCATGGTGTTGCGGGTAGGGCACCCGATAGGCATCGAATGCGACGTAGTCGCCTTCGCTCTTCTCTGCGAGCTTCAGCTCGATCATCCTCTCCACCATCATCCGGTTCACGACCGTGGGGTCGACTGGCTCCGGATAGAAGTGTGCTGGCTGCAGGTACGGGGTGACCAGGGTGGTCGCCTGTGGAGGATGCAGCAGCGGGGGTGCTGGGTGCACCTGAGGAAGCACCGGAGGTAGCAGCGGCTGAGGCTGTGGTGGCCGTTGTTGTGCTGTCGTCACAGTTGGCTCTGACGGCTGGGGTAGTGTATAAAGTGGTGGAGGGTCGTCTCGACGAGCCGCTCCCCGGGATGATTCACCTTGGACTTCGGGTGGTTTAGAGGCCGATGAGTGTTCAGTTTTCTCCATCAGCTGTTTCTTTAGGGAATATATTTCCCGTTGATATTTTTGCAGCAGCATCAAGACTGATGGATCTATAGTGGTGGGGACACCTTCTGTTGTTTCCCCGGACGTACCCTCGGGCAGGATGTCGAGGAGTACGTCGTCTTCTTCTTCCGTCGTTACCACATTAGCGGCCAAGACGGGGGCTTTGTCATCCCAGTGGAGGTAGACCTGGGGCTGTTTCTCTTTCATCCTTGTCAGAAGCCCTCTTGCTGCTTCTGTCCTGTGGGTAGCTGGTCCCGGCCTTACGGCCAACTGAGCCAGTTCTTGGGGGTCTTCAGGAAGCTCCCCATATCGGCTGGATACACCAGCCATGTTGCAAGTGAAAACCTGCATCCTCCTTCTTTGTCGATGGATCCTCTGCCTTGCTTGTTGCGGAAAGGTCAGCCTCTCGAACACAGAAATTCTTCTTCTTTCTTCCCGCTCGGGGAAGGCTTCATCGGCTTTGATCTCAGAGCCGTCATTGTGTCCATTGTCGTCGACCGACGACATCCTCATTATATCCTCCATTTCTTCTTCATCTGCGTTGATGGGCAGTAATTTTCTTCAGTGGCGACTGTCTGCATCAGCCGCTGCTGTCCGAGCGAGGTGTTACCCAATCCTCGGAAATAGCTTCTGACCAGGCAGGCCATTTCTTCTCGACCCCGTTCTTGATGTAGCACGGGGGAGAGTGGTCGACCTCCAGCAGGAGGAATGTAGGCCAGTCGAGCTCTGTCGGCTGGCTGTTGGAACCTTCGCCCCGTGGCAGGGACGTTGGCTTGACGGGCCGCAGCCCAGAAACTTCTGTGACGCGGAGGATCCGCAACCACCTCTTCTTCATTCATCGGGGGCAAGCCCCTTTCTCTTCTCGCTCCCGCCTCGTCGTTCATAGGACGACGGCGGGTGGGCGTTGGATGGTAGGCAGGTTGGGTCCGCTTGGGAACCCACACCTGTTTGAATTTCCTCGGCCTGAGCGTCGGGTTTTCTTGGCCATGGTGGCCGGCTTCTTCTCTTTCTGCCCTCCTTCCAGCGAGAGCTTGATAGTTGTTGTAGACAGGGACGTTTGGGATGACGCGATCTGGGGTCACCCGTGCCGTGCGCCCGTTGAGGAAGACACGCATGCCTCCCACCAGCATTGATTTTCCGGACTGAGAGACAGTTCCGGTGATCACGGCAGTATTTTTGCGAGCCTGGCGACGCTGACGTCCTCCAGGGGGCTTGTTGATATGAGTGGGATGCATCCCACGTACAAGGTGGTGCACCAGGCAGCTAGCGGCCGGGGCCGGATCCTTGAGCGAACCATTGCAGCAGGGAGCCTTCAGAGGTTCCATTTCCTTCACGGTTTCCTTGACGGGTTCCGTGGCTTCGACCTCCAGCAAGTCGACAAAGGCCAACCCCAAGAAGTTGGGGAAGCCCACAGCAGGAGGAAAGCTACCAAATTCCATGGGCACCGCCAGGTACCCTTGCGCGTGTCCGGCGACTATCGATTGGTCGAAGTCGACGCCAGCTATTCCATGAGTCGTCATTGTTTGCACTGAAATATCAAACAAGGCGATAATCAGTAGTCTTTGAGAGGGCTTCGAAGCCCGAATATCTCGGCAAAGAGATGAAAGGTGACACTGGTCCCACCGGGCGTGCCAGACTTGTTCGCGACCCTTTTTTTCTTTCGTTTCGCCTTTTCGTTCGCGTATCGATCAACCAATTAACTAACTTGTAGTCAACTGACTGATTGACGACGCGGGCGTGCCAGTCACATGCGTGACGATTCTATTGTGCGCTCATTCTGACCCATGTCGGGCGAATGTGAGGTTCGGTCGGGACCAGCAGTCCGCCATACCATAAAGGCTATGGCGTTAATTACATCCCCCACGAGGAGGGAACACCTTTGATTAATTGCCGAGATAGCGGGCTGTCGAAGCCGGATTAAAAAGAGCTACATGATGATCATGACGAAGACATGCAGGATGCATATGTTTATGGAATTATGGACCCTCGGTACATGGCGGAGGACGTGGTAATGAAGATATGATGGCAATATAATTCGGGCTCGCTTGGCCCCTCCCTTATTCAATTTATTATCCATTATGATTTATTAACGCCAACCCCGAGGGACGAGGTCCACTCGGGGGGGGGGGGGCTAGTGAGCGATTAAAGCAACAAGAGGCTTCAAAACCGGCGTGACCCTGCAATAGGTAGCTTATACGGCGCGAAGAAACGTAGGTATAGATGTTAATACGGCGCGGTGAAACATAGGTATAGATGTTAATACGGCGCAGTGACCATGCGTGTTTAAACGGCGCGCAAGGGCTTGGGGGCGCGCCGGAAAGGCGCAAAGGAAAAAAAAAGGAAATGAGTCTAATGTTAATCCGGCGCGGGGGGGTACCGCGCCGGATTAGGGCGCGTCGGCTAAGGCCGCGCCGTTCAACCCACTCTTTCTATGAATTTTGCAATTATTGAGTTTGTTAAATTTTGGGTGAGGATTCTGAAGTTATTTGGGGCCAATTGCTTATTGAATTGAAGTCCAGGACCCCGAAGGACGGTGTGATTAAGCCAGTGCGAGGTTCCTACTCGAGCACCGGGATAATTAGGTCCAGAACGAGCGTTTCATTATAGATTACTCAATCTTAATCTGTCCAAAATTGGACAGCATCTCCCCTGAACCTGAAGAGTTGCAGGGGAGAAGCGGGGTCATGCTCACTAATGGAGCAAGCCCCTAAACCGCCGGTCTGCACAGTGACAGCCAGCAAGATCCCATCAGATAGGATACCCCGAGGACTAGCCTACAAGGGGCACCAATACTCCGTGGGTGAGAATAGAAGGACGGGGCCATTGATGATGGGAACAACCCACAGATCATGGCACAACCGCTGAAGGGACCGACCGTTAGGAGAGTGGGGCTCCGAGGGCTAGCCTACGAGGAGCGTACATCCCTTAACCTCGATTGGGTCTTAGATTATCGGGGCTGAGCTCGTTGAGCTAGGACCCCCTGTTGTTGTCTGCTGTGGGCTTGGGAAGCATCTACCACCGAGAGGTAGAGTTCTCAGTTGCCCAGCAATTCCGTGAAGCCATGGGGGAATATCCCCCTCCCCGGGTGGTTAAAGCAGGATGAGAGAATCTCGGACTGGTTCGAACGACCATGATTCAGAGGAGGAATAAAGGCCCGGGTGAAACGGGTCAACCGTAGAAGCATAGACTCAAACAGGTAGGACGCAGCATTCAGGGGATGCATCCGGCCATCCCGACGGTGACTCCCACCTTGCGAATAGTCAATAGCACAAAGGGAGGAATTAATGGGGGGGGAGACTTTCGATACAGCAGCAGGAAGAGGCATGCGCATAAGCACAGCTCTGTCCATGAAGGGGGACACAGAGGTCCATAAATCAAAGCCGAACACGATCGATTAGAAGGACCCGGGGAGGGGTCGTTTCTGTAGCCCTCGGTGCTTTGGGGCATGGTCGGTACTTCGAGGAAACCGGAACCAAAGGACATGCACGAAAGAACTCAAAACCACATCGACATAGATAGAGAAGAGGATAGAAGTTCTGAGCATTCATCCAACCTCGCGGCCCGGACGTTGATATACATATTGCCATCCTAGGAACGGGAATGGCCTCTCATTTATACATTAAGAATCCCGGCGCCAGCATCATTGCTTGGTCGCCGTTCATCATTCACGGGAGAATACACAGTAGTAGAGAAGAAATCACAGAGGAGGGGAGGGGTCGGCTCATATCATTGCCATCCCTCCCCTCTCTGCTTACAAATGGTGGACGGAAACCCGCGAGAGAGAAGAACCTACGGAAGATCGAGGAAGACAGGCACTGGCGCCCACCTGCTTTAAAAAAAAAACAGAGTATCGGCCCCCTCCTTCTTCTCCGGCTCCGGAAGGCTTCGATCGGAACAGGAGAAGGCGGCCGTCGAAGAACACTGGGATAGAACTCCTTTTCCCTCGGAAAGCTCTCTCCCCCTTTTCTTTCTTTCTTCCTGGCCTCTCTCCTTTTTTCTTAAATCGAACCTCCCTCTATATATAACAGGTTGGAGGCTCTTCATCCGGCGTGAGCTTTTGGCGCGCCGGGGAAGTCTTCATCAACTTATCGCGCCGGTTCAAGGTGCCATTCGATAGGGTAACTGGCGCGCCGGGAAGAGGGCTGAAGGTAGGGGCGCGCCGGGGATAAGGAATGGAGATAAGAGGCGTGCCGGGATAAAGGCATTGAGTAAGGGGCGCGCCGGTTTAAGGCGCGCCGGACTAATGCCCCTCGTACGCTTGAGCCAGTCGATGAACTCGGGGCCATCGTGAACATGTACTCTGCCACTGCTCACTAAGACTTCGACGATATGATCTGTCGAAGCTCCTAGATTGGCGTACGGCCATTCTCGAGGTTCTGGATAGCTTCATCTCGATCGTACGGGCTTTCTACCGGCACGGCCCTCGGCTCTATGCTCCATGCTGTTGGTCCGGCCTGGCTCGTACTCAGAGCTTTCTAGGAGGTTAGATAGCCGGGAGATAGTTCCGCCTGAGCCGGGCGATCATTCGGCCACCAGTGGGCCCATCTTGACGGGAAGCCGTGCCCATGCCGGATGATCGGGATCTTCCGCCGTCAGAGCTTTCGGTTCTCCGTTTCGGGAAGCCGGGGGGACTCCTTTATCCTCGGGAGAGCCTTTCATGAGGTGGGTAGCCACGGGGTAGACCGTCGACCTTGGTCGGACAACGGGTGTAGTGGATGCAGCACGACAAAGTCGATGCCGATTCATTGGGCAGGCTTGGTCGCACCGCCGGTTGGTTGTTGGATTCGTCTCGGCTCTCCTGAGGTGAAGTCCCCGTATCCATATGGAGTGACTCGAGGCTCTGGCAGCTTGAGAAGTCTTCAATATGTTGATCTTCATCGGCTTCCGTACTTCGGTGGGCCGGGTCATTCGTCCTTATGGCTTGGTTGCCGACGATCATATTTTAGGTGCCAACAGCGACCGGTCATCATCGAGCGACCAACCTGCACCAGCAACAACAACAACAAACTGGTGGCGATGGTGACCTACGGTCCAATCGTCATCGCCATCCACGCCGGGCACCTACGGCTGGCAACGCCAATCGTGTTCGGAAACACTGCATCGACTTCCGGCTCGCCCTGATCCTCGGGCGCTATTGCCGTGGCTGACATGCAGCCAGTTCGGTGACTACCCATACTGGCAGCTGGCCCCTCTGCACCTCTAGCAACATAGGCCCATGCGGTCATTGACCCTTGGGTCCCCAGCCCCGCCAGCACCCGACACGAGCTTTCTGCCCCGGGTCCCCGGCTCCTCAGCACCTCACTCGGGCTCTCAGCTCCGAGTCCCAGCCAAGCCTACCCCCAGCACGGGTTTCCCACCCCGGGGTTAAGGCCTCCCAGTATTCTATATGGGTTTCCCACTCCGATGAGCCGGCACTCAATACGGGCTTTCAACCCCGAGTTCGAGACTCCCCAGCATCTGGCTTGGGTACACGACCCCGGGTCTCATCAAGGTCGGTCCCCGATGCGGACTCTCCGCATTGGGCCCTGGCCTCCCAGCTCTACGACGGTATCTTTACGCCAACAATCCAGCAATGACAACTCCCAGCAAAGGGTTTCCCCTTTGGGACAAGGCCACCTCAACACCCAAGACGGGCGTCTAGCCCTGGGTCTCAGCTCCAGTAACACCCAAGACGGGCGTCTAGCCCTGGGTCTCAGCTCCAGCAATACCTAAGACGGGCGTTTAGCCTTGGGTCTCAGCTCCAGCAATACCCAAGACGGGCATCTAGCCCTGGGTCGCAGCTCCAGCAACACCCAAGATGGGCATCTAGCCCTGGGTCTCAGTTCCAGCAACACCCAAGACGGGCGTCTAGCCCTGGGTCGCAGCTCCAGCAACACCCAAGACGGGCGTCTAGCCCTGGGTCTCAGTTCCAGCAACACCCAAGACGGGCGTCTGGCCCTGGGTCTTAGTTCCAGTAACACCCAAGACGGGCTCCCAGCCCTGGGCTCCAGCTTCACCAGCACCCGAGACGGGCATTCGGCCCCGGGTCCCAACTACATCAACACCCAAAATGGGCTTTCCACCCTGGGTCTCACCTACATCAATACCCAAGATGGGCGCTCCGCCCTGGGTCCCAGTATTCCCGCATCACCAGTACCCAAGACGGGCATTCAGCCCCGGGTTCCAGCTCCAGCGACACCAAAAAAAAGGAAGGGGCCGTCCAGCTCTGGGATCCGGCTCCAACAGCACCCAAGGCGGGCGTTCAGCCCCGGGTTCCAGCTCCATCAACACCCAGGATAGGTCGCCTGCCCCGGGATCCAGTTCCATCAACACCTAAGACCGGGCGTTCAGCCCCGGGTCCCAGTTTCAGCCACACCCAAGACGGGCGTTCAGCCCCGGGTCCCAGTTTCAGCCACACCCAAGACAGGCGTTCAGCCTCGGGTCCTAGCTTCATCAGCACCTGAGACGGGCCTCCATCCCCGGGTTCCAATTTCGACAACGCCCAAGACTGACATCCAGTCCTGGGTCCCAACACCATCAGTATTCAAGACATGCTTCTAGCTCTGGAACCCAGCGTCGTCAAGCACTCAGTTCGGGTTTCCAGTCCCGGATCCCGGCTTCATCAACTCCCAACACATGCTTTCAACCTCGGGGACTAGCTTTGCCAACACCCAGTAAGGGCGTCAAGCTCTGGGTCACCATCCCTCTGACATCCTCAGTTCACAACATGAGTCACATACCCCGGGTTTCGGCAACAACTCCGAGGGCCCAAGTGAACCCCAAGTTCCATGTCATCATTCTGTCGGCCCCAGCTTGGGCACTGCACTCCCGAGTTCCGACTACATCGGCACTCACTAGAAATGCCATGCTCTAGACAACCCCGGATCGGGTTTGTTCGATCCACCACATTGGTGCTGAGTCAACCTCGGCCCTGCAAACAAAAAAAGGGGGTGCCATAGCGGCTACAAAAATGGGTGACCCACCGCCGCCACCCCTGCCTCTAGAAGACTAGGTGAGGCTCAGAAAAGCCGATGCACCAGTATCACACTGGGGGTAATCACCCCGGTCTAGTATCCAGCCTTCCAAGCCCAAACAATGGGGGCAACTCCAAGGAGGAGGGTCCGTCCTCCCTCGAATGAATATGGGTCATTAGAAAAGAGGCCCAACCCATTTGGAGGTCCCGAGTCAAGAGGTCCCTCCACTCACCAGAATGGTACCAAGCTCAAAAGCCAGCAGAGTGAAAGAGGGTGAATCCCGCCGACACCCGCCCAGTAGCTCCAAAGAAACTCCACATGCGTCAGCTAACGACTTGGTGGAATCCCTGCCAACACCAATTGGCGACGTCGGCGAAGCTCCATCGGGTCCCCACCGGTGGCTACCAGCAAACCCTGGCGGGAGGTCTATCCCTTTGGTATTTACCATGTCCCAAGGGGTAACAACACCAAGGTGGACGCTCAGTCCAAGCGTGGCTTTGGCCATCATGTTCATTAAACCGAGCCTCCCAGATCCCTGTCAAAGTCCCAGCCACCTACAGCAAAGACCAGCCATTCTCTGGACCCACCCTAAAGTCCCGAGCCACTCGGTTGAGGGTCGATCCACAGTCGCTTCCACAATAGCAACAAGTCGCCAATGACGCAACTCCCGAGCAACGTCCCCCGACAGCAACAAGCTAAGGATGATAGCCGCAAGGCTCGCAGGTACCAAAAACAAAAAATAAAAAAATAAAAAAAATAAAAGGGGCTAAAAATTGATATGCCCCGGCGGACTCAGCCACTCTCTCCATGAGGCAGTGGCTGGGGGTAAAAAGGCCACAAACCCGGCTGAGGTGAAAACCCGCGAGGGCGCCTCAGGTAAAATCGGGTTACCCCTCGGTGTGAAAACCCGTAAGGGCGCACCGAAAAAAGCAAAAGGGGGGCAGCTCTGGCGAAAACCCGAAAGGGCGGTAGAGCTGGTAAAGAGAAAAAGAAAAATCTCTTCTCCTCGTTAGGAATAGCCAACCACCTCGCCCTAAATCTATGACCGGTCCACCACAATAATGGGTCAGTATACCTTCTACTAGCCATCACGCCACACCCGTCGGCCTACACCCAGCCTTTGACCGATACACCATTATGGTTGGTCACCACTCAGCATCCAGGTCAATACACCATCATGGTCGACCTACCTATTCCTCCTAGTCTCACACTATCCCTATTTTCTGCTACCCTTTTGACCTATATGCCGCCACGGCCGGTCAAGCCTCCACTTTGGTCATTCCCCTTCACAGTCGACCTACACCTACTCTTGACTGAAACACCTCTACAGTCAATCAAACACCAGATCTCTGGCCAAAATACCACAATGGTAGGCCTACACATCACCCAGTCCCGAACCAGTATACCTTCATGGTCAGGTAAATCCATAACCTTTGGCCAATACACCTCTTTGGTCGGCCTACATCAATTCTTGGCCTATATGCCACCACAAGCCAGAAACTCAGCCTTTGCATCACCAAAGTCGATCCACTCAAGCTTCAGTTCGAGCTCCAGCTGCAAGCTACACGGATCAGCCAGCCTGAAGGTCTACGTGAAGCCCCAGATTACTTGGCAACCAACTAAGCCCCAACAAGCAACTCCAGCACCAACACAATGGATCAACAGCAACGATCCCACCGGCAATGTCCTTTGACAGCAGCAAGCTAAGGACACCCAGCGCCAGTCACCAGACAGCTAAAAGGCTCTCAGGTAAACAAAAAAAAAGGGAACAATAAAAAAATAGGGTTAAAAATAGAGATACCCCAGCGGACTCAGTCGTTCTCTTCTTCAAGGAAGCGGCTGGGGGCAAGAAGGACAGTAACCCAGTTGAGGTGAAAACTCGCAAGAGCACCTCAGGCAAAATTGGGTAACCCCTCGATGCGAAAACCTGCAAGGGCGCATCGGAAAAAGCAAAAGGGGGCCAGCTCTGGCAAAAACCCGAAAGGGCGGCAGAGTTGGTAAGGAGAATAAAAATAGAATTTCTCTTCTCCCTCAGCTGGGGAAACCAGCTACCCACCTTCCAGCAACCATATCCCCGGCCAGTTGGCCCGTACCAGTCCCTAACCAATCCCCTGCTCCAGTGTGTAAATCGTGCACCTCCCTGTCGGCCATATACCATCACACTTGGCCTAAACCAGCTCCCCTGGCCACTCCCTCCCTTTTGTGGCCTATACCAGTCTCTGGCTAGTACATCTCTCTAGCTCATTGATCTTACACTTCCCATTTAGCCATACACCACCTCAGCTGGCTCACACTTCCTCTGGCCTCACACCTCCACGGTCCGCCCATATACACCAGCAATTCATGCACTAGTCCAGTCATTCATTCCAGCAAACCTCGGCCAACACACTACCTCGGATGGCCTTCACATCACAACAACCTTGGATCCATCTATCATGAGAATCCATCAACCCATGATTCCCAGTCACCTACTCGTCATGGTCAAGTCACCATGAACCCAGTCATAACTCCAGCAATACGCCGTAAAGGCATACCAGTTCCCAGATCTCGGTCATGATTCCAGCAATACGCCACTAAGGCTCACCGGTTTCCAGATCACCAGTCAAACTACAGATTACTCTGTAACCAGCCAAAGCCACTACCATGGCTACGACGACGACAAGCTGTCAACAGCACGAACTCCAGGTCACGTCCCCCGACAGCAGCACGCTAAGGACGACAGCTACAAGGATCCCAGGTTAAAAAAAAAATAAAAACAAATGGGTATAAAAGTAGAGATACCCCGGCGGCCTCAGTCAACTTCTTCCACGGGATTACCGAGGGCAAAAATTGCCGTCAACCCAGTTGAGGTGAAAACCCGCGAGGGTGCCTCAGGGAAAATCGGGTGACCCCTCGGTATGAAAACCCGCAAGGACATACCAGAAAAAGAAAAAGGGGACCAGCTCTGGTGAAAACCCACAAGGGTGGTAGAACTGGTAAAGAGAAAATAAAAAAAAATCTCTCCCTCTCTACTCTTTACTAATGAAAGCCGTCAACCGCGACACCTCGCTGACGGCAACTTCAGCATCACTCCACAACACCGGTGGCCACTACGCCCCCCATGGTTGGCCATCGCCAATCCCAACTCCAGTATTCGGCTACACACCTCCACGGTTAGCCGACCATCTCCAGTCTTTCGGCTACTACACGCCAGCAGTTAGCCAGCCAGTTCAAGTCTCCAGTCCCAATTTCGGCTACAACGCCTTCGCAGGCTAGCCGCTCAGTCTCCAATCCCAGTTTCGGCTACAATGCCTTTGCAGGCCAGCCGCTCAGCCTCCAGTCCCAGTTTCGGCTACAATGCCTTCGCAGGCCAGCCGCTCAGTCTCCAATCTCAGTTTCGGCTACAATGCCTTTGCAGGCCAGCCGCTCAGGCTCCAATTCCAATTTTGACTACAACGTCTTTACAGGCCAAGTGCCTAATCACCAGTCCCAGTTTCGGCTACAACGCCTTCACAGACCAGCCGCCCAATTTTCAGTTCCAGTTTCAGCTACAACACCTTTACAAGCTAGCCTCCCAGTTCCAGTTCTAGTTTTCGGTCCCAACATTCCGGCTATAACGCCTTCGCAGGCCAGCCGCCCAATTCCAGTTCCAGTCATCAGTCCCAGTATCCGGCTACAGCACCTCAACGGTCAGCCGACCAGCTCCAGCTCCAGTCCCGGTCTATGGCTATGTCACCATGGCAGCGTGGCAGCCAACCCCAACCTCACCTCCAACTCCCCAGACTAAACAATACCAACAACATAGGACAGCACACCCTCTCGGGTCGGCCTCCAGTCTCCAGCCACATAGGCCAGCACACCCTCACGGGTTAGCCTCCGGCTTCTAGTCTCAAGCAATGCAGTGACGACCCGGATTCCGGATACCAGATATACCCGGTAGGACTACCGAATACACCTGATACCACATGGAACCAGCGAGGCCTCCCAAGAGCGGTAAAGCCCCGAAGGGAAAAAAGATTGTCATGTAGTACATTGAACTGACAGATATAGCAGGAAGCAATTAAATTTCATTGGATCGGTTTGCTAAAGTAGCAGAAATAAAATTACATTTTAATTTTATAGATTTTAAACAATTATATACCAGAGTCAAGTCCAACGCTAAAGACAACAGTCTAGCAGTACAGTCGACAGAAAGAAAAGACGTACCGAGAAGTCGGGGAAGCCCGACGGAGGTACCAGTTGGCGGCTACGACTTGAACTCCAGGACCCGCGGAAGCAGAACGAACACATCACCCCACCTGAAAAGCAGGGGTGAGCCTCGTGTCACTGGCTCAGTAGGGGTCACGCGGATCCCCACTGAAAAACGTGCAGTAACACGGAACAACAGGAACAGCAGTAGGAAACAGCACTAGAAAGCTGTAAAAGAAAGGGAAGCAGGAGTAGGGAACATGTAAGGACGAGGGGAATAACCCGAACAGGCAAGCAGGCCTAGAAAGGGAAAGAGGAGTAGGGAGCATGTAAGGACAAGGGGAATAACCAAACGAAACACCCCAACCTACACCTACAACGGGCATGCAAAAGAAGGTCTAAAAAAAGACCTAGACAGACACACACAACACGACCAGAGCGTCGTGCACCAGACAGGACACAGACCTCGAGTACAGCCACGGAAAGGCCAACCCGGACAGGTCACAACAAACCCCACAAGTGTCTCGACTAACCGCTGCGTACCACCGACGCGAACACGGCTGAGTCGCAGACCCACGCGGAACCACAAGTACAAGTACCAGTCAGGGTCACGCCCGTCGGTGTCAGTCCTCAGCCCCTGACCACGTATGCACACACTGTCTCCTGCCTAGAGCCAGGCCTCTAGCTATTTTTCTCCCCCCGTAGGATGCTAGCTTACAAACCGGATATCGGGGTCACCCCTCGACTGCTAGACGTCTAGGGCGACGAGAAGAGGAAGCTCGAAAAGTGGCGCTGAAGTACAGACAGTCGAACATGCACTGTCACCCGTACCTCAAACACCGAGGGCAGCACAAGAAACTGCCGACAGACTCAGAAACGTAGTCTTAGCATTTATAGGAACATCAACCGACGTCCACGGGGAGAACGGCCAGACCACGGGAGCAACAGACATCACGCTAACATAGACAGACACGCACACAGAGACCTACCCCAAAATAGCCCCTAACATTACCTAGAATGAACCCACAACACACGGCCGCACACCGGAAAGCCCAACGGCCATCACGGCCACAACGGGACTGTAACGGCCTAGCACAGGCGCGTTACACGGGCCTGACACACCAGGGCGGGCGCGTCAGAGACAACAGGCATAAAGACACAACGCGAGCCACGTAACGCACCAGGGCAGGCGCGTTACGACGGCCTAACGCACAAGCGCAGACGCGTTACGCCCACCTAACGCGTGGGGATAGGCGCGTTACGCCAACCGACCCAAAATCTAGAACTCGGAGGAGCAGTACGTAACGGTCTACGGCGGACGCGTTACAGCACTATGAGGCAAGGGGGCAGGGCCGTTAGAGACAGCCGACACAGCCACCCAACCCAGCTAAACGGAGTGTAACGGCCTGGGGCAGGCGCGTTACGCAAACCTGACGCACCAGGGCGAGCGCGTCAGCGGAACCGACTCACCCAAAACCCTAAACGACAAAACAGGCGTGACGCATCACCCCGAACGCGTCAGAGAGCTGTGACGCGCCTCCCCTGGGCCGTCACACTCCCAAAATCACAAAGGACTAAAAATGCCCAGACGCTGTGACGATCTGTCGTAGGGCCGTTAGAGACATGTGACGGTCTCTGAAACGACCGCTACACCGGTCACGGCGGGAAAATAGTGGAAACGCCAAATCGGGCCGTTCCACGCCCCATTCACGCCGAAGCGCAGGGGAAACAAATCTAGACGATGAAAAATAACACTAGGAGGCTGAAAAACCCACATGCAAACCCTAAAACAAGAGATCGGGGCGATTTAGACAAATCGACCCTAAATGGGTCACCGAGGTTCCCAGACTCCTACCGGCCTCGAATGACAACTGATCGACACGAAACTTACTTGAATGGGATCCAGACATCACAACGGTCAGTTTGACACTAACCACATCACAAATGGTTGCCGTTTTTCGGCGAACCCTGAAAACCCCAAAAACTACGATTTTCACTAAACCGGCCCGATCTCCCCCGATCGAGCACCAAACAATGCACAGAAGCAGGGAAAACACGCAGAAGGAAGTGGCGATCCGTCTCCCTACCTCCACCGAAGAAACCGTGCCCCGAAGGGACTAAACCACGCCGAAAATCACCGAATCACGAACGACGCCCTCTCGGAATCCACCGAGGGATCGCGCCCGCCACGCTCCATCCGCTGCTCCTTCCTGTGAACCGATCAGTCGAGCACGTCCACGCCTCAGCCAGCTCCGCAACGGTGCGCGCCCCGCGCCGAACGGGCCAGAGACAGGAGAGAACGGAGTGAGATAGCGTGAAGTTGAAAATGAGCAGGAGAGATAGTGGAATTGAATTTATAGAAAGAAATTAGGAAATTTTCCTAATTTCCTAAAAATCTGATTTTTGGCCCTATCTCAGAAAAATACGCAAAAATAGTCGAAACGACCGGCTTGAAGAGCACATCGTCGATGTAGCATCCGCGAGTCGATGAACTGACAAATAAACTCACCGTAGGGTTCCGTAACTAGTACGAGAGAAAAACCCACACGGATCGTAAACTCAACTCGGAAGCCACAAAAGCGAACCGAAACTCACCGAAAAGGATCCGAAAGACCCAATAAGGATCCAACAAAGATCCGAGACATTACATCCTCCCCTCCTTTCAGAAATTTCATCCTTAAAATTCAAGGACGAGCAAGGGTAAGCAGGGAAGAACAACCCGACAACACAACCACAAAACGACCTAATGCCAGTTGAAGACTATACTGGACTTAGCGACTCTGGACACTGTATATCTGAGATTCCCATGTACTTCACACAACAACGCTCTGATACCAGCTGTGACGACCCGGATTCTGGATACCAGATATACCCGGTAGGACTACCGAATACACCTGATACCACATGGAACCCGCGAGGCCTCCCAAGAGCGGTAAAGCTCTGAAGGGAAAAAGGATTATCGTGTAGTACATTGAACTGACAGATATAGCAACAAGCAATTAAATTTCATTAGATCGGTTTGCTAACGTAGCAGAAATAAAATTACATTTTAATTAACAGATTTTAAATAATTATATACGAGAGTCAAGTCCAAAGCTAAAGATAACAGTCTAGCAGTACAGTCGATAGAAAGAAAAGACGTACCGAGAAGTCGGGGGAAGCCCGACGGAGGTACCAGCTGGCGGCTACGACTCGAACTCCAAGACCCGCGGAAGCAGAACGAACACGTCACCCCACCTGAAAAGCAGGGGTGAGCCTCGTGTCACTGGCTCAGTAGGGGTCACGCGGATCCCCACTGAAAAATGCGCAGTAACACGGAACAACAGAACAGTAGCAGGAAATAGCACTAGAAAGCTGTAAAAGAAAGGCAAGCATGAGTAGGGAACAGGTAAGGATGAGGGGAATAACCCGAACAGGCAAGCAGGCCTAGAAATGGAAAGAGGAGTAGGGAGCATGTAAGGACGAGGGGAATAGTCAAACGAAACACCCCAACCTACACCTACAACGGGCATGCAAAAGAAGGTCTAAAAAAAGACCTAGACAGACACACACAACACGACCGGAGCATCGTGCACCAGACAGGACACAGACCTCGAGTACAGCCATGGAAAGGCCAACCCGGACAGGTCACAACAAACCCCACAAGTGTCTCGACTAACTGCTGTGTACCACCGACGCGAACATGGCCGAGTCGCAGACCCACGCGGAACCACAAGTACAAGTACCACTCTGGGTCACGCCCGTCGGCGTCAGTCCTCAACCCCTGACCACGTCTGCACACATTGGCTCCTGCCTAGAGCCAGGCCTCTAGCTAGTTTTCTCCCCCCGTAGGACGCTACGGTAACCGCAGGAGCCGACGGAAACTAGCTTACAAACCGGATATCGGGGTCAACCCTCGACTGCTGGATGTCTAGGGCGACGAGAAGAGGAAGCTCGAAAAGCAGCGCTGAAGTACAGACAGTCAAACATGCGCTGTCACCCGTACCTCAAACATCGAGGGTAGCACAAGAAACTGCCGACAGACTCGAAACGTAGTCTTACCCTTCATAGGAACATCAACCGACGTCCATGGGGAAAACGGCCAGACCACGGGAGCAACAGACATCACCCTAACATAGACAGACACGCACACACAGACCTACCCCAAAACAGCCCCTAACATTACCTAGAACGAACCTACCACACACGGTCGCACACCGGAAAGCCCAACGGCCATCACGGCCACAACGGGACTGTAACGGCCTAGCACATGCGCGTTACACGGGCCTGACGCACCAGGGCGGGCGCGTCAGAGACAACAGGCACAAAGACACAACGTGAGCCACGTAACGCACCAGGGCAGGCGCGTTACGGTGGCCTAACGCACAAGCGTAGACGCGTTACGCCCACCTAACGCGTGGGGACAGGCGCGTTACGCCAACCGACCCAAAATCGAGAACTCGGACGAGCAGTACGTAACGGTCCATGACGGACGCGTTACAGCAATGTGACGCAAGGGGGCAGGGCCGTTAGAGACAGCCGACACAGCCACCCAACCCAGCTAAACGGAGTGTAACGGCCTGGGGCAGGCGCGGTACACAAACCTGACGTACCAGGGCGGGCGCGTCAGGGGAACCGACTCACCAAAAACGCTAAACGACAAAACAGGCGTGACGCATCACCCCGAACGCGTCAGAGAGCTGTGACGCGCCTCCCCTGGGCCGTCACACTCCCAAAATCACGAAGGACTAAAAATGCCCAGACGCTGTGACGGTCTGTCGTAGGGCCGTCAGAGACGTGTGACGGTCTCTGAAACGACCGCTACACCGGTCACGGCGGAAAAATAGTGGAAATGCCAAATCGGGCCGTTCCACGCCCCATTCACGCCGAAGCGCAGGGGAAACAAATCTAGACGACGAAAAATAACTCTAGGAGGCTCAAAAGCCCACATGCAAACCCTAAAACAAGAGATCGGGGCGATTTAGACAAATCGACCCTAAATGGGTCACTGAGGTTCCCAGACTCCTACCGGCCTCGAATGACAACCGATCGACTCGAAACTTACGTGAATGGGATCCAGACATCCCAACGGTTAGTTTGACACTAACCACATCACAAATGATTGCCATTTTCCGGCGAACCCTGAAAACCCCAAAAACTACAGTTTTCACTAAACCGGCCCGATCTCCCCCGATCGAGCACCTAACAACGCACAGAAGCAGGGAAAACGCGCAGAAGGAAGTGGCGATCCATCTCCCTACCTCCACCGAAAATCATGCCCCAAAGGGACTAAACCACGCCGAAAACCACCGAATCACGAACGACGCCCTCCCGGAATCCACCGAGGGATCGCGCCCTCCACGCTCCATTCGCTGCTCCTTCCCGCGAACCGATCACTCGAGCACGTCCACGCCTCAGCCAGCTCCGCAACGGTGCACGCCCCGCGCCGAACGGACCAGAGACGGGAGAGAACAGAGTGAGATAGCGTGAAGTTGAAAATGAGCAGGAGAGATAGTGGAATTGAATTTATAGAAAGAAGTTAGGAAATTTTTCTAATTTCTAAAAAATTCTGATTTTTGGCCCTATCTCAGAAAAATACGCAAAAATAGTCGAAGCGACCGGCTCGAAGGGCACATCGTCGCTGTAGCGTTCACGAGTCGATGAACTGACAAATAAATTCACCGTAGGGTTCCGTAACTAGTACGAGAGAAAAACCCACACGGATCGTAAACTCAACTCGGAAGCCACAAAAGCGAACCGAAACTCACCGAAAAGGATCCGAAAGACCCAATAAGGATCCAACAAAGATCCGAGACATTACAAATGCAGGCCAAAACACCCTCACGGGTAGGCCTCCAGCCGCTGACCTCCAGTCCCCAGCAACATAGGCCGACATACCCTCACGGGCCGGCCCCCAGCCTTCACCCTACAACAATATGGGCCAACACACCCTTACGGATCAGCCTCCAGTCTCCCGTTTCTAGTTCCCAGTTACATCGGCCAATGAACTCTCACGAGTCAGCCACCAACTTCCAGTTCCCAGTCCTCTGGGTCCACACCGTCTTATGGACTGTCCTCCAGCTTCCAGTCTCCAGCCATCCAGGCCAACAGGCCTCATTCAGGCAGGCCTCCAGCACCCAACCTTTGATATCCAGCTTCCAATACCCAAATTCCAGTACCCGGCTTCCAGTATCCAGCCTCCAGTATCTAATGTCTAATACCCAACTATAAAATCCAACTTCCAGTATTCAATTTCCAGTGTCTAGTTCCAGTACCCAGCCTTCAACATCCAGTTCAAGTACCCTAATTCCCAGTATCCAGCACCAGTACTCCACTTCCATCTCCCAGTTCCAATTTCTGGTTCCAATGCCCAGTTCCCAGCATCTAATTTCCCACTCCCCATTTCCAATTCCAGTTTCCTGCAATGGGCTAGCACGCCTCATAGGGGCTGGCCTCCAGTCCCAGCACCCAGTATCCAATGACCAGTCGCCATATCCAACATCCAGTTCCCAGCCCCAGCCTTCCATCCCAGCACCTAGTGGCCAGATTCCAGTCCGGTATCCAGTCCCAATGTCCAGTTCCCGGTTCCCAGTCTCCAGCCCCAGTACTTAGTTTCCCATATCTGGGTCACAATCTCTAGTCTCAGCATCCAATCTTTGCCTTCCAGTCTCCAGCCTTGGACCTCCAGTTTCCATCAGTAGACCAACATGCCTTAGCCAGGCGGATCTACAACAAAAATCACATGGACAAATCCAGACACCTTACAGACTAGCACGCCTCGAAGGCCAGTCTACAGCAACCCTAGACCAATGCACCCCCGAGGGTCGGTCTATCACACACTTCGATCATTACACCTCAATGGTCGGCCAATAAAAATCCCTTCAGCGACACGCCAGTGGCTAGCCGATCGTGGATCCCAGTCAACATACCTCAATAACTAGCCGATCGAGGCTCCCAGTCAATTTACCTCAGCAATCAGCCGAGTGGACTTCCTAGTCGATACGCCTCGACGGTGAACCAGCACATTAACAGGTACCATCCACCATATTATGATGATTATGTGTCTAACATCATTTGTGGTCATTGTACTGTTTAAAGGGTCAGACGACCTCAACTTCGGCTACAACACCATGACGGTCAGCCGACAGCATCAACATTCGGCCATACACCGCGAGGATCGGCCGATTACGATTCCAAGCCAACACCCCTCTCTGGGGGCAAATCCAACGACTCCAGACCAAGACGCCTTACCGAGGTAGGTCTCCAGCAACTCCAGACCAAGACGCCTCACCGAGGCAGGTCTCCAGCAACTCTAGGCCAAGACGCCTCGCCGAGGCAGGTCTCTAGCTACTCTAGGCCAAGACGCCTTGCCAAGGCAGGTCTCCCGTAAGCGCAGACCAAGACGCCTCGCCGAGGAACATCTCCAACAACCTTAGACCAAGACGCCTCGCTGAGACAGGTCTCCAGCAACCTCAGACCAAGATGCCTCGCTGAGGCAGGTCTGCAGCAACTCCAGACCAAGTTGCCTCATCGATGCAGGTCTCCAGCAACCTCAAACCAAGACGCCTCGCCGAGGCAGGTCTTTAGTAACTTCAGACCAAGACGCCTCGCCGAGGCAGGCCTCCAATAACATCAAGCCAAGATACCTTATCGAGGTTGATCCCCAGCAACACCAGGTCTACATGTCTCGCCGGATCTTGCCTCCAGCAGCATCAAACCAACACACCTACGACACCGATTATCTTCGGCAGCTTCGCCCCAGTCGGCGGATCACCCTACTTCTTGGGTGTGGTCCCCGTGGCTGCTCCACAGCTGCCCACTTCTCAGTTAACGACATCAATCCCCCTGTTACTCCGACCTTTCCTGATTCCCTGACACCACCAGCCAACCAGTCGGCCCCTACCACTTCGGCCGTGCAATGGCGGCCCTGGCAGGATGTGGAATATCTCAACTTTGAAGCCCTATTATGATCCCAATTCCCCCTGTAACCCCTGACCCACCAGCTATAATCCCAGTCACATCCAGCCACGATAAAGTGGCCTCCAGCACCACAACTTAACGAGTTGCAAGAGCCCTACAACACAACTCCTGCTACAATGCTTCAGAGCTGTGACCAGTCCGTCCCATAGGACGGTGGGCGCCAAGCTTGGCAAATGCGGCCCCATGGGCGGTCAACAGACGATGCCAGCATCCCACAAGAAGAATCAACCACCGCAGTAGTGGTAGGCTACTAACGACCGACCCATGGGGGGGGGTTTACGCGGACCAGCTCACCCCCCCTGGCTGGCCCGCGTAAACCCCCCATTCAATTAAAAAAAATTAATTTTTTATAAACAAAAAAGAGAAAAGAACCAGCCCGCCTAAACACCCTCAGGGGGGGTTTACGCGGACCAACCCAGGCCCCCTCGCTGGTCCTCGTAAACCCCCATCCAAGGGGGGTTTACGCGGACCAGCTCAGGGGTCCGCGCTCATGCCCACTAGCTGGTCCGCGTAAACCCCTTCCCCCCCCTCTCTCTCTCAGCCAGTAACCCAAACACTATTCACTTGGGTTTACGCGGACCAGCTCACCCCCCTTAGCTGGTCCGCGTAAACCCCCTGTGACCCTTCACCTTCCACTATAAAAGCCCCCCTTGGGAGCCCAAAGGGCACGGATGAAGCACCAAATGCATCAAGCGCCTAAGGAGCTCAGCCCCGGACTACAAGGGCGCGCTAAGGAGAATTGTGTGAGTTTGCTAGGCTCACACCGAGGGCATGCCGCATATGCATCCTCATACGACGTCTAGCCCAAACACCCATCTCCGGGAGATTTGTGTGTGTGTTTGCTAGGCTCACGCCGAGGGCATGCCGCATGAGCATCCCTCATACGGCGTCTAGCCCAAACACTCACCACCGGCCCCCCTGTTGTGACATGTCGTCTCCATAATCGTGCATGACCCCAACTTTTACTTGGTGAAAGCACTCTGCCCGGGTCCTATCTCGATACCCGTGCATGACCCTGATGTCGCTTCGTAAGAGCCCCATGCACAGTCCCTGCCTCAATGATCGTGCACCATCAAACATCGCTCGATCGAGGCACCCTGCTCGATCTCTACCTCGACCTTCACGCACGACGTAGACGTGGCTTGATGAGAGAATCCTGCCCAGTCTCTGTCCGAATGGTCGCACAGCATCAGACATGGCTCGACTGAGGCACCCAGCCGGGTCCTCTACCTCGACAAGCATGCCCTTAGCACTATCACTTAGACAATGGGCATACATCACAAGTCACGACGCAAGATGAAGTGTCAGGCCCCTACCTTCGCAAATGGGCCCCAAGCACGACCACCGAGGTCTCACGGCGCCTAGCTCGCTCAGCCACAACGGGCCACCGACACCCGACAGTCAATAACTCAGTCACAACGGTGCCTCCGGCACCCGTCTGTCAATAACTCAGTCACAACGGTGCCCCCGGCACCCGACTGCCAGCTACTCCAGTCACATCGGGGCCCGCGGCACCCGATCACTCAACAACTCCAGTCACAACGGTGCCCCGGGACACCCGATCACCCAACAACTCCAGTCACAGCGGTGCCCCCAGCACCCGACTGCCAACAACTCTAGTCACAACGGTGCCCCCGACACCCGACTACCAACAACTCCAGTCACAACGGTGCCCCCGGCACCCGACTGCCAGCTACTCTAGTCACATCGGGGCCCGCGGCACCCGACCGCCCAACTGCTCCAGCACAACGGTGCCTACGGCACCCCTACTGCCCCGACCTCAACATTGTCTCATGTCGGGAACACATTGCGACGCCCCTCGAGCGCCATCCTGCTGAGTCACAGGTCCTCTAACGGACGCCACGTACAAATGCGAAATACCCGCACAATAACGCAATGACCCAGGGACCGTCATGAATGACAGAATTGTCCCATGACTTGCAAGCAATTGTAATTGGGATCTCATGCCCCCATATAAATACCTTTCATGGCATATAAGTCATGTAATCCAGTCAGGGAGCGGATCCCCCTCCTTGTCGGAACTAGTCTCTCTGCCCCCAATTATCCCTGTTGTGTTGCTGTTGCCCTGTCGCTGTTATACGGACTAAACCCTCCCGATGTTGCGGCTACCAAGGTCCCTGACTCTCTCTTTGGCAAAAGAAACAAAGGTATTCGATTCAATCCGATGTAAAATAAACACTGGTTGATTGCGATCGGTGGGGAAAGACGTCCAGTACATGAATCCCCATAATCACCTGCGCACTTGCACCCATGGAACCCCTTCTATCCATGTGTCACCCGATCTCTCGAGCCATGTGCCACGTCCTGGCGACGCTTCCCCGGTCAATCCTCGGTTCCAAGGTGATTGTCGAGAGATCGACTGGCACGCCCGCATTCCACCCAGCCATCCCTGTCCCAGTCTCCCAGAATGATGAACCATACGCCATCCCTTCCATTGCGTTCCTATCATTCTCCCTGCCTTCATCTCAATACCCCCGGAATCCCCGTGTGCCCAGTCAACCTATTTCGACCTTCCGTAAAAGTCGAGTGTACATGTAACGACTCGAGAATCTGATTACCGGGAAGGCCCGATAACCAGAGACTCGAACCGCCGCCCACGAGTCGGGAGGGCTCGGAAGGGCTAAAAGGAGTGTGGAGGCACAAAGAAATAGGAAATAAAGTAGGACAACAATTAACAGAAATAAATAAACAACTACAGCTACAACAGAGTCCAGTCCAACAGAAAGTACAGTCTAAAGCAGTAAAAACGTATCACATGCCGAGTGAATGTTGTGTAGTGGACAGCGGATCTAGAGGGGAGGGGTGAATAGATCTGCCCCTCTTTTCGCAATGCAGCCCTCTATATAGCTAGATGGAACAAATTGCAGTGGAATATAACTAGCTAAACGAAGGACACGACGATTTGCTTAGCAAGATGATTACTAATATATCGATTCGAACCTAAGCATGCATCTATAACGAAAGAAACACACAAACAAGTCACAACACATGATATTTTAAGGTGGTTCGGACTGAATCTCCAGTCCTACGTCCACCCCTCACCAAATCCGGTGAGGTTTCACTAGTGCCACGCACTGAACCGTAAATCGAAAAGACCACCGATTGCCTTCCGACTAACCGCCGGTAGGGACGTCAACACCACAGATCGGACAGCTTCCGATTACCTTCCTACTAACCACAAGGTAGGGACGATCTTCAGTTCCAAATGTTTGAATGAAATGGAAAAGAACAAGATATGAAAATACTCAAACAAGATATGAAATATGTTCAAAGAGAAAAGATCTTGTCTGAGTTTGCTGGAGCTTGAATCTGATGATTCACTTGGCTTGGAGTTGATCTCCTCTTGAAGTAACTTGAATCACTTGGAGATATGATGAAGAACTTCTTCCTGGAGTACTGTTCACAGCTATAGTACTTCGAACTCCTTTCCCTTGAACACACCCTTGCAGCTTCTATGGATCACCTTGAGATGAGGAAGAGGAAGATGATTGCAACTTTTTCTTCACTTGGCTTGAAGTTGATTTCCTCTTGAAGTAGCTTCAATCACTTGAAGATTTGATGAAGAACCTCTTCCCGGAGTAGCTTGATTTCCTTCTTGAAACACCCTCCTTGTGGCTTCCTTTGATCACCCTTCTTATCCTTGAGTGCTTCTAGCTTTGGTGGAGGTTGCTTGCTTCAGATCTCACCTTGAAACACCTTGGATGGATGAAGAACTCCAGCCCGAATTACTGTTCACGGAGGTGCTACAGTACCTCGAAAATGGCCTCCCTTGATCTCTCTTGAAGCCTTGAAGCCCTTGTGTTTCTAATCCCTCAAGTGAGAGTTTTATAGACCTTGAATGGTCTATAGACAAGCCTCAGACCAGATCCACAATTTGTGGGTGTTTAGGTGACTTTTGGATTAAACAAATCTATGTTGAATGGCCCTTTTCGAAGTTGGAAACAAAGTCAACATTGAAGGCTCAGGGCTGGCGGTCGACCTGCAGCTCCTGGCGGTCGACCGCTACTGAAACACCTGCAAACGGATGGTCCCTGGGAAATCCGGTCGACCGCTACTGGCTGGCGGTCGACCGCTACTGAAACATCTTCGGCCTGGGATTCCCTGATTGGGGCGGTCGACCGCCCCTGTGCTGGCGGTCGACCGCCAGCTGGGCAGAACCCAGATTTTCCCGGGTTGGTCCGTTAACTATCTTAGCTCCGCCGCTTAACTCCTTTAGTAGTCCGTTCATGTCTGTGGCAACAACTTTGACTGTCTTGAAGTTTTATTACTGAGTCTTCAATCGAATTTTTGTTCCGGGGCCTCCGCCCCCGGAAACCCCCGCAAGGGGCGCTGCCCCCTTGACCACCGCGACCTGACCAGGTAGGTCGATCCCCGCGACCTGACCGCGCAGGTAGATCCGCGTGCGAGGGCGCAACATTGAGCTTTCACTTGTCCATTCATTTGCATATCTGTCATGAACACAACAGCACATATGTCAGTCATATAAGAGTGAAAAACAACAATGACTAATAGTGTTTAGCCATTATCAAAACTAAGAATACCACAGAATACATATGACCATAGAATGATGTCGAATGACCCAAGTGACCACAGAATGACTCAAATGACTTCAGGGACACAACAGTGAACACTCGGCCCGGCGAGCTGGCAACCGAGAACCTCCGAACAGCACCCTCGAACCTCGAGGAAGAACGGCCACACCTGAGAAGCAGGGAATGAGTCTCCAAAATAGATACTCAGCATAGATCCCGTGGAACCCCAACCGGAAACAACGGCGATAGCGGAAAGGAAGGCTACAAGAGCAACCGCAACAGCATGAACAGTAAACCCGGAGGCTGGTCAAAACCCGGCGCTACAACTACTCCTACTGTACCAAAAACACACCCCGATCTCACAGTCGAGGCTACCGAACTGCACTAGTACCGCTTACCAAAGTAAAAACCCACAGCAACCACGCCGTAGAGGCCTGTCTCCCCGGACACGGCTGACCTGGACACACTGTCCAAAGTGCAACCCCGGCCAGTCGGTCGCGGGTACCGCACAACAAGACGCAACTTCGGTAAAGTCACTAGCACTAGTCACACGGCGCGAGAGCTGACACACGTGCCACGGTGAAACAACCGAAACTCGACGGTCAACACGACCGAGAACCCGAAGGTCGAAGTCACGGAAAGTCACAGTCTGTCACTCTCTGTCCAGAACAGGAGTACCTCCCACTAGAAGCAAGGCCTAATACACCCACTGACGTCTTAGTCCGCGCCTCTGGTGTCTCCCTTCGGCCCAGCAGGAACTGAGACACCGACAAGTAACCACAAACAAGTGACTAGCTGGGGTCACGTCCGTCGACGTGGGTCCAACCGCCCCCAACCACGTGTGCACACACAGACCGTGCGTCCCTGGTCTCACCCTCTGACCGGTTTTTCCCTCTGCCGGACTCTGGCTGGTAGACCCGGGGCCCGACGGAAACTGGTCCACAAACCGTCTCTAAGGGTAGCCTCTCCACCACTCCCTGGTGGGACTACTCGCGTGTAAGCAGGTTACGACTAGTAGAGCGTCACTGAGAGAGTAGACTCTTAAGATAACGGAAAACAACGTCCGAACCCGACGAAGTGTGGGGACCGTCCCACGTACCAGCACCGTCGCACGGTGACCACAGTCGAAGAAGAAATGGGACTCACAGTCCACGGCCACGCACGCACCCTGCGCGAGAGTCGAGAAAACCCAAGTGACGCTAAGCCACTGGACTCCGGATAGTCCTCCAGACGCACTACAGCCAATGGTACTTGAGTCAAAAGACTCGGGGTCAAGACCATCGCACATAACAGCACAAGGCCGTCAATCTAGTCCAATCTCTAAGTCTAAAACCACGGTAACATGCGTACCGAGGCAGCTCACGAGCCGCCGAGACCATTCCCTCGGGAAGGGACCTCACATGACTAAGGCCACACACACGGCCCACGCGGAAAGCACAGAAGCATAATTCTCAACGCAGCGCCCAAGCCGCCACGCCGATAACTGGACTCGCAGTCCAAGGCCAAACACATGGCCCACTCGGGAATCATCTTCCAGGAAAACTCATGACATGCGGGGGAGCCCCACCGCACACACACCGATACACGGTGACTCGATCGAGTGTAACACGAAAGCCCGGAACACGTGGGGTCACCCAGACCCACCACACCTATGGGCATGCTAATCGAGGTAGCACGGTCCTCCCGACACCCTCAAAGCACGGACATGGAATCCCATGGGTGTCTGGGGCACTCACAAGACCGCAAGTCGACCATTGGGTCACGACCGGGTCGACGAGGGACCGACACAACGCGAAACTATCGCGGAGAACACAAAAACTCATCTCGGCACCACAGAGCCTGACGGTCTAACCTTGGGTCATCGCAGTCTGTAACGGTCCAATGCTGGATCGTCACAGCACCCTGGCGGTCCAACGCAGGAGCGCCACACGAGAGGGGAAACAACGGCTGTGACGCACCCACCCTGGGGCGTCACAGTCTCTAACGGACCAAGCCTGGTGCGTTAGAAGATGGAACAACACAGGCTGTGACCCTCACCCCTCGGCGCGTCACAGCGTCTGACGGTCCTACCCGGACGCGTCAGAAGAATGGGCTGCGCCAGCTCTGACGCTCCCAATCGGACGCGTCACAGTCTCTGACGGTCCTACCTAGGCGCGTCAGAAGACTCGTGACCCCAACGGTCTGACACACAAGAAGGCACGTAGCGGTCGAACCCAGGCGTGTCACATCGCCGTGGCAGTCTATCGAGGGACCGTCACACCCACAAACCACCAAAAAGGCTAACGGGCCCTGTGACGCTCCCACCCTGGGGCGTCACAGGCTGTGACAGTCACTGCAAGGATCGTCACACCTGTCCGAGCGTGAAACGGCGAGAAACGACCCAAAAAATGTCCCACGCCTCCATACCTCCACGGGAGAGGGGGAAAACAAGGGGAAGCCCCCAAATAGCCCTAGCATTCATCTAAGGCCTCGGATCGGCCAAAAATGCAATGAAACGGGCGATAGGCCCACGAGCCCTAAAACATGGATTTTTCCCAAAAATCCCCGATTACGCCCACTCAGCTCACCACGGCCTACAAAACTCGCGGGAAAAGAAATGCACGAGCTGGGGGTCCATCTCCCTATCTCCACCAATGATTTCGCGCCCCGAGCTCGGCGATCCGCGAAGAAACGCCGTTGAAGCCTCGCCGGCTCGCGACCGCGGCACTAGCTCCCATGCGCCTCCACCGCCTCGATCCTCACCCATCCTCGCCCGCGTCCTCGCTCGCCTCGCCCCCGCCTCGCTCCGTCGATCACCGGAGAGGAGAGGGGAGAAAGAGGGCGTGAGAGAAGAGAGAGGGAGGGAAGAGAGAAATGAGAGGGGAGAGAGAGAAGGGTTAATATATATAGAAAAATCTAAAATTCCAGGAAATACCAAAAAATAGAAAATCACGTTTCCGCGATCCTTGGAACGCACCGATTGCAACGGTGCCACTCGCGCCCTGGTGAGCGGCCCGGTTCACCCGCAACGAGGTTCCGAAGGAATTACCGAAACACACACTCGGAATCGGTAAACACTCACGGAAAAGCCACGGATGCGCTCCGGGCCTCCGAAATAGCTCCGGATCGCGTCGATCCGGACACGAAAGATGTCCGAAACATCATTTCGAACACAACGGAGCCAGATTTATTGGAAACGCAGATCTGGGACCCGAGAAGAAGGATCCGCAGAACCCGCGGCATTACAGTACACCCCCGTCGCGAGGACAAAACGATAAGTGACTCCCCGCAGTCGCAAACAACTGCCTACCGACTTGGGAGTGTCGGTAGAGTACGCGGTCTATCGTATGATCTTTCGGACGTTTTTCATGTTCGGATCCATGCGTTTCGGATCAGTTTCGGAGGTCTCGGAATGTGTTCCACGGTTTCCCATATTTTTATCTGACAGGACCTACGGAACCTCGTAGCGGATAAATAGGGTCGTTCACGTACTCAGGGCTGGTACCACGGTGATCAGCGTGTTCCAACGATCGCGACGGTATATTTTTCTATTTTTTGAAAAATCCAGATTCTCTATAAATCCCCAATTCTTTTCTTTTTCTTTTCCCCTTTCTCTTTCTTCTTCTTTCTTCTTCTTCCTCCCCTCTCCCATGAGCGCACCACTGTGACCGCCCCCCCTCTTTCGGCGACAGCCCCGACGCCCTCTCGTTCGGTTGCGGACGCGGCGAGGCGACGGCATGGTGGCATTGGCGGCAGCGTGACGATCCCGGCAGCGTTCGGCACTCGGTGAGGTTGTGGGAGCTCGTGAAGGTTCAAGCGGGTTTTGGAGGACCGGAGGTGATCCGCCGGGTTTCGGATGAATCCGAGGTAGGGTGACGGTCCTTAGCTCGGTATTTTCCTTCCCCGTGATTTCTAGGTCGAGGCGAGGTCGAGAGTGGGCTATTTTGAGCCGGGAAGGGAAAATCATGTTTTGGTGTTTGAGCGCCTGTTCCAGTGTTTCAATGCATGTTTTTGTGGTTTGTGGGCATCAAAAGATGCATTGAGAGATTGGGAATAAGTCTCCCTTTTGGTTCCCCTTCACCCCGGGGTGAATGGGGCGTGGAATGGCGATTTTGGGATTTTCCCGCCGTCCCCGATTTTTCGGAAGTGTGGCGGTCCTTCCCGTGACCGCCACATCCTTCTGGCGGTCCCCGTGCGACCGTTTCAACCGCCCCGTAGGTGGGTTGGGCCTGGCGGCCATACGATGAGCCGCCAGAGCCCAGGTGGTGGCCGAAAGGTCGACCGCTAAGCCGAGTTGGCCGGCGTGGCCTTCGAGGCGTTTTGACCGTTGGTTTTTGACCGTTGGAGGCTTTTTGGGTCTAGCGGCCGAAGGTTTGCCCGCCTCACACCCTTTGGCAGCCCTACATAGGACCGCTTGTTCTTTCGCAACCCAGGGGGTGGCGGCCCTTTGTTGAACCGCTACAATCCCTATGGCGGCCTAACGTTGGACCGCTAGCACTCGTGGCGTCCCAAAGGTGGACCGCTAGAGGTTCATGTCCAACCGGAGTTATGTTTTACCAATTCGAGTCCCGGGTGAGTGGATCTCGATCCGCATGCTGACCCGTGTTCCGACTGATGCTGGGTATCATGTGGGGACCATATGTTAGGGTGCCATGGGATCCCGGGAGGTGGTGTTCTCGGCTTGTGTCACCGTGAGTCGGTGTTGGTACGAGGAGCGGTCCTTGTACTTTATCCGGTTTAGATTTCCATTGGCCAGAGAGTCTATACCTTCAGTGACCCTCCACTAGTCGTAGCCTTCCGACACGCGTGTAGTCCCACCAGGGAGTGGTGGTGAGGTTACCCGGGAGAGGGTTTTAGGCTGGTTACCGTGGGCGTCCTACTGTGGCGGCTCGAGTCCGGGCCGGGAGGACGAACCAACTAGAGGGCATGACGTAGCACATTTAGTCAGTGTATGCACACGTGGTCGGGGACTTCGGACACGTGCTGACGAGCACGACCCCGACTAGACCCTTGTTAATGTTACTTGTGAGTGTCTCAGTTTCCGCCTGGGGCGAGTATGGAGACATGGCGGCGCGGTGTAAGTCGTCAAGGGACTCATCCGGCTGTGCTTCTGGTGGACGGTACTCCTGTCTTTGTCTGGTAGTGACTCGAGTTTTGACGAGTTACCTCGGTTGTTGTGCTGTGTGTTCGGTACTAGGCATAGTAGTAGCTTGTAGTTACTTTTCACGCAGTTTCTCGGTTTGCGAGGTTGAGACCGGATGATCCCTACTGAGTCTTTTGCTTTGAGGCTCATTCCCTACGTGTTTTCAGGGAGCGCTTCCGAGGCTCCACGTGGTTCAGGTGCCCATGGTTAGTTGCCAGTTGCCATTTCCGGGGTATGCCCCGTGTAGTTGTACCTTTTCTCTTTGGACTGTACTAGTTGTGGACTACTGTTATATTTTAGATTGTTGTTATTATTGTGAACCATGTAATTTAATTAATGTCATTATTTATTTTCTGCTCATCTGTGTAGGTCTGTAATTATTTTAGATTCTTGTGTATCTCCACACTATCCCTTTTAACCCTTTCGAGTCTTCGGACTCGTGGGTGGCGGTTCGAGATTCGGGTTACCGGGCCTTCCCGGTATTCGGATCTCGGGTCATCACAGCTGGTATCAGAGCACGGTTGTGGATATATATAAGAATCGTAAATAGTTGCAGTGGTCCACTAGTCCACAATGATGATGTACAGTTGGCACTGGCTTAGGGCATCGTGTATTTTATTGATTCCGTTGTTTTCCGTGTCTTCTATCTTTTTGCAGTAGGCGAGTATGGCACCGAGGTGGAGGACTCGCTCTCAGCAGGGACAGTCGGCAAAGGAGCAGGGGGAGCAGAGCAGAGTGCCACCAGTTACCCCTGAGGCAGGGAATGTAGGGAGAGTTCCGGGGGCCGAGGATTTCTTTCGGAGCATGTTTCAGTTCATGTCTCAGTAGTTTAGCGGTGATGCTGGTGAGGACTCGTCGTATAGGGGTGGACCCAGTCGTGTTGTAAGGGACTTCTTGCAGCTTCATCGGCCCTATTACGATGGCCAGCCAGATCCTGATGTGGCCAGGAGATGGCTTGATGAGATGGAGAGAGTGTTCAGTTCCATGCGTTGTGCCGAGGAGGACATAGTGATGTTGGCCTGTAACCAGTTGCAGGGTATGGCTCGAGATTGGTGGTCTTCAGAGTGGAAGACGTCCTTTCAGTCTCGTTCGCTTCAGTAGATTGCGTGACAAGACTTTGTGAGGGTCTTCGAGCGTACCTACTGCCCATCCTATATTGGTACGCAGAAGATGTGTCAGTTTTTGGAGTAGGTTCAGGTGACATGTCAGTGTTGTAGTACAGGGCTCGGTTTGTTGAGTTGGGCCGTTATGCTCCCCATATCATGGAGAATGAGGGGCTGAAGACCGAGCAGTTCATCCAGGGTTTGAGGCAGGATCTGAGGCACCTCTTGATGGCGAACGCTGCTACTGATTTGGAGACACCATCCCGTGTGGCGGCATCTTTGGAGCTGGATATGCAGAAGGTCCGAGGACAGGGAGGCCAGGGGCAGTCCCAGTTAGGACGTAGCCAGCAGGCGGCTACCCAGCAGCAGGGCACCTTTCAGCATGCGATGGGTAGTTCGGGAGCATCAGTGCCGGTGACGTCAGCGATAGGATCTGCGACCTTTGGCTCGAAGGTTAAGAGGTTCTTCAAGAAGAACTTTGGAAAGAAGCGCAAGGATCAGAGGCAGGTGTCTTCGGGTAGTGTACAACAGCCGGTCCCTTATCAGCGTCAGGGATCAGTGGGTGGATCACGGGGATCGTGTCCCCGGTGTGGCGAGTCCCATCCAGGCAGGCAGTGCACGGCGCCGGTGATTTGTTTCAGGTGTGACCAGTCAGGGCACATGGCACGTGACTATCCCCAGATGCCGCAGCAGTAGCAGTACCCTCAGCAGCAGCAGTACCCTCAGCAGCAAAGGCCACAGCAGCAGCAGGGGTAGTATACGCCACTACCCAGGTCAGCGAGTGTGGGGGCAGGCAGAGGTCCCGAGGCCAGATTACACACATGACCAGGGCAGAGGCAACGGCGTCGCAGCTCGTGGAAGGTACCGTTAGGATTTTGGGTTGTGCGGCTCGAGTTTTGTTTGATTCTAACGCGTCTCATTCGTTTATTTCGGAGGATTTCACACTGAGTATTGAGGAGCCGGTGACCCAGTTGTCCTGTGATTTGGCAGTGGAGTTGCATTCTGGTGATTCTATGATCACTCCGTACTGTTTCGATGAGGTTCCTGTGTGGGTGGAAGGGCGGAGTTTGTCGGCCAGGCTTTATGCGTTGCCACTTCAGGACTTTGATGTGATTTTGGGCATGGATTGACTCGAGGCACATCATGCGTTGGTGGATTGTGGCTCCAAGAGGGTTTATTTCCGTCGACTTCGAGGACCTACCTTCTATTTCTAAGGTATTAGGTCTTCCTCTTCCCGCTTTCTTATTTCGGCTATTAGGACTCGTCGTTTGCTTGATACGGGTTGTCAGGGTTTTCTCGCTTCTGTGGTCGTGGTGGACCAGTCGGAGCCGGATGTGGAGAACATTTCGGTGGTGTGCGAGTTTCTCGATATTTTTTTCGAGGACCTACCTGGATTACCTCCCCAGCGGGAGATTGATTTTGTGATCGAGATTGTGCTTGGTATGGGACCTTTGTGGAAGGCTCCTTACCGTATGGCTCCCGCTGAGTTGAGAGAGTTGAGGGCGCAGTTGCAGGAGTTGCTCGCCAAGGGGTATATTCATCCTAACTTTTCCCCTTAGGGTGCGCCAGTGTTGTTCGTAAAGAAGAAGGATGGTAGTCTGAGGTTGTGCATTGACTACCGGCAGCTGAACGAGGTGACCGTTAAGAACAAGTATCCGTTGCCACAGACTGATGATTTGTTCGACCAGGTTCAGTCTACTCGAGTGTTCTCGCAGATTGATTTACCATCTGGTTATTATCAGTTGCGGATTCGAGAGTCTGACGTGGAGAACACTGCGTTCAGCTCGAGATATGGGCATTATGAGTTTCTGGTGATGTCGTTTGGGCTCACCAACGCCCCCAGTATTGATGGATTTGATGCAGAGGGTGTTCCATCCCTACTTGGACCAGTTCGTGGTCGTGTTTGTGGACGACATCTTTGTTTATTCGCGGTCTACAGAGGAGCATGCGTATCATCTGAGGGTTGTGTTGCAGACTTTGCGAGATCACCAGCTGTATGCTAACCTCAGCAAGTGTGAGTTTTGGCTTCACGAGGTGTACTTTTTGGGGCACGTGATTTCTGGTGATGGTATTTACGTGGATCCTGCCAAGGTCGAGACAGTGATGCAGTGGCCGAGGCCAAGGTCCGTGGTGGAGATTCGGAGTTTCTTGGTACTTGTAGGTTATTATCGGAGATTCATTCAGGATTTTTCTCGTGTTGCAGCCTCGATGACCAGGCTTACGCAGAAGGATATGCCGTTTGTCTGGACTGATGAGTGTGAGCAGAGCTTTATGGAGTTAGGAGGTTGCTCACCTCGGCACCGGTGTTAGTGTTATCTTCTGGATTGGGAGGTTTTATGATGTGTACAGATGCTTCCGGGGTCGGGCTGGGTGCTGTGCTGATGCAGCACGGTAGAGTTGTGGCTTATGCATCTAGGCAGTTGAAGTCACATGAGGAGAACTACCCTACCCATGACCTTGAGTTGGCGGCTGTGATTTTTACGCTGAAGATCTGGAGGCATTATCTGTACGGTGAGAAGTTTGAGGGGTTCACAGACCATCATAGTTTGAGGTATGTGTTCACTCAGAAGGACATTAACCTCAGACAGAGGCGATGGAAGGAGTATATGAAGGATTATGACTTCACCCTGTCTTATCAGCCGGGCAGGATGAATGTCGTTGCCGATGCCTTGAGTAGGAAGGTTGTGGTCAGAGCCATGACGATGAGGAAATGGAGACTTTGGGAACAGGTGCCAGCCGTGACATTTAGGCTCAAGATTCCCCAAGAGTCGGGATCAGCTGTTCTTGCGAGCTTGACTATCACGCCTACGATTCGTCGTCAGGTGACAGATGCTCAGCGTGCAGACCCTGAGTTGTCTCGGATTTTGGCTGTGGCTGATGTGGATTTCGGCGAGGACGGAGTTGTGAGATTTCGTGGTAGGTTGTACATCCCGACCGAGGAGCAGGTGAGGCGTGCGGTGTTACTAGAGGCTCATGGGAGTCGGTACACTGTACACCCGGGTGCGACGAAGATGTATCGGAACTTGAAGAGGCAGTCTTGGTGGCCTGGCATGAAGAGAGATATTACCAAGTTTGTGGCCCGATGCCTGACCTATCAGCAGGTGAAGGCAGAGCATCAGCGACCTGGTGGTATGCTTCAGCCCTTGGAGGTTCCCGCGTGGAAATGAGACCACGTGACCACGGATTTTATGGTGGGATTTCTGAGGACCACGAGCGGGCAGGATAGTATTAGGTTACTGGTGGATAGGCTAACGAAAGTGGCTCGGTTGTTACCGATCAAAGTCAGCTGGAGTGTGCTGAAGTTGACTCGTCTCTATGTGGAGCGGATCGTGCCTTTGCATGGGATTTTCATTTTCATTGTGTCAGATCGAGATCCGCATTTCACTTCTGGATTCTGGAGGAGTTTCCAGCGAGCTCTTGGCACGAAGTTAGCGTTTAGCTCAGCATATCATCCTCAGTCAGATAGTCAGTCGGAGAGTACCATTCAGACGTTAGAGGATATGTTGAGATCCTATTGCCTAGAATGGCAAGGGAGTTGGATTCACCATCTACCATTGGTGGAGTTTGCCTACAACAACGGCTATCATTCGAGCATTGTGATGGCTCCTTATGAGACGTTGTACGGGCGACCGTGTCGGACTCCACTCGATTGGTCCGAGGTTGGTGAGCGTGTTGTGACGGGACCGGAGCTCGTGCAGCAGTGCATTGATGTAGTGCATCTGGTCCGTCAGAACTTGTTGGCGACGCAGAGTCGGCAGAAGAGCTATGCCGATCAGAGAAGGCAGCCACTTAGCTTTGCGGTCGGTGATCGTGTATTTTTGAGGGTTTCTCCCATGAAGGGAGTGATGCGATTTGGATAGCGTGGGAAGCTGAGTCCCCTCTATGTTCGCCCGTTTCTCATCGTGGAGCGCATCAGCGAGGTTGCTTATCGGTTGCAGCTACCTCCTGAGTTTGCAGCGGTGCATGATGTGTTCCATGTCTCGATGTTGAGGAAGTATATGCCCGATGTTTCTCATGTGTTGGAGGATTCTGTTTGGCCCGAGGTGACTCCCGATCTGTCTCTACCGGAGTTCCCTGTCCGTATTGAGGATCGGCGAGAGTAGCACATGCGGAACAAGGTTATCCCTCTGGTCAAGTGGTGGGACAGCGGCACACTGGTGGTGAGGCTTCTTGGGAGCGTGAGGATGAGATGCGTCAACAGTTCCCTTACCTATTCGAGAGAGTATTCTTTTCTTTCCCCTGTGCTTTATTTTAAATTTCGAGGATGAAATTTGTTTAAGGGGGGAGGGCTGTAATATCCCGGACCCTTCGGATCCTTCTTCTTGGGTCCTGGATCTATTTTCTCGGAGAATTTGTTCCCATTTTTCCCGGAATTATCTTTCAGACGTTTTTCAGGTTCGGTTCTATGCGTTTCGGATCAGTTTCGGAGGTCTCGGAATGTGTTCCGCGGTTTCCCGTATTTTTCCCTGACAGGACCTACGGAACCCCGTAGCGGGTAAACCGGGTGGTTCACCTACTCGGGGATGGTACCACGGTGATCAGCTTGTTCCAACGATCGAGGCTGTATATTTTCTATTTTTTCATATTTTTCAAAAAATTCGGATTCTCTATAAATCCCCAATTCTTTTCTTTTTCTTTTCCCCTTTCTCTTTCTTCTTCTTTCTTCTTCTTCCTCCCCTCTCCCGTGAGCACACCACCGTGACCGCCCCCCTCTTCCTGCGACGGCCCCGACGCCGTCTCCTTCGGCTGTGGACGCGGCGAGGCGACGTCGTGGTGGCATTGGCGGCAGCGTGGCGATCCCGGCGGCGCTCGGCGCTCGGTGAGGTCGTGGGAGCTCGTGAAGGTTCAAACGGGTTTTTGAGGACCGGCGGCGATCCGCCGCATTTCAGACGAATCCGAGGTAGGGTAAAGGTCCTTAGCTCGGTATTTTCCTTCCCCGTGATTTCAAGGCCGAGGTGAGGTCGAGAGTGGGCTATTTTGAGCCGGGAAGGGAAAATCATGTTTTGGGGTTTGAGCGCCCGATCTAGCGTTTCAATGCATGTTTTTGTGGTTTGTGGGTATCAAAAGATGCATTGGGAGCTTGGGAACAAGTTTCCCTTTTGGTTCCCCTTCACCCCGGGGTGAATGGGACGTGGAATGACGTTTTTGGGGTTTTCCCGCCGCCCTCGGTTTTCCAGAAGTGCGGCGGTCCTTCCAGTGACCGCCACATCCTTCTTGCGGTCCCCGTGTGACCGTTTCAACTGTCCCGTGCCTGGGTTGGGCCTGGCGGCCATACGATGAGCCGCCAGAGCCCAGGTGGCGGCCGAAAGGTCGACCGCTAAGCCGAGTTGGCTGGCATGGCCTTCGAGGCATTTTGACCATTGGTTTTTGACCGTTGGAGGCTTTTTGGGTCTGGCGACCGAAGGTTCACCCACATCACACCCCTTGGCGGCCCTATATAGGACCGCTTGTTCTTTTGCAACCCGGGGGTGGCGGCCCTTTGTTGAACCGCTACAGTCCCTATGGCGGCCTAACGTTGGACCGCTAGCACTTGTGGCGGCCCAAAGGTGGACCGCCCGAGGTTCATGTCCAACCGGAGTTATGTTTTACCGATCCGCGTGCTGACCCGTGGTCCGACTGATGTTGGACATCATGTGGGGACCATATGTTAGGGTGCCGTGGGTTCCCGGGAGGTGGTGTTCTCTGCTTGTGTCACCGTGAGTCAGTGTTGGTACGAGGAGCGGTCCTTGTACTTTGTCCGGTTTAGACGTTGCTTTCCGTTGGCCAGAGAGTCTATACCTTAAGTGACCCTCCACTAGTCGTAGTTTTCCGACACGCGTGTGGTCCCACCAGGGAGTGGTGGCGAGGCTACCCGAGAGACGGTTTTAGGCTGGTTACCGTGGGCCTCCGACTGTGGCGGCTCGAGTCCTAGCCGGGAGGATGAACCAGCTAGAGGGCCTGACGTAGCGCAGTCAGTCAGTGTGTGCACACGTGGTCGGGGACTTCGGACACGTGCTGACGAGCACTATAATATCCCGGACCTTTTGGATCCTTCTTCGTGGGTCCCGGATCTGGTTTTCGGAGCGTCCGGCTCTGTTGTGTCCAAAATTTCGTTTCGGACATCTTTCGTGTTCGGATCGACGCGATCTGGAGTCATTTCGGAGGCCCGGAGGCCCGGAGGCGTTCCGCGGCTTTTCCGCGTGTGTTTTCCGATTCCCGGTGTGTGTTTCGGCTTTTTCTTCGGAAGCTCGCTGCGGGCGAATCGGGCGGTTCCCCCAGGCACGAGTGGTACCGTTGAGATGGGTGCGTTCCGAGGATTCCGGAAATGCATTTTTTCTATTTTTTGGTATTTTTTCGAAAATCAGATTTTCTATATAATCCCATTTTTTTTTCCTTCTTCTTTTCTTCTTTCTCTTTCTTCTTCTTCTTCCTCCTTCCTTCCCCAACCGTGGCCGCCCTCCTCTCTCCCTCTCTCTCCCATTCGGACGCGGTGAGCCCCTTCCCGGCTGTTGACGGCGGCAGGGCGACGGCGCGGACGCGTGGGTGGCGGTGAGGCGAGCTCGTGGGCGTGCGGCAAGCGTGGGAAGCGTGGGGAGGCGAGGTTTCTAAAAGCGTTCTTCGCGATTCGTGGGTGATTCGGCAGAGCATTCGCTCCATTGAGGTAGGGTGACGTTCCTTAGCCTCTTGCCGTTCATTTTTGTAGTTTATAGGCCGAGGGGAGGCCGAGAGGGGCTTGTTTGAGCATGCTTGGGGTTTTTCCATGTTTTGGGGAGAGTCGCCCGATCTATGGATTCGATGCATGAATTCACGTTTTGATGGCCTAGAATCATGCTAGGGGTCCCCAGTGGTCTTCCCTTTTGATTTCCCCCTCTCCGGTGGAGGTATGGGGGCGTGGATGGTGTTTTTGGCCGTTTCCCCGCCGTTCTCGGTTTTCCGAGATGGTAGCGGTCCACCAGTAACCGCCTTCATTGGTAGCGGTCGGGTGGGGACCGCCTTCACCAGGGTTTTCGACCGTTGGGGCTTGTTCTGTCGGCAGGCGGTCGCGGTCTTGCGACTGACCGCGACTGCTGGTGGCGGTCAGGGGGTGACTGTTTTCACCATGGGGTTCGACACGGTCTTCGAGACGGTTTTTGACCGTTGGAGTCTGGTCGCGGTCTCCCGGAGACCGCTATCAGGTGAAAACGGTCATCAGGCAACCGCATTCACTTTTCGCGCACCAGGGTGGTCGCGGTCCCAGGAGGACCGCGACTAGGTGGTAGCGGTCCTGGGTCGACCGCGACCACGGGAGGCGGTCCTCCGGTGACCGCGACTCCTTTTCCTTGCCGATTCAAATCCCGGACGAGCTAGTCTCGATCCCTGTGCTGACCCGTAGTCCGACTGATGCGGGACATCATGTGGGGGCTACACGTGGGGGTGCCGTGGGGGCCCGGGAGGTGGTGACTCCGGTTTGTGTCACCGTGCGTTAGTGAGGGTACAAGGAGCGTCCCTCGTACCTGTGGTTGCGACGTTATTTTCCGTGACTTGAGAGTCTACTCCTTCAGTGACCCTCCACTAGTCGTAGCCTACCAGTACGCGTGTGCTGGTCGCACCAGGGAGTGGTGTACGGGCCGACCTTTAGAGACGGTTTGTGGACCGGTTACCGTTGGGCCCCACGTCTTGCAGCCAGAGTCCGGCTGAGGGGAAAATCGGTCAGAGGGCCAGACCAGGGACGCGCGGTCTGTGTGTGCACACGTGGTTGGGGGCGGTTGGACCCACGTCGACGGGCGTGACCCCAGCTAGTCACTTGTTGTGGTTACTTGTACGGTGTCTGCGCCTCGGGTAGGACCTACCACGTCAGGCGGTTCACCTGCGGTGCGGTGTAAGACGTCAGGGGACGCTACCGGCTGTGCTTCTAGTGGGTGGTACTCCTGTCGAGTACGGAGTGACAGACTGTCAGTCGTGTGTTTCCTACCTTCGGGTTTTGCGGTTCGACCGTTGTCTTTCGGTCTCGTACCTTGGCACGTGTGTCGGTTTGCGTCCTGTAGGGCCTGGTTCTGTAGAGTACAGGGCTTTCCTTTCCGAGGTGCTTTCCTACCGCTAGTGTAGTGGTTTCTCGTTTTACGAGGTAGGGTTCGAGTGATCCCTACTGAGTCTTGTTCTGAGACTCATTCCCTGCGTGTTTTCACCGTGTTTCAGGTGAGGCGCGGCCCCAGGGGTGCGCGTCTGGGGTGCAGCGTGGTGCGGGTGCCCAGAGGTAGTGCCAGAGGTCAGAGCCGGGGTATGTCCCGTGTAACTGTACTTTTCTTCCTTGTCACCGTACTAGTCGTGGACTATTGTTATTGTTGTTAATTTCTATTGTGGACCATGTAAAATATTAATTTATTTCCTGCTTAATATTATAACTGTTTAATTTCTGTAATTATTTGTGATACTTGTGTAGTCTCCACACCATCCTTTTAACCCTTCCGAGTCTTCGGGCTCGTGGGTGGCGGTGTGAGTCTCGGGTTATCGGGCCTTCCTGATAATCGGATTCTCGGGTCGTTACAGCTGGTATCAGAGCGCGGTTGTAGAATTACATGAGAATCATAGGTAATTGTAGTGGTCCACTAGTCCACATCAATGATGTACAGGTGACGCTGGCATTGGGCACCGCGGGTTTATTTTGACCTTGCCGTTTTCGTATTTTCTATCTGTTGCTTCAGGAGCGAGTATGGAGCCGAGGAGGAGCTCTCGCTCTCAGCAGGGGCAGTCGGCTGGAGGCCAGGAGATCCAGCAGGGGGTCCAGAGGGACCAAGAGGAGCATAGTAGAGCGCCACTGGGGGCAACCGAGGCCGCGGATGCTGCGAGAGTTCCGGGGGCCGAGGATTTCTTCCATGGCATGTACCAGCTTATGTCTCAGCAGTTCGGCGGAGAGGCCGGTGAGGGCTCGTCAGTCAGGGGTGGGCCAGGCCGAGCAGTGAGGGACTTCATGCAGTTCCATCCACCTTACTTTAGCGGCCAGGCAGACCCTGATGCGGCTCGTGATTGGCTCGATGAGATGGAGCGGGTGTTCAGTTCTGCGAAGAGTGCTGCCGAGGACAGAGTGGTGTTGGCCTACAAATAGTTACAGGGTACGGCTCGGAGGTGGTGGTCTTTCGAGTGGAAGACGTCCTTTCAGCTTCGTCCACTTGAGCAGATCGAGTGGGATGTCTTTATCAGTACTTTCGAGCGTACGTACTGTCCAGATATTGTTGCTACGCAGCGGATGCGGGAGTTTCTGGAGCTGGTGCAGGGTGACATGTCCGTGTTGCAGTACAGGGCCCGATTTGTCGAGCTGGGTCGGTACGCACCTCACATCATGGAGCATGAGAGGGTGAGGACCACGCAGTTTGTGCAGGGTTTGAGGCTGGAGCTGAGGCACCATTTGATCGCGAACGGGGCCACTGATCTAGAGACAGCATCTCGTGTTGCGGTTTCTTTGGAGATGGATATGCAGAGGACACGGGGACCGATCGGCCAGGGGCAGTCCTTGTCAGGTCGCAGCCAGCAGTCGGCTACCCAGCAGCAGGGTTTCTTCCAGCATGCGTCGAGTGGTTCAGGAGTACCGGCATCGGCAGCTTCGGTGACAGGATCTGCGTCCTTCGGCTCGAAGGTCAAGAAGTTCTTCAAGAAAGGGTTCGGCAAGAAGAAGTCCAGGGACCAGGGGCAGGCTTCATCGGGCAGTGTACAGCAGCCGGTTCCTTTGCAGCGTCAGGGATCAGTGGGTGGATCGCGAGGACCTTGTCCACGGTGTGGTGGGACCCACCCAGGCAGGCAGTGCACGGCACCGATCATCTATTTTCGGTGTGACCAGCCAGGGCATATGGCGCGTGACTGTCCCCAGAGGCCGCCACAGCAGCAGGTTCCCCAACAGCAGAGGCAGCAGCAGCAGCAGGGACAGTATCCGCCGCTACCCAGGTCAGCTAGTGTGGGAGGCAGGCAGAGAGCTCGGGGCCAGATCACGCACATGACCAGGGCAGAGGTAGTGGCGTCGCAGCTCGTGGAAGGTACCGTTCAGATTTTGGGTTGTGCGGCTCGGGTTTTGTTTGATTCTGGCGCGTCTCATTCGTTTATTTCGGAGGATTTCACGTCGAGCATTGAGGAGCCGGTGACCCAGTTGTCCTGTGATTTGGCAGTGGAGTTGCCTTCGGGTGACTTTATGATCACTCCGTATTGCTTCGATCAGGTTCCGGTTTGGATCGATGGGCGGAGTATGCCAGGCATGTTGTATGCGTTGCATCTTCGGGATTACGATGTGATTCTAGGCATGGATTGGCTCGAGACCCATGGAGCGGTGGTGGATTGTGGAATGAAGAGGGTCTACTTCCAGCATCCGAGCAAGAGGACCTTCTATTTCCAAGGTATCCGTTCCACCTCTTCTCGATTCCTTATCTCTGCTATTCGAGCCCGTCGGTTGCTTGATTCTGGTTGTCAGGGTTTTCTCGCGTCAGTGGTTGTGTCTGACCGGATGGAGCCGGATGTCGAGGACATTTCGGTGGTGTGCGAATTTTTAGACATTTTTCCCGAGGAGTTGCCTGGATTACCTCCCCAGCGGGAGATCGATTTCGTGATCGAGGTTGTGCCTGGTACGGGACCTTTGGCGAAGGCTCCCTACCGTATGGCCCCCGCTGAGTTGAGGGAGTTGAGGGCGCAATTGCAGGAACTGTTGGCCAAGGGGTATATTCGTCCTAGCTTTTCCCCTTGGGGTGCGCCCGTGTTGTTTGTGAAGAAGAAGGACGGTAGTCTGCGGTTGTGCATTAAATATCGGCAGCTGAATGAAGTGACCATTAAGAACAAGTATCCGTTGCCGCGGATTGATGACTTGTTCGACCAGCTTCAGTCCACGCGAGTGTTCTCACGGATCGATTTACGGTCCGGTTACTATCAGCTATGAATTCGCGAGTCCGATGTGGAGAAGACTGCATTCAGTACGAGGTACGGGTATTACGAGTTTTTGGTGATGCCGTTTGGGCTCACCAATGCCCCTGCAGCCTTCATGGACTTGATGCAGAGGGTGTTTCATCCGTATTTGGACCAGTTCGTGGTCATCTTCGTGGATGACATCCTTGTTTATTCGCAGTCTGCTTAGGAGCATGCGTACCATTTGGGTGTGGTGCTGCAGACGTTGCGAGATCACCATTTGTATGCGAAGCTCAACAAGTGCGAGTTTTGGCTCAGCGAGGTGCACTTTCTGGGGCGCGTGATTTTTGGTGATGGCATTTTCGTGGACCCCGCCATGGTCGAGGCAGTAATGCAGTGGCCGAGGCCGAGGTCGGTGACGGAGATCCGGAGTTTCTTAGGGCTTGCGGGTTATTATCGTCAGTTTATCCATGATTTTTCTCGCATTGCGGCCCCGATGACTAGACTCACGCGGAAGGATGTGCCTTTCGTCTGGTCCGAGGAGTGTGAGCAGAGCTTCAGGGAACTGAAGAGATTGCTCACCTCGGCTCCGGTGTTGGTCTTGCCTTCTGGATGGGGAGGTTTCGTGGTGTGTACAGATGCTTCCGGGGTCGGATTGGGTGCTGTTCTGATGCAGCATGGTAGAGTGGTGGCTTATGCATCTCGGCAGCTAAAGCCCCACGAGGAGAACTACCCTACCCATGACCTTGAGTTGGCGGCGGTGATCTTCGCGCTGAAGATATGGAGGCATTATCTGTACGGCGAGAAGTTCGAAGTGTTTACTGACCATCAGAGTTTGAGGTATGTGTTCTCGCAGAGAGATCTGAACCTCAGGCAAAGGTGTTGGATGGAGTTCATGAAGGATTATGACTTCACCCTGTCTTATCAACCGGGCAGGATGAATGTCGTTGCTGATGCCTTGAGTCGGAAGGTTGCGGTCAGTACCTTGACGCTGAGGAAGTGGAGGCTCTGGGAACAAGTACCCGAAATATCTTTCAGGCTCAAGATTCCCCAGGAGCCAGGGTTGGCAGTGCTTGCGAGTCTGACTGTCACTCCTGCTATCCGTCGTCAGGTGACAGAGGCTCAGCATGCGGACCCTGAGTTGCCCCGGATTCTGGCGATGGCTGATGTGGAGCTCGGCGAGGACGGTGCTGCTAGGTTTCGCGGCAGGCTGTCCCAACGGAGGAGTAGGTTCATCGTGCGGTGTTACGAGAGGCTCATGGGAGCAGGTACACTGTGCACCCGGGTGCGACGAAGATGTATCGGAACTTGCGAAGGCAGTTCTGGTGGCCTGGCATGAAGAGAGATGTCGCGAAATTTGTGGCCAGGTGCCTGATCTGTCAGCAGGTGAAGGCGGAGCATCAGCGACCAGGAGGTACTCTCCAGCCCTTGGATGTTCCTACTTGGAAGTGGGATCATGTGACCACGGATTTTGTGGTGGGGTTGCCGAGGACCCCGAGTGTGCAGGACAGTATTTGGTTGCTGGTGAATCGGCTGACGAAGGTGACGCGGTTGTTACCGGTCAAAGTCAGCTGGAGCGTGTCTAAGTTGGCTCGTCTTTATGTGGAGCGGATCGTGCCGTTGCATGGGGTTCCCATTTCGATCGTGTCGGATCGGGATCCGCGCTTCACTTCTGGATTCTAGAGGAGTTTCCAGCGAGCTCTTGGCACGGAGTTGGCATTTAGCTCGGCGTATCATCCCCAGTCAGATGGTCAGTCTGAGAGGACCATTCAGACTTTGGAGGACATGCTGAGATCCTACTGCCTGGAGTGGCAGGGGAGTTGGATTCATCACCTACCGTTGGTGGAGTTTGCCTATAACAACAGCTATCATTCGAGCATCGGCATGGCTCCTTATGAGGCATTGTATGGGCGTCCTTGTCGGAGTCCACTTGATTGGTTTGAGGTGGGTGAGCGTGTTTTGACGGGACCGGAATTGGTGCAGCAATGTGTGGACGTTGTGCACCTGGTTCGTCAGAACATGTTGGCGGCCCAGAGTCGGCAGAAGAGCTATGCTGACCGTAGGAGGCAGCCCCTCGAGTTCGCCGTGGGCGATCATGTGTTCTTGAGAGTTTCTCCGATGAAGGGGGTGATGCGTTTTGGACGGCGTGGGAAGTTGAGTCCCCGCTATATTGGTCCTTTCGCGATTGTGGAGCGCATCGGTGAGGTTGCTTACCGGTTGCAGTTACCTCCTGAGTTGGCGTCGGTGCATGACGTGTTTCACGTCTCGATGTTGCGGAAGTATATGCCCGATGACTCTCACGTGCTCGAGTTTTCGGTTTGGCCTGAGGTGACTCCAGACCTTTCTCTCCCAGAGTTTCCGATCCGCGTGGAGGATAGGCGAGAGCAGCGCCTGTGGAACAAGGTCATTCCCTTGGTAAAGGTCGTGTGGCAACGACACTCTGGTGGTGAGGCTTCTTGGGAGCGTGAGTACGAGATGCGTCAGCAGTTCCCGTACCTGTTTGAGTGAGTCTTCCTCTTTTTTCCCCTTGGGTTGTTCTCAATTTCAAGGACGAAATTCCTTAAGGGGGGAGGGCTGTAATATCCCGGACCTTTCAGATCCTTCTTCGTGGGTCTTGGATCTGGTTTTCGGAGCGTCCGACTCTGTTGTGTCTGAAATTTCATTTCGGACATCTTTCGTGTTCGGATCGGCGCGATCCGGAGTCATTTCGGAGGCCCGGAGACGTTCCGCGGCTTTTCCGCGTGTGTTTTCCGATTCCCGGTGTGTGTTTCGGCTTTTTCTTCGGAAGCTCGCTGCGGGCGAATCGGGCGGTTCCCCCAGGCACGAGTGGTACCGTTGCGATCGGTGCGTTCCGAGGATTTCGGAAATGTATTTTTTCTATTTTTTGGTATTTTTCTGAAAATCAGATTTTCTATATAATCCCATTTTCTTTTCTTTTTTCTTTTCTTCTTTCTCTTTCTTCTTCTTCTTCCTCCTTCCTTCCCCAACCATGGCCGGCCTCCTCTCTCCCTCTCTCTCCCATTCGGACGCGGTGAGCCCCTTCCCGACTGTTGACGGCGGTAGGGCGACGGCACGGACGCGTGGGTGGCGGCGAGGCGAGCTCGTGGGCGTGCGGCAAGCGTGGGAAGCGTGGGGAGGGGAGGTTTCTAAAAGCGTTCTTCGCGATTCGTGGGTGATTCGGCAGAGCATTCGCTCCATTGAGGTAGGGTGACGTTCCTTAGCCTCTTGCCGTTCATTTTCGTGATTTATAGGCCGAGGGGAGGCCGAGAGGGGCTTGTTTGAGCATGCTTGGGTTTTTTCCATGTTTTGGGGAGAGTCGCCCGATCTATGGATTTGATGTATGAATTCACGTTTTGATGGCCTAGAATCATGCTAGGGGTCCCCAGGGGTCTTCCCTTTTGATTTCCCCCTATCTGGTGGAGGTATGGGGGCGTGGATGGTGTTTTTGGCCGTTTCCCCGCCGTTCTCGGTTTTCCGAGATGGTAGCGATCCACCAGTAACCACCTTCATTGGTAGCGGTCGGGTGGGGACCGCCTTCACCAGGGTTTTCGACCGTTGGGGCTTGTTCTGTCGGCAGGCGGTCGCGGTCTTGCGACTGACCGCGACTGCTGGTGGCGGTCAGGGGGTGACCGCTTTCACCATGGGGTTCGACACGGTCTTCGAGACAGTTTTTGACCGTTGGAGTCTGGTCGCGGTCTCCCGGAGACCGCTATCAGGTGAAAACGTTCATCAGGCGACCGCATTCACTTTTCGCGCACCAGGGTGGTCGCGGTCCCAGGAGGACCGCGACTAGGTGGTAGCGGTCCTGGGTCGACCGCGACCACGGGAGGCGGTCCTCCGGTGACCGCGACTCCTTTTCCTTGCCGATTCAAATCTCGGACGAGCTAGTCTCGATCCTTGTGCTGACCCGTAGTCCGACTGATGCGGGGCATCATGTGGGGGCTACACGTGGGGGTGCCGTGGGGTCCCGGGAGGTGGTGACTCCGGTTTGTGTCACCGTGCGTTAGTGAGGGTACAAGGAGCGTCCCTCGTACCTGTGGTTGCGACGTTATTTTCCGTGACTTGAGAGTCTACTCCTTCAGTGACCCTCCACTAGTCGTAGCCTACCAGTACGCGTGTGCTGGTCGCACCAGGGAGTGGTGTACGGGCCAACCTTTAGAGACGGTTTGTGGACCGGTTACCGTTGGGCCCCACGTCTTGCAGCCAGAGTCCGGCTGAGGGGAAAACCGATCAGAGGGCCAGACCAGGGACGCGCGGTCTGTGTGTGCACACGTGGTTGGGGGCGGTTGGACCCACGTCGACGGGCGTGCCCCCAGCTAGTCACTTGTTGTGGTTACTTGTACGGTGTCTGCGTCTCGGGTAGGACCTACCACGTCAGGTGGTTCACCTGCGGTGCGGTGTAAGACGTCAGGGGACGCTACCGACTGTGCTTCTAGTGGGTGGTACTCCTGTCGAGTACGGAGTGACAGACTTTCAGTTGTGTGTTTCCTACCTTTGGGTTTTGCGGTTCGACCGTTGAGTTTCGGTCTCGTACCTTGGCACGTGTGTCGGTTTACGTGCCGTAGGGCCTAGTTCTGTAGAGTACAGGGCTTTCCTTTCCGAGGTGCTTTCCTACCGCTAGTGTAGTGGTTTTTCGTTTTACGAGGTAGGGTTCGAGTGATACCTACTGAGTCTTGTTCTGAGACTCATTCCCTGTGTATTTTCACCGTGTTTCAGGTGAGTCGCCGCCCCAAGGGAGCGCGTCTGGGGTGCAGCATGGTGCGGGTGCCCAGAGGTAGTGCCAGAGGTCAGAACCGGGGTATGTCCCGTGTAGCTGTACTTTTCTTCCTTGTCACTGTACTAGTCGTAAACTATTGTTATTGTTGTTAATTTCTATTGTGGACCATGTAAAATGTTAATTTATTTCCTATTTAATATTATAACTGTTTAATTTCTATAATTATTTGTGATACTTGTGTAGTCTCCACACCATCCTTTTAACCCTTCCGAGTCTTCGGGCTCGTGGGTGGCGGTGCGAGTCTCGGGTTATCGGGCCTTCCCGGTAATCGGATTCTCGGGTCGTTACAAGCACGACCCTGACTAGACCGTTGTTAGTGTTACTTGTGAGCGTCTCAGTTTCCGCCTGGGGCGAGTAGGGAGACACGGCGGCGCGGTGTAAGCCGTCAGGGGACGCATCCGGCTGTGCTAATGTTGGGCGGTACTCTTGTCTCTTGAGTTTTGATGAGTTGCCTCAATTTCTGTGCCGTGTGTTCGGTACTAGGCATAGTAGTAGCTTGTAGTTACTTTCCGCGCTGTTTCTCGATTTGCGAGGTGGGGATCAGATGATCCCTACTGAGCCTTTTACTTTGAGGCTCATTCCCTGCGTGTTTACCGTGTTTCAGGTGAGGCGCGGCTTCAGGGGAGCGCTTCCGAGGCTCCACGTGGTTCAGGTTCCCAGGGTTAGTTGCCAATTGCCAGTTCTGGGGTATGCCCGTGTAGTTGTACCTTTTCTCTTTGGACTGTACTAGTTGTGGACTACCGTTATATTTTTGACTGTTGTTATTATTGTGGACCATGTAATTTAATTAATGTCATTATTTATTTCCTGCTCATCTGTGTAGTTCTGTAATTATTTTAGATTCTTGTGTATCTCCACACCATCCCTTTTAACCCTTCCGAGTCTTCGGGCTCGTGGGTGGCGGTTCGAGATTCAGGTTACCGGGCCTTCCCGGTGTTCGGATCTCGGGTCGTCACAGCTTGGTTTCTCAAGCGACCTATCGTTGGACCGTTTAGGTCTTTAATGGTCTGAGGATGACCGTTTGGTTTTCTGTTTGGTCCATAGGTTAGGCAGTCCCAGAGGAGACCGTTTACCTTCTGTGGCGGCCCCAAGAGGGACCGCTTGTGTCTTACACGGTCCAAGGCATACCGTATATGTCTGTTTAGGGGCGGTTTGTCGGTGACTGCCCAAGCTTGTCAAACGGTTTGTGGGGAACCGTCTCATACCCTGAGGCGGTCCATCGACCGATCGTTTAGAGTGGAACGGTCCACGGTGAACCGTTTGCTGTGTGTTGTCTGACCAGTAGTTCTTTCCTTGCCGATTCAAGTCCCAGGTGAGTGGACCTCGATCCACGTGCTGACCCGTGGTCTGACTGATGTTGGACATCATGTGGGGGTCATGTGTTAGGGTGCTGTGGGGTTCCGGGAGGTGGTGTTCTCAGCTTGTGTTACCGTGAGTCGGTGTCGGTGCAAGGAGCGGTCCTTGTACTTTGCTCGGTTCAGACGTTGTTTTCCGCTGACTAGAGAGTCTACTCCTTCAGCGACCCTCCACTAGTCGTAGCCTTCCGACACGCGTGTGGTCCCACTAGGGAGTGGTGGCGAGGATACCCTGATAGACGGTTTTTAGATTGGTTACCGTAGGACCCCACGTCTTGCAGCCATAGTCTGACTGAGGGGAAAACCAGTTAGAGGCCAGTCCTAGGACGCATGGTCTGTGTGTGCACACGTGGTTGGGAGCAGTGGACCCACGCTGACGAGCGCGACCCCAGGTAGTCACTTGCTCAGTGGTTACTTGTACGGAGTCCCCGTTTCACCTGGGGCGACGAGGGGGACTCCTGTGGTGCGGTCTAAGACGCCAGGGGGCGCATCCGACCTTGATTCTAGTGGGTGGCACTCCTGTCTTGTCAGGCAGTTGCTCTTGGTTGCTACCGAGTTATCTCGAGTTTTGTGCCGTGTGGTCGGTACTCGACGTAGCTGAGCTTTTTTGTTTATTTCTTGCTAGTTATGTCTTGCTAGTTTCCGTTCAGCAGTTTCCTACGCAGTTTCTCGTTTTGCGAGGTGGGAGTCCGGGTGATCCCTACTGAGCTTTCTGTGATGAGGCTCATTCCCTGCGTGTTTTTTCGTGTTTCAGGTGAGGCAAGGTTCCAGGGGAGCACTTCTAAGGCTCCACGTGGTTCGGGTGCCCAGGGTTAGTTGCCAACTGCCAGAGCCGGGGTATGCTCCGTGTAGTTGTACTTCTCGTTCTTGACTGCACTAGTTGTGGAGTATTATCTTGTGATAGACTGCTGTTATATTGTGGACCATATAAACTGCTTAATATAATTATTGATTCCTACTTAATCATGTTAAATTGTGTATTTCAGCGATTGTTTGTGATCCTCGTATATCTCGACACCATCCTTTTAACCCTTCCGAGTCTTCGGGCTCGTGGGTGGCGGTTCGGGATTCGGCTTACCGGGCTTTTACCGGTATTCAGATCTCAGATCGTTATAGAATGGTATCAGAGCGCGGTTGTGGATATATATAAGAATCATAAATAATTACAATGGTCCACTTGTCCACAATGATGATGTACAGTCGGCGCTGGCTGAGGGCACCGTACGTTTTATTGATTTCGCCATTTTTCTGTGTCTTCTGTCTTTTTGCGGTAGGCGAGTATGGCGCCGAGGTGGAGAACTCGCTCTCAGCAGGGACAGTCGACAGAGGGGCAGGAGGAGCAGAGCAGAGTGTCACCAGTTACCACTGGAGCAGGGGATGCAGCGAGAGTTCTGGGAGCCGAGGATTTGGTTCGGGGCATATATCAGTTCATGACTCAGCAGCCTGGTGGAGATGCTGGTGAGGGCTCGTCGTCCAGGGGTGGACCTAGCTGTGCTGTGCGAGACTTCCTGTAGTTTCACCCACCCTGTTATGGCGGCCAGCCAGATCCAGATATGACCAGGGGTTGGCTCGATGAGATGGAGCATGTATTCAGTTCCATGAACTGCATTGAGGAGGATAAGGTGCTGTTGCATTGCAATCAGTTGCAGGGTTCGGCTCGAGCTTGTGGTCTTCGGAGTGGAAGATGTCCTTTCAATCTCGTTCGCTTCAGCTGATCATGTGGAGGGACTTCGTCAAGGTCTTCGAGCGTACTTACTGTCCATCCTATATTGGTACGCAGAAGATGCGTCAGTTTCTGGAGTTGGTACATGGAGACATGACAATGTTGCAGTATAGGGCCCAGTTCGTTGAGCTAGGCCATTATGCTCCCCATATCATGGAGAATGAGGAGCTGATGTAGTATCCCGGACCTTTCGGATCCTTCTTCGTGGGTCCCGGATCGGGTTTCTCGGAGTGTCTGGCTCCGATGTGTCGGAATTTCGTTTCGGACATCTTTCGTGTTCGGATCGGCGCGATCCGGAGTTGTTTCGGAGGCTCGAAGCGTTCCGTGACTTTTCCGCGTGTGTTTTCCGATATCCGGTGTGTGTTTCGGCAATTCCTTCGGAACCTCGTTGCGGGTGAACCGGGCCGTTCACCTAGGCGAGAGTGGTACCGTTGCGATTGGTGCGTTCGAGGATCCCAGAAATGTAATTTTCTATTTTTTGGTATTTTTCAAAATTTTTGAATTTTCTATAAATACCACTCATTTTCTCTCTCTCCCCCACCCTTCTTCTTCTTCTTCTTCTTCTTCTTCTTCTTCTTCTCTTCCCCACCGTGAGCTCTCTCTCCCTCTCTCTCTCTCCCATTTCGGCGCGGCGAGCCTTCCTCCGGCTGCAGACGGCGGGGGGGGCGACGGCGCGGCGACGTGGGCGGCGGCGAGGCGGTCGTGGGGGCGTGCGGTGTTCGTGGGAAGCGTGAAGGAGCGGGGTTTTTCAAAGCGTTCTTTGTGATCTCGGCAACGATTCGGCAGAGCTTTCGCTCCATTGAGGTAGGGTGACGTTCCCTAGCTCCCCGCCGTTCATTTCCGTGATTCGTAGGCCGAGGGGAGGCCGAGAGCGGTGTGTTTGAGCGGGTTTGGGATTTTCCATGATTTGGGGAGAGCTCGCCCGATCTATGGATTTAGCCCGCGATTTCGTATTTTGGTAGCCTAGTATCATGCTAGGGGTCCCCAGGGGTCTTCCCCTTTGATTTCCCCCTCTCTGGTGGAGGCATGGGGGCGTGGTTGGATTTTTGAGCGTTTTCCCATCGTTCCGACCTCGTGCGGGTGTGACGGTCCTTCCAGTGACCGTCACATCATGTAACGCGCCTAGGTGGGTACGTTATAGCCCTGTGTGGGGGTCTGTGGGCTGTAACGGCCCCTCGATAGACCGCCACAGGCGTGTAACGCGCATGGGTTGGGCCGTCAGAGGCTTCCGACCGTTGGCACGACCGTTGGTTTTTGACCGTTGGGGGGGGTCAAGGCCTGTGACGCGTGGGGTGACTTTGTTAGTGCTTTTGAGCGTGCCTATTGTCCAAAGTTTATTGCTATGCAGCAGATGCGTGAGTTTTTGGAGCTGGTCTAGGGTGACATGTCCGTGTTACAGTACAGGGCCCGATTTGTTGAGCTGGGTCGGTATGCACCTCATATCATGGAGCATGAGAAGGTGAAGACTGCACAGTTCATTCAGGGCTTGAGGCAGGAGTTGAGACACCACTTGATCGTGAATGGTGCCACCGATTTGGAGACAGCGTATCGCGTTGCGGCTTCTTTGGAGTTGGATATGCAGAGGACTCGATGACCGATTAGTCAGGGACAGTCTTTGTCAGGTCGCAGCCAGCAGTCGGCTACCCAGCAGCAGGGTTTCTTCCAGCATGCGTCGGGTGGTTCTGGAGCGCCGGCACTGGCACCGTCAGTGACAGGATCCGCGTCCTTCAGCTCAAAGGTCAAGAAGTTCCTCAAGAAGAGTTTCCGTAAGAAGCCCAAGGGTCAGGGGCAGGCTTCATCGGACAGTGTACAGCAGTCGGTCCTGTTTCAGCATCAGGGATCACTGGGTGGATCGCGAGGACCGTGCCCACGGTGTAGCGAGTATCACCCAGGCAGGCAGTGCACGGCGCCGATCATCTATTTTTGGTGTGACCAGCCAGGGCATATGGCGCGTGACTGTCCTCAAAGGCAGCAGCAGCAGTTTCCTCAACAGCAGCAGGTTCCCCCGCAGCAGAGGCAGCAGCAGGGACAGTATCCGCCGCTACCCAAGTCAGCTAGTGTGGGAGGTAGGCAGAGAACTCGGGGCTAGATTTCACACATGACCAAAGCAGAGGCAGTGGCGTCGCAGCTCGTGGAAGGTACCGTTCAGATTTTGGGTTGTGCGGCTCGGGTTTTGTTTGATTATGGCGCGTCTCATTCGTTTATTTCGAAGGATTTCACGTTGGGTATCGAGGAGCCGGTGACCCAGTTGTCCTACGATTTGGCAGTGGAGTTGCCCTCGGGTGATTTTATGATCACTCCGTATTACTTTGATGAGGTTCCTGTGTGGGTGGAAGGGCGGAGTTTGCCGGTTAGGCTCTATGCGTTGCCGCTTCAGGACTTTGATGTGATTTTGGGTATGGATTGACTCGAGGCACATCATGCGTTGGTGGATTGCGGCTCGAAGAGGGTTTATTTTCGGCGACTTCGTGGACCCACCTTTTAGTTCCAAGGTATCAAGTCTTCCTCTTCCGTTTCCTTATTTCGGCGATTCGAGCTCGTTGTTTGCTTGATGCGGGCTTGTCAGGATTTTCTCACCTCCGTGGTTGTGACTGACCGCATGGAGCCGAATGTCGAGGGCATTTCGGTGGTGTGTGAGTTTCCTGATATTTTTCTGAAGGACTTACTTGGATTGCCTCCCCAGCGGGAGATCGATTTTGTTATCGAGGTGGTGCCGGGTACGGGACCTTTGGCGAAGGCTCCCTACCGTATGGCCCCCGCTTAGTTGAGGGAGTTACGGGCGCAGTTGCAGGAATTGCTGGCCAAGGGGTACATTCGTCCTAGCTTTTCCCCTTGGGGTGCGCCAGTGTTGTTCGTGAAGAAGAAGGACGGTAGCTTGCCGTTGTGCATTGACTACCGGCAGCTGAATGATGTGACCATCAAGAACAAGTATCCGTTGCCGCGGATTGATGATTTGTTCGACCAGCTTCAGTCTGCTCGAGTGTTCTCGCGGATTGATTTACGGTCGGTTACTATCAGCTGAGAATTCGCGAGTCCGATGTGGAGAAGACTACGTTCAGTTCGAGGTATGGGCATTACGAGTTCTTGGTGATGCCGTTTGGGCTCACCAATGCCCCCGCAGCCTTCATGGACTTGATGCAGAGGGTGTTTCGTCCGTACTTGGACCAGTTCGTGGTCGTGTTTGTGGACGACATCCTTGTCTATTCGCGGTCTGCCGAGGAGCACGCGTACCATTTGGGTTTGGTGCTGCAGACGCTGCGAGACCACCAGTTGTATGCGAAGCTCAGTAAGTGCGAGTTCTGGCTTCGTGAGGTGCACTTTTTGGGGCACGTGATTTCTGGTGATGGTATTTCCGTGGACCCTGCCAAGGTCGAGGCAGTAATGCAGTGGCCGAGGCCGAGGTCTGTGACGGAGATCCGGAGTTTCTTGGGGCTTGCAGGTTATTATCGCCGATTTATCCAGATTTTTCTCGCATTGCGGCCCCGATGACCAGACTTACGCGGAAGGATGTGCCTTTCGTCTAGACTGATGAGTGTGAGCAGAGTTTCAGGGAACTGAAGAGATTGCTCACCTCGACTCCGGTGTTGGTTTTATCTTCTGGATCGGGAGGTTTGGTGGTGTGTACAGATGCTTCCGGGGTCGGATTGGGTGCTGTGTTGATGCAGCATGGTAGAGTGGTGGCTTATGCATCTCGACAGCTGAAGCGTCACGAGGAGAACTACCCTACCCATGACCTAGAGCTGGCGGCTGTGGTCTTCACGCTGAAGATCTGGAGGCGTTATCTTACGGCGAGAGGTTCGAGGTATTCACTGACCATCAGAGTTTGAGGTATGTGTTCACGCAGAGAGACCTTAACCTCAGGCAGAGGCGTTGGATGGAGTTCATGAAGGATTATGACTTCACCCTGTCTTATCAGCCGGGCAGGATGAATGTCGTCGCCGATGCTTTGAGTCGGAAGGTCGCGATCAGTGCCTTGATGTTGAAGAAGTGGAGGCTTTGGGAACAAGTGCCCGAAGTTTCATTCAGGCTCAAGATTCCCCAGGAGCCAGGGTTGGCAGTGCTTGCGAGTCTGACTGTCACGCCAGCTATCCGTCGTCAGGTGACAGGGGCTCAGCATGCGGACCCTGAGTTGCCCCGGATTTTGGCCTTGGCTGATGTGGAGCTCGGCGAGGACGGTGCTGCGAGATTTCGCGGTAGGCTGTACGTCCCAGCCGACGAGCAGGTTCATCGTGCGGTGTTACGTGAGGCTCATGGGAGCAGGTACACCGTACACCCGGGTGCGACGAAGATGCATCGGAACTTGCGGAGGCAGTTCTGGTGGCCTGGCATGAAGAGAGATGTTGCCGAATTTATGGCCAGGTGCCTGACCTGTCAGCAGGTGAAGGTGGAGCATCAGCGATCGGGAGGTACTCTTCAGCCCTTGGATGTTCCCGCGTGAAATGGGACCACGTGACCACGGATTTCGTGGTAGGATTGCCGAGGACTCCGAGTGGGCAGGATAGTATTTGGTTACTGGTAGATCGGCTGACGAAGGTGACTCGGTTGTTACCGATCAAAGTTAGCTGGAGTGTGCCCAAGTTAGCTCGTCTTTATGTGGAGCGGATCGTTCCGTTGCATGGGATTCCCATCTCCATTGTGTCGGATCGGGATCCGCGCTTCACTTCTTGGATTCTGGAGGAGTTTCCAGCGAGCTCTTGGCACGGAGTTGGCTTTTAGCTCGGCGTATCATCCTCAGTCAGATGGACAGTCTGAGAGGACCATCCAGACTTTGGAGGGTATGCTGAGATCCTGCTGCCTGGAGTGGCAGGGGAGTTGGATTCACCACCTACCGTTGGTGGAGTTTGCCTACAACAACAGCTATCATTCGAGCATCAGCATGGCTCCTTATGAGGCGTTGTATGGGCGTCCGTGTCGGACTCCACTTGACTGGTTTGAGGTTGGTAAGCGTGTTTTGACGGGACTGGAGCTGGTGCAGCTGTGTGTGGATGTGGTGCACCTAGTTCGTCAGAACATGTTGGCGGCCCAGAGTCAGCAGAAGAGCTATGCTGACCGGAGGAGGCAGCCTCTCGCGTTCGCCGTGGGTGATCGTGTGTTCTTGAGAGTTTCTCCGATGAAGGGGGTAATGCGCTTTGGACGGCGTGGGAAGGTGAGTCCCCGCTATGTTGGTCCTTTCCTTATCGTGGAGCGCATTGGTGAGGTAGCCTATCTGTTGCAATTACCTTTTGAGTTGACGTCGGTGCATGACGTGTTCTACGTCTCGATGTTACGGAAGTATATGCCCGATGACTCTCATGTTCTCGAGGATTCTGTGTGGCCCGAGGTGACTCCAGATCTTTCTCTCCCAGAGTTTCCCGTCCGCATTGAGGACAGGCGAGAGCAGTGCCTACGGAGTAAGGTCATCCCTTGGTAAAGGTGGTGTGGCAGCGGCACTCTGGTGGTGAGGCTTCTTGGGAATGTGAGGACGAGATGCGTCAGCTATTCCCCTTCTTGTTTGAGTGAGTCTTCCTCTTCTTTCCCCTTGGGTTTTTCTTAATTTCGAGGATGAAATTCCTTAAGGGGGAGGGCTGTAGTATCTCGGACCTTTCGGATCCTTCTTCGTGGGTCTCGGATCAGATTTCTTGGAGTGTCTGGCTCCGATGTATCCGGAATTTCGTTTCGGACATCTTTCGTGTTCGGATCGGCGCGATCCGGAGTTGTTTCGGAGGCCCGGAAGCGTTCCGCGACTTTTTCGCGTGTGTTTTCCGATTTCCGGTGTGTGTTTCGGTAATTCCGTCGGAACCTCGTTGCGGGTGAACCGGGCCGTTCACCTAGGTGAGAGTGGTACCGTTGCGATCGGTGCGTTCCGAGGATCCCGGAAATGTAATTTTCTATTTTTTGGTATTTTCCAAAATTGTTGGATTTTCTATAAATACCACTCATTTTCTCTCTCTCCCCCACCCTTCTTCTTCTTCTTCTTCCTCCCCACCGTGAGCTCTCTCTCCCTCTCTCTCTCTCCCATTTCGGCGCGGCGAGCCTTCCTCCGGCTGCAGACGGGGGGGGGGGCGACGGCGACGTGGGCGGCGGCGAGGCAGTCGTGGGGGCGTGCGGTGTTCGTGGGAAGTGTGAAGGAGCGGGGTTTTTCAAAGTGTTCTTTGCGATCTCGGCAACGATTCGGTGGAGCTTTCGCTCCATTGAAGTAGGGTGATGTTCCCTAGCTCCCCGCCGTTCATTTTCATGATTCGTAGGCCGAGGGGAGGCCGAGAGCGGTGTGTTTGAGCGGGTTTGGGGTTTTCATGATTTGGGGAGAGCTCGCCCGATCTATGGATTTAGCCCGCGATTTCATGTTTTGGTAGCCTAGTATCATACTAGGGGTCCCCAGGGGTCTTCCCCTTTGATTTCCCCCTCTCCGGTGGAGGCATGGGGGCATGGATGGATTTTTGGGCATTTTCCCGTCGTTCCGACCTCGGGCGGGTGTGACGGTCCTTCCAGTGACCGTCACATCATGTAACGCGCCTAGGTGGGTGCGTTATAGCCTTGTGTTGCCAATTGGGGGTCTGTGGGCTGTGACGGCCCCTCGATAGACCGCCACAGGCGTGTAACGTACCTGGGTTGGGCCGTCAGAGGCTTCCGACCGTTGGCACGACCGTTGGTTTTTGACCGTTGGGGGGGGGTCAAGGCCTGTGACGCACTAGGACTGGCGCGTCACAGCCTTGTGACGCCCCAGGGAGGGTGCGTCAGAGTTGACGAACCCCAGGTCATGTAACGCTCTAGCGTTGGACCGTTACATGCTGTGACGCACCGAGTGGCACGCGTCATAGCTGTTCCTCGTCTGTCTTGTGACGCACCAGGGTAGGCGCGTCACAGACTGTAATGCACCAGGCCAGGTGCGTTACACGTTGTTTTCCACCCAGAGTGTGACGCGCTTGCATTGGGCCATTAGGTGTCTGTGACGGTCCAGCCTAGACCGTCAGAGCCTGTGACGCGTATAGGGTAGACCGTCAGGCACTGGACTGCATCGGGAGGTTCGCAGTCCTGTTTTCTTGTCCGACCGTGGTCGCCGTGCGACGGTGCCGGTAAGTGGGGCGGTCCCCGTACGTCATCGGATGCGGATGTGATTTTCCATTGACTTGAGAGTCTACTCCTTCATTGACCCTCCACTAGTCGTAGCCCACCAGTACGAGGTGCTGGTCTCACCAGGGAGTGGTGTACGGGCCGACCCTTAGAGATGGTTTATGGACCGATTACCGTCGGGCCCCACGTCTAACAGCCAGAGTCCGGCCGAGGGGAAAACCGGTCAGAGGACCAGACCAGGGACGCACGGTCTGTGTGTGCACACGTGGTTGGGGGCGGTTGAACCCACGCTGACGAGCGTGACCCCAGCTAGTTACTTGTTCGTGGTACTTGTTCGGTGTCCGTGCCTTTGGTAGGCGCTACCACGTCAGGCAGTTCATCTGCGGTGCGGTGTAAGACGTCAGGGGACGCTACCGGCTATGCTTCTAGTGGGTGGTACTCCTGTCGAGTCGGGAGTGTCAGACTGTCAGTCGTTGCGACTTCGACCTTCGGGTTTTGTCGTGTCAGCCGTGTGTTCCGGTTGTTTCGCCGTGGCAGTGTGTCGATTTTCGTGCCGTGAGACAGGTGATTTGTAGATGGTAGGGTTTCCTTTTCGAGGTACTCGCTTACTGCTAGTGTAGCGGTTTCTTCATTTGCGAGGTAGGGTTCGGGTGATCCCTACTGAGTCTGTTCCGAGACTCATTCCCTGCGTGTTTTCACCGTGTTTCAGGCGAGGCGAGGCTTCAGGGGAGTTCGTCTGAGGCTCAGCGTGTTTCAGGTGCCCAGCGTTAGTGCCAGAGGTCAGAGCCGGGGTATGCCCCGTGTAGCTGTACTTTTCTTTCTTGACTCTGTACTAGTTGTGAACTACTGTTGTTATTTTGTTGTTATCTTGTGGACCTTGTAAAATGTTAATTCATTTCCTGCTTAATTATATAAACTGTTTAATTTCTGTAATTATTTATGATACTTGTGTAGTTTCCACACCATCCTTCTAACCCTTCCGAGTCTTCGGGCTCGTGGGTGGCGGTACGAGTCTCGGGTTATCGGGCTTTCCCGGAAATCAGATTCTCGGGTCGGTACAGCTGAAGACCGAGCAGTTCGTCCAGGGTTTAAGGCATGACCTGACGCACCTCTTGATGGCGAATGCAGCCACTGATTTGGAGACAGCTTCCCGTGTAGCAGCATCATTGGAGCTGGATATGCAGAAGAATAGAGGACAGCGGGGCCAGGGGCAGTTCCAGTCAGGCCGCAGTCAGCAGACGCCTACCCAGCAGCAGAGTAGTTTTCAGACCGTTTCAGGTAGCTCGGGAGCGTCCGCACCAGCGACGTCAGTGACAGGATCTGCGTCCTTTGACACTAAGATTAAGAGGTTCTTCAAGAAGGGTTTTGGTAAGAAGCATAAGGAAGGCAAGGATCAGAGGCAGGCGTCTTCAGGCAGTGTTCAGCAGCCGATGCCTTATCAGCGTCAGGGGTTGGTTGGTGGTTCGCGAGGGTTGTGTCCCCGATGTGGCGAGTCACATCCAGGCAGACAGTGCACGGCACCAGTGATTTGTTTCAGATGTGATCAGCCAGGGCACATGGCGCGTGACTGTCCTTAGAGGTCACGCCAGCCACCCCAGTACCCTCAGCAGCAGCATCAGACTCAGCCCCAGCAGTACTCTCAGCAGCAGCAGGGGCAGTATCCGTCATTACTCCGGTCAGCCAGTGTGGGGGGCGGGCAGAGGTCCCGAGGCTACATTGCACACGTGACCAGGGTGGAGGCAGAGTCGTCGCAGCTCGTCGAAGGTACTATTATGATTTTGGGTTGTGCGGCTTGGGTTTTGTTTGATTCTGGCGCGTCGCATTCGTTTATTTCGGAGGATTTCGCACTGAGTATTGAGAAGCTGGTGACCCAGTCGTCGTGTGATTTGGCAGTGGAGTTGCCTTCCGGTGATTACATGTTCACCCCGTATTGTTTCGAGAAGGTTCTTATGTGGATTCAGGGGCGAAACATGCCAGGCAGGCTTTATGCGTTGCACCTTCAGGATTATGATGTGATTCTGAGCATGGATTGGCTTGAGGCCCATGGAGCGGTGGTAGATTGCGGATTGAAGAGGGTCTACTTTCAGCCTCCCTATAGACCCAGGTTTTATTTTCAAGGTATCCGATCTACCTCTCCTTGTTTCCTCATTTCCGCTACCGGGGCCCGTAGGTTGCTTGATGCAGGGTGTCAGGGTTTTCTCACTTCTGTGGTTGTGGTAGACCAGCAGTGCCCGGATGTGGAGGACATTCCGGTGGTGTGTGAGTTTCCCGAGGATTTGCTTAGATTACCTCCCCAGTGGGAGATTGAATTCGTTATTGAGATTATGCCTGATACGGGGCCTCGGTCCAAGGCTCCTTATCGTATGACTCCCGCTGAGTTGAGGGAATTGAGGGCGCAGTTGCCGGAGTTGCTGACCAAGGGGTACATTCGTCCTATCTTTTCCCCTTGGGGTGCACCAGTATTGTTCGTGAAGAAGAAGGACGGTAGTCTTAGGTTGTGTATTGACTACCGGCAACTAAATGAGGTGCACTTTTTGGGGCACGTGATTTCTGGTGATGGTATTTCCGTGGACCCAGCCAAGGTAGAGGCAGTGGTGCAGTGGTCGAGGCCGAGGTCCGTGACGGAGATTCAGAGTTTCTTGGGGCTTACCGATTATTACAGGAGGTTCATTCAGGACTTCGCTCGCATTGCGGCCCCGATGACCAGACTTACACAGAAGGATGTGCCGTTCGTCTGGACTGACGAGTGTGAGCAGAGCTTTATGGAGTTGAAGAGGTTGCCCACCTCAGCACCGGTGTTGGTGTTGCCTTCTGGATCGGGAGGTTTTGTAGTGTGTACATATGCTTTTGGGGTTGGGTTGGGTGCTGTGTTGATGCAGCATGGTAGAGTGGTGGCTTATGCATCTCGGCAATTGAAGCCACACGAGGAGAACTACCCTACCCATGACCTCGAGTTGGCAGCTGTGATCTTTGCATTGAAGATTTGTAGGTATTATCTGTACGGCGAGAAGTTCGAGGTGTCCACTGACCACCAGAGTCTGAGATATGTGTTTACTCAGAAGGACCCCAACCTCAGGCAGAGAGATGGATGGAGTATATGAAGGACTATGACTTCGCCTTGTCTTATTAGCCATGCAGAATGAACGTCGTTGCCGATGCCTTGAGTAGGAAGGTCATGGTCAGCGCTCTGATGTTGAGAGAGTGGAGGCTCTGGGAACAGGTGCCAGCCGTGACATTTAGGCTTAAGGTTCCCCGAGAGCCAGGGTCAGCCGTGCTCGCGAGCTTGACTGTCACACCAGCTATTCATCGTCAGGTTACGGAGGCTCAGCCTGCAGACCCGGAGTTGCCCCGTATCTTGGCTATGGCCGAGGTGGAGTTCGACGAGGATGGTGCTGTGAGATTCCGAGGTAGGCTATACGTCCCCGTCGAGGAGCAGGTGAGACGTGCGGTGCTACTAAAGACTCATGTGAGTAGGTACACCGTACACCTAGGTGCGACGAAAATGTATCGGAACTTGAGGAGACAGTTCTGGTGGCCTGGCATGAAGAGAGATATTGCTTAGTTTGTGGCCAGGTGCCTGATCTGTCAGCAGGTAAAGGCGGAGCATCAGTGACCAGGTGGTACGCTTCAGCCCTTGGAGGTTCCGCCTGGAAATGGGACCACGTGACCATTGATTTTGGGGTGGGTTTGCCGAGGACTCCGAGTGGGCATGATAGTATTTGGTTGCTGGTGGATAGGCTGACGAAGACGACTCGGTTGTTACCGATCAGAGTCAGCTGGAGTGTGTCCCAGTTGGCACGACTTTATGTGGAGCGGATCATACCTTTGCATGTAATCCCCATTTCCATTGTGTCAGATCGAGATCCGTGTTTCACATCTGGGTTCTGGAGGAGTTTCCAGAGAGCTCTAGGCACCAAGTTAGCCTTTAGCTCGGCCTACCATCCTCAGTCAGATGGTCAATCGGAAAGGACCATCCAGATGTTAGAGGATATGTTGAGATCTTGCTGCCTAGAATGGCAAGGGAGTTGGATTCACCACTTACCATTGGTGGAGTTTGCCTACAACAACAGCTATCATTTGAGCATTGGTATGGATCCCTATGAGGCGTTGTATGGACGACCGTGTCGGACTCCACTCGATTGGTTTGAGGTCGGTGAACGTGTTGTGACGGGACCGGAGCTGGTGTAGCAATGCATAGATGTGGTGCATCTGGTCCGTCGGAACATGTTGGCGACGCAGTGTCGACAGAAGAGCTATGCCGATCGGAGAAGGCAGCCTCTCAGTTTCGCGGTCGGTGACCGAGTTTTTTTGAGAGTTTCTCCCATGAAGAGGGTGATGGGCTTTGGCCGGCGTGGGAAGTTGAGTCCCCGCTATATTGGCCCTTTTCCCATTATTGAGCGCATTGGTGCGGTTGCTTATTGATTGCAATTATCCCAGGAGTTAGCTGCGGTGCATGATGTATTTCATGTCTCGATGTTGAGGAAATACATGCCCGACGATTCTCATGTTTTGGAGGATTCTGTTTGGCCCAAGGTGACTCCCGATTTGTCTCTTCCGGAGTACCCCATCCATGTTGAGGATCGACGAGAACATCACCTGCGGAACAAGGTTATTCCACTGGTTAAGGTGGTGTGGCAGCGACACTCTGGCAGCGAGACTTCTTGGGAGCGTGAGGACGAGATGCGTCAGCAGTTCCCTTACCTGTTCGAGTGAGTTTCATTCTTCTTTTTTCCATGTGCTTCACTTTTAAATTTCGAGGACGAAATTTGTTTAAGGGGGGAGGGCTGTAATATCCCGGACCCTTCGGATCCTTCTTCTCAGGTCCTAGATTTATTTTCTCAGAGAATTTGTTCTCATTATGTCCGGAATTATTTTTTCGGACATCTTTCGGGTTCGGATCCGTGCATTTCGGATCAGTTTCAGAGGTCCTGGAACCTGTTCCACGGTTTTCGCGTGTTTTTCTCCAGCAAACCTACGGAACCTCGTAGCGGGCGAATCGAGTCGTTCACCTACTCCGGGATGGTATCGGTGCGACCGACGTGTTCTAAGGATCGAGGAAATGTGTTTTTCTATTTTTTCATATTTTTTGGAAAATCTAGATTTTCTATATAAACCCCATTTCTTTTTCTTTTTTTCCTATTATTCTTCTTTTTTCTTCTTCTTCCTCCTTCTCTCCCGTGACCGCGCGCCCCCTCTCCTTCCTTTTCGTCCTCCGACGTGCTTGCGGCGGCGCCTCCCACCGGCAACAGACGGCGGCGAGGCGACGGCGGTGACGAGGCGATCGTGGCAATGTGTGGCTCGTGGGAGATCGTGAAGGTTCGGGAGTTCTAAAAGCGTTCTTCGTCGATCGGCGGTGATCCGGCGCGTCTCGAGCGGCCTCGAGGTAGGGTGACGAATCCCTAGCTCGTCATCTACCTTCCCCGCGATTTCTAGGCTGACGGGTGGTTGAGAGGGGTTTATTTCGCGTCGAGAAGGGAAAACCATGCTTTGGGGATCGAGGGCCGATCTAGTGATTTACCGCATTAATCGGTGGTTTGAGGGCACCACTGGGTGCCTAGGATCATGGTGACAAGTTTTCCCCTTGTTTTCCCATCACCCGGGGGTGATTGGGGCGTGGAATGGTGAATCCCACAGTGGTTCACCGTTCTCGGGTTGCCGGAATAGAAATGGTCCTAACAGGAGCCGTTTCTATGCCTACGCGGCCCAGAGGTTGATCGCCTACCGACTTGGGAGTGTCGGTAGAGTACGCAGTCTATCGTATGACTGTTTCACTCCTAGGCGGCCTAATGGCTGACCGTTTACCCCGTGAAGCCAGCGTGACTCCCGAGGCATTTCTGACCGTTGAGTTTTGAACGTTGTACAGTTTTGGGTTTCGCGGTCATGATATGGCCGTTTAGTTCCGTTGGGCGGCCCCAGGTTGGACCGTTTAAGGTTCCCAACGGTGAGATGACCGTTTGCTTTCCGTGCCGTTGGGTGGCTTAGCGACCCCAAGGTGGACCGCTTAGTTCCTCAAGCGGCCTATCGTTGGACCGTTTAGGTCTTTAACGGTCTGAGGATGACCGTTTGGTTTTTCGTTCGGTCCAGAGGTTAGGTGGTCGCAGGGGAGACCATTTACCTTCTAAGGCGGCCCCAAGAGGGACCGCTTGTGTCTTACACGGTCCAAGGCAGACCGTGTATGTCTGTTTAGGGGCGATTTGTCGGTGACTGCCCCAGCTTGTCAAATGGTTTGTGGGGAACCGTCTCATACCCTGAGGCGGTCCATCGACCGACCATTTACAGTGGAACGGTCCACGGTGAACCGTTTGCTATGTGTTGTCTGACCGGTAGTTCTTTCCTTGCCGATTCAAGTCCCGAGTGAGTGGACCTCGATCCACGTGTTGACCCGTGGTCTGACTAATGCTGGGCATCAGGTGGGGGCCATGTGTTAGGGTGCCATGGGGTTCCGGGAGGTGGTGTTCTCAGCTTGTGTTACCATGAGTCGGTGTCGGTGCAAGGAGCGGTCCTTGTACTTTGCTCGGTTCAGACGTTATTTTTAGCTGATTGGAGAGTCTACTCCTTCATCGACCCTCCACTAGTCGTAGCCTTCCAACACGCGTGTGGTCACACCAGGGAGTGGTGGCGAGGCTACCCCGAGAGTTGATTTTTATACTGGTTATCGTAGGGCCCCACGTCTTGAAGCCAGAGTCCAGCTGAGGGGAAAACCAGTTAGAGGCCAGACCTAGGACGCATGGTCTGTGTGTGCACACGTGGTTGGGGACAGTGGACCCGCCCTGACGAGCGTGACCCCAGCTAGTCACTTGCTTAGTGGTTACTTGTACGGAGTCCCCGTTCCTCCTGGGGCGACGAGGGGGACTCCTGAGGTGCGGTCTAAGATGCCAGGGGGCACATCCGACCTTGCTTCTAGTGGGTGGCACTCCTATCTTGTCTGGCAGTTACTCTTGGTTGCTACCGAGTTTTCTCGAGTTTTGTGCCGTGTGGTCGGTACTCGACGTAGCTAAGCTTTTCCGTTTATTTATTATGTGGCTCTTAGTTCTACGTCTTTCTAGTTTCCGCTTCAGCAGCTTCCTACGCAGTTTCTCATTTTACGAGGTGGGGTTCTGGGTGATCCCTACTGAGCCTTCTTTGATGAGGCTCATTCCCTACGTGTTTTTCCGTGTTTCAGGTGAGGCGAGGTTCCAGGAGAGCGCTTCTGAGGCTCCACGTGGTTCGGGTGCCCATGGTTAGTTGCCAGCTGCCAGAGCCGGGGTATGCCCCGTGTAGTTGTACTTTTCGTTCTTGACTGCACTAGTTGTGGACTATTGTCTTGTGATAGACTGCTGTTATATTATGGACCATATAAACTGCTTAATTTAATTATTAATTCCTACTTAATCATGTTAAATTGTGTATTTCTGCGATTGTTTGTGATCCTTGTATATCTTCACACCATCCTTTTAACTCTTCCGAGTCTTCGGGCTCGTGGGTGGCGGTTCGGGATTCGGGTTACCGGGCTTTTACCGGTATTCGGATCTCAGGTCGTTACAAAGTGACGCCCCCGGAACTCAAGAGACACAAGGCCAAAACAGCCGGGGTGTCCGAGACACACATTGGCAATGGTCGACGGCCTACCACAGGGTCAGTAGGTTGACTACCCCTGTGCACCGGTCGACCGGCCCAACAGGACAGTCGACTAGCCCCCTGTGTAGGTCGAGCGACCCAGTAGGGGTCCCTCACCTAGAACAGAACGATAGACTTTTCCCCCCAAACGGTCGACGAAAGACCCAGAATGGTCGACTGATAGGTTGAGCGATTTTCCCAGTAAGCCGATCTGTGCACTGATCTGCACAAGTGGCCTAATGGTCCACCGACCCCTCACGTCAGTAGACCAAAAATGGTCGGAAGCCCCCCGTGGATCCCCGAACCATGGCCCATTCTCCCCGATCACAGGGGAAAACAACGGGGAACTTGTCCCCACCGTCTACAAGGCCAGAACACCCATTTTACTGCCTTTCTGGCACACGAAAGCATCATAATCCATCTCACATGCCGTAACATAATATTTCCCCGTAACATTAACATAACTCGCTCTCGGCCTCACCACAGCCCCACCATGGCCCCAAATCGCACAGAAATGCGAGAAAAGCAAAGGGGAATCATTCCCCACCATCCATTCCTTCAATGTCACAAGATTAGCTAGAAAACACCGCCCGAACAGCGGGAATCGCCACTCGTCGGAAAACATGTATTTTTCCCGGCAAGAAGGAAACACCCACTCTAACTCACCCAAATCGACATAAAATCGTGGGAGATTAACACATAAGAAGAAATCCCCTACCTTTTACAGAGCTTTACCATGCTAGGGAAGTCGATTCTATGCGAAACGACACATTCCCCCAAAAGTCGAACCGTGAACTCACGAACGGCTCGCCACGCCGTTCCACCTCCGATCCTCGCCCACGGCTCGCCACTCGTCGCCCATGCCACTCACCATCTCCTCCTTTGCGTCCTTCGACGGTCGTCCAGAGAATGGGAGTGGAGATGGGGAGAAACGAGAGAGGGAGGGAGAGAAACGAGAGAGAGGGAGAGTGAAATGAGACAGAAAGAGAGAAGAGGTAGAGAGATAGAGAAATGAGGGGGTTAAGGGGATTTTATAATAGTTTTATTATATTATATTTTTATTTTCTTCCTTGTCTCATTTTCTCTCTTATGCTTTTAAACCCAATTGAACACAGAAAATTCTTAAATTTTAACCCAATGATCCTCGAAAGACGTGTAATTTACTTGTTATGTCACGAGACCCGAAAATATTGTATTTTCTCTTATTTGAGGGACTCGAAGATCCGACATTTAGGGAATTCTATTTTAATTAGAGAACATAATCCAGGACTCGCGAAAATGATCCGAAAATCATGGATGCAAGATCCGAAAATTCGGGTCATGACACTTCAAGAGTTTTCAAGTACTTTTGTATTTTAACTAATGTTCACTCTCTTCCTTACTTCAGGAGTTTTTAAGTACTTTTTCTCTCCCTTTTTGTCAATCAGCAAAAAGGTAAATAGATAGAACGAGTAGAGAGCAAAAGAGTTGTACTAAAATAGACTTAAATTTCATAAGGCAGAGCACATTACAAATTATACATTTGTTTGATAAATAGGAAAGTGGAAATACAGGAGTACACAAATCTCAGCCATTTAACGTTTTCTCTTTCTGGTGTATTACTTGGAAGAGGAAAAAATATTAGAGGGATCAGTCAGGGGCGGTAGAGGATAGGTGTAACGACCCGAGAATTCGATTACCGGGAAGGCCCGATAACCCGAGACTCGCACCGCCGCCCACGAGCCGGGAGGGCTCGGAAGGGCTAAAAGGAGTGTGGAGGCACAAAGAAATAGGAAATAAAGCAGGACAACCAACAACAACGAGCTGAAAGGAAGAACAACAACAGCTACAACAGAGTCCAGTCCAACAGAAAGTACAGTCTAAAGCAGTAAAACGTACCACATGCCAAGTGAACACTCGGCCCGGCAAGCTGGCAACAGAGAACCTCCGCTCCGCACCCTCGAACCACGAGGAAGAACCGCAACACCTGAAAAGCAGGGAATGAGTCTCCAAAACAGAGACTCAGCAGGGATCCCGCGGAACCCCAACCGGAAACAACGGCGGTAGCGGAAAGGAGAGCTACAACTACAGCAGGAACAGCAAACCGGTGGCCGGTCAAGAACTCGGCACTACAGCTACTCCTACTGTACCGGAAGGTACACCTCGGTCACGCAGACGAAGCTACCAAACCACGCTAGTACCACCTACCGAAGTAAGAACACACGGCAACCACGCCGTAGAGGCCTATCCCCCGGACAGCCAACCTGGACACGCTGTCCAAGGTGCAACCCCGACCATCCGATCGCGGGTACCGCACCACAAAACGGAACCTCGGTAAAGCCACTAGCGCTAAACTCACAGCGCAAGAACCGACACACGCGCCAAGATGAAACAACCGAACTCACCGGTGAACACGACCAAAAACCCGAAGGTCAAAGACACAGAGACTGATAGTCTGACGCTCCGTACTCGACAGGAGTACCACCCACTAGAAGCACAGCCGGTAGCGTCCCCTGACGTCTTACACCGCACCGCAGGTGAACCGCCTGACGTGGTAGGTCCTACCCGAGGCGCGAACACCGTACAAGTAACCACAAACAAGTGACTAGCTGGGGTCACGCCCGTCGACGTGCGTCCACAGTCCCCAACCACGTGTGCACACACAGACCACGCGTCCCAGGTCTGGCCCTCTGACCGGTTTTCCCCTCAGCCGGACTCTGGCTGCAAGACGTGAGGCCCAACGGTAACCGGTCCACAAACCGTCTCAAAAGGTCGGCCCGTACACCACTCCCTGGTGCGACTAGCACCCGCGTACTAGTAGGCTACGACTAGTGGAGGGTCACTGAAGGAGTAGACTCTCAACTCAACGGAAAACAACGTCCGAATCCGACGACGTACGGGGACAACCCCGCGTACCGGCCCCGTCGCACGGTGACCACAGTCGGAGAAGAAACGGGACTCACAGTCCACGGCCACGCACGCACCGTGCGTTAGAGTCGAGAAAACTCAAGTGGCGCTAAGCCACTGGACTCTGGACAGTCCTCTAGACACACTACAGCCAACGGTCCTTGAGTCACAAGACTCGGGGTCAAGACCGTTGCACGCAACAGCACAAAGCCGTCAATCTAGTCCAATCTCTAGGTCTAAAACCACGGTAGCACAAGTACCGAGACAACTCACGAGTCGCCAAGACCACTCCCTCGAGAAGGGAACGCAAGGGACAAAGGCCACTCACACGGGCCACACGGAAAACACAGAAGCACGATTCCCAAGGCAGCACACAAGCCGCCACGACGATTTCCCATCTTGAAGCAAGCGGGAAACCTCCAGCCCTAGGTCGGACAACTGGACTCACAGTCCAAGGCCAAACACATGGCCCACACGGGAATCGCCTTCCAAAGAAACCCACGACAAGCGGGGGAGACCCCACCGCTCACACACCGACACACGGTGACTCGATCGAGCGTAACACAAGAGCCTGGAACACGTGGGGTCACCCGGACCCACCACACCTACGGGCACGCTAATCGAGGAAACACGGTCCCTCCCGACACCCCAGAAACGCGGACACAGAACCCACGGGGTGTCCAGGATACTCACAAGGCCGGAGGTCGACCACTGGGTCCCAACCGGGTCGACCGGAGACCAACACAATGCGAACGGACGCTAAAAGGTCACCCGGACCCTTAAGCGCATGGACACGCAAAACGAGGTAAACGAAACCTCCAGACACCCCAAAACACGGTCACGGAACTCCACTGGGTGTCCAAGGCACACACGGCCCAAGGGGAGCACAAGACAACAGGTAAGATCGCGCTAGGATCACCTAGCGCGACAAGCCGGAACGCGCTAGGGAACCATAGCGTGACAAGGAATATCGCGCTAGGTATCCCTAGCGCGACAACGCAGATCGCGCTAGGAACCTATAGCGCGACAAGCCAGGTCGCGCTATGTTTCCATAGCACGACAGTCCAGAATGCGCCACAGCCCTATAGCGCGACAGGAACCGCCAAACTGTTCATCTTCTCCGATGAACGCGCTCGGTCGGGGCAGCGCGACCTTAAGGAACGCGCTACTGGAGTATAGCGCGTTCTCAGTCCGTGCCCGGAAACGGTGGAAACCGCGGGAAAAGCCATGCCATGCCCCGTTCACCCCCAGGTGAAGGGGAAACAAAAGGGGAAACCTCCCCCAAGCACCTAGGCATGCATCTAAACCCCTGGATCGCCCAAAAACACCATAAAACGGGAGATCCGGCTCACACCCCGAAAACACACATTTTGCCCAAAACGCCCCGTTTAGCCCGCTCGGCTCACCACGGCCTACGAAACTCGCGGGAAAGGAAGTACACGGGCTGAGGGTCCATCACCCTACCTCCACCGAAGATTACGCGCACCGTGGACGCCGATCCACGAAGAAAACGCCGTTGAAGCCTCGCCGTTCCACGAACTCACGGCCGAGCTTCTACGCGCCTCCACCGCCTCGATCCTCATCCATCCTCGCCCGCGCCTCGCCCGCGCCGTCCCCGCCTCGCCCATGCTCCGCCCCGTCGGCCGCCGGAGAGAGAGGGAGAGAGGAGAGAGCGTGAGAAGAGAGAGGGAGAGAAATGAGAAATGAGAGGGGGAGAGAGAGAAAAGCTATTTATAGGAAAATCCGGAAAATCGAAAAAATCCAGAAAAATAGAAAATCACACCCTCGCGATCCTCGGAGCGCACCGATCGCAACGGTACCACTCTCGCCCTGGTGAACGGCCCGGTTCACCCGCAACGAGGTTCCGAAGGGAAAGTCGAAACCCACGCCGGGAATCGGAAAACACACGCGGAAAAAGCCGCGGAACGCCTCCGGGCCTCCGAAACGACTCCGGATCGCGCCGATCCGAACACGAAAGATGTCTGAAATGAGATTTCAGACACAACGGAGCTGGACACTCCGAGAAACCAGATCCGGGACCCACGAAGAAGGATCCGAAAAACCTGGGGCATTACAATAGGCCCCTGTTGTTGTTAGTTCTTGCTGATAGACTGCTTCTCGGTCCAAAAAGATCTCAAAGGTTATGGGAGGCAGTCCTATCATTTCCCTTTCCTTGCCTACATCGAGATAGACAGTATAGAACTTGGGAGCTCTGGTAACTTCATCTTCAAATTCTTTATAGACTCTTTGCAGAGACCACTCTGGGAATGGAATTAGATCTCGTCCATGAGCAAGCCTTTCCTCTAGTTCCATGTCTTATAAGTACACATCTTTGGATACACTCTTCCATTCTTCGAGTGTATACTTGTAGCATTGACTTTTGACTTCTTAAATTTGTCTGATTGTGATAAGATTTTGACGGACAAATATATTGAGAAGGTGATTGATGCCTTGTGTGCTCTGGGCTTGAAGTTGGAAAGTAGGGTTTATTCTCAACATTGGGACAAATAAGGCTCTATAAGATTTAGATCTGGTGAAATGGGTTTGAAAGAGAGGGTATTTCTAAACTTCACCTTGAAGTGGAGGAATAAATTGTAGTTTGGGACTATGATCAATTTCTAGATAGATAGACATGGAAGACCAAGTAAGAGTTCTAAACACTCAGATAGCTCTGACTTTGGTTTTTCCCCTAGATATAGGAATAGGATCATTCCTTCTAGAAAGAGCATCACGTAGGTCTTGTGCTACAAGAGGATCAATATCCTCTCTTTCTTCCTTGATCTCAGGAATATGGGTTGTGAAATGAGATTCAGGTGTAAGGATAGGATGAGGTTTAGAAGAAGTTCTTTTAGAAGACTTGGTTCTCCTATAAATAGAGAAGACCCTGCACTTTCTTTGGTAAGTGGTAGGAGGAGTAGGTGCTACTTTCGGTATAAAAGAAGGAAGAGTATTGTAAACAATGATGTTTGTACATGTTGAAGGAATAATAGGGGAAGGAACTTGAGGTGAGTCAGGAGGTGGCATTTGAGGAGAGACAGGTGGTGGAACATGTGATGGAGCAGGAGGATAAGAGGGAATTGGATGAGAGGGGACTGAAGGAGGAGTAGATTTAGACGAATGAGCTGGAGAGGTTGCAGGAAAGGATGCAAGAGTGTGTGAGGGACCTGTTGTAGTATCGATGGACTGAGTTGCTACTTGAGGTGCAGGAGGCTTCGAGAGCTAAGCAGCCAATTTTTGAAGTTGAGCCATTGTCACAATGAGGAGGTTCTGATTTGTCTTGGCTATATCTGCAACCTCCTTAATTTCTTCCCTTTGACTCAGAGCTTCTTTTTTAAATGTTATTTCAATTTTATCAGCTTGGCCTCACAAGAAATTTGAGTTGCTTTGACCCAGTTGATGATGGACTGCTGTGCACCGGAGGCAGAAAGAAATTGGTTCTTATTCAATCTAATGTCTTCATGATGTGCTCTGAGACTCTTTGTTAAATCAGACTGAACTTCAGTCATTTTTGCTTCGATCTGTCCATGAGAGGCTAACACCTTCTTTTCCACATCTTCTACTACATCATTGATATATTCATAGAAGTTCTCCACACTAAAATTTTAAATTATCATTTTGTTATAGAGTTTTTGTCGCCTCGGGTGAATATTGACTGGAATCTATGAAGTAGAGGTGGAAGGAGGCATTTCTTCAGCTGATTTTCTAACTGACTCCTTTTGAGGAGCCGAAGGTCAGGGTGACTCAATTTCAACCTCAGCCCATAGGGCTGGAAGTTCTTCTTTGTGAGTGGAAGTGGAAGGAGAGGCATAAGTGTCTATGTATCGTCCCGGTCGGGTCTCGGATCTTGTTTCCGCAGGTTGCGGATCATGTCCGTATTTGTTTCAAATTTTAAAATTAGATTTTTGGACCTATAAATGGTATTTATGAGAGTCATTTCAGATCCGTGATGGCTCGTTGAGTGGCCTTATTGTTTCTGAGAATTTTTCTGGGTTAAAATATATTTTTTTGAGAATTTTCAGAGTTAATGTGAATTTTCAAAAATAACAAAAATAAAAACTAAAACCTAGTTTAACCCCTCACCTTTCACCCTCACCTCACTCTCCCGTTCTCTCCCTCTCACCCTCTCGTTTCTCTCCCTCTCTCCCTCCACCTCTCCGACAGCCGACGGAGGATGGCGGTGAGCGAGATCGAGGGCGGCGTAGGCTATGAGCAGTGGGGACGGACGAGAGGAGCAGGAGGCGGTGGCATGGCATGACGTGCTCGAGAGTTCGGGTTCGATCGAACATGACGTACATCTTGGCGAATCAGCGTCCATAGTGCGTGGTTTCCTCGTAAGAGGTAGGGGGATGGATCCTAACTATGTCTCTCGCGTTTTCCCCTTGATTCGATAGTGTTTTGGGCGAGAGAGAGGGGTTTATCTCCTTTTTGGGGAGAAAATACATGTTAGGGTCGAGAGCATGATTCAGAGAGTGCCTAGAGTGATTGCTTCTCCACCTCCAGGGTCTATGCCAGGGCGAGCTGGCCATCATGGACATTTTGCATATAAGATGCCTCCATGTCGGCTATCTAGCGGTGGTCGTCCAGGAGTACAAAAGTGCGAGCGATGGTGATCAACACGCGGAGGGCTACAATCACCCTAGAGTTGGGCTCCAACTCGCCCCTCTGTCGCCTCTGTTGGTCCATCACGAGCATCACCTCCGTGCTCGGAATGCCTTCAGGAGTGCCCGACGATCCTCTTTCAATGGTAGGAGCCGCTTCCTACGCCTCTGAGCTTAATGACAAGCTAGGGAGCACAGCCAAGGGCCGAAGGGTGCAACAGAGAGATGTGCATAGTCAACGGCCTCTCGACTGCATCCACCACACCAGTAAGCGGTAGCGAAGATTACCAGGGGCGAGCGGAGGGACTGGCACCGACACGAAGGTGGGTACCTCCTCCATCGAAGCATGACCCGCGCATAACGCAAGACCTCCTCGTCAAAGCCTACCATGTTCTTCCTGAGCACTGAGCGCTCTCACTGCTTGGGAGTGGGAATCTAGTAAGGAGGGGGAATTCTGCTCGACCTAATAAGACTCAGCATCAATAGGCCCACAGCCCAGAGCCCAACAACAACTATTTGACGGAATGGAACAATATGCAGCCTGCCAAGACTTGTAGGAGGACTGGCCCGGGGTCCAGACCCCATACGTCGCGTGCACCCTTGTCAATGAGCGGTAAGTAGTGCATGCCACCAGTAGCCGTTACCATATTAATGGTGGAATAGTCCATACTGCGAAGGAATGGTGAGTTAGTGGCCATGTCTCCGACAAAGGAACAGTAGGTCAGCGCCACGCCTCCCTCTGCCTTGTCAGGTGAGCGGACGAACGACCCACGTTTCCACGATCAGGATAACCCCAGAAGCACCAAGTCAGAAGGCAAAGTCAACGAAGCGAACTCCAGGAAGATCCTATAAATAAGACCTGACCAGATGACCAGAGAGATATGCAACATACGCCCCTCAAGCTCCCTCTACTCTCCTGTGTCCGAGCACTCTCCCTCTCCGTTCTTGATTGCTTGACTTAAGTATCGGAGGGTTGTTCCCTGGGATCACATCCAGAACTCTTTTTGACGCTTCCCTATTCCTGTAGGTTTTCCTCGAGATCCTCTTCTTCCTCCCACACCAACAAATCTCAAGTGTGTATCTCGCGATTCGAGGTGACCAATCTCAACCTCTATAGGGACGCACCCAGTGCGCCACCACAATTTAATAAGAAAATTGTTTAAGTGAACAAGGGTTACATCAGTATAGATTTAAATTGGGTGGTCTATAATTGGATGATTATGTTGCAAGGGACAAAGAGATATTTGCATATATACATGTTTGTAGAATCTATGCTATTTTGTTGTATATCCTTACATTTTTGTGCTGTGTTATATATGTGTTAATAATAAACTGCACTCCGTCGTGTATGATCGTAGAGATGGAAAAAGAACTAGTGTACTTATAGAAAACCTCTAACGTATAAAGATAAGATTTTATACGTATATCCCTAGAATCCCTTACATTCTCTTGTATATGTCTGTAAGTCATATATAGTACGTTATCAACAAAGCTTTCTCTCAATTCTGATGATATTAAAACTAGAGGGATACTAAAATATTGTTATTTGTTATGAGAGTCTACATGAGGAATATGGATGTATAAATTAAAAAAAATTATCCATCTCACCGTAGCAGCTAGCTGGAACAGTGTTGTACCCACCGATTTTCTCGAAGTTTTTGAGAACCACCGATGAGAATCATTCCACTACGACACTTCACACGGCACCACGTCGGTATTTTCCCTTGAACCCAAATTCGGGGCGCACCCGTTATTATACACGACACATAGGAGCTCATTCGTGGCAAGTGAAACAGTCCTCTACACTTACGTGATTTTCTGACGAGGAGAGGTGCAAATCCACAGCACTCCGAGTCCGCACCAGCAGCAAGTGATGCAAGCGGAGTACACACAAAACCAAAAATCGTCCACAAAGTCGAAGGATCTTAGAAATTATGGGAAAACCAACTTGGGCCCCCTTTATGGAGTTACGCTCCCCCCTCTCAGTGCCAGGACTACCCAGGATGGGGTGGGACTTTTTTAGGGGCTACCCAGATCGGGCAACCTTCTTTCTGGGGCTACCCAGACTAGGGGGCCTTTTCTTGGAGCTACCCAGACTGGGTGCACCTCCATGAGGGCTACCCAAATTGGGCGCACCCCCACCTCGGGAGGCTACCCAGATCGGGCGTGCCCCCAAGGAGGCCACCCAAATTGGGAGGGGATTTTCAGGCACACACACTATCTGGGTACATCCTCCTAGGGTAGCGCCCAGTCCAGGTAGCTCCCCCAGGGAGGCCACCGAGACCGCAAGTGCTCCAAAGGTCCAAGTACCCCCTGTCCAGCCTCCATCCGACCCAAGTACCCCTTGTCTAGCCTCCATCCTGTCTTGATACCCCCTCCTAGGGCAGTGCCCGTGTAATGTCTTGAGTTTTTTGGACATTTTTCAGATCTGGATCCGTGAGTTTCGGATCGCTTTTGAGAGTCCGGAACTTGTTTTGTGGTTTACACGTATTTTTCTTTGACGGATCTGCGGAACGTATTTACGAGCGAACCGTTGCGTTCTACTATTCCGGGACGGTACCAGTGCGTTGTGCGTGTTCCGAGGATCGCAGAAATATATTTTTCTAATTTTTCATGTTTTTGATATTTTTTGACTTTTCTATAAATATCCCCCTATTTTCCTTTTCCTTTTCTCCTTTCTTTCTTCTTCTTCTTCTTTCTTCCTCCCGTGACCGCACCCCCACTCCCCGACCGTTGCAACCCCCTCTCCTAGTTCGAGCTCGCGGCGCCTCCTCCTCCGCCGGTGACCGACGGCGGACCACGGCGGCAGCGCGGTGACGACGGTGGCAGCGAGAGGATCGCGGCGGAGCCCCTTTTCGTGGCGCGTGGGTGGAGATCGTGTTCGGCTGAGATTTGAAGATCGGCGTTATCCGACGGATTTTGAGCTTCTTTGAGGTAGGGGGACGGATCCTTACCCTCTTTAATACTTTCCTCTTGATTCGTAGGCCATGCAGAGGTCGAGTGGGGTTCGATTCATGCCAGGTTGGGAAAATGCATGTTTGGGGTTTTGAGCGCCGATCTCTCGTTTCTCGGAGTCTTTGACTGAATCGGGGGCGTAGATACATGCTAGGAAGGGCTGGGGATGTTTTCCCCTTGTTTCCCCTTCACCTAGGGTGATCGGGCGTGGAAACGGGCTCCCCGGAGCTCGTTCTATCCGCGGGCTCAACGCAGGAGGCAGCCACATTTATGGTCACTCAGGCCCAGGACTGGGCGGCCAGGACTCTGGTCGCCCAACCCACTAGGCGGCCAGGAGTCTGGTCGCCCAGGCTGCTGGGCGGCCAAGGGGTTGGACGCCCAGGGGTGTAGGTGGCCAGCTGGCCCTCACCAGAAGCCCAGACGAGGCGACCAGGTCGATGGCCGCCCATGCAGGGGCAGCCCAGGACCCTGGGCGGCCCAATGTTTGGCCGCCCAGCCCTATCCCGACTGCTGGGGTGTCGTACTCCGTGTTTTCTTGCCCCCGGGGTGTCTGGTTGGGGTTTAGTCTTGCGGGTGAGGTGTCAGCACGTGGTTCTAGAGTTCGGGCTTCCCTCGTGGGTCATTTGGGGCTGTCATGTCCCTTGTCAGTGTTTTATCAGAGATTTCCGTTAGTTAGTCAGTCAGTTCTTACCTCCGGTGACACGTCCACTAGTCGTAACCTTCTTACGACAGGCGTGTGCTGACCCACCCGGGAGTGGTGGAGTGGCTGACCTGAGAGAGACGGTTGTTAGGCTGGTTACCGTAGGGCCCCCACGCGCAGCAGAGTCCGGGCTTCAGGGGAATAACCAGCTAGAGGACATGCCTAGGGCGTATGGTCTGAGTGTGCACATGGGGTTGGGGGAGTCGGAAAGCGCTGACGAGCGCGACCCCAGCTAGTCCTTGTTTTGAATTCCTGCTTACTGTTGTGTGTCTCAGTCTCCGCCTGGGGCGTTGTAGGGAAACACTCGAGGTGCGGTGTAAGACGTCAGGGGACCCATCCGGCCGTTCTTCTAGTGGGTGATGCTCCTGTCTCCTGGCAGGTACAGACTTGTTTTCCGTCGATTCGAGTTCGATCGGCTTAGTACGGTTAGTTGTAGGGAGTTTTTCCGTTTATTTATTACTGCTTGTTGGTTCTACCGTACTCCTGCTAGGTAGTGTTACCTTCCGTGGTTGTTCGCGCCTTGTTGTCATTTTCCTCGTAGTGTGGCGGGGGTCCGGGGGATCCCTACTGCGCCAATGAAATGAGGCACATCCCTACTTTTCAGGTGAGGCGGGGTCGTCGAGAGGTGCGGCGGAGTTTCGGTGTGGTTCTTCTAGCTAGGGCTAACTGCCAGTCTGCCAGAGCCGAGGTATGTCCCGTGTAGTTATACTTTTTCTTTTGTGGACTGTACTTATTGGACATGAGACTCTGTGGACCTTGTAGCAGTTTTCTTATTTATATTATTTTATACATTTATTTTTAGTTTATTGTGTTATCTCTGCAGTTATTTCAGCTTCTCTTGTACTCCCACGCCATCCCTTTAACCCTTCCAAGTCTTCGGGCTCGTGGGTGGCGGGTCGGGGTTCGAAACGCGTCGGTTCCTTTCCGGTACTCAGATCTCGGGTAGTCACAGCCCGGTTGATGCGGGACGGACACGCGACCTAGGACTCTAGCTCGCGATTGTCCCTATGCGAGGGAAGACATGGACCATGCGCAGTTGAGAAACCGGCGGTGAGTCTCGGGTATCAGCCTTTCCGCGTTAACTCAGATCGAGTCACGGGACGATACGCTCAATCTCGCTCTCTCGCAGCGGTGATAATAGAATAACAAGGTAGAAACCTACACTCGCAGCAGCATTCAAAGCTATACAAGATAAGAAAATGCGATAAAGAGTGGAGAGCGAGTGTACCTCCACGCTCTGGGCGTGAGGAAGACGTTCCCGGCCAGTTACGGTAACTCCCGGTAACAATAGTTAAAAATTTTAATTACAGCAGTAATTCCATTGTCCACTCCACGCATGGAGGTAAAGGGCTATAATTGGGGCCCGGGAGGACCGACCCTGGGTTGACGGACAGTAATCTGGAGGCGCTTTTGGGGCGAACTCGGCCTGTTGGTCCGACTCGGCACTATTGCAACTCGGTGCTGCGCCAACTCGGTTGCTGACTCGGTGGGCAGCAAGGTATGAATTTCAAAGGAACGCTGCCTTCCTGGGATCTTCTGAAGGCGCCGCTTGGCTGGGACGGTGGCGGGATGTCCCTGATCGACTCCCTGAAGGGGCGGCTCCTGAAGTTGACTTTGATATTTATTTCTGAATTTTCTCCCAGATTGAGTTGTGCTGGCTGAATTCGGATCTGCTCTGCACACCTTCACGAAAAGAATTCTTACGACCAGATCCAATGTCGGATTGATGCACAAGAGGTACCGATGGATAGAGGACTCATAGATCTACAACATATATGTTTGGTGGCTCCATTCATAGAACGGATTAAAATTAAAAACGACTGCAAACTACCTTTTTTTCTGACCCGGACTGACAGACACACAGGGCAGAGATGAACCTGCCTGAAACAGACCTTTGACCGAGGGCTAAATGATTTTTTTTTGACTCAACGAAAATTATGGTGGAAGGGGGTATACGTGAGGAATACTAGAGAATTTTTGTGGATTTTGTAAAATTTTCTAGGTGGGTGGGAAAATTGCAACAAGGAGACTCTGTCCCGTAGATCTGCAAAAGGGCAGATTACTGAGAGGACAAACAAAAATACGGGAAAAATATCAAATGGACTCCAAATGACACGAAATTTTAACTGGAGGTTAGGGGAGATGGAAAGAACAAACTCTCAAAATTAGGGCTCAATCAGACAACACGAACCAGAGATACAATTTCGGAGGAGAGGTTCTGTCCTGATTTGGACAGAACTTCGATGTAGCGGCGGTGGCGGCGCGACGGCGGCACGAACGTCGGCAGCAGAAAGGGAATATAGAGGGGCTAAGGAGAAGGGGATTCACTCCCTGGAGGGCTGGAGGAAGGAGATGAACCAGAGGAACAGGGGAGAGGGGCGCACCCTCCAAGAGCCTCAAGCCAATTTTAGAATTTTCTTCACATTAATTCTCTAAATGTGGAAATACATGATATATATATGAAACACAAAATGACCTATACTAACCTCAGATCTAGGGTTAGGGAGGGGCTAACTAAGGATAGAACTAATTAGTTCTAATACAATTTTTACAAAAAATAAAAATAATCCAAAGGGGGGGGGCGCCCCCGTGACCATGAGGGCAAGGTAGGTGGCATCTTTGGACTTTTTAACCCCTTTGTCTCCCATGTGTCCAATTGACCTTCTAGATGCCACCTAGGACTTTGACCAGCCCCACATGGATGAGGTGGTGCCACTTGGACCAATGAGGAAGGAGTGAGGGCCCCCTTGCTGGTCCTACTGACACTTTGCACAAAAACACAAAGAATCCAAGGGAATGACACATTGGCTTATAAAGCCTTACAATTACGTACATACTTTCCCGAGAATATAAAAGTAAATAAAAAGGACACAAGTGCAAAAATAAAAGTCAGTGCTCGACGTCGATTCCCATCACCGGTCCATGTAGCTCCCCCAGGGAGGCCACCCAAACCACCAGTGCACCAGATGTCCAGGTACCCCCTGTCCAGCCTCTATCCGGTCTAGGTACCCCCTGTCCAGCCTCCATCCGGTCCAAGTACCCCATGTCCAACCTTCATCTGGTATGGGTATCCCCTCCCAAGGCAGCACCCGGTGTAGGTACCTCCCCCAGGGAGGCCACCGAGACCGCCAGAGGTCTAGGAACCCCCTATCCAGCCTCCATCCGGTCTAGGTACCCCCTGTCCAACATCCATCCGGTCCAAGTAGGTCTCCCAAGGACTTCATCTGTTACAAGTGGGTCTCCCAAGGGCTTCATCCAGTTTGGGTACCCTTCTAGCCAACTTTGGGCCTACAAATCCCCCAGAGGATCCCAAAGGTCACAACATGTGAGCAAGATTGAACCATCTTTGACTACAAGCAATCCAAGGAGCACTCGGCAAGGACTTCTAGCTTCCGGCGCGTTTTGACTCCCTGACTGGGGATTGTGTTGACTTCGTGTGTTTGGCATTCCGACACTGAGCATATGTCACATCGACACCTCTCATGAGCCGTCTAGCCGAATCACGAGTCCTTCCACAAACATCATGTACAATGACGGAAATACTCGCGTGGCTATGCAATGACCCAGAGATCGGCACATATGACGGAATTATCATGTGGCTTGCACGCACTTGTAATCAGGATTTAAATGCCCCTCACGACGCCTTTCACGGCCTACATCAATGAAGACCAGTCAGGGAATTAATTTCCATCTCGAAAGGCTATCCTTTTTGGCACCATCCGTCGGACCGCCGCCCGTACCATAGTGTGGTCCATGTCTCTCCTACACCTGAGTTAGTGTCAGCTACTCCCAGACCCGAGCTAGTACCTGCCAGTCGAGCCAGTGTCAGATGTTGCCGGACCTGAGCCAATACCTATCTGCTCCCTATCGAGCCAGTGTCAACTGCTCTCGAACCTGAGCTAGTCTTTGTCTGCTCCTTGTTGAGCCAATGTTAGATGCTCTCGGACTAGAGCCAGTACCTACCCGCTCCTTTCTGAGCAAGTGTTCGCTACTCCACCTTTCCAGTCAGTTCCCTGCTTTGACAAACCTAGAGTTCATATTCTCTCCAGAGTCCAAAACTGAGACCGGTCTCTCTACTTCCACATACCCCTGTTGTGTGATTGGCGTTTTATCTCGGTAGCTCGGATTAAGCCCTCCCGATGTCACGACCTTCAGGATACCAAGTCCTCTCTCAGCAGTAGAAATAAAGGTGTTCGGATTCCGTCTAATGTCAATAAACATCGATCGCTTGTGGTCGGTGAGGAGATGTCCTGGACCCGATCACCACATCGCTTGATACACCCATACTCGCGGAGCCCCATTGGCTCCAGCTACCCACACCTAGCACATGCCCATGTACTCGTATCCACGTTTCACCCGCATTTTCGCACCCACGTGTCATGTTTTGGAGGCACATCTCCGTTGAAATTTCGTTCCACAGGTCATTGTCAAATTTCGACTGGTATGTCCGCATCACACGTCAGTCCCCGACAATTCCTATTCCCAAGACCTTCCACACATAAAATACATTAATGCATATTTATCTCTTTCATGCACGTCCCTCCACCGGTTCTTCCATGTGTGTCAACAAAGAATCCACGCCCGACGGGATGCGTGTGTCCTAAACAACCGTCTACGCACTTTTCTTTCATTACACATTTCTCGCCGACTCTCGCGTGTGTCCACTAATGATTAACACCTCTCCCCATTTGGGGAGTGGTCTCAGGTTCAAAACTTGGGATCCTTGCAAGGTTTCCAATCTCCCCCCCCCCCCCCAGTATTTGGCAACCTCAGTAGGTGTGGGCCATCTTGAGTGCCCTCTTCGATGTGATATGATACATGTGTAGGCACCTCTCATAGACACCGAGAGATCATGTAAGTGCACCCCTTACATTAGGTTCCCCTTCCCCCTCTCTTCTCCCCTGTCTCTCGTCCCCACCATGATCCCCTACGTACTCTCTATACCGTTCCCCCTCACAAAACAAAGTCCTCCATCCCACCCGACGACGGGAAGCGGTGGTGCTCACATTAGCCCAAGTATTAACAGATGTGAAATGTGTGCGGCCACGAAGAAAGAACACCCAGGACAACGAGAGAGAGAGAGAGAGAGAGAGAGACTCCGGGGGGTTTGACACTTGACAGGAGAGAGGAGGGAAGAAACTATTATACTTCATTAGTTTCCTCTTGGGTGGTGCGGATTGCGATAGGGGCCACCATCGGGTCGGAGCGGGTGTCGCTATTCACTGTTAATGTGACATCCGCACCATGAACAACGACGTCCACCCCTGACCAAAATAAAAATAAATAATAATAAACAAATAAAACACGACGTCCACCTCCTACACCACCTTTTCCCAACAACCGGCTCGTCCCCTTTTTCTCACCTCAGTCTTCTCAAATGTGAGTTGAATCTTGAGGATCGAGTAAAAGATGAATCGTCAACTCTCATGTGTTGAGTTAGGTTAATGACACCGGCCGGTAAAAATACTTTCTTTTGTCTCACTTAAATAAACTAAATAATCCTTTTACCACTTAACGAAATGCTTCACAATCAATCTAATTGATCGCCAGATTCTCCGATACTTCGGTGTTATTCGTTAATGTGGGTGAAAGTATATATCACCCAATAATTGAGATTGCTCCACGATCCTAATTAATTATATTATATATATATATATATATGTTCTCAAGCGCGCAAAAGGAATTGGCCTTTGGCTTTCACATGCTTCTCGAAATCTTAGTTAATTTTCGGCGAGACTGAGACGTATATAGTTACAACGTTTTCTCTTGAATTCTTACATACTTCGGGTTTAATCCGATTATGAAAACCATACTTTTTTTCTTTTGCAGATTTTGAGTGTGTAGCTAGAAATATTGAATATAATTATGTTGGAGTAACAAAAATTTTATCTTGGATGCCTGTTAAGGACGGATAGCTAGGAACATTTCTTCCCTCCGGATATATAAATAAATAAGTAATGGTTATTTTTGTCTGTCTTGCCAGCAAGATGTTCACGCCTAATACACATAACTTGATTGTAAGAAGTGATAATTCTCTGGTGTCAACGTACGGAGCTTAATGAAAGAAGCAAATGAAGAATTTCAATGGACTTGTCTAGATACTATCATAAAAGCCCTTGTATATCTATAAAATTCTCAGAAACGATCGTACCCAAGTATGACAGACTAAGAGTGCATTTGGAACGGTGATGGGTGGAGATTCAATCATTGAAGTTCTCGATAAATTTTAAAAGTTACCTGAATAACATAGCAACACGTTAACTTCCACGCGTGGGTGATTTTCGAAGGAGAGAGAATCTAGACACAACTGTGCCGAGGTTTTTAAAATTTGCAGTGCCCTATTTATTGAGATTTTAAATGATGAGAAATTTTTGACACCTGTGTCGAAAATACGGAGAGTTAATTTTTCGAAAGGAAGTCAATGTCGCGTCCGTTCTAAACGCGTCCTAAATAATTTAATAAAATATAAGGATAAAAATGAGAGACACAGGGGATAGATGGGAACTTTAAAAGAGAACAAAAAAGAAACCCTACCCCTTCATGTCGGTGGAAATCTAGAATGGGAGGTGTTCTGACTATTGAAAGTGTTGTTTAATAGAGGAAAAGGACAGTGCCCTTGTCCTGGGAAGGGCAGAAAGGGACCAGGGGGAGGCCCCCACCACCACCAGTACCCCCCCTCCCCCAAGGTTAGTACTACTAGTCTTCTTCCTTTAATAATTCATGTACAATAATAACAATAATACAGGAAAGATTGGTGGCAGTGCTTATTAATGGATTCGGTGTCTGCTTGCTGTTGCCGAGGACAAGTGAAGTTATGTCCCTGCGGCACGATCCGCCTTTAAATGTGTGTCGTGTGCGTCGGAGATTGTGGGTGGCCCCTGCCCCTTCTGGGATCTCGGGAGCCACTCGCGAGAAATTCCCCCGCTCCCACGATACGAGAAGCGAAGCGATTTTCGAAACACTGCGATTCCGAGACTTCTCACCGTATTTGACACGGACCCGTGCTGTCACGTGGAAGCGGTCGATAAAATCTTATATTAGATATTAGATATTATTTTTAGCTCTCTGTCCAAAATCCTGGTACATTCATGGCTTGCCACTCGCAGCGACTACATCCGAGGTGGGCAAATTCATGTTGGATTGTGACAACCCCAAGAAGTTATGATCCAGAGTGGATCTGTACGTACGATCTCAAATTGATTATTCAACTAATAACAAAATATTTAAACATTAATTTACTTTTTGAAATATAAATTTATAATAATGATATACTGTGCAATATAACCATGAATTTTACTTTTTGTGGATGCACAATATGGAACTTTTTTTTAATCTATCGATTTGTTGGTTAGATAATACTAGTATAATATTTTAAAGTTAGTTAAAAATAAACATAGGTTAAATATTTCGTGCATAATTTAGATCGATGAAATGGTAACTATACAAGTTAAATATAAGATAAATAATTTAAACATTACAAGAAGTTTTAATTTTACAAATAAAATAAAAAAACCCTCAAACATGTGACTCCAGCGAGTTGACCTGAGCTGATCTAAGGTCACATCGACTCTTATCATATCAGGCCAATTTCGAGTGAGTGCTTATTATCGTTGAGTCAGCGAACCCTAATAATTTCTACCCCCTATTTTTTAGACAGACTTATTTTTTAGTTTCTACCACTAATGGTTGTGAATATATAGGTATTAATGTGCTAGTGCTAATGCCTTAAAACCATTTAATACGTTAGCACCTTAATAATGCATAATATTTTAACTATAATATATTATCGATGACTGCTAATGCATTAAAGTATTTAAATATGTTACAAGTCCATGAGCAAGTCCTGACCGGGGATTGCTCTGAAGGAGGAGTCCCACGCCACTAACACCTCGCCAGCCCTCACGTCGGCTACCGTCGAGTCTCCCATCGCCCCCACACAGTTGACACCTTGCAACCCATTCTATCGATCGCCCCCTCCTCATCCCTAGGGCTCCCATGGAGAGAGAGAGAGAGAGAGTAATTCTGTTCATTAACTCGCGATTGAAATAAGTTAAATCTACCAAAATTACGACGGGGATATAACTACAACTATTAAAGATAAATGATCGGTATTTTTGATAATATACTTAAACGAGGCTTATATTTGACATAATTAATATTTATAGAGATATTTATGTAAAAATTAGATATTCAATAAAATGAATTATATCTAGGGTGCGATTGGTAGGACTTCTACCCTGGGTAAAAAGTGAAAAATCTATTCACCGTACTGGCCACTGACAACACGCGAATTAATATCATTGTAGAATCCTCGGAAGCTCATCCTTCTTAGCTTTGAAAGATTAGGGAAATTGGCACAAGACGTGTATGCTTCTCTTTTATCTTGAATTTTTCATAGCCCAAAAACTCATATACAATTGAGGGCGTTCGTTGGTGTTTAAACGTCGTCGGAGATTCTAATGATTGGAATCCCTGCTCAACGTTACCAATCGCGCCACTGATAGCAACAAACATGTAAGGGGTATAATCAAAATATTATTACTTAATATGACAATATATAAGATAATATAACAGATATAAATAGATGTAATCAAACCTGTAAGATTTTAGGAACATATATATAATTATTCCGAAAAAAATTCTAGCAGTTCGTATGGTTTTAGGCATCACGAAGTGGCGTGAATCATCTAGGGCCGCTTTTATATAATCCAACGAGTTTGCTTGAGTGTGCTATTTTCGGGTAAGATATTTTATGTTGATAACCCCTGAATAATTAAGAACATAACCAATAACATCACAGTGCGAGGCAAATCTTTGAAGCGACGGCAATGAATCCACGTAGTGTTACATAGGGAGAGGAATAATAAACTATCAGACTCACTTTGTAATTAGCATCTGGGTAGCCTATTCGAGAGCACTTGAGGTCGAATGCGTTACTCTACCTCAGATAACATTCGTGTGTGTGACAGGCACCTCGTGAGGCCCACAAATTCTCTTACATCAGATGTCTTATCTCTCTTACCCTATTCAAAATTCAAAGTGGGGTCTCATAGTTTACCCCTAATACTCTACGCTCTAAATTCAAGGATGGCGGTGATGTCTCCTCGAAAATGTAGTCGAGATCAGTGCCGGGAAGATGACTTTTATCGAGGATATCTGATTATGTTTATACTTACAAGTTCTTTGTTCCCCTACAAAAGCTTTGTATAGAGATTGAAATTGAGTGATTGATGTTAACGGTTTGGACATAATCCAGCCGTGACAAATGCGGGTCTCCACCTCAAATGATGTTATAGTGTCCCCACAGGTTTTGGCCAACGGGCGGACTCGAAAGAGGTAAAACGTTGGACGATCTCCAGACCTTTTCCGGGTTACCGTTTGTCTACCAGGAAAATGAATTCAAACAGGAAAACACCTCCCCCCTCACGTAGGGCTGTAAGTGGGTCTGGCCAGCCCGACGGTCCCGCAGATTTAGCCCGACATTAGGCTGAGTTGAAAAGTTCAAGCTAGTTAAAGAATTGGGTCGAGTTTGAATTTTTGGGTCAACCTAAATGTGTTCAAATGATCTATTAAATATTTAACTTTTAAATAAAAAAATTATATTAACAAAAAAAAGTTTTATACCGTTGGACATTCACAAAAAAATCTATTTTTTATTATTTTAAAGTATTAATTGATTTTAAAGAACATTTATTATAATTTTTATATTTTTATTTATTATTTTTTGTTAATTTTTTAATATAATTTATTGAGTCAATCCGGGTCGAGATATGACCTTACAATTTAATGAATAATTGTCACTCGGACCTAAACAATATTTAGACTTGAAAGCTGACGAGTCAAGTTACGATAGATCGGGCTGTACCAAGTCCCGGTCGGGGCACGGCCACAATCCTACCCCCACTACGTGGGTGGGTAGCGGAAGAGTGAAAGATGCATTTGGACGGTCGTGATCCCAACATCAGACAAATCAGAAGGTTCCCCCGGGAGCAAGGCGATGGCTCATGCGTTACTGTCATCAAACACTGGGGTTTCCAAAGTCCAAATGGCCTCACGATGCGTGGCCAAAGTGCGAACCGAACACCTCGATCCTAGGATCCAGAGTGTGCCACGTTTCATCTGACGTGGACTTCTGTAGTGTATTCGATCGTGATCCAAGGGTCGCCAAAAAAAGGGTTCTGTGAGAAATTAAAATATTCGTAAGAGGGCGACAGAAAGGAGCGAGAAAGGAGAAGGCACGTGGCAGGTGGTTGGCGGCCTCCTTGCCGTCGTTCCTTTTTGGGAAAAATTCTCGATAATCACGAAACGATGTGACGTCAACTTTTCGGGCGGAGCGGGGTGGGTATCACCACCGTGTATTTATGCTTACCCCCGTCTTTGCTGGTCCATGTGGAGCCCGGATGACGTCACAGGTATTGATTCTACCCGAGGAAGTCAATTGAAAAACAAAATTTGACGTCGATGATGTCAATTTAATAAAGCATAAAAAAAATTAATCAGTAGAGATAATTTTGACGAGAAAGATAATAATTTATGTCAATAATTTAATTATTAATTATTTTATTAATTTTAAATTAAAAAAGGAAAATTATCCCTGCTGCACATTGGGGTGTCGAGCAGTTATACACTCTCTATCTGGGCATGTCACGTCAACTACTGTGACGGAGGAGAGTCTTTTTGCTTCTCTCCTCAATCACATCGACTAATATGGCTCAACCAGACGTTAGGTGTGCCACACGATATTACGTACCTCATGTGCGATAAATGTTAAAAAAATTACCTCTATATATTCATAAATTTTAGAAATTACCTTCCATCCTAATCACTATCGTTTTCACCTAAAGACATCTGAAATCTTTAATCTCTCTCTCTCTCTCTCTCTCTCTCTCTCTCTCTCTCTCTCTCTCTCTCTGCGCACGCGCATCTATAGGGGTGTTGACGCAGAAGAGGGTCTCCCTCGCTCCTCTCTCCGGGGTAAAATGATAAACTCACACGATAGAGTTATCACTGTTCGTAAGAGTTTTAACCCCAAGGGCACCGCATGCTTTAGTCAAGGGATTTGAAGATAATTATTATAAATACGATAACGGTAGGGATGTAATGATAATTTTGAAATAAGGGTAATCTTCTCATAAATATTTTTAAAAAATAAATATGGTAAAAGAGGTGATTAAAAATGAGATATTATAATAGTTTTCTAATATTTTAAACTCAAAATATTAATTAGAAGAATAATTTAAGAACCACGTGTACCATATGAAGACACAATTATACTCGAAAGATACTTAAAAGTTAAGACCTTAGCATACGCTTTCTTGTCCTTTAAAATTTTTGAGAAGTTGTGTGCGGAACAGCAGGGGATCCCCATGTCCTCTCCTGCTTGCTATGAACAGCGAATTACTTTAATCAGCTATCCATCACATGAGCACTTAAAATTTAAGCATATATATATATATAAGCGGATTACAAGATTGGATTTTCCAACAGCCTGGTGGCAGTTGTGCAGATCAGAGCAGCTGTCCTCCGGGGTGGGGCCCTCGAGTTGTCGATGGCGTGGGATAAGTGGCCGTAAAAGGCGTCGCCTTCAATAAACTGTGGATTGATGTGGTTGCAGAGCTACGTGAATAGCCGCCAGAGTTGTCAGACACAGCTTCTACAACCACTTCAGGGCTTCCAGAGTAATAAAAAGAGGAGAATAAATCTTCGAGAGATATATAATTATATATATATACCTCAGGGGGATGACCTGCCCTGAAATCTCCATAAAACTGATTACCACGCGAAAAGGTTGGAAACCATTTTTTTATTGCATAAAAGTACAAAGCAATTATAGGACCCACCGAGGCAACGGTGGCAGTAGGAGGACGTGTGTGATAATATCCCATTTATTACTCCCGGATAGAGTTAGTGCTCAGCTTTAAGGGGTCTAATGTGCAGCTATATATACCCTTTTAAATGTCTTGTCTTCTGTCGGGTCAAGGTGGGTATTGGACCAAGGATATATGACAACGGATGAAAGATTGGGCATATTGGAAACACTTGTGAGGCGTTTGATGAGTTAGAATATCTGACTGAGAACGATCCTTTGAATTAGATTTTTTTTTTTTTTTTTGGGGGGGGGGGGGGGGGGGAGGGGGACAAATGTTATAATCTCGCGCTTTTTACCACTAGTTTCGTCTCACATCCTTTGCTTATCAGCTCATTTTTCTTCTTCGATATGAAAAATCAAATAGTAAGAGAAACTAAAACTGAAATTTATTGACCTCGAGTTTAAGTGTATCGAACTTAAGTTATATTACGAAACTCATCTTCATTAATTGTTTGATCACAAAACCTAATGATCAAGATGAGATTATCAAATAGAATAATAAAAAGTATGACACATGTTGTGTAATATTTAGTATTTATTATCGGCATCGAGCGTAGGAACTTTTAGCGGTGGCGAATTGAGTGCGGAGCGTCGAGCATAGATCCTTCGTCAGGTGCCCGACAGATACAGTCTTGGAGAAGGAAAGATAGGGGAGCCGTTTAGTGTCGTCGGGACCTGAAGCTGGTGACCCTCTTACAAGAAAGTTTAATCTCGGGTGATGTGTCTCGGGAGAACTCATTAATACTTAATTAAGTTAACAATTGGTGGAGAAAAAAAATAATATTAATTGGAGTTGAATGACAAGTTGTTGCGTATCTCGTGAAGCTGATATTCTGTCCTTTTTATAGACCCCGGTGTCAAGAGGCGTGCAGTATCGAGGGTGTGACTTGAGTCATGATTGAGGGTAGAATGAGAGGCATGTGCTGGTCGGACTCGACCACTATTATGGAAACTCAGAGAGTCCGTAGTGGGTACGGAGATGAATTGAATTTGGATCGAGATTCGAAGCAATAATATATAATTAAAAGAAAAGTCATCAGATTTGATCTCGCAAGGATCCTGCATCCGTTATCAATGGCATCGTTTAAGCTCCAAGAAATCTGGCAGGGGTATATGAAGGTTCGGTCTAGAATTTGTGTTGTGCAAGCAACTGATCGATTAGGACAGTGGCAGGCATACTTGGAGGCCACCGAAAGCACGTGATGAGCAGATGCTTAATTAGACCATTCAATCACGTCTTGCAATTCCATTGATAGAGGCATTAATTCGTCTTTACTGAAAAGGGCCTTCGTGCGTCCACTACTTATATATATGTATATATGACTCCATTGATCAGGTAGCTTGAATTAATTAGTTATTGAAGGGTGGAAAAGAGGAACAAGACCTTACGTATAGATCTTAATTATCTAATAGACACATTTATTGACGATGAACGTCAAATAAGTCCTTACAAGCTGTGACACCCTCCTATTAACTAACTATATATAGATGATATAGAAGATTGATATATAAATGATATATATATATATATATATATATATATATATATCTCATATCTCGATACGCTTTATAAAATTACACTTCCAAAAGTAGCCTACGACAAATCTTTAAGGGCGATTTTGATAACCGATTTGTCGGCCGGTTATCTCAATCGGGAGACAGGTGGGCCCCGCCTCTCTCTCACCTCCCCTCACACATAAGATCATAACCGGGGTCGGGTGACTTAATCGACCCTTCGAGGTCGATTAACCTACTCTTACCCGATTATCAAAATCACCCTAACAAGTTTATTTTACTTCTGATAATGATGCATATCTAACATGATCGACATGTTAGGAAGCTTGGACCAGATACAGATGCGGTTTATATATATATATATATATATATATATATATATGAGACCCTGGTTTGAGGTCTCACATGATTGCCCTCCTCCCAGTGGCATCCATAATGCTGCTAATTGTATCGTTTAGCGGGAGGCAATATGATTCGCACGTACATGAAGAAAAATATTAAGGGGGGGAGCTAGTCCGACAGATGTGAAATAAACAACACGAATTAGGAGACAAAGTAGCAGGAGGCAGGAGGCACCGTACGTGTGATTTGTCCTCCCCTTTGAGGACGCTTAATTATAATATATATGGGCGGTACTCACTATAGGTTAGGTTTTGAGTGGAATTTATGTATACGGTGTGACATGTTTAGAGTTGAAGTTTGGTGCTGTTCATCCACTCTTGTGTCGAAAGTACGTACACCTTTCTCAGTGTACCTAGTTTGATCTCTATCCTTTCTATTGCATATCTAAGCTTGTAGGTCATTTCAAAAAAGAGAGATTTACATATATATTAAAATTTCCGGTTTTAAATGGGTCAATTTCAATTAGTGTCATTTAGAGCAGCACAAGGTTAATTAATTGTACGTCTTGATGTGTCGCACATCTTGAGTGTACATCCTGATTCGTTTTATTTTTAATTCTTTTAGGTAATCGAATTACCCCAAGTTTTTCTTCGACACTAAGGATCCCCGCTCTAGCAAAATTTATTCCATATATAATACTAATTCTAAAGGATACCAAATAACTTTCAATCAAAATATTATATGTCCTAAATAAGAACTAAACGGTGTCAATTATTCCAAGAGCACGGTGACAGTGACGACATATTTTTCATATTCATGTGCAGAGATATGCGAGGCTTTCCCTTCTCCAGTTGTACACAAATCCTAGACGGAGACTGACCCAAGAAGAGCATGCGGCTCCTCTCAACCTACAGAGACACGACGTCAAGAATGAGTATTACGTCTCTCTCTCTCTCTCTCTCTCTCTCTCTCTCTCTCTCTCTCTCTCTCTCTCTCTCTATATATATATATATATATATATATATATATATATATCATTCGCTTTCTTCTAGAGTTTCTGTTGCTAGAGAGCGATGGTCATGGGATAAGGAAGCGCCAAGAGGAAGAACGAGCTTTCTTTCCACGTCTACTTCCGTGTACGTCCCTCTCTTGCTACTAATGATAGGCACATAATTAATCAAGTGGATTAGACTCTAGAGAAGATCACCGATTGGATGTAGAAATGACCATCGGAGTAGCTAGAGTTGATAAGATGGCATCACGATGATACTCATGTAAACTGTTCAAGTTGTTTTATGTGCAATTACAAGATGTAAATCATTATATCACTATGAGAAATCGGATTAATTGTGTGTGTGTGTGGGGGGGGGGGGGGAGAGTAAGAAGGGCTGCAAGCAACCGTTGTAAAACGGAATATATATATATATATATATCTATGTGTGTGATGGTTAATTAATCTATAACGGTTATGAATAAATCCATTCGCGATGTGTAAGAAATTAAAACTGTGGCAAATAAACTTGCTCACCATGGCAGCTCAAATTTATTTAAAATTATCATACTATTGTTTATTAACATAAAAGATCATTGTCTGCGAAGGTTACAATGAAAATGAAAATCTACTAAGTTAAATAATAATAATAAATAAATAAATTCTAGAATCTCAACGTGACTAAATAAATTAATTCTCTCTCTCCCCAAGTCTATCGCTGTTGTAGGAATCCCTCCGCTCACAGCAGTAATCCATCGCCACTCGTGCCCTGAAAAATTCTGACATGCATGTCAAAAATTGTAATGGATGAACAGTTCTGGTATATATGCTTATGTCTGCGTTGTTAAAGGCTCTCCACTTGACATGGATTCACCCAAAGTGAGAATTTTGTCCTACATAGCTTTACTGTTTATTTGCCCACTACCCTTTAGTCTGACACATGGATTATTTTTTTTTGAGCTTAATCATAGTTTTTTTTTTGGGCCACAGATAACGTAAGGGAGATAGACCTACAAAACGCTAAGAGAAACCCATGAACCTAAAAAAGGCCCAAACAGACACAAATAAGGCCAAGGAAGCCAAATGAAAGAGACCGTCAGTTAAAACCTGAGACTGTAGGACTCGAGGTGATTGGGTCTACGTTGATTCCTTCTTTTGCTCCTGCGGACGGGTTGGAAAGAAGCATCAAACTCGAGGCCCTGCTCATCAACCGAACTATCAAACTCGTCGGGAACAGCATCATGAACCGGAGGGTGGATATCCTATTGCAGCGGTAGCGCGGGGGAGCCCCGGGTAGCATCATGCGGGGAACTCGGGGGTGGCTGTTGGCTGGGGACGTCACAGACGGAACCACCGATAGCCTGAACGGAGGCAGCATGTGGTGGAGGAACGTCATCGCGAGCCTCAGCTTGCAAAGCCAAGATCACGTCGTTGGGGCCGGGGGCCGCAAGGCCAGCGGAGTCAGTGCCAAAAGTGCTACATCAACGCAAGGCCGAAGGAGGCCAGAAGTCTCAGGTCGAGAAAAGGCTGGAAGAGCGTTGACTTCATCCCTCATCGCGCGAAGAGCAGTCAAACGGGCCAACCGCTCTGCTTTCTTAGGGAGGACGACGGCAGTCGGGCCCGCCATAGCAGTCGGGATGACCGGAGAAGCACCGTCAGGGGGCTCTAGTGGCTGGCCGAAGACGCACTAGGCCCCCACCTTGTCACCACCTTCAGAAGAAGCATACGATGCAGTTGAAGGAACCACCTGGCGCACCGCAGGGGAGGTGGCAGGGACCACCGCAGGAGCAGCCGTGGTGGGCGAAGAAGCAGGTGGTGGCTGAACCTCGACGCCCGAAGGGCCTTGCGAGACCTGAACACCGGGCATGGAGACACCAACAGCAGGAAGAACAGCACCTACTAGCTGGCAGAGGACAGAGGTGCAGGGGTCGGCCCCCACAAACGATCCACCCTGGAGCTCCACCGAGGCAGATGCAGTAGCAGTAGAATCACCAGTCCTCGGAGCCTTGACACCAACCCCAACGGAAGAAGACAAGGCCAAGTCAGCACCTTCTTGCAGAGCGGCTGTGTGGGAGCAGTGGCTGGCCCTGCCACCACTCTGCCCTACTGGAAGAAGACAAGGGGCATGAGCAGCATCGAAGCCCAAGGCAGACACATCTCCAACCGTAGCCGAGCCAGGAGACTGGATTGGGGATGTAGGATGAAGCAAGGCAAAAACAAGTGGCTCCACAGACACTGCAGGATCTTGGCTAGGCATATCTCCAAGCGGTGGTATGGCAGCTGGTAGAGTAGGAGTTGGCGGCTGATGCATGGCAGCAGGCGCCCGTGAGGCCTCCCGAGCAATCCTAGGAGGTCCATCTGCAGGCGAACCAGCAGAGCCTCGCTTGCACTTGGTGGCAGGGTGACCCATACGCCGGCAAGAGGAGCAGAATTGAGGAAGGCCTGGGTAGTGGAGCGGTTGCCAGAAACCCCAAGCTCCACCGTTAATCCAAACCGGGTGTGGTGGTTTCTTAGACACGTTGAATTGGATGCATACCCGAGCGGCAGCCGATCTGGTTAGGCACAGAGAGTTCCGGTCGACCTTCAGGGGGGTGCCAACGGTCTCAGCAATGGAGAGAAGCATGGGCTCATTGTAAAAGTTCGCAGGGAGGGAAGGCATCTCCAGCCAAACGGGAACGACGGGCGAGTCCTCCTCGGTGGAGAATGTGACAGTCCACTTGAAGAATAAGAAAGGCCGGCCTGGACATAGAGGATCTCTTTGAGCAGGACGAGCAAGTAATCTTCCTTGTTTTGGAAGCGTAGAGACACAGATGGATCTTATTTCTCCCTAAATTTAAACTATTCAAAATTTGTCCGGACTGTGCTTTGAACAAGAATCTGAAAACTAGTGGGAATGGGAGTCGGCCATGCATACCACCTTCGCGAATACTGGAAATCTCATCCAAATCTCGAATAAATCTCCCTGAAATCTGACTTAAAATATCAATTGCAAAAGGAGGGAAATAGTTAACACCCAACTCTAACCAGCACAGATTCGCTCTTTTCTCTTCTCCTTTTCTCCTAATTAAACAAAAACGATGGTATACGTACGATGGTATATATGGATCAACAAACAAGTCATCTAGCCCCCCATGCCAACCACCCCATCTCCGTCTGGCTTAAAGACTCTAGAGAACTCGCGACAAGTTAACAAAGCCTACGAGAGGTAGAAGTGAAACAAAAAGCATAAGAGATCACACGCATCAGCCAGTCGATCGACACCTTTGCTTTGCATGCAAACACAACACCACCACAGCACAGAGCTCTCTCTCCCTCGTGCAGGTAGGTCAATTAATTATATCCCGAAGGGAAAGCATATGCTGTCATGCATGCATGGAATGACCTGATCGAAATTGTAAGGCCCACTCGTGCTGCTTGCGCAGGGCAGCCGCCGCCGCCTTCGGGGTGTAGTCGTTCTCCACGTCGAAGTGGTCCCTGACTCCTCTACCGTCATCTCCTTGATCTCGTCCGCCGCCGCCTGGCAGGTCACGTCCAGCAGCGCCGGCGCTTCCAGCTGGTAGTTGGCCGCCAGGATGAGCTCGAACAGGACGTCCCTGTCCACGCTCACAAACTTCCTGTCGAACCTCTTCACCGCATGGGGATGTCCGGCGGTTCGTGGTCCTCGAAACAGCCTGCCCCCTTCCTTCTCAGCCGCCTTCTCTTGCAGCACGCCGTCCTTCCTGCTGTCCTCCCGGTGGCGCCGGAAAAAATCCAGCACCTTGGCCAGCACGGGTCGGTGATATATGAGGTTGGGCAAGGGTATGACGGGGCCGTCCCCGCCGAAGCCGTCGTCGATCATATTCTTGAGAGTGCGCGACTGCATGGCGTCCTGCAGCTCCACCACTGCGAACTCCTCCTCGTCCCCGGTACGCAGGATCAGCTTGCCGCCGGAGGGGAGGTGCTGCTCCGGTCTCCCACCCTCGCCGCCCGGGGGTTGCTGCTGCTTCGAGCTCGGAATTGGATTGGCGTCCCTTCCTGTACAGCGAGAGAGAGAGAGAGAGAGAGAGAGAGGAGAGAGGAGAGAGAGAGGAGAGAGTGAGGATTGTAGTATAGTAGTGGCAGGAGGAACGCAAACGGGCGCTGGAATCCCATTAATTTGGCGTCGGATTCCCAATGCCGTAGGGATATCAATACAGCTCTCCTTCCTGGCTGTCTCTTTCTTCCTGCAGTCTCCTCGGAAACGCCAAGAACTCGGACGGGAGGAGCAGAAGAGATCTGATTATATGAACATTCTGATCACTTTCAGAGGATTTTTTACGACATGAAGTTTGGTGCACTTCAGTGAAACTTTCTAGTACCGGATGTCGACAAAATGAAGATCTAAGAGGGAGGGGGGAGGGCATTTCTATATCCCTCGGATTTTGGCACCTAGTTAATTTGATGCAAATCCATCGTTTTCTTCTAGCACGTAGGATTTTTAACTTCCTGTTTACCTTTTTTGTTTTGTTGATAGATTAGGCTTAGTTGTGTTTACTAGTCCTATCTACAAGTTTAGCACTTCAGACGTCCATGGACATTGGCTAGTCTCCATAGAAGGCAAATAACACTTCAGAGATTTTCTGTAAACTGCATATCAATTCATGTCAAACGTAAATTTGATTTCCATATGTTATTATGCGTTCTTTCGTAAATCAAGCAGAAAAACCTTCAATCGAAACTGTCCTTTCCTTTCAATGGACACTTTGCCACGATCGTATATATGCATGCCTGACTTGAGAGAGAGAGAGAGAGAGAGAGATCTATTTGTTTTTCCTTCAAATGGCAAAAGGCATGGACTTTCCTTGAAACAATGTTCTTCTCATTCATAAACTAAAGTTCATTATACACCTCCCAGAACAATCTGCATCTTACAATAAAGAGTAGATACAACACACCAATTTTCCAAGTCCCCTTACCCGCTCGAGATTTTTCTTCCCAGAGACTGTTTTCACCACCATAAGAGGTTACTGGATATCAACAAGGTCGCAAAATCAACTTTTTAATCAAGCACAAATTCTGTCATTGTGAAAATGTCTTGGAAATCAAGCCTGCTCACGGACCGTGGGATTTTTGACCAAAAAATTAAGCACCTGCAGTAGGTAACCTAAAATTATAACAGTGTACAAGAATTATAACCAAAAGATTGTATGGAATCAAGTATGAGAAATGTGAGTGTTAACCTCTTGACGTTAAGTGAAGGATCCAACAGAAGTGGAGCGCCCGGAAGCTGGCATCTCTTTCAGAGCACTTGATAACCAATCCAGACCCTCATAAAGTCCGTCACCTCTAAGAGCACAACTTCCTTGGATGTGCCATCTTCTGTTTTTGAGATCATTAACACCTAAGCCTTCACACACTTCCATTGGAGTCATGGCACCTCTCTGGAGGGAAAAGGAACAATTCCTCAGCACTTACTAGATTAGTTTCACAAATATGATCATTTCCATGACATTGCATAAAGGAAGTGCACATTATTAAACAACAAATGGAAGAGATTGAGATGGTCTGCTCATTATGTGACACTGGTGGATGGTCCCTTAGTTGAACACAGTACCATGTCCTGCTTGTTGGCGAAAACCAGGATAAGACTATTTAACATGAAGGGATCTCGGACAATAGCCTGACAAAACAAGTGGTCAGCAAGAGAAATACTCGAGTGAAGGCTCAATTTCATTGCGTCTCTATATTGGTCCTCTAATGAGCAAAGAAGAATACCTGAAACTCTGCTTTTGCCTTCCCAATTCTCTCTCTGTCCAGAGAGTCAACCACATAAATCTGCACACAAACAGACAAAAATTTAGACTCTGAATCAAAAGAGAGAATTAGGAAATGCAATATCCTATACATTCAGCACCAAGATAAAGGCATCTCTGGTTAAAATTTATATTTTTTCGGATTTATTGAATAGATATGAGTTCTCCTGGGTCATGTAATACTTTTTTCTTTTTCTTTTCATTAATCTAGAATCTAGCACAGTTCATCTAGGACTCAGCTTGGACACCTGGCGTCCTGAGTTCAAGACTTAGTAATACTTGTTAACATAACCCAGGGGAACAAAATACATACACGATCCAGGAATACCACATTCTTATACTTACAAGTGCATCAGTGTTGTTGAAGTAATGCCTCCAGAGGGGCCTCAGTTTTTCTTGCCCACCAACATCCCAGACAGTGAATACCACATTCTTATACTGAACTTTCTCCACATTGAAACCTGAATGACAATGGAAACTGAACTATAACCACCCGAATGGCAATGTGAAGTAAACTATAACTATGTGCCAAAGAAAGATGAAACCCAAACATGATTTTTAACCTTAGACATTATCAAAACTACAATACTCAGGAAGGAATAAAAACTCCCAGTTGTGAGAGCAAGAACATGAGAAGTATCAATAGGAAAGGAGATTGCTTATCCATTGCCTTTTGCATCTAAGTTACAGAGAAATCACCTATGAATCTCCTGATATTACTGGATACATGGCAGCAGTTCTCTAGGCGATCCCACAATTGGCCTATCAACTTGACACCAAGGTGATGCCTAAATTGCCTAATTCCTATGACAATCAATGTCTCAACCCCAACCTAAAAAGCTAACTTGACTTTACAGTATGTTAAACACATCTTCCACCAAGACAAGTCTAGAAAAAGATCGAGCCTATACACTAAGGCAACCCAAACTTAGAAAAAGCCAGATTTATATACTTAAGGCTTCGAGTGCCCCTTGTCCTTGTTTCAACACGCGGAAAATATATTTCGGTTGAAATGTAGATGCACACATTTGTAGCTATTTAAGTAGTGTGCGTGTTATTAATTTCGCAAATTTAAGTTTATCAGATGATTTAGGATTCGGGTACTAGACATTTTTCCATCGACCACAGTCGGTGTTTATTTACATCGGCGTAAAATCTGAATACCCTTGATTAACTGTCAAAGATATCTTTTCGACCTCTACAATATTCGTTGTGATATTGAGGGTTGTACCTAACGGACTCGATCGAAAGGATCGTCCATTAGAGATACACGTCTGGAGGAGAAAATCAAATATTTCATTTCTTGGATTCATTTCACATAGTATGTGACACCCTGAGTATATGGTCAGGTCATTTGGTTTACATTTGGCCTTCGTTCCACCATCGGGATAGACCGTTGAATTTGATATCCAGTCGAGATCAGATGATCCTGTTTACTTTTCGGACTATCAAATGTTGCATCTAGTCGCGATCAGGCCGCTTAATGATGTTTTCAGTTGAGATCGGACCATCGAAATTATTCCGAATCATGAGATCCGACCGTTGGATTAACTCAAGATCGAAATCTGACCATTGATTTTGGATTTTATCCTGATTGGACCATTGAATCGAAGTCAGACCAAGATCTGTCAATCTGATTTGTGGGTCATGGTCACCCTTTTTATCGGGACCTTTAAGATGACTTGATGTCAATAAACAAGATTCCCGCACAAGGCGAGATATATTTGCAATTTTTTTCACAGGCGGGGTGGGGGGCTATTTCTGCCCCTTTTAGATCCTTTCTGGACATACTTGTAACTTCAGACTAGAGATGTAAATTGATCGGGTTCGACTCGGGTAGACCAATACCATACTCTATCCGTGAAAATTTTACAAATACCATACCCGGATAGTACCCTATTATTTTCGCGGATATGGATACGGGTATATCCGTCATAGGTATGGATATACCCGCGGATATCCGTATCCGTCTATAAAACATGAGTCCATGTCCACATCCAAGAGAATGTGAGATTCGTGGAGAGTGGGAAAAGAGAAGTCCGGTCAATTCTTTCCTTTCCAAAGTAATTTTTATGTTTTAAAAATATCCTTTCAATTTTAGCGAGAAGTCCAAACTCACAAACCCAACAAGGCGGGTAATGGGTTGAGTTCATACCAAAATCATAGGCCCAACATACACAGTGAGTTATTAAGAACGGGTTTGGATCAGGTATGGATTTGGGTACACTAAATCTATACCCGATCTGAATATGAAACGGATATTTTAAAAATATCCGAACCCAAATCCATATCCGTTTATTCGGGTATTACCTGACCCATCACGGGTCGGGTGATGCGGGTAATTGGGTTTGCGGATATTTTTGACATCCCTACTTCAGACCATTTTTGGGTATACTTGCTATTTCAAATCCTTTTTTGGGTTGATTTGCTATTTCAAACCTTTTTGGGGTTCATTTGAGATTTCAAATCTTTTTTGGGTTTATTTATAATTTTAAACTCTTTTCTAGGTTTATTTGAGATTTCGAACCCTTTTTGAGTTTATTTGTAATTTGTCTTTAAGTAGGTATTTGCTTACAATTTATGAAAAAGTTCAAGGGTATTTGTGTAATTTTAGATAGACCAGGGATATGTTTATAATATCTAAACTGAACAAAGATTTTTGTGCAATTTTGGACAGACCAAGGACATTTTTGTAATATCTGTACTGAACTAGGATTTTTGTGTAATTTTAACATAAGGCATAAGTCCCTCCTTGGTGAAGGCACATTAGGCAAAAACACTTAGGAGATTGCTTCTCCTTTTTGAGCTCCCATGGGCTGCGATCCATCTCCATGCGTCCATCAATGCACTGTCGTAGATCGACCTGCGCGGTCAGGTTGTAGGGGTCAAGGGGGTAGCGCCCCTTGCGGGGGATTTTAGGGGGGCTCCCAGGAAGAAAAATTACAATAGGATCCCTTTTCAAGAAATGGCACAAGGGGCATCGCCACTATCATAGGGGCATATTTGCAAACACCCTTGTTTGGGCTATTAGAAGAAAACAAGGAACAAGGCCCGTTTTCCTTATCATGGGGTATTTATACAGACATACCCTTGATTAAGGACCTTTAACAAAATCTCCTCAAACCTTCAAGCCTTAGAGAGGAAAACTCCAATCTTCAAGCTCTTTGTGCAGGGTGCTCGTTGGCGGGTGCTCCTCCAGTTGTATCTTGTTGAATGAGGACCCCTAGGGGTTTTTATAGCCAAAGGATGGGGAAGGAGTTACCGCAGACCGGGTACACCCCTTGGAGGGGCCACCCGGACCAGGTGGTGCACCCTTAGGAGGGGTCACCCGGTCCGGGTGGCCCGGTGCACCCCCCTTTTTTTTAATGAAGAGAGGGAGAGGAGGACCCGATCCAGGTGGCCTCCTAGGGAGGCAAGGTGGACCGGGTGGCTTCCCAAGAGAGGCTACCTAGTCCGGGTGGTTCCCTCCCCCCTTTTTATCATTTTGCAAGTTTCAATAGTCCTCTACCTCACATCATTAGCCAATACAAGCCTTGCAAAAAAATGGGTTTGTGCACAAAACACGGGCACTCCACGTGGCTCCTTAATTGGCATGAGGCAGTCATGATCAGCGTAGACCGGTTTTGGCCAACTCAGGGGTGAAATTGTCCCAAATAAACCACCTGACACTTCTTTTTATTTTCCTTTATTGAATATTAAGGCAGGGAAGGCATTCCATACTACCGATATGGGAGTAGAACTATAAAATGGAGTGGATATATGTGCATCCAATTCTACTATGTTTAATGTAAGCCAAATATCCATAGCTAATCGATATCTAATAGAAAATGGATATGCATATCTAACTTTTTGTGCCTGCTGAACATGATTCAGATACACAAATGTAGTTGAACAATTTGAACATTAATAGAGTCAAAGACATGACAAGGGGGAGGACAGAAGAAGAGGAAACCTAACAGGGGAGTGGGGGGCCCCATCATAAGTGGAGATGAGCCTGGGCCCCCACTGTAGCCAGCACAGGTGGGGGAAGAAGAGAGGGAGTGGAGGGTACAAAGTTATATAAAAGTTCTTCAAGTAACCACTCAGATATTGCCAGGGTAGATACACATTTCAATATCTTCTCTGGTTAGTATTTGGATAAATTTTGGATATCTTTTACAGTTTGCCATATAACACAATTAAGTAACCACTTTCCAAAACACATAGAAGTGGAGCAAAGTAATGACTGGCCCTGATTACAGCCCTAACCTGAAACACTCCAATAGTCAAGCCTTAGAAAGACACAAAACAAAGTTGAACTTCAAAGTTGCAGGTCCATGAGCAGAAACATGATTGCCAAGATATACCCAGAAATGGACAAATACAGCCTCTGCTCTTCCAAATTTGAAGTCTGCAGTGCACATAAGCACATCATGATAGAGCCTCTCCAATATGAAGGATGCCTCTCTCTCTCTGGAGATGTTACATATCTCACCATAAGTACAGTTTCAAAATAAAAAAAATGAAGCAACCTGTATACAGGATTACTTCAGATGTAGATAAGTTAAGAAGGTGACAAACTGCCCTTATCCAAGCCATATGGCCAGAAATTCTAGTGGACCTAGAGTTGGTGAATTAATCCCCTTGTGCATATGAGAAGCTATATAGAGAACTGCTGTCTCCAAGCTATAAAACCAGAATTGCTTCTAGTGCTAAAGCTGGTGACTAGTCCCTTTATGAGTATGAAAGTTTAGGCATAAGAATAACATTACAAGTGGGGCAAACTCATCCGTGATCACCAGGTTCCAAATCAGATATTAGTTCAAAATATTTGTTGCACATGACTTGAGTAGTCAAGTTTATATGTAAACAATTGCAACTCCATAAACTTCCCTAGGCAAGCTATACAATGAATTCTGCTGATTCTGACAAAAGTTAAATCAAGTAGCCAATTATTGAAACAAATAAACGTATAACAGAGGGTCATCCCAGAGATGCTTACCAATTGTAGGGACAGTTGACAGGACTTCTCCAATGTGAAGTTTATACAATATTGTTGTTTTACCAGCTGCATCTAACCCAAGCATTACAACCTAAGACACAATCAGAATTATCAATACAAAAATGGAAACCTGCATGGAGTTACAACTATGAAAGAGAACACTAACTTAGATGGACAATTTCACCAGCAACAAATCAAATGCAAAAGTGATGGCACTCTGTGTAATAATCCTCTCGCATTTAAGTGGCAATACATTTTTGTCTAAATTGTCAGATATTCATAAAAATAATCAGAGGCATGAAGACAAAAAAGAAACAACTGCCCATAAAAAATGACACTCAATTATGTTGAGACACCAGAACTCTACAAAAATAAGCAACCACGAATGCACGCTATGTTATCAAAGGCACTTGAGGTGCTTGCCAAGGTGATGAGGCGAGGCGAGGCACCCATAACTTGCCTCGCTTTGGCCCATCTTGCCTAGGTGAGCTGGCTGTGGCCACGGGGGCCTTTGGGCCAGCCCATTTGGGCTGCCGAGCAAATTCCTATAAGAAATTTTGGCCAGGGGAGGTCTGCCCCCCTTCAACCCCTCAGCAAGGGGGGCCACACATGTGCACTCACATACAAACACATTGTGTGAGATTTGGGCACCAAGAGAAAGCAGACATGCATGGACCAGCTACTGTCACACATTTGACCGGCATTTACAAAATCAAAACTTGTTCAACAATTAACCAACCCAATATGGAGAGTTAACTCCAATTTCACTTCATAGGCTTTTTCCATTGGAATGTCCCAAGAATCCTTAGTGACCCTGCAAAATTTGTATGATTGAGAGACCTGTTCCATTACCATTGACGATCATTCATATATTTATTGATAGAGGACTCGAACTAATATGGAGCTCAGAGTCATTCCCTAGAACAGAATCAACAAATTGATTACCCATATGGAACATGTAATGCCTATTCATCTTGCAGACCTGTAGTGCCTTCTTGAGAAGATGGAGAGAAGGTTGGTAGGATGGAAGGTGAGATTTCTTTCTTATGGTGTGAGTGGCTTTGTGCCAAGCGCCATGCACCAAGTAGTGCTATTTAGTACCCATCCCTATTCCATCTTCCTTAAGGGGTACACAAGCAAGATGAACTCTATTGAAAGTATGCCATGTCAAGTAATGTAGACTAGGACACTGAAAGGAAAAATTGAAGTATATATCCCTACAAATTGGCGAAGCATGTGAATGTGATAAATAGATGATCATATATGAACAAAAAACAATGACTAATAGTAGCTTTTTAATATAACAAAGAGACAGCAAACCAAACGCTGATTATGAAAAATGGCTGAACACCAACCATTACCACCAACAACTGTCATCATCAAGAGCATGTGATTATCTAAAATAACAAGTGAAATAGTTCATGTTGTCCTTAGTTTGACACTTAGCAGTTTGTCACGGACCAAAGGATAAAAACCCAGGCTCATTAGCTCAACAAGTGTGGGAAATTATTGCCGAATGTAGGTATAAAATTTCTGACATTTAAGTGGTAAACCCTTATTCAAGATTGCAAAAGGACATGTATAGAAAATGGATACAGACCCACAATTTTTTTCTTAAATAAAGGTACAGATCAACAGACTCCTCGACATGATCTGCACATTTCAGCACAACGAACTAGCAAGCACGAAAATACCACTTTTTAAACTTCTTCAGTGACAATTTCCGCGGAAATACAACCAGCAAACCAACAAAATAGGGGCAGGAAGATCACAAATCGGGCATTAAGTCGGCACTCGGGGTTGAAGTAAAAACGAAAAAAAAAAGCCCAGATGATGAATTCCATGGATGCCCAGACGAAAGATGCGGCCAAACGACCGAAAGTGTTCGGAAGAAGCATGTAGTACCCTCATTTCGCTGTTGCCGAAGAAGGCGTCGAACAACTTGCGGAAGGCCTGTCCCATGGCCGATCTCTGCCCCCCTCCCCTCTCGCTCTCGCTCTCGCTCTCTCTCTCAGAGGCTCGTTCGCTCGCGCGGTTTCAAAAGGGAGAGCAATTCTGAGGACAGAGCAGATGGGCAGGCGGCCAGCGTGAGAGAGAGAGAGAGAGAGAGCTTTCAAAGGTGGTTACTTTGACAGCTCTCCCTCTCTCTCTCTTTGGGTTGACTCGTCAGCCAGCCAGAATGGATCTTTTCCTCTCTCTCTCTCTCTCTCTCTCCGGGTTGACTGGCCAGCAAGCCAGAATGGATCTTTTCCAGCGGGGGGAATGCAAGCAAATTATCATAACCTCTTCGATGGTTAGGAAAAGATTTTTTTTTAAATATAATTCCATAGTCTATCCTATTCACATCTATATTTCTGAAATCCGTGGCTGACTCATATTTTGGAAAAAGTTGCCCATCCTCACCATGATCTTACTGTGCCCTGCATTGTAAGTATGCCTCTCTATTTACTCATAAATCAACGTTCACTTTGAATCTTGTTCGCATAATATGTTTAGGTCCACGGTGATATAGGGTATGTAACCTTTTTTGGGAGATAGAATTGTTTAAAAGGTTTTTTTTTCATATAAACCATATTCAAAGGTGAAATGATAAAAATATGGGTTTTTGACAAATATGTGTGGACGCACTTTTTCACTTATTATTCTATTGTTAGTTTATTCGTTTATTAAGTGCGTGGGCGTGCCAGTCACAAAGTGACGATTTATTCGGGCTCCGAAGAGCCCATGGTGCGCTCGATCTGACTTCGTCAGACGATTGTGTGGTTCGTGTCAGGGCCGAATCCCGTCGCGCCATAAAGGCCGCGACGTCATTTACATCCCCCATACGAGGGAACACCCTTGATTAATTGCCGAAATTAGGGGCCCTGCGGCCAAAAATAATGATACTAATTGCGCGAGAAAGAGGCAGAAGAAAATCACACCAAAGTACGCATTAGGATGGGAGCCACTGGCCATGTCAGTCACTCGTGGACCTTTTCATATTCGGACACGGGTCCGTGATGGAAACGCGACGGAAAACCGGGGCGAATCCGTTCAAATGTCTGCCGCATGCACGGCGATTTTAATGATAGCTCGGAAGGGATCCGAGGCGAGAAACGAACCCGGTCTGATTAGAATGTCGGCCCAAGATCAGGTCGGGACTTGGCAATGTCGGGATGATTCCCAAGATCCGGGCCCGGCCTGAGAGGGCGACGTTGTTGTTCCTTTTGCGTCGGGTCACGGGGAGAGATGGGGCTGCAATGTAGACCCTAGCATCTTTTATCTGGGATTTTCTTAGTTCCATGTTCTGATCTCTGCTTTGCTGTTTATTACTTATTTATGCCTTTGTCCCGAATGATTTCTCTTCTTTTATTTATTATTATTATTATTTTCTTACCCCCTTCTTTTTACCGTCATTATCACTGTTGCACATTTGGAGTTCTTTAATTAGCATAATTTTCATCAATCCATTTGCTGTCGTTAATGTTATTACCATGCCATGCGTAAGTATATATGTATGGTGTGCCGGCGAAGGGAATAGTGGGGCGTACCGCTGAGGAATGGAGTGTGCCGCTGGGCGCTAAAGGAGGTGTGCCGCTGGGGAATGGGGTGTGCCGCTGGATGCTAAAAGGGATGTACCGTTGAGGGTTAGGAGGGTGTACCGCTGGAGGCTAAAAAGGGGTGTGCCGCTAGGGGAAATGAGGGTGTACCGCTGAAGGTTAAAGGAGTGTGCCGCTAGTGGCAACAAGGGTGTACCGCTGGAGGTTAAAGGAGTGTACCGCTGAGGGTTAAGAGGGGTAGAGTGTGCCGGTGAGGGGCTAGATAAGTGTACCGTTGAGGGTCGTTGAAGTGGAGGTAGGGTGAGCAAAGGGGTGTACCGCTGAAGGTCGTTTGGAGTGTACCGCTGGGGGACCAACGGAGCGTGCCGGGGAGGGTTGGAGCAGGCGTAATGAAGGCCCAAGGCCCGGTCTTGTGTCATTTATCTAAAGGCTTTTCTTTTCTTCTTATCTTAATTTCCATGTAGTTTTATATAAACTTTTCCCCTGCTTTGCTCTGTTCGGCCTCTGCTCGTAAATCAGACGTCGGATATGTTATGCCGTTATTCGGTTCAGTTCTTCGTGATGCCGGCAGTGGCTCGATTAGTTAGAAAGTTTTATCATTAATCATCTCATTTGTTTGTTGCTTCCTTTTTCCTTTTTAACATTTTTTATTATTTCCTGACAAAAATTTGGCAGCATCTCCCCTTGACGCGAGCGTAGGGGAGGTACAGGGAACGCGCCCACACGGAGTTGCAGAACCCGACAACTGGAGGTGGGCACCCGGAGGCAGCAACACCTTTATAAAACCTTGGAAAACACGGGGAAAACAACGGGCCGAAGACTTCTAAGGCTGGACAAGGTGGACTGGGGCTCAGCCAAGGCGTGCTGGGCTGGGGCAGGGCCAGGCATGCCGTTAAAGCACCCAGGGGAGGTGTACCGCTGAGGATTGTTATGAGTGTGCCGGCCAAGGGTCGGAAGAGTGTGCCGCTGAGGGCCACTACAGGTGTGCCGGCCGAGGGCCGGAAGGGGGTTAAGTGTGTGGACTGGGAGGGTTGTAGGTTATTCAGGAAAAGAAGAAGGGTTAAAGGCCAAGGGTAGGCTGCTGGTAGTGGGGTGTTCAGAAAGGGAGGAAGGGTCTGGCTACCCTCAAGTAGATGGGCACGACAGATGGCCATGGAAGGGAGTGGAGAGCCCGTGAGATCAAGGATCACACGGGAGAAATCACGTCGCCACGGAGACTCCAAAGCATCGGAGAAAAGAAGAAAAAAATGAACGACGCACCATACAGCATGAGGACTGGCGTAAACCAACAGGAATAGCGAGGAAACCCGAAAAAGGTGATTTTCATTCATGGGAAGCAAGGGGCCGTAGCCATCCATATACATTTCCAAGCACGCCCGTGCCAAGGCCACGGGTGAGAAAGAAAACCCCGGGGACCAAAGAAAAGGGAAGAGAAAATAAAATAAGGAAAGCCCCCGGACTACATTCAGCTCTCCCCCCTCTCTTACTCTCTCTTCTGCCCGGCCGTCGTCGGAGGAGCCTCACACCGGAGCTCTTCTTCTTCCCTTCTCTCTTCTCTTCCTCTCTTGCGTGTGGCTTCAGCCTCTCTGGCCTTGTCTCTTCCTCTGTCTGTGTGTGTGTTCCTCTCCAGCCTCTCCCTTTCTTTTCTAGAATGGGAGTGCCTTTATACTCCCAGCAGCGGGAGCCTTCGAGCACGGCTGTCGGAGGCGGGAAGTGGCTCGTGATGATGGGGTTTGACTCCCCCTGTCATGGCTGCCAGGGGAGTAGCCCGCGTGGCCCAACCGTTGGCTGACACCTCAGGGAGCTCACTGCGCGCCAAGGACGTGTAGGGCATGGGCACCACGTCATTTAGCCGTTGAAAAGGCTTAACGCTGTGCCACTGGTGGGCTGAATAAGTGTGTCGTAGGAGGGCCAAAAGGGCGTGCCGCGGGAACGCCCAACGGGCGTGCCGCTGAAGGCCCAGCAGAGCGTGCCGCTGAGTGCCCAACGGGGCGTGCCGCTGAGGGCCATGGGGCGTGTGCCGCTGAAGGCCCCTCTCTTGGGCGTGCCGCTGAAGCCCATTGGGGCGTGCCGCTGAAGGCCCTGGGGGCTGTGCCGCTGAAGGCCCTGGGGGCGTGCCGCTGAAGGGCTAAATAAGCAATGTTGAGCCCGTTGTGAGCACGAGTTGTGCCCCGTTTGATTTTCTTCGAGTCCCATGGATTGTGGGGATCTTTGTGATTGATTTCTCTTCACTGTCGTGACTCCTGGGGGCGGCTTCACGGCAGTATGCGCATTCGGGGCATCCGAATGACCAGTCTCTCCCGGGCTGCTTCTGATGTGAAACGGTCTACCTAGGATGGTAATGACCCTTAGACCTATGCATCCACAAGCATACAAGCTCTCAATTCGGCTCACCGTGCGACCTATCTCACGCGACGCACATGCGCTCCCAGTGGGTCCGAGTGATGCCGGCGAGGATCCGGGGTGGGACCCTAAGGTTTCCACCGGTTGGTGGGCTTATGGCTGACCCCTAATGGGCCTGGGATACCCAATTTATGGGCGGGCTAGCACGCTGGGGCGTGGGCTTGGGTGGCGCTCTCTCACTTGCCACGGTGGTGCGCTCGTGGTTTCACAAACAATCAAGTCCGGGCACTCAATTACCGCCAACGAGCTAAGGAAACGATACTAGCTAAGCAAAGTAAATGAGGACCAGGAGAGGGACCAGAAGCTCACCTGATCGGTGTGAAGACACCGATCCCGGCCGGAGACGATGGGCGCGCCGGGAGGCGTGGGTATGCACCCGAACGCCGCGGCGGGGTAGCTTGACCTGCTGGTTAGTTAATTACAAAACTACGCCTCTCGCAGGAGGGGGGATCTCGGGGTGGGGGTTATGGAGTTTACACCAAACACTACCACCACGCAGGGTGGGGCCTTCAGCCGGCCAAGCGGGGTGGGGAAAATTGGTTAATTATCACACCGGCGGTCGATACCGAAACCTGTCCGGTTCTGGGATTCTGGACCAGCAGTCACTGATGTAGCCGTAGAACACTTTCTGGAATTTTGCCGGAGGCGCGGTCGGTGTCGTTGGCTTCGTAACAGAATAGGGGTGCGCCTCAAATTTTATGGATTTTCGTTCTGCACGAGCCGGGCTGCCACGATCGACCGAACGGGGTCCCTGTTCAGGACCTGCACAGGTTCAGCTTCTGAACAGCAGATTGCCGAGGACGCCACGAACGCTCCCGGGCTCTGTTTTGCAAACGGCCGGTGTCGATGGAAGCGTGGGGAGGTCTACTTTCCAACGGAGCCGGCCTCGCCACTGTCTGAAGTCCGTGTGGACAGGATGGTCCCGTTGAAGGGGGACAGGTCGGGGAAGACAGACAGGAGGCAGAACGAACGCCCGGCGGTATAAAAATGGTAACTTCCACTTACGGCGTTCAAACGATGCTCCGTCTTCGGCTTCTGAAAGCTGACAGGGGGAGGAAGAATTTTGATGAAGAGTTTGATGACCGATTCCTCCAGTCTTGGCCGCTGCACGAAGGTCGAACAGAGATGGCCTTCTGGTTGAGCCCCCAGTGCGCAGTCGCGGTAGAACGGAGCTAGCGGCCGGCCACGATCTTGGAACGGAGCGATTCCAACTCGCCTGCGGAGAAGACTCGTGGATGCACAAGTTTGCTGAAGCGCTTGGATGCCGAATCCTCCTGGAACGGGTTGGAAAATGCTCTGCAAGTTGGGGCCAGAAACTGCCTGCGGGCTGGAATGGATTTGTGGAGGGGAGGCTAAGGTGGTGGTGGTGTATGTGGGTGGAGATGGAGGGGGGTGCGACCCTAGGAGGGAGGGGAAGGGGATGGACGACCTAGGGAGGTGAAGGGGTCCCTTGGAGAGGGGAAAGGGGTCTTGGGTGGAGGAATATGGCTTGGGAAGGGTGGGGAGTGGCCTTGGGAAGGTGAAAGGGTGCCTGGGAAGATGAAAGGGTGCCTAGGAGAAGGGGTTTCCACCTAGGGGTTGGAGGGGGAATTGAATGAGTGTATAGGGAAGGGGGAGGGGTCTTAAAGAAGGGTGATTAGGGAGGAGAGAGAGGGGATTTCGAAATTTAGAGAGAGAGAGGGAGAAGTAGTGAGAGAGAGAGAGAGAACTATAGAGAGAGGGAGAGAGAATACTTGAGGGTTTAATTTTTCAATTCATCAAAAGTTGTTACAAATGGGAGAGGGGGGGGTCCTTATATAGAGTTGGACCATTTGCACAAAACCCCCTAACAAAGTGCATAAATGCAAAAGACCAAGAGACAGGGGGGGGCGCCCATGGGCCAAGCCCACTAACTGGGCCCAATGTCCTCAACTAAGGGTCCAAATGACTCAAGACTTGGATAATTAACTCTAAGACCTAGATAATGGACTCAAATAAAGGAAAATTACACATGATATGACTCAAATAAAGAAACTACATAAGCAACAAATAAAGATAGCCATGAGGACCACATCTCCAAGGGGTCACGAAGTCGGAGTCGCCTCGTGCCATAGGGAATGCCGGGAGATGTCCTCATCAAATCCCCCGGGGTGGGGAGAACTCGACCCCGTCGAGTAGGGGTCCAATCGGCTCTCGTACTGCACCAGCAGGTCCGGGTCTAGGCGCATCAAGTCCTCTCGGCTTACCCAAGCATCCTCGGTCGGGGAACGGCCTTTCCACCTCACGAGGTAGCGCTGGTAGACCCTGTTCCTGGTAAGTGTGCTCTGCTCATCCAGTATTGCCTCCACTTGCTCAAGTCGGCCTCTCAATCGGGGTGGTAGTTTCGCTCCGGGAGGGTCACTCACAAGGGGGGGTAAAGGCTCGAGATCCTGACTGGGTTCCACCGTGGGGCCCTTATAGCGAACCAGATCCGCCACATTGAAAGTGGGGTGAACCCCAAAGCCCTTAGGTAAGTCGAGCTCATAAGCATTGGTACCAACCCGTCTTAGAACCCGAAAGGGTCCCAAACCCCGTGTCCTCAATTTGGAGGCGGGCCCTGGGAGGAGCCGCTCCGTTCTCACCATCACATGGTCTCCCACTTGGTATTCATAGTGACGACGATGAGCATCGGCCTGCCTTTTGTAAGCCTCATTGCTTTTGCCTATATGCTTGCGGATGTTTTCATGTATCTTTGTGGATGTTGACTCACTAGGAGATAATGGGGGTCCTGGACAACCAAAAGTGGACCTATCATGCAGTGGTGCTACACAGACTTTGGTAGACCTAGGAGGCTTATGCGTCTTGTCAAAGGGGGTGGGGATGGAAGACCCGGAAAACCCATAAAGGGACCTATCATGCCATGCCATGTAGGCCCTAATAGACCTAGGTGGGCCAGGACAACCATAGATGGATCTATCATGCATGGTGGTGATAATTACCGGGGAACCCGAACTTCCTTGAATATTTCTCTCATGCCTAAGACTTGCGACGAACGAGGGTGGGCCATTACATCCGTACATAGACCACTCATACTTCTTACATGTCATGTGGGTGATTTGAATGAATGGACCCGACTCATGAATCATGTCAAGCGGTGTGGTGTGTCTAGACACATGCATTCCTTCCCAAATGGCATCCCTAATGTGTATGGCTTGGTGTGGGAGTTTCCTCTCATAGGGGTCAAATGGGTCTGGGAAAATAGAGTGGGCCTGGTCTATTAAGGTGGGTGAGGGTAGGAAAGGGTGGGTGGTGGGTAAGGGGGGTGGGTTGCATGGGGGTCTAGACTCCCATAGGAAGGGGTCAAAGGGGTCATGGTAAGGGTCCCCTAGGGAGAGGAACTCCAGGTCCTCATGTAGCGGTGAGTCATCCTTCTCTAAAGAAATAATTGGGCCGAAGTCTTTGGTGGGTGGATCAGCCAGGAAGGGATGGTTTGACACTCTACCCGAGATAAGCAATTCTAATTCATGGAGAGCAGCAGGCTCATCCGGTGTAGGGAGGATTAGAAGGAGGTCGCTAGTGTAGCAACCTACAGTGTAAGCTGTGGTGATGGATCCGACACATAGATGTAGGAGGTCAACGCTCCTAGGTTGGTCAGCCATTGTGGCCAACATGTCGGTCAACTCTATTTGCCATGCTAGGCCCTTAAGAAGGTCATCCCAACTCTCAACCTCATAGGAGGATTGGATAGTGGTGTGATAAGAGGAGAGAGGGACTATGGGGAGGTGTTGTTCCATGGGAGGGTAGGCATGGGCCATTATCTCTCTAATTGGGCTACCCATCAACCAGCTAACAAGGGTCTCTCCTAAAATAAGCTCGGTCCCATCTAGAGAGGGTGGTGTAGGGTGAAGGTTACCATGTGAGTTTTTTTCTTCAATTTGGACATGTGTGGTCTCCATGTTGGGAATTGGGTCCGGGGTGTTCACCACTTTGGGGTCGGGTATGGGTTCCTCCTCCAAAGAGGTGAGAGAGTATGTTCGGGGTGGGGTGGTGATGGTAGGTGCATGGCGCCCCCAAGGTGATGAGCAAGGTCGGAATTGGGTTGGGGTTGGAAGTGGAGGTAGTGGGAGTCTAGGTTGGGGTAGGTTTGTAGTTGGAAGTGGAAGGTGGGTTGGGTGAAGACAGTTGGATTGGTCGATCTTGGGTGGGGCATCCCTTATAGGGGATAATGGAGGGGTAGTAGTAGGGGCTACGGGGGTTTGGGGAGTATGGGTCTCATGGGGAATAGTGAGTTGCGGGGTGGTGACCGGTGCGGGCCTAGGTGGAGGGGTGGGCACGGGATCCACTTGGGTTTGAACGGTGAGGGTTATGGAAGTGAGTTTTAGTTGGGGAAGGTTGGTGGGGATTGGGTTTTCCTGACTTGACTCTTGGCATTGTGCCTCAAATTCTTCCTCCCATTCAAGGGGAGCTTCATGAACTTCAATCACTTTCTCAACTCTTTGGGGTGGAGGGGTTTGGTAGGGATTTGTGGGTTGGAGGGTGGTGGTCTTTGGGGGCCTAGGTGGAGGGGTGGGTAGTTGGGACAGTTGGGTTCTAAGGGAGAGGAGTTGGTGGCGAAATGTGGAGAGGGGATCGGTTAGGGGTGGTGGGGGCGGAGTCCTATGGATGGTCTTAAGTTGGCCGGGTTGGGATTGAGTAGTGGTGGTGCTCCTCGGGCTAGGGGTGTGTGAGTAGGAAGAGTAGGAAGGTTTTGGAATGTAGATTTTCCTAAGTTCTCTCGTCATCTCTTCCCACGAGTGAATGGGCTCTTGCCTCTCAATCCTTCTTATGGCCTCTATGTGTTCCAATTCTATCTTGGCTTGACCCCGAATTTGTCCCTTGGCCCTACAAACTCTTGTGTGTCCGTATACCCGATTCCTCTCAAAGTTCCTTTCCATTGCAGCCTCCCACTTGAGGTAATCACTAGCATGCGACCCATCAAAGGTAACACCCTCATCTCGAATAATGTCCCAAAGTATTGGGTTGATCGGATCCCGGTAGTGGGCCGAGTGGGATGGGTATGTGGTAGCCATGATTCATGAACTAGATGACAATGCGCCCTAGGACTAGACTTAGTAGAGACAAGTCTAAAACTTGCTCTGATACCATTTGATGTGAAACGGTCTACCTAGGATGATAATGACCCTTAGACCTATGCATCCACAAGCATACAAGCTCTCAATTCGGCTCACCGTGCGACCTATCTCACGCGACGCACATGCGCTCCCAGTGGGTCCGAGTGATGCCGGCGAGGATCCGGGGTGGGACCCTAAGGTTTCCACCGGTTGGTGGGCTTATGGCTGACCCCTAATGGGCCTGGGATACCCAATTTATGGGCGGGCTAGCACGCTGGGGCGTGGGCTTGGGTGGCGCTCTCTCACTTGCCACGGTGGTGCGCTCGTGGTTTCACAAACAATCAAGTCCGGGCACTCAATTACCGCCAACGAGCTAAGGAAACGATACTAGCTAAGCAAAGTAAATGAGGACCAGGAGAGGGACCAGAAGCTCACCTGATCGGTGTGAAGACACCGATCCCGGCCGGAGACGATGGGCGCGCCGGGAGGCGTGGGTATGCACCCGAACGCCGCGGCGGGGTAGCTTGACCTGCTGGTTAGTTAATTACAAAACTACGCCTCTCGCAGGAGGGGGGATCTCGGGGTGGGGGTTATGGAGTTTACACCAAACACTACCACCACGCAGGGTGGGGCCTTCAGCCGGCCAAGCGGGGTGGGGAAAATTGGTTAATTATCACACCGGCGGTCGATACCGAAACCTGTCCGGTTCTGGGATTCTGGACCAGCAGTCACTGATGTAGCCGTAGAACACTTTCTGGAATTTTGCCGGAGGCGCGGTCGGTGTCGTTGGCTTCGTAACAGAATAGGGGTGCGCCTCAAATTTTATGGATTTTCGTTCTGCACGAGCCGGGCTGCCACGATCGACCGAACGGGGTCCCTGTTCAGGACCTGCACAGGTTCAGCTTCTGAACAGCAGATTGCCGAGGACGCCACGAACGCTCCCGGGCTCTGTTTTGCAAACGGCCGGTGTCGATGGAAGCGTGGGGAGGTCTACTTTCCAACGGAGCCGGCCTCGCCACTGTCTGAAGTCCGTGTGGACAGGATGGTCCCGTTGAAGGGGGACAGGTCGGGGAAGACAGACAGGAGGCAGAACGAACGCCCGGCGGTATAAAAATGGTAACTTCCACTTACGGCGTTCAAACGATGCTCCGTCTTCGGCTTCTGAAAGCTGACAGGGGGAGGAAGAATTTTGATGAAGAGTTTGATGACCGATTCCTCCAGTCTTGGCCGCTGCACGAAGGTCGAACAGAGATGGCCTTCTGGTTGAGCCCCCAGTGCGCAGTCGCGGTAGAACGGAGCTAGCGGCCGGCCACGATCTTGGAACGGAGCGATTCCAACTCGCCTGCGGAGAAGACTCGTGGATGCACAAGTTTGCTGAAGCGCTTGGATGCCGAATCCTCCTGGAACGGGTTGGAAAATGCTCTGCAAGTTGGGGCCAGAAACTGCCTGCGGGCTGGAATGGATTTGTGGAGGGGAGGCTAAGGTGGTGGTGGTGTATGTGGGTGGAGATGGAGGGGGGTGCGACCCTAGGAGGGAGGGGAAGGGGATGGACGACCTAGGGAGGTGAAGGGGTCCCTTGGAGAGGGGAAAGGGGTCTTGGGTGGAGGAATATGGCTTGGGAAGGGTGGGGAGTGGCCTTGGGAAGGTGAAAGGGTGCCTGGGAAGATGAAAGGGTGCCTAGGAGAAGGGGTTTCCACCTAGGGGTTGGAGGGGGAATTGAATGAGTGTATAGGGAAGGGGGAGGGGTCTTAAAGAAGGGTGATTAGGGAGGAGAGAGAGGGGATTTCGAAATTTAGAGAGAGAGAGGGAGAAGTAGTGAGAGAGAGAGAGAGAACTATAGAGAGAGGGAGAGAGAATACTTGAGGGTTTAATTTTTCAATTCATCAAAAGTTGTTACAAATGGGAGAGGGGGGGTCCTTATATAGAGTTGGACCATTTGCACAAAACCCCCTAACAAAGTGCATAAATGCAAAAGACCAAGAGACAGGGGGGGGCGCCCATGGGCCAAGCCCACTAACTGGGCCCAATGTCCTCAACTAAGGATCCAAATGACTCAAGACTTGGATAATTAACTCTAAGACCTAGATAATGGACTCAAATAAAGGAAAATTACACATGATATGACTCAAATAAAGAAACTACATAAGCAACAAATAAAGATAGCCATGAGGACCACATCTCCAAGGGGTCACGAAGTCGGAGTCGCCTCGTGCCATAGGGAATGCCGGGAGATGTCCTCATCAGCTTCTCTCGGCTTCGTTGTTGACGCCGAGTCGAACAGGATATCCGGGTGCACAATTTTTGGTGTCCACAAATGCCCCCCACCCACGGGTAGCGCAGGCGAAGGATGAGCCGGGCGGTGCCCGTGGGTGTACTGGCCCCTTCTTCTCTTTGCTGGTACCGACAAAGTGTCGGGAGCTGGCCTGGTTTGTTGATCTCTTTGTCTTTTCTTCAGCGCCGACGGGGTGTCGGGAGCTGACCTGGCTTGTTGTCTCTTGGTCTCTTCGTCAGTGCCGACGGGGTGCCGGGAGCTGACCTGGTTTGTTGCCTCTTGGTCTCTTCATCAGTGCCGACAGGGTGCCGGGAGCTGACCTGGTTTGTTGCCTCTTGGTCTCTTCGTCAATACCGACAGGGTGCCGGGAGCTGACCTGGTTTGTTGATCTCTTGGTCTCTTCGTCAGAGCCGACAGGGTGCCGGGAGCTGACCTGGTTTGTTGATCTCTTGGTCTCTTCGTCAGTGCCGACAAGGTGCCGGGAGCTGACCTGGTTTGTTGATCTCTTGGTCTCTTCATCGGTGCCGACAGGGTGTCGGGAAATGACCTGGTTTGTTGATCTCTTGGTCTCTTCGTCAGTGCCGACATGGTACCGGGAGCTGACCTGGTTTGTTGATCTCTTGGTCTCTTCGTCAGTGCCGACAGGGTGCCGGGAGCTGACCTGGTTTGTTGATCTCTTGGTCTATTCGTCAGTGCCGACAGGGTGCCGGGAGCTGACCTGGTTTGTTGATCTCTTGGTCTCTTCGTCAGTACCGACAGGGTGTCGGGAACTGACCTAGTTTGTTGATCTCTTGGTCTCTTCGTCAGCGCCGACAGGGTGCCGGGAGCTGACCTGTTTTGTTGATCTCTTGGTCTCTTCGTCAGTGCCGACAAGGTGTCGGGAACTGACCTGGTTTGTTGATCTCTTGGTGTCTTCGTCAGCGCCGACAGGGTGCCGGGAGCTGACCTGGTTTGTTGATCTCTTGGTCTCTTCGTCAGTGCCGACAGGGTGTCGGGAACTGACCTGGTTTGTTGATCTCTTGGTCTCTTCGTCAGTGCCGACAGAGTGTCGGGAGCTGACCTGGTTTGTTGATCTCTTCTTCTCTTTTCTTTTCTCTTTTTTTTTGAATCGCATTACCGATACAAGCGCCCTTTCGGGTTTTCGCCGGTACCGGCCCCCTCTTGCTTTTGTCCACGCGCCCTCTCAGGTTTTCACGTGGCGGGGTACCCGATTTTGCCTGTAGCGCCCTTTCGGGTTTTCGCCACAGCCGGGTTATTGCCATTTTTACCCTCGTCCCCGTGCAGGGGCGAGTCCGGCGGGGAATCTCTATTTTTAACCCCATTTTCTTTTTTTTATTTTCTTTGACAAGTGAGTGATACGCAAGTGTCGGCTAGGGCACGAAGCCTTGCGCCGGAAGGTAAGGCTTATTCGTTGGCAAGAAGAAAATGCCAGCGCAACGGGAGAATTCATGCCGATTCGGACGTAAGGTCCGTAATGGCAATATTGCATGGAGTGGGTGGCTAGGGCACGGAGCCTTGCGCCGGAAAGGGGTTTATTCACTGGCAAGGGACGAATGCCAGCGCAAGGATAAAAGTCGTGCCGATTCGGGCGTAAGGCCCGTGATGGCAATATTGTATGAAATGGGAGGGGACTGAGGCACGAGGTTACGTGCCAGGGAAGGACTTGTTTGTTGGCGGGGTAGTGGCGCCACTGCCGGGGTAAAGTTGCAGGGGTAGAGTCGTCTTCGCTTGTGCGGACGCCCGTCCGAGTAGGATTGTGGGGATGGAATGTTTCCCCGGAGACACTTATTATTGTACGTTATCGACCTACTCCTACGCATATGTGAGTGGATGAGTATGTAAGTGCATGCACATATACATGTTTTTTTTTTATATAAGCTCAGTCATCTAATAGATCAAAGGGAGAGTGCACCCCCATTCCAGAGGAAGGGAATGTTCCCACTCCACCTTTAAGCCACTAGATGCTATTTATTATTAAAATTGGAGAAGAGAAAATACAAGCCAGCCTCTCAAGGAGTCAACCTTTTAAGTACACCCACAGAAAATTAAATGACCTATACAGCCTATATCTGAAAATCAACAGAGAGTGCAAAATAGGTGCAAATGCACATGCCTCAACAGCCCGTGCAATCCGCTTCCGTCTTTCAGCCCGTGCATAAGGCTGGCCGGTGTAGGTCGATGAAGGCAGCAGGTCCGTTTATAAATAAAGAGGTTCGTGCACACAGAAGAGGAAAAAGGCCCGTGCAAAAAAGAGACAAGCCATACACACATTGTAGTCAGTCCGTGGGCAGAGATCATAGCATTGAGAGTCCCTGCCAAGCCCCGAGTTTGCAGGTCCAAGCATCAAAGAAACACTAGGCTGCATGTCGAAAACTTGGGAGGCCAATTTTGTCCACCAAAACTGCACCTCTAGCATTATAGGGAAGCTCCCTAACATTGCAGAATACTCTCCTGACATTAGGATCGCAAGCAGCCTTTGCCAGGCAATCAGCCACAGAGTTGCCTTCACGATAAATATGCACAATATTGCAGTAAAACAGCTGTAGCATCTGAATAATCCCCCTCCACCAAGGGTATATGGACCAGTGCGGCACAGCACCTTTGTGAATCGCCTGGACTAAGGAATGACAGTCTGACATAACAATGGAGATAGTGTATCCCAGCTCCAAAGCTATACTGAGGCCATCATGTAAAGCCCGTGCCTCTGCCAACAGGCTAGGACCAATGCCATAGTAGAAGGAAAACCCAGCAAGGAATTCACCCTTCACATTCCTAACGCATCCTCCACCTCCACTATGACCCGGATTGCCTTTGGAGGCGCCATCTATATTCAAACAATACCCGAAGGTGGGAGGTGTCCAGCACACAATGATAGGCTGACGAACCTGCACCTTAGGCCTAACATTGAAGCTACTGAGAATGATGGCTTCATAGTGGTTAATCGACTGATGAAAATTGATACTCTTGCAAGCAGCCGCCAGGTTATTCATAATCCGAAGTTTAATCTTATCAATATCAGTAGTAGCACCTTCAAATCGAGCAGTACATATGGCTTTCCAAATCTCCCATATGAGGAGCATGAAGGTATACAAAGCAGCAAACTGAAAAGCAGATTTCATAGATGTTCTTTCAATAAAGCTCCAACATCGAATGGTAATCTGGCTACTCATATTAACCCTTGGCCCTATTAGAGGCGCCATCCAAGCCCATAAAGATTTTGCAAGATCACTAGTTATAAAGAGATGGTTTAAATCTTCAATGTGAGGCAGATGGCAGCATTCACACTTAGATGCTAGTGAAATACCACAATCACCAATTGTGGAGTCCACAGGAATTGCCCGGTGAACCATTTTCCATACAAAAATAGCCGCTCTAGGATTGAAGTTATGGTGCCAAATCTTATGCCAAGCCTGCCCCTGGATACCCTGTGAGGCTACTAGATTGTGAGCAGAGGAGGAGGTAAACAGGCCAGAGCTACTACCCACCCAGCAACAGAGATCCCGCTCATTAGTCAGCTGAACCTGAATGTCTTCAGCTTTAAGAGTGATACAATTCTAGAGAGTATGTTGGGGATTGAGTAACATTTCCCTGACAGTAACCCGTTCGCAATTGGCATTGTTCACAAAATGCATTAGGGGCCGGTCACCAATCCAGGTATCCCGAAAGAAGTCAATTTCTTCCCCACTACCAACCATCCATCTAGAATTAGATAGGAGAATATGTTTAGCTTTTGAAAAACTACGACTACAAATCCCACGGGGAAAAGGTTTAACAGTGCCCATAATATGTAAACTAAGGAACCGTTGTCTAGCATATCTGGACCAAAGGGAGCTCCCATGAAGAATATTCCACAGTTGCTTGATAAAAAGAGACATGTATATATATATATACATATATATATATATATACTTATTTAATGTCTTACATATATTTTGCTCCCCCTTCTTTTACTTTCCCCTTTTATTCTTCCCCTTTTTTATCCCCCTTTTTCCTCTTCTTTCTTTTTATTTTCTTCTCCCCCTTTTATTCATCCCCACCCCATTCCTCTTTTTTTTAGTCTCTCTTTTATATATATATTTTTTTCTCTCTCTCTCTTTTTTCCCTCTTTTTTTTATTTCCCCGTCCCTCTCTTCTCCCCTTTTTATTCCCCCCCCTTTCTTTTCTTTCTCCCCTTTTTTTCTTTTTCTCTCTCTGTTCCTCTTTGTATAAATGGACGGGGGTGGTTTGAATGGCCACCCCCCTCTTCGAATTCCCTCTCTCCTTCTCTCTCTTCAGCGGATGAAAACCCCCCCTTTCTCCTCTCTTCTTCTTCTTCCTCGCCCGACGTCGGACGCCGCCGTGAGCACCGCCGCCGTTGTTGCCCTCGTCGTGGTGAGGGTACCGCCATGGCACCCCTCCCTCCCCCTTTTCTTTCCTCTCCCTCTCTTCTCCTCTCCTCTCCTCCCTTCTCTCGTTCTCCTCCCCTTTTCTCTCCCTTTTCTGCCGTAGGGGCGACGGGCCCTAGCCCCTTCTTCGTCCTCTTTTCTTCTTCTACTTCTTCTTCTCCCCTCCTCCTCTTCTCTTTTCCCTTCCTTGTCTCTCCCCTTTCCCTTCTTCTCGGCGCGATCGGGGCGGTGAGGAGAGGTGCTTCCGGAGCGTGTCGGGGAAGCCCTCGTCAGGGTGTGCCGGGAAGGGTTCCGTGGGCATACCAGCGAAAGCCCGCGCGGGCGTGCCGGGGAGCGGGCAGAGAGGGGGTGTACCGGGGAAGCTCTCCCCGGGGCGTGCCGGTGAAACCCCGTGTGGGTGTACCGGAGAGGGGGGTTTCCGGGTGTGCCGGGGGAGGTAGTCCGTAGGCGTGCCGGTGAAGCGGTCTTCGCGAGCGTGCCGGAGAATGGCGCCACAGGTGTGCTGGGGAGGACACTATGGGCGTGCCGGCGAGCGGGCGAAAGGGTGTGCCGGGCGCGCATTTGTGAAGTGTGTCGATGAAGCTTTTGTGGGAGTGTGCCGGTGAGCACTGCCAAGGGGGCGTACCGGGGAAGGCCTGAGGCAGTGACCCGATAGCAGTGCCGCTAGATGCTAAAAGGGATGTACCGTTGAGGGTTAGGAGGGTGTACCGCTGGAGGCTAAAAAGGGGTGTGCCGCTAGGGGCAATGAGGGTGTACCGCTGAAGGTTAAAGGAGTGTGCCGCTAGGGGCAACAAGGGTGTACCGCTGGAGGTTAAAGGAGTGTACCGCTGAGGGTTAAGAGGGGTAGAGTGTGTCGGTGAGGGGCTAGATAAGTGTACCGTTGAGGGTCGTTGAAGTGGAGGTAGGGTGAGCAAAGGGGTGTACCGCTGAAGGTCGTTTGGAGTGTACCGCTGGGGGACCAACGGAGCGTGCCGGGGAGGGTTGGAGCAGGCGTAATGAAGGCCCAAGGCCCGGTCTTGTGTCATTTATCTTAAGGCTTTTCTTTTCTTCTTATCTTAATTTCCATGTAGTTTTATATAAACTTTTCCCCTGCTGTGCTCTGTTCGGCCTCTGCTCGTAAATCGGATGTCGGATATGTTATGCCGTTATTCGGTTCAGTTCTTCGTGATGCCGGCAGTGGCTCGATTAGTTAGAAAGTTTTATCATTAATCATCTCATTTGTTTGTTGCTTCCTTTTGCCTTTTTAACATTTTTTATTATTTCCTGACAAAAATTTGGCAGCATCTCCCCTTGACCCGAGCGTAGGGGAGGTACAGGGAACGCGCCCACACGGAGTGGCGGAACCCGACAACTGGAGGTGGGCACCCGGAGACAGCAACATCTTTATAAAACCTTAGAAAACACGGGAAAAACAACGGGCCGAAGACTTCTAGGGCTGGACAAGGTGGACTGGGGCTCAGCCAAGGCGTGCCGGGCTGGGGCAGGGCCAGGCGTGCCGCTGAGGCACCCAGGGGAGGTGTACCGCTGAAGATGGTTATGAGTGTGCCGGCCAAGGGCCGGAAGAGTGTGCTGTTGAGGGCCACTACAGGTGTGCCGGCCGAGGGCCGGAAGGGGGTTAAGTGTGTGGACTGGGAGGGTTGTAGGTTATTCAGGAAAAGAAGAAGGGTTAAAGGCCAAGGGTAGGCTGCTGGTAGTGGGGTGTTCAGGAAGGGAGGAAGGGTCTGGCTACCCTCAAGTAGATGGGCACGACAGATGGCCATGGAAGGGAGTGGAGAGCCCGTGAGATCAAGGATCACACGGGAGAAATCACGTCGCCACAGAGACTCCAAAGCATCGGAGAAAAGAAGAAAAAAACGAACGACGCACCATACAGCATGAGGACTGGCGTAAACCAACAGGAATAGCGAGGAAACCCGAGAAAGGTGATTTTCATTCATGGGAAGTAAGGGGCCGTAGCCATCCATATACATTGCCAAGCATGCCCGTGCCAAGGCCACGGGTGAGAAAGAAAACCCCGGGGACCAAAGAAAAGGGAAGAGAAAACAAAACAAGGAAAGCCCCCGGACTACATTCAGCTCTCCCCCCTCTCTTACTCTCTCTTCTGCCCGGCCCTCGTCGGAGGAGCCTCACACCGGAGCTCTTCTTCTCCCCTTCTCTCTTCTCTTCCTCTCTTGCGTGTGGCTTCAGCCTCTCTGGCCTTGTCTCTTCCTCTGTCTGTGTGTATGTTCCTCTCCAGCCTCTCCCTTTCTTTTCTGGAATGGGAGTGCCTTTATACTCCCAGCAGCGGGAGCCTTCGAGCACGGCCGTCGGAGGTGGGAAGTGGCTCGTGATGATGGGGTTTGACTCCCCCTATCTTGGCTGCCAGGGGAGTATGTAATATCCCGGACCTTTCGGATCCTTCTTCGTGGGTCCCGGATCTGGTTTTCGGAACGTCCAGCTCTGTTGTGTCCGAAATTTCGTTTCGGACATCTTTCGTGTTCGGATCGGCGCGATCCGGAGTCGTTTCGGAGGCCCGGAGGCGTTCCGCGGCTTTTCCGCGTGTGTTTTCCGATTCCCGGTGTGTGTTTCGGCTTTTCCTTCGGACGCTCGCTGCGGGTTAACTGGGCCGTTCACCCGGGCACGAGTGGTACCGTTGCGATCGGTGCGTTCCGAGGATTCCAGAAATGTATTTTTCTATTTTTTGGTATTTTTCCGAAAATTCTGATTTTCTATAAATCCTAATCCTTTTTCTTTTCTTTTTCCTTTTCTCTTTCTTCTTCCTCTCCCTCTCTCTCGCGACCGTGAGCTCTCCTCTCTCTCCCTCTCTCCCATTCGGACGCGGCGAGCCCCTCTCCGGCTACGGACGGCGGCGGGGCGACGGCGCGGACGCGTGGGCGACGGTGAGGCGATCTCGTGGGCGTGCGGCGAGCGTGGGAAGCGTGGGGAGTTCGTGAAGCTTCGAGCATTCTTCGTGATTCGTGATCGATTCGGCGGAGCATTCGCTCCATTGAGGTAGGGTGACGTTCCTTAGCCTCATGCCGTTCTTTTCCGTGATTTATAGGCCGCGGGGAGGCCGAGAGGGGATCATTTGAGCGTTTTTGGGTTTTTCTATGATTTGGGGAGAGCTCGCCCGATCTATGGATTCAATGCATGGATTCGTGTTTTGAGGGCCTAGAATCATGCTAGGGGTCCCCAGGGGTCTTCCCCTTTGTTTTCCCCCTCTCCTATGGAGGTATGGGGGCGTGGTTGGATTTTTTGGACGTTCTTACCGTTTTCGACCGCGGACTGAGAACGCGCTATACTCCAGTAGCGCGTTCTTGGAGGTCGCGCTGCCCCGATCGAGCGCGTTCATCGGAGAAGATGAACAGGAGGCGGTTCCTGTCGCGCTATGGGGTCATAGCGCGATCGTCCTTGTCGCGCTAGGAAGACCTAGCGCGATGGTCCCTGTCGCGCTAGGGAGACCTAGCGCGATCTTCGCTGTTGCGCTAGGGTTCCCTAGCGCGTTCTTCCGTGTCGCGCTAGGTGTCCCTAGCGCGATCTTGCCTGTTGTTGGGTGTTTCCCTTGGGCCGTGTGTGCGTCCCGGGCACCCCGTGGAGTTCCGTGACCGTGTCTTTGGTGTCCGGAAGTCCCGTTTGCCTCGGTTAGGCGTTTGACCGTGGGCAATGCGTCTGTTTCTTTTCCGACCGTGGTCACCGTGCGACGGGGCTGGTGCGTGGGGTGATTCCCACACGTTGTCGGATTCGGACGTCGTTTTCCGTTGACTCGAGAGTCTACTCCTTCAGTGACCCTCCACTAGTCGTAGCCTACTAGTACGCGGGTGCTAGTCGCACCAGGGAGTGGTGTACGGGCCGACCTTTCGAGACGGTTTGTGGACCGGTTACCGTTGGGCCCCACGTCTTGCAGCCAGAGTCCGGCTGAGGGGAAAACCGGTCAGAGGGCCAGACCTGGGACGCGTGGTCTGTGTGTGCACACGTGGTTGGGGGCGGTTGGACCCACGTCGACGGGCGTGACCCCAGCTAGTCACTTGTTTGTGGTTACTTGTACGGTGTTCGCGCCTCGGGTAGGACCTACCACGTCAGGCGGTTCACCTGCGGTGCGGTGTAAGACGTCAGGGGACGCTACCGGCTGTGCTTCTAGTGGGTGGTACTCCTGTCGAGTACGGAGTGTCAGACTGTCAGTCGTGGGTTTCCGACCTCCGGGTTTTGACGGTTCGACCGTTGAGTTTCGGTCTTCTCGTACCGTGGCACGTGTGTCGGTTGCGTGCCGTAGGGTCTAGTTCTGTAGAGTACAGGGCTTTCCTTTCTGAGGTACTTTCCTACCGCTAGAGTAGTGGTTTCTCGTTTTTCGAGGTAGGGTTCGAGTGATCCCTACTGAGTCTTGTTCTGAGACTCATTCCCTGCGTGTTTTCACCGTGTTTCAGGTGAGGCGCCACCTTCGGGGAGCGCGTCAGGAGCGCAGCGTGGTGCGGGTGCCCAGAGGTAGTGCCAGAGGTCAGAGCCGGGGGATGCCCCGTGTAGCTGTACTTTTCGTTCTTGTCACTGTACTAGTCGTGGACTACTGTTGCTGTTGTTGTTATTTTATTGTGGACCATGAAAAATGTTAATTTATTTCCTGCTTAATATTTCACTGTTTTATTTCTGCAATTATTTGTGATACTTGTGTAGTTTCCACACCATCCTTTTAACCCTTCCGAGTCTTCGGACTCGTGGGTGGCGGTACGAGTCTCGGGTTATCGGGCCTTCCCGGTAATCGGATTCTCGGGTCGTTACAGCTGGTATCAGAGCGCGGTTGTGGAATTACATGAGAATCATAGATAATTGTAGTGGTCCACTAGTCCATGACGATGATGTACATGTGACGCTGGCATTGGGCACCGCGTGTTTTATTCTGACATTGTCGTTTCCGTGTTTTCTGTCTTGTGCTTCAGGAGCGAGTATGGCGCCGAGGAGGAGCTCTGGCTCTCAGCAGGGGCAGTCGGCTGGAGGTCAGGAGATCCAGCAGGGGGTCCAGAGGGACCAGGAGGAGCATAGCAGAGTTCCGGGAGCTACCGAGGCCGCGGATGCTGCGAGGGCTCCGGGGGCCGAGGATTTCTTCCGTGGCATGTGCCATCTCATGTCTCAGCAGTTTGGCGGAGAGGCTGCTGAGGGCTCAATTGTCAGGGGTGGGCCAGGCCGAGCGGTGAGGGACTTCATGCAGTTCCATCCACTTTACTTTAGCGGCCAGGCAGATTCTGATGCGGCTCGTGATTGGCTCGATGAGATGGAGCGGGTGTTCAGTTCTGCGAAGAGTACTGCCGAGGACAGAGTGGTGTTGGCCTATAACCAGTTGCAGGGTACGGCTCGGAGGTGGTGGTCTTCCGAGTGGAAGACGTCCTTTCAGCTTCGTCCACTTGAGCAGGTCGAGTGGGATGACTTTGTCAGTGCTTTCGAGCGTACGTACTGTCCAGACATTGTTGCTACGCAGCGGATGCGGGAGTTTCTGGAGCTGGTGCAGGGTGACATGTCCGTGTTGCAGTACAGGGCCCGATTTGTCGAGCTGGGTCGGTACGCACCTCATATCATGGAGCATGAGAGGGTGAGGACCACGCAGTTTGTGCAGGGCTTGAGGTTGGAGCTGAGGCACCATTTGATCGCGAATGGGGCCACTGATCTAGAGACAGCGTCTCGTGTTGCGATTTCCCTGGAGATGGATATGCAGAGGACTCGAGGACCGATCAGCCAGGGGCAGTCTTTGTCAGGTCGCAGCCAGCAGTCGGCTACCCAGCAGCAGGGTTCCTTCCAGCATGCGATGAGTGGTTCAGGAGTGCCGGCACATGCTGCTTCGGTGACAGGATCTGCGTCCTTCGGCTCGAAGGTCAAGAAGTTCTTCAAGAAGGGGTTCGGCAAGAAGAAGTCCAGAGATCAGGGGCAGGCTTCATCGGGCAGTGTACAGCAGCCGATTCCTTTGCAGCGTCAGGGATCAGTGGGTGGATCGTGAGGACCTTGTCCACGGTGTGGTGGGACCCACCCAGGCAGGCAGTGCACGGCGCCGATCATCTGTTTTCGGTGTGACCAGCCAGGGCACATGGCGCGTGACTGTCCTCAGAGGCCGCCGCAGTAGCAGGTTCCCCAGCAGCAGCAGCAGCAGCAACATGGACAGTATCCTCCGCTACCCAGGTCAGCTAGCGTGGGAGGCAGGCAGAGGGCTCGTGGCCAGATCACGCACTTGACCAGGGCAGAGGCAGTGGCGTCGCAGCTCGTGGAAGGTACCGTTCAGATTTTGGGTTGTGCGGCTCGGGTTTTATTTGATTCTGGCGCGTCTCATTCGTTTATTTCGGAGGATTTCGCGTCGAGCGTCGAGGAGCCGGTGACCCAGTTGTCCTGTGATTTGGCAGTGGAGTTGCCTTCGGGTGACTTTATGGTCACTCCGTATTGCTTCGACCAGGTTCCGGTGTGGATCGATGGGCGGAGTATGCCAGGCAGGTTGTATGCGTTGCAGCTTCGGGATTACGACGTGATTCTAGGCATGGATTGGCTCGAGACTCATGGAGCGGTGGTGGATTGTGGGATGAAGAGGGTCTACTTCCAGCATCCGAGCAAGAGGACCTTCTATTTCCAAGGTATCCGTTCCGCCTCTTCTCGATTCCTTATCTCTGCTATTCGAGCCCGTCGATTGCTTGATTCAGGTTGTCAGGGTTTTCTCGCGTCTGTGGTTGTGTCTGACCGGATGGAGCCGAATGTCGAGGACATTGCGGTGGTGTGCGAGTTTCCCGATGTTTTTCCTGAGGAGTTGTCTGGATTACCTCCCCAGCGGGAGATCGATTTCGTGATCGAGGTTGTACTTGGTACGGGACCTTTGGCGAAGGCTCCCTACCGTATGGCCCCCGCTGAGTTGAGGGAGTTGAGGGCGCAGTTGCAGGAATTGTTGGCCAAGGGGTATATTCGTCCGAGTTTTTCCCCTTGGGGTGCGCCCGTGTTGTTTGTGAAGAAGAAGGACGGTAGTCTGCGGTTGTGCATTGACTATCGGCAGCTGAATGACGTGACCATTAAGAACAAGTATCCGTTGCCGCGGATTGATGATTTGTTCGACCAACTTCAGTCTGCGCGAGTGTTCTCGCGGATTGATTTGCGGTCCGGTTACTATCAGCTGAGAATTCGCGAGTCCGATGTGGAGAAGACTGCGTTCAGTACGAGGTACGGGCATTATGAGTTCTTGGTGATGCCGTTTGGGCTCACCAATGCCCCAGCAGCCTTCATGGACTTGATGCAGAGGGTGTTTCATCCGTATTTGGACCAGTTCGTAGTCATCTTCGTGGATGACATCCTTGTTTATTCGCGGTCTGCTGAGGAGCATGCGTACCATTTGGGTGTGGTGCTGCAGACGCTGCGAGATCACCAGTTGTATGCGAAGCTCAGCAAGTGCGAGTTTTGGCTCAGCGAGGTGCACTTTCTGGGGCACGTGATTTCTGGTGATGGCATTTCCGTGGATCCCGCCAAGGTCGAGGCTGTGATGCAGTGGCCGAGGCCGAGGTCGGTGACGGAGATCCGGAGTTTCTTGGGGCTTGCGGGGTATTATCGCCGGTTTATCCAGGATTTTTCCCGCATTGCGACCCCGATGACGAGGCTCACGCGGAAGGATGTGCCTTTCGTTTGGTCCGAGGAGTGTGAGCAGAGCTTCGGTGAACTGAAGAGGTTGCTCACCTCGGCTCCGGTGTTGGTTTTGCCTTCTGGATCGGGAGGTTTTGTGGTGTGTATAGATGCTTCCGGCGTTGTATTGGGTGCTGTTCTGATGCAGCATGGTAGAGTGGTGGCTTATGCATCTCGACAGCTAAAGCCCCATGAGGAGAACTACCCTACCCATGACCTTGAGTTGGCGGCGGTGATCTTTGCGCTGAAGATCTGGAGGCATTATCTGTACGGTGAGAAGTTCGAGGTGTTCACTGACCATCAGAGTTTGAGGTATGTGTTCTCGCAGAGAGATCTGAACCTCAGGCAAAGGCGTTGGATGGAGTTCATGAAGGACTATGACTTCACCCTGTCTTATCAGCCGGGCAGGATGAATGTCGTTGCTGATGCCTTGAGTAGGGAGGTTGCGGTCAGTACCTTGATGCTGAGGAAGTGGAGGCTCTGAGAACAGGTGCCCGAAGTATCCTTCAGGCTCAAGATTCCCCAGGAGCGAGGGTTGGCAGTGCTTGCGAGTCTGACTGTCACTTCTGCTATCCGTCGTCAGGTGACAGAGGCTCAACATGCGGACCCTGAGTTGCCCCGGATTCTTGCGATGGCTGATGTGGAGCTCGGCGAGGACGGTGCCGCGAGGTTTCGTGGCAGGTTGTACGTCCCAGCGGAGGAGCAGGTTCGTCGTGCGGTGTTACGCGAGGCTCATGGGAGCAGGTACACTGTACACCCGGGTGCGACGAAGATGTATCGGAACTTGCGGAGGCAGTTCTGGTGGCCTGGCATGAAGAGAGATGTTGCCGAATTTGTGGCCAGGTGCCTGATCTGTCAGCAGGTGAAGGGGGAGCATCAGCGACCAGGAGGTACTCTCCAGCCTTTGGATGTTCCTGCTTGGAAGTGGGACCATGTGACCACGGATTTTGTGGTGGGGTTGCCGAGGACCCCGAGTGAGCAGGACAGTATTTGGTTGCTGGTGGATCGGCTGACGAAGGTGACTCGATTGTTACCGGTCAAGGTCAGCTGGAGCGTGTCCAGGTTGGCTCGTCTGTATGTGGAGCGGATCGTGCCGTTGCATGGGGTTCCCATTTCGATCGTGTCGGATCGAGATCCGCGCTTCACTTCTGGATTCTGGAGGGGTTTCCAGCGAGCTCTTGGCACGGAGTTGGCATTTAGCTCGGCGTATCATCCACAGTCAGATGGTCAGTCTGAGAGGACCATTCAGACTTTGGAGGACATGCTGAGATCCTGCTGCCTGGAGTGGCAGGGGAGTTGGATTCATCACCTACCGTTGGTGGAGTTTGCCTATAACAACAGCTATCATTCGAGCATCGGCATGGCTCCCTATGAGGCTCTGTATGGGCGTCCTTGTCGGACTCCACTTGATTGGTTTGAGGTGGGTGAGCGTGTTTGGACGGGACCGGAGTTGGTGCAGCAATGTGTGGACGTTGTGCACCTGGTTCGTCAGAACATGTTGGCGGCCCAGAGTCGGCAGAAGAGCTATGCTGACCGTAGGCGGCAGCCTCTCGAGTTCGTCGTGGGCGATCATGTGTTCTTGAGAGTTTCTCCGATGAAGGGGGTGATGCGTTTTGGACGGCGTGGGAAGCTGAGTCCCCGCTATATTGGTCCTTTCGCGATTGTGGAGCGCATCGGTGAGGTTGCCTACCGGTTGCAGTTACCTCCTGAGTTGGCGTCGGTGCATGACGTGTTCCACGTCTCGATGTTGCGGAAGTATATGCCCGATGACTCTCATGTGCTCGAGTTTTCTGTTTGGCCTGAGGTGACTCCAGATCTTTCTCTCCCAGAGTTTTCGATCCGCGTGGAGGATAGGCGAGAGCAGCGCCTGCGGAACAAGGTCATTCCCTTGGTGAAGGTCGTGTGGCAACGACACTCTGGTGGTGAGGCTTCGTGGGAACGTGAGGACGAGATGCGTCAGCAGTTCCCGTATCTGTTTGAGTGAGTCTTCCTCTTCTTTCCCCTTTTGGTTGTTTTCAATTTCGAGGACGAAATTCCTTAAGGGGGGAGGGCTGTAATATCCCGGACCTTTCGGATCCTTCTTCGTGGGTCCCGGATCTGGTTTTCGGAGCGTCCAGCTCTGTTGTGTCTGAAATTTCGTTTCGGACATCTTTCGTGTTCGGATCGGCGCGATCCGGAGTCATTTCGGAGGCCCGGAGGCGTTCCGCGGCTTTTCCGCGTGTGTTTTCCGATTCCCGGTGTGTGTTTCGGCTTTTCCTTCGGACGCTCGCTGCGGGTTAACTGGGCTGTTCACCCGGGCACGAGTGGTACCGTTGCGATCGGTGCGTTCCGAGGATTCCATAAATGTATTTTTCTATTTTTTGGTATTTTTCCGAAAATTCGGATTTTCTATAAATCCTAATCCTTTTTCTTTTCTTTTTCCTTTTCTCTTTCTTCTTCCTCTCCCTCTCTCTCGCGACCGTGAGCTCTCCTCTCTCTCCCTCTCTCCCATTCGGACGCGGCGAGCCCCTCTCCGGCTACGGACGGCGGCGGGGCGACGGCGCGGACGCGTGGGCGACGGTGAGGCGATCTCGTGGGCGTGCGGCGAGCGTGGGAAGCGTGGGGAGTTCGTGAAGCTTCGAGCATTCTTCGTGATTCGTGATCGATTCGGCGGAGCATTCGCTCCATTGAGGTAGGGTGACGTTCCTTAGCCTCATGCCGTTCTTTTCCGTGATTTATAGGCCGCGGGGAGGCCGAGAGGGGATCATTTGAGCGTTTTTGGGTTTTTCTATGATTTGGGGAGAGCTCGCCCGATCTATGGATTCAATGCATGGATTCTTGTTTTGAGGGCCTAGAATCATGCTAGGGGTCCCCAGGGGTCTTCCCCTTTGTTTTCCCCCTCTCCTATGGAGGTATGGGGGCGTGGTTGGATTTTTTGGGCGTTCTTACCGTTTTCGACCGCGGACTGAGAACGCGCTATACTCCAGTAGCGCGTTCTTGGAGGTCGCGCTGCCCCGATCGAGCGCGTTCATCGGAGAAGATGAACAAGAGGCGGTTCCTGTCGCGCTATGGGGTCATAGCGCGATCGTCCTTGTCGCGCTAGGAAGACCTAGCGCGATGGTCCCTGTCGCGCTAGGGAGACCTAGCGCGATCTTCGCTGTTGCGCTAGGGTTCCCTAGCGCGTTCTTCCGTGTCGCGCTAGGTGTCCCTAGCGCGATCTTGCCTGTTGTTGGGTGTTTCCCTTGGGCCGTGTGTGCGTCCCGGGCACCCCGTGGAGTTCCGTGACCGTGTCTTTGGTGTCCGGAAGTCCCGTTTGCCTCGGTTAGGCGTTTGACCGTGGGCAATGCGTCTGTTTCTTTTCCGACCGTGGTCACCGTGCGACGGGGCTGGTGCGTGGGGTGATTCCCACACGTTGTCGGATTCGGACGTCGTTTTCCGTTGACTCGAGAGTCTACTCCTTCAGTGACCCTCCACTAGTCGTAGCCTACTAGTACGCGGGTGCTAGTCGCACCAGGGAGTGGTGTACGGGCCGACCTTTCGAGACGGTTTGTGGACCGGTTACCGTTGGGCCCCACGTCTTGCAGCCAGAGTCCGGCTGAGGGGAAAACCGGTCAGAGGGCCAGACCTGGGACGCGTGGTCTGTGTGTGCACACGTGGTTGGGGGCGGTTGGACCCACGTCGACGGGCGTGACCCCAGCTAGTCACTTGTTTGTGGTTACTTGTACGGTGTTCGCGCCTCGGGTAGGACCTACCACGTCAGGCGGTTCACCTGCGGTGCGGTGTAAGACGTCAGGGGACGCTACCGGCTGTGCTTCTAGTGGGTGGTACTCCTGTCGAGTACGGAGTGTCAGACTGTCAGTCGTGGGTTTCCGACCTCCGGGTTTTGACGGTTCGACCGTTGAGTTTCGGTCTTCTCGTACCGTGGCACGTGTGTCGGTTGCGTGCCGTAGGGTCTAGTTCTGTAGAGTACAGGGCTTTCCTTTCTGAGGTACTTTCCTACCGCTAGAGTAGTGGTTTCTCGTTTTTCGAGGTAGGGTTCGAGTGATCCCTACTGAGTCTTGTTCTGAGACTCATTCCCTGCGTGTTTTCACCGTGTTTCAGGTGAGGCGCCACCTTCGGGGAGCGCGTCAGGAGCGCAGCGTGGTGCGGGTGCCCAGAGGTAGTGCCAGAGGTCAGAGCCGGGGGATGCCCCGTGTAGCTGTACTTTTCGTTCTTGTCACTGTACTAGTCATGGACTACTGTTGCTGTTGTTGTTATTTTATTGTGGACCATGAAAAATGTTAATTTATTTCCTGCTTAATATTTCATTGTTTAATTTCTGCAATTATTTGTGATACTTGTGTAGTTTCCACACCATCCTTTTAACCCTTCCGAGTCTTCGGACTCGTGGGTGGCGGTACGAGTCTCGGGTTATCGGGCCTTCCCGGTAATCGGATTCTCGGGTCGTTACAGAGTAGCCCGCGTGGCCCAACCGTTGGCTGACACCTCAAGGAGCTCACTGCGCGCCAAGGACGCGTAGGGCATGGGCACCACGTCGTTTAGCCGTTGAAAAGGCTTAACGCTGTGCCGCTGGTGGGCTGAATAAGTGTGCCGTATGAGGGCCAAAAGGGCGTGCCGCGGGAACACCGAACGGGCGTGCCGCTGAAAGCCCAGCAGAGCGTGCCGCTGAGTGCCCAACGGGGCGTGCCGCTGAAGGCCATGGGGCGTGTGCCGCTGAAGGCCCCTCTCTTGGGCGTGCCGCTGAAGCCCATTGGGGCGTGCTGCTGAAGGCCCTGGGGGCTGTGCCGCTGAAGGCCCTGGGGGCGTGCCGCTGAAGGGCTAAATGGGCAATGTTGAGCCCGTTGTGAGCACGAGTTGTGCCCCGTTTGATTTTCTTCGAGGCCCATGGATTGTGGGGCTCTTTGTGATTGATTTCTCTTCACTGTCGTGACTCTTGGGGGCGGCTTCACGGCAGTATGCGCATTCGGGGCATCCGAATGACCAGTCTCTCCCGGGCTGCTTCTCTCGGCTTCGTTGTTGACGCCGAGTCGAACAGGATATCCGGGTGCACAATTTTTGGTGTCCACAATATGTTATTGTTACAATTAAAATGGTAAAAAGCTATTTCTTCATTTGCATTAGCATGGATACCATTTCTTTTGTCAAAATAGTGCAGATATGTCGTCGCCGTAATCACCTGTGGCCAGCTGTAAATTTAATCATAGTTAAATTTAACCAAACAAAAGAAAAGACATAAATACTTACCCCTCGTTTAAAAAAAGACTCACCTCTCTCCCATCCCTCTCTTATCCCTACGAGAGGGGCCTTTGCCCATGGTGGCATAGGGTGAGGAGGGGCTATGTTGATGGAGGGGGGAGGCACATGTGTGGCGCTACTGGAGGGGGTAGGAGAGGGGGGGCCTCTGTGAGGCGGCCAGAGGGGGGGTGGGGTGCCTTTGTGAGGCTGTTGGAGGGGGGAGGGTGGGGGGAGAGGCCAGGGGGGCCTCTGTGAGGCAGCTAGAGGCCAGGGGGGGTTAGGGCGCCTCTGTGAGGTTGCCTGAGGGGGGAGGGGACGAGAGTGGGGGGAGGCTGGAGACTGCCGGAGAGAGGGGGGGCTCTATGAGGCTATCAAAGGGGGGGGGGGGGGAGTACAACTGGGAGGGTGGGGGTGCCTATGTGAGGCTGTCAGAGGGGGGGGGGGGAGTGGAGAGAGGGGAGGTTGTGCTGACCGGGAGGGGTGCCTCTGTGAAATTGTCGGAGGGGGAGGGGGAGCGGTGGGCATGTGAGACTACTAGAGGGGGGGGGGGGGGGGGGGCGAGAGCGAGCTAGGTCGGGCGGAGGGGGGATGAGGAGGCCTATGTGAGGCTACTAGAGGGGGGGGGGAGATGCCTCTATGAGGCTGGCGGAGGGGAGGGGCTCTATGAGACTACCGGGGGGGAGGGGAGAGCGCCTCCGCGAGGATGGGGGGCCTCTGTAAGGCTACTGGAGTGGGAGGGGTGGGGGTGCCTCTGTGAGGCTAACAGAGGGGGGAGGGGGCGAGAGCGGGGCCGAGCGAAGGGGGGAGGGGGAGAGAGGGAGGGCCTCTATGAGGCTGCCAGAGGGGGGGACGCGTTTGTGAGGCTCCCTCTCTCTTTCTTTCTCTGTCCTCTCTCATCTCTTTCTTACAAGGTTGGGAAATTTGAGAGTTGAGAGATATATTTTAGTCATTTAATTACAAAACAAAGAGAATATTCAAATCTTAATAGAATCTCCGCCTGTCTGTTAATGGAAGTTAACCGTGATGACATATTCACACTATTTCGACAAAAGAAATGGTATCCCTGCTAATGTAAATCTAGGAATAATTTTTCTATCATTTCAAGTTTAGCAATAGCATATTTACAAAAACTCTTAAAAATATAATGACAAGAAACATATTAGTTGTCACAACATTAATTACTTTGAACACAATGTTGCAAAAATGTTATCACTATAACCCTTCGTTACTATATATCTATAAACTTAATCATTGTTATCTTTAATTAGACTTAGGAAAAGATTATAATATCCACAATATCTCTCTTAGGGTTACAGAGGACCTAGCCATCTCCCTCCCTACTCTCTCTCTCTCACTTCGTGGTAGCGAGGGGAGTAAATAAAGAGTGTTTTGGTCATAGTATGACTAGGTAACGGGAATAATAGAATATTCATCTTCTGATCGATGGAAGTTAATCATGACTATATTTTTATAACATTTTATTAAAAGTAATGATATGTCTACTAATATATTTCTTGTCATGATATTTTTGACATTTTGCTTTTAATGATGGCTTACGTGCAAAAATCCCTACCGAGGAGGGCCAATCTCGCCAGCCCGACAAGCGCCCATTCTCTAACCCATCACGGGGGCCCAACTCTCTTGGCCCATCACGCCTCTTGTCCAGGTGCAGGCCCAATGAAGGTTTAGTACCTGCGTGCACCTTCTCCAACAGCGGTCACGACATACGACTACTGTAATGCATGAATGATGAACAGCGCTCCAGTTCGAAGACGTACGAAGTGAGGACGTCGTCTGGGCCGCTCCCCCTGTCAGCGTAGGCTCACACCCTCTTTGGTGAGCCCTGCCTCATTAATGATCGACAACCTTACCATATTAATGGAGGAGTTATCTCTCTGGTGGAAGATGACGCGTCAATGCCCATGTCTCTCTAGCTCGTCAGACACGTGATCTGGGTGACTAGCTCACACCTCCCTCGGCCATGACAATCCAATGGTCAACTATCCCGGCAATGGTATAAGTAAGACCTTGACCCAATAGATAGGAGGCATGCAAACTCATCCCTCGAGCTCACCCGTTCTCTTTCACTCTGCATCTCCCTCTCTCAAGTGCTCTCCTCCTACTCTGCCGTTGCCTGACTTTATTGTCGGAGATTTATTCTCTGGTATAGCTCACAGAACTCCTTCTGACCTCCTGTTGGTGGTTACAGGTTACTCTCCGTCCCAATCAAATAAATTTTTGGGGGTGTGGATCGAGAAGTGGATAACTATTTTATGACGGCTATTCCTACTTAAAATAATAGATTAATTTCAAAGGCATATGTGTAAATACGATAGATCACGTGGGAACATTTGCTAAAGAATATTAAGAAAACGGATTATTTTGTTGCTCCTCTCTATATGAAAGAAAAGTGTTGAAAATGTTTCAGTTTTATAATTTAAATTTTTTGATAAAACATAAATTTATTTTATAAGACTGTTGGGATGAAGATATTAAAAATGGATGTATAGTGGGATTAAAAAGCAAGTTTATTTTTGATCTGAATTTTACAAATCTAACCCTGAAATCAAGTTTATTTATCAACTATATTAAAACTTAAAAGTGTTTCTTTAACTTATCTAAAACTTAATGTCACGTGAGTAATGAAGCATATGCCAAAAGCTGACAGCGCCTACGTATTTTTGTCACAATTCTTTTCATTTCACTAGATGTTGGGATCCAGTTAATTATCTTAGATTTGGGTTTATCTCAGAGAAACACTAATAATATTTCTATATCGTACGTCATCAACAGATCCAATCGAGCTAGTGACCATCTCGATCATTAAGACATCTGATTGACATGCAATCATTTCAATCGCCTAATCCAAAATGAAATGGCCTCTTTGGTCACAGAATAAGCCTAATACAGGCTAGGTTATCCGAGTTAATGTTTGAGATTGTATTAATTTGATCGTGGGATTAATGAAGTATAAATTCTGAGTTGAAAGGAGTTATATCCGAACAAATCAAAATAGTTAATCCGACAAGTATTTGAATTACTTTTTTCTACTCATATTTTAATTAATTAGTTCCAACTCTTATTCTATTATTTTAATGAATCCACAAAAGATAATATTAATATATCTTCCATACTTTAGGCACGTTTGGAAACGATGTCCAATGAAGTAAATTTTGTTAAATCGCCTGTGTCGTACGTTTACTTCATTGGTATAGATTTTTATATGTCTCACGGTAGATTTCTAATCCCATTTGGATAAAACGTTGGTCAGTCGTTAGGCGGGAAAACCCAATCATTGACATGATGAAAATGTCCCTCGTATATATCCCTCCAACCCTGTGATTTTTCTCACGACAAAAAATCACACCCGATCGCCACCACAGTGGAGCTCATTCCACAGGGGTTGGTGCGCGGAGCGATCAATTCGATCAAGTGGCCCACCTCCGTCTTCTTCTTCCAGGAGAGACGAAGACATACAAACTCCTCACGATCGTCCCCGACACCATGGCCCGCCGCGGCGTTCTTCTTCCCGATGAGTGATCAGGTGGCCCACCGAGGCCTCCTCTTCCCCCTTCTTCTCCCCGTGGCCTATACAAATGCCAACCCCCTTCTCCGATCTGAAACCTCTTATACTCCTTTCACCGTTTTGGTTTGGGAGACTCTTTTCTCACGACGGGTAAAAACCTAAAAGTCTTTGTCATACTCACGCCAACGCAACATTTTAATGCCTACAAACTATAAGGAGAAGTCTCTACTCAATTTCTCTATTTATTTTTGTGATTTGATCCATATAATGATAGATCTCGTAAATTGGTTAAATTTACCTTATTTTTATTTAAATATTTTTCAATGATTTTTCCCTGTGAATATAATACATGTGTTTTCATCTAACAAGGTCCTGGATCGACGTCCTGAAGATCGGACAGGAGAGTCAGTCAGACGTCGTTTGTCACAGCGTCACCTGTTCAATGATGACCATGTCAATGAAGTTCGTCCACGCCCAACTTTTGTGCCAATTTGGATGAATCAGTCTGTGAGACAACGGCCCCCATTGCAAGACGATTGGCCAAGCTTTCACCAGGGCCTATGGAACAGGGGACCAAATGAGATGCCAGACCACCTCCCTACCCGTGGCAGCTCATACACGTTCACGCAGTATGACCCTCACTGTCATTCTCGACACTGTGGACAGACGCTTGTATTATGAGCTTGTGTTATGAGGATAACTTTTCTACAGCTATGTGTATGAAAATTGAAATGCATTGTGATATTCTGCAGCTACTTGTGTATGACATAATAGAGCTTGATATTGCGAGTTACATGCTTCATGTATTTATAGTAGAAGCAAGGTCAATAAAATGACCGAAGGCATTTTAAGTTTTTCATTGTACCTTTTGCTATTCAGGTAGGGGTGAACATTTTAATTTTAACTCTTTTCAGTCTCTTTAGTGGGTCTCTCGATCTCAAAACTTTGGGCAACCTTGGCAGATCACATGTCTGCAGAAGTTCACCAGTCTCTTTTAATTAAAGAGTTAAAGAGTTAAAGAATTTCCATCAAGAAGGATCCATCGTGCTGAAGAAGAAGCTTTGAGAGGTGTCGACACTTCCATCAAGAAGTGTCGACCCTTCTGAGTCAGATAGAACTGTTTCTTCGGCGGTTGTCCTTGTAGTGTCGACACTTCTGGGCTTCCAGAACCAATTCCTTCAAGAGTTCATGTTAGAAGTGTTGACACTTCTGTCCCTTCCAAGGTATTTAATCTTATGCTGATTGAAGGAGGTTTACCTGTCTTTAAATGTCACTTCCATATCCTAACAAAACAATTCAAAGAGATCTCCCTGCCTTTAAAAACATTGAATTCACACACTACAAGGCATTAGATACATAATCTCTTTAACTTGGCTGATATCTTATTGCATCTCGCCGTATACACGAAGCTGTAATGTTCCACAAAATGTAACCCACCGGACAGGGGTGGTCCTTGTGTCGCTGGATCACAGCTACAACAGACATCGGAAAGGGAGGGCTCCTTTATGCATGTGGCTGACGGATCGGACGGCCAACCTTCGATGATTTGCCGTATCTCCCTCCTGGCGACGCTGGTCGCTCCTTCCTCTCCTTCTTCTCCCTATTCGCGTTCACCCTTTTTCTATTCCTTTGCGCAGCATTCGCCCTTCAAGGTGAGAAGGAAGAGAGAGAGAGAGAGAGAGAGAAGAGGGTAAAATCGACGATTTGTTGTATGTCCCTTCCGGCGACGCTCGTCGCTCCTTCTTCATATCCTTCTTCTCCCTGTTCGTGTTTGCCCTTCACGTTCCCCTGCGCAGCGTTTGCCCTTCAAGGTGAAAAGGAAGAGAGAGATAGAAGAGGGTATGCTGGTTGATATGTCGTATCTCCCTCACGGCGACGCTGGTCACTCCATCTTCCTCTCCTTCTTCTCCATGTTCGCGTTCACCCTTCTCCTTCCCCTACACAGCGTTCGCCCTTCAAGGGCAGAAGGATGAGAGAGAGACAAGAGCCGACGATCTACCATATCTCCCTCTCGGTGACGCTGGTCGCTCCGTCTGCAGTTCGACCCTCTTCTCCTTGTTTGCGTTCGCCCTTCCCCTTCGCAGCGTTCGCCCTTCTCCTGCGAGAAGGATGAGAGAGAGACAACAGCCGACGATCTACCGTACGTATCTCCCTCTCAGCGACGCTGGTCGCTCCGTCTGCGGTTCGACCCCCTTCCCCTGCGCAGCGTTCGCCCTTCCCCTACCATTCAAAGAGAGAGAGACGAGGGTAAAACTGACCTTTACCTTTAAAAATCGCAGCCCACCGCGCGAGAAGTTGCCTCTGGGCAGCTTCGAGAGATTCGCGAACACCCGTCACGATGTGTCTTGTTTCTCTCTCATCGCAGAATCCGGTTCCACGCCGTTCAAGAATTGCATGGCGTATTTGGAACAGCTTCAACTTTTGCAGGGGATTTTGATTGAAATCCCCTGGGCATCGTTTCGAAACGCGCCCTTAAATACAATAAGATTTTGATTATTATAGAGGTTGAAATCTCGTAACTTCTCTGTAATGTTAGATGACATGTACGGAGATTCTATCGTAGAGATCGGAGCGTACCTTCTTAACCCAGATAGGTGACGGAACTAGACTAAGAGAGAGAGAAAGATAGGTGGGCCATAACTTTTTTGCACTGTGTATCTCTATGGCTTTTTTAATCACATGGAAATTGCGTGACTAACAGATGGGCCGATCTGGATGGGAAGTTCTCGTACAGGACTGGCTCATATTGGGTAAGCCAGCCCGCTCATGTAACCCCAAAGCTCCGGCCCACTTTCACGGCCCTACGTCCTCGTGCCGTTGGATTTTTGGTGGCACGCCACGATTCCCTTCCCACTCCACCGGCTCTCATTCCATGTACTGATTGTGAGAGGGCGGATTACGTATACTTACCGAAAATTAAACCCATATAACACATACGCATGGTCCGCATGGACAACATAGAACACAATACGATAAGTGTATCACGCGCGTGCTTCACTGCAGTTTTTCTTCCCTTGTTGGGCAACCGAGCCCTGCCATATATTATCTGGAATTTCCTCGACGTGGACAAAGCTGCACCCTTCCTGGAAGATCAAACGGGTCGCATCCGGTCGACCAGGTGGACCTACCAACTGCCAACTCTTACGTGGACCAAACAACAAGTCTTTGGTGTGACGTACGCCCGAGGGAGAGAAGACTCGATTAGTCTTTTATCAATTTGAATCCTCGTCGACGCCTCCCACCAGAGGGCAATGGCATCCCTTATCACTACACCACTGAAGGTGCCGAAAGTTATGATTAGTCCTTCCCAAGTTTAATTCCCTTGCGATGACTATATATGAAATAAGGTGGTCAAGTGGGATGACACCCAAAATGATGTAATGTGTGTGTTTGTGTGTGTGTGTGTGTGTGTGTGTGAGAGAGAGAGAGAGAGAGAGAGAGATTATATTGATGGATAGGAATGGAATGGAGAAAGAATGGAAAAGGTAAATGGGCATGCATAAAACTGTACGTATTGTACGTTCCCTATGAGGAAGATACCAATCCAAGCTTATCTTTACACAGAGGACGAATCAAACAACTACTATATATATAAGCTCTTATCGATCTGTACGCAAAGAAATGAGGTGTCATAGGTGGAACTAGCGCCTCATCATGTTCAAATCCAGAGTTAACTAGCTAGTGGTCTCACCCTTCTTGCGTCAGACGTAAGGTTGTGTTCAAAGCAATGGAAAGACTGTGCCTCTTTGGTTAAATCACTTTCCACTGAGCAAGTCTGTTAACAGGTTAATGTTTAGGAAACGCTCTCTCATTTGCGACGTTGAAAATAAGGAAATGTCTATTTCTGCTCTTCTCCAACAAAATACTAAAATATCGTCAAACGTTCTTAATTGGAACATGGAAGAAATGAAAATAATTAGGTGGGAAATTTTGCAGGGTGGTATAGTATATGAAGATATATACGTGGGGGAAAAAACCATATATAAGAATCCACGAATTAGCTTCTAAAAGATTCATCATTTTCTTGCTATATACTACCCACCTCTTGCCCTTGTTTTATGGGACTCCCATTTCTTTCCAAGTCACATTTTAGGTTCCACACGGTGCGTGCGTGCGTGCGTGTGTGTGTGTGTGTGTGTGTGTGTGTGTGTGTGTGTGAGAGAGAGAGAGAGAGAGAGAGAGAGAGAGAGAGAGAGAGAGAGAGGTTACGTATAGCTGCATGGTGAAAACCCATAATAAAATGTACGCAGGGGGATGCAACATCATACGATTACGCAACAAGCGTGTGGCACATCCTCCTTTTTCTTCGGCGGGGCCGACTGTCGATCTAGCTCTGACAGATAAACCTTTCAACGTGTGCAAATTAATCTTCCACCCTCTTTCTCCATCCGACGGCTTCGATTTGGTCTGCCCAGTGGACCAACCCACTACCGGCCCATTCCAACGTGGATTAAACAACATCAAACAACAGAAGAAGTCTGCGTCGCATACTTCATGCATTGCTACGACTCTCTCTCCCCCTCTCTCTCCACCTCTCGCTTCTGTATAAGAGGCCCCTCCCACCTCTCTTTCGTACAAACACCCACAGACACATACAGATCCACACAAACACAAACCCACAAGCACAGAGAAAGATGGCTTCCTCTTCCTTCTCTTCCAGCATGATGCAGGTTGCAGCCACCGTAGCGTTCGTCGTCCTGGCGATGGCGCCACCATCGAAGGCGACTGTAGACAGGGTGACGTGCATCTCGTCGATCACAAGCCTGCTGCCCTGCCAGGACTACGTCCAGAGCCGCGCCGCGACGCCCGCCACCACGTGCTGCACCGCCCTCACCCAGGTCGTCCAGCAGCAGCCGTTGTGCCTCTGCGCCGTCCTCGACGGGGAGGCCAGCAGCTGGCTGGGCATCAACATCGACCTCAGCCGGGCCTTGGCCGTGCCCACCGCCTGCCTCGTGCAGCCCCCCTCCATTTCCAATTGCCTCAGTAAGCTATAACTTATCATGACTCTCTTCCTTACGTTAGAGTTAATAGCAACTATATGTAAGAACAGCAGCTAGATACCTTTTAATTAACTTTTTTATCTCTTGATCCGTCCCTCATCTTTCGACTTTATCTTATCTGAATGGTGTTTTCAGATGTAACAAGGATTGTGCCGAGTCCACCCGGGGGCTACTACTATTCCTATTCAGGTACTTCCTGTCGTAATACGATCAACTGACTGATTCATGACAAAGTTCGCGTTTTCAGCACAATGGAGAACTAGGACGTTGGTAGGCACTGTCCATGGATATGGCCAAACCTTAAGATAGGAATCAGGGTTATTAGCCCGCCCGGCCCAAGGCCTTAATTCAATACGTACAGTCCCAAGGCAAACCCATGAGCTTCAGGCCCCAGGTTAACTGATTGATCTGTGTGGAATTGTGGAGGTCAATCAGCTTAAACATTGGCTGGACCAATATATATATATATATATATATCCTAGTTGAATAGTATATATACATCAAATGTTTTTGTGGTTGCATTTGGAAAGGTGCAATTGAGGGATGGGTAAGGAAGGGGAAAAAAAAAGAACTTGTCACCCTAGCTTGGGGAGCTTACAAGAGTAGCCAGCCATCAGATCAGATGCGAGCTTCTCGCAGTTCTATATATTTAAAATATAGGTGAAAACAAAGCAGAGCGGGCTCAAGTCGTGCTCTTCAGAGCGCCAGTTACTTTTGTATACTGATGATCTCCTGGAATATTTTATGGGTTCGCTCTCTGCTCTCGTTTGCATGGCGTTTTACAAGCTAATTAATCTTCTTTGCATGCGTGCATGGGTGCAGGCGTGTCCTCTGACGCAAGCTTGAACAAGGTGCTCTTCTTCGGCCTCCTCTTTGTTGCTTCATTCGCTCTCATCCCCTTCAAGTACTGGTTCTGATGCTGTTCACTCTTGTCCCATGGGTGTTCGAGTGATGGGTCCTGTTCATGTGTGGTTGTCCCTTGGGTATAACGTGGTTTGTTTGTCCGATCGTGGTGTTATTCTCCGCCCTTTCTAGCTAGCTAGCTAGAGTGGCGTCTTATTTAAATTGATGTTATGCGCTTGCAACATATATATACGTGTGTCGTGCAGTTAATTTGTATATGTGTTTGTTCTTTTTTGTTCATTTGATAAACGATCACTCCAATTAATTGTATCGATCCGGGGGATCTCTCCCATTGGGTGATGTTCATGTTTGTGATGTACACATCCGTGTATTAATGCATAATTAAGGTCTTCTTTTTCTCCCTCTTTCCTGTTTTCTTCCACCGCCGGGCCGGGGGTTGAACTTAATTTGAATTGAATGGGATTGTCGAATTCCCTTGTCCCATAAAGAGATCGACTTTTTCCCAAGCTCCCTTCTTCACTAAACAATTGCAGTGGATGTATAGAATATTGAATTCCATATATAAATGTAGAGGTGAAAAAAATAGTCTCTCAGACCTCGTATCATATTTTTAAGATTTGTTTGATCTGAGAATGACGTCTAGTCACCCGTGGAAGTCTGCAAACACTGGAACGATGGCGTCAGAATGAACCCTGAGCGTTATCTCAGGAGATAACCCTCCGATACTTAAGTCAGGATTGTGCCGAGATGAGGAACAACAGGAGACGAAGAGAAAGGGAGCGTGTGAACAGAATGATTAAGCTTGTAGGGAATCAGAGTGGGGTCTCTGGAGGTGCTCGTCGTGTCCGATGAATGCTCGGAGGGTGCTCACCAGACCTGGGATGTGTTCGAAAGCTGACTCCTTTTAGTATCTCTCCCTTCTCCTCTGCGTGTGTCCTTGCCTGTCTAGGCATCTCACTGTGTGTCTGTCGTCTCTGTTCTCTTACGTGTGTGTCTGTGTCATCTGATCGGGAGTCTATTTATACGGATTGCCCTGGCGATGGAGGTACGTCCTTTAGCAGGGAAAGGTGCGAGTCATGGAGTAACACCTCTGCGGTTGTGGAGAGTTTTCCGTTGTGCGCCCATTATATCCGGGTAGCGCGGCCTTGGGGCGAGTCTTGTGGCGCTCTAGACACGAGCTCGTCCCTACTGGAGTAGAGGTCGGTGATGGCGGGAGTAACGTTCAATCGCCATAGAATCATCTGACGCTCGAGATGCCCGCGTCAATGCTCCTTGTGAGCTGACGAATCTCCTGTGCACCTTTATTAGGCCGCAGACTATCGGGCGGTCTACTTTACACCCAGCGGAGTATGAGTTGATACGGGCTTGACGTTGGTGGGTCACATTGAGTCAGATATATTTTACCTTCCTAAATAAGAAATAAGAAATAAGAAATAAGAAATAAGAAATTATAAATATGCACGTATAATTAATAAAACCATGCAAACTTGTGCAACTCATGGATTGAGCTTAACAGATATGTACGATGATGGTGCTCGGAAGACGTCAATGTTCAATTGTTATGAAGACACGTGGTGATCGACGATCGCGCTGGCATTCAAGTACAGATCATGACATTAATAGAAAAAAGTCTGGGCTACGTACGTACGTACGTACGTATACCTGCGGGCATGCAATATATTGTTGATTCAGCATTATAATTAAAATCTACCTAGTAACTTCGATCCACGCCTTGTTCCTTATTATCTCTCGACATGTGAGTCTCACGGTAACGACTTCATGGAGACAGACAAATTTTAAGTAGATGATCTTTTCTCTCACGCCGATGCGTCGTCGAGTAGAGTTATTACAAATCTTAATCTTACTTTCAAGAACTCAACCACATAAAATAAATAAAAATATTTTAAAAAATAAAAAATACAACATGGAAACCCCAAAAGATTCTGTGTGCTTTAGGGACAGCCTATGGCTGTATATATAGGCGTGCCCCCGTGAATGTGTTTTGAACGTTCACGTCCGTTCTCATCCCATCGCCAACGGACGAACGTTAATATAGCTCTTAAAGTTTTTTTTTCCTTATTCACTGCCAGATTACAAGGGTGCAATGCTGCAACACCTTTTATGGCTTTTAAATCACATATTTAACAATCCCCTCATATACTTAAAATTTTAAAATTTTAAAATAAAATAATGATAATTAATAAAATATAGTTAGTTTCTTTATACTACGTCACAGGTGAAAATATCTTTCAATTTAAATTTTTACTTAATAACATTTGAAATTATACGTGAGAACATTTGATATACTATGTCTTAAATCAGGTGTGACATTTAATACTCTCCTAAATTTACACATTATAATTTACTCAAGATTTCATGCACATTGCGTTGTTAATGGCCTTCGCAGTTATCTTATATTTTAAAAAATATCTCAAATATTATAGTCGCATTCTCACGACTTCACGTGTCCATAAATCCTTATAAAGATGTGAGTAATTAAGGTACCACCATGTCTCTTGGGTCTTGAATTTATTAAGAGTAAAAAAGTATACTAACCTCTTACTTTTATACGAGCACTGCAATAGGGATGTGAGCTATTTATATTAGTCCTCCACACAATTATCAAACAAATTTATTTTTACCCATTGATTGTGAAGTTGAGTTGCTATCATGGTAACTCTTCTTTTATGAACTCAATCTCATCCCCCTCGTTAACACTTCTAAAACTACCGTTCTAAATAAATCTTTTGTGAATACGTACATCTGCAAGATTTTTTCATTGATTTTACAAAATTTAGAGTCAACGTCAATTGGTATTTCATTTGTTTCTCTCGTAGATTTGTGTCGCACTTTTAATTATCTATCCATTTTTACATCAACACTTGTCTGCATGCATTACTAATTGCTAATTTACAATCACACGATATAAATATAGCTTGTAGATATTTTATCGTCACATAATATCGGCTAAAATGTGTATGTTAGAACCAAAATTTAAAATATTGTGGTCATATAAATACAAGATAAGAGCAAGTTCACCAGAATATTTTATGATACATACATGCATCAGTTTGATTAATTATAATTCTATAAGAAAATATATTTTCATCCAATTTTCAAACGGCATTATTTTGGTGCAATATTACTTTATACTTGTCAACTGATCCATCATGTCTCAACTATTTAAAGATTCATTTACAACTAATAGTTTTATAATCAAGAGATAATCAGTTAAGACTAAGATATTATTTTGGACTATAGATTTTATTACTTCCTATATAGATTTCAATCCTAGATCTAAATATAAATATATTTTCAAAATAGACTGCGTTCCTAGCATGGTGCTGATTGATATATCTATTATTTCAAAATTAATTGCTAAAAATATGTTTATATTGCTAGAGAATTTATCAACATTGTTATTTGTAGTATAACTAACGAAGATAATGTCTACAATCTTAGATCTAATTTTCTTTCTTTTAGTTTCAGATATTTTGACTTTTGCAATTCTTCTTTGGTTCAATTTTCTTTCTTTTAATTTCAAGTATTTTGACTTTTGCAAGTCACTCTCACACTTTAAGAAAATTCAAATTAAGTCTTCTATATTTTTAAATTTCACATGGAGTTGAGACATTTTATTTAAAAAGAATTATGTTTAAAATATAATAGGAAGTCAAAAGAGTCTCCCCACACAAGTTTTCGGATGCACATGAGCTAATCAACATAGAGTTAACCATATCCGTTAATATTTTATTGAATAGTTATTTTGATAGTTTAACTTCAACACAAATCTCATATCATCTACGATATTGTATGTTCATCTTATAGATTAAGTTTAATCGCATCAGTCTTTTAATTGAATTATAATTAATATGATCTAATCTTGAATGCCATGTACAAGAAGATTTAACATTTAAGATAACTGATTGTTCATTAGATGGTGTATAAACATTCAACTACAAAAGACCTTCACACATAAAATATTTTTCAATGAAAGACAATATTTTAGTTATTACAACTATATTTGACTAAAAGACTAACTTAATTATACCTTTGCTGGACTAAAAGAGACTCACTAACAAGATTCCAATTGATGTCAGAAACATGATGGACTCTGTAAAGAGTTAAGATTTTGCCTAAAGTCAGTTTTAAATCTACTCTTCCGATCTTTAACACTTGTGTCTCAAAATTGTTTCTTATCATCACATCTTCTGCACTTGAGTCTTTATAAGTGAAAAATCAAGAGTTATCAGCACATCTGTTAATTCCAGTGTCAATCCACCAACTAATAGGTAAATTAGTCAATGTCAATGTCGGCATTGACAGAACTAACCTAAATGTTGACTTAAATACACTAGCACTTGAAGTCACTATGATAACCTAAGAGCCAGTTGTAGGAGGAAAAGATATATTATGGAGTTTGAAAGGTCTAGTTTCAACTATGTTAGCTTTAGGTTTATAATTTAGGGTGGTGGCCTCTCTAAGTTTATATTATTCTTCTACTTTAATTGCACCAAAAATTTAGGTTAAGGTAAGGTTATATTTCAATAATAATAATAATAAAATCAAAATTTAAATTTTTATAGCATAAACATAAAAATTAGAACATGTTTAAATCTATTTTTTTGCAGAACATAAATAAATTCAACATGTCATAGCAAAATATAAATAATTTTCAGGATTTTAATTTTAGCAAACATAAATAATTATGTTTTGTAAACAGAAATAAATTTCAAGATTTTAATTCAGTAAAGTGAAATAAGTATTTTCAGCAAACATGAATATTTTTTTCAGCAAAAAATGATTTTTAGAATTTTATTTTCCTTAACCAGAAAGAATTATTTCCAATGAACAAAGATAATTTTCAAAATTTTAGAATGGAAATAATCAAGACTTTTAATTTCAGTAATTATAAAGATCTGAGTTTTAATTTCAGCAACTTTAATAATCTGAAAATAGAAGATAGATGATCAGGATAATCTGAAAATAGAACGGATCAGCAAGTTAATAATCAGGAAACAGATGTAATGCTATTTTCAATAAAACTAAACACGCGTGCATCCAGGGTTTTTGCACTCGGGCATGCATGCAGAAATGAACGATGACAATATTGTAAATATAGCACAAATAATGACAATATTGTATAGCACATCATATATTCTCTTGCCGTGATCATCTGTAGCTTTTTTTTAACTTAATTTTAGGTGGATTAAGATGAAAAGAGACTAAATTATCCCTGTTTAAACTTATTGCATATATAATCAGGATAATGACATCTATACACTTACAAATTTTCATATCATCTTATATATCCCTCTAATTAAACTCTTAGTGTCTCTTTGATTTAGGAATATGATAGTGTCGAAATAACTAATATATGAGAGAGAAAGATGGGAATCACACTTTTCTCCTCACACATATAAACATTTAATCGGGGTGAGATGACTTATTCGCATCTCTAGATGTGAGGGCACGAATAAATCACCTCACTCAATTATCAAAGGGGTCCTTATATTTTAAGTGTTCAAGAGAATATTAAATTATACACCTTACTACTTGATCTCGTTGTTTCTAACATTCTTTAAGACAAATGAAATAAAATTATGAGAGAGATGCATGCGTACAGACAATGCGGGGACTTAAAGAATGTACGAAATAAAAAGCATAAAAAGCAGATGGTCCATTAAACTACTGTCATCTCGTATTTTCATAACTTCTGTTTCTTTTGTTCGTTTGTACCTTTCATACCACTTCATCCCTATTTTCTTTTATTTCTTTTATGTAATGTATAAAATAAAATGATGAGTGTAGAAATCCATAAAATTACGGTGTTGAGATGCACAAGTCTAAGGTCATAAATAGATGGACCACAACTCATTAATTGATATTCAAATTCTCACACTCCCCCTCACGATTAAGATGGGCCCTGAAGATTAATTAGATGGAGGTGATAAAAAAAGAAATATATGAGGTTGAGCTCAACACCATGCTCTGATACCATGTAAAAAAGAACCAAACACGCAACAGAGAAACAAGGGAGATCAATGTGGTTCGATCTAAGGCCTGCGGCCAAGGTCTACATCCACGGGAGAAGAGGGCGAGAGCTCTTTCATTCATAAAATCCAGCCAAGAACACATCGGTGTTTTTTGTACAAGAAGATAGGGAGTCCAAAAGATAGACATCCAAAAAAATACAATAAGTCACCCACCATTAAAAGAAACTATTTTGGTGTTGAAAAAGTGAGAAACAACTTCCGTTCTAAGGGAAAGCAAAACACTTACCACTGTCAGTATTATAATGTAAATGGACACACAAAAGATCGGTGTTGGAAGTTGCATCTCCATCTCAAACTCGGGTTTGAGAAGAAAAAAAGAGATCACGTTACTATTGCAAACACATCTCTGCCAGAAGACACATCTCTCTCCATGAATCAAATCTGCCAACTACTTCAACAACTTAGCAAAACAATTCATTCTGAACCAAGTTCTGCGGCATTTGCTCACACTTCAGATAACCCACAAGCTTATCTTACATCTCCTTCAATGTACAATTCTTGGATTGTTGATTCTGGAGCTACTGACCATATATATGGTAAATAATCCTTCTTCTGTGCATGGCTTTATTCACAAATCTGACACTCATAAAGTTTCTGTTGCTAATGGGGCCACCATGCCTGTGCTAGGAACGGGAAGAGTTCACTTTTTCCCTCATTGTCCTACTTCTATTAATGCACTTGTTGTACCATCTTTTTCAACCCAGTTACTATCTATTGGTAAAATTATTAACTCCTTTAACTATGATGATATTTTCTCTCCAACCTCTGTTGTGTTTTAGGACTGAGGAGGGTAAATCCGATTTGGCCCATGAACAGCCCAATAGCGGCATGCCCAAATCAGATCCATCCCCGTAAGTGGGCCCAAGAGGCACCCAAGGTGAACAGCCCGCTAAGGCGTGGCCCAATTCGACTCGGCATTGGATTCTACAGTACGGGAAAGCGTATTAGTCGCCAGAGGACCCTCCGACGACTGACCGTTGCCCCCTACCACGTCGACCCTGACCCCATAACGGGCGAGCACGTCCCATGAGCGCCGTATGACTCGCCCCGAGACCAGCCGACGCCAGGGTAAGTGCCCTCCAACGGGAAACTCCCGCCGTTATAGCGGAAAGGGGTTGCTCCACGACTTACGCCTTCCCTATCAAGGGATAAGGCCCCTCGCTCCAGGATAACCCCTATAAGAAGTTGAACGATAGAGAGAAGACACGCGGTGGATGATTCTGCCAAAACCTGCTACGCAAGAGAACAGAGCTACTAGCCTACTGCACTACGGGAGGGAAGCGCCAACGATCTGTGCTGAAAGGGAAATTCTCCTCCGGTGACCTTACCACCGAGCGAGCACTCACCGAATGAGCACTGGGAGCGGCGAGCACTCGTTCTGAGGATCTACACGGCCCTTCAGCCCTTGACTGCGATTCCCTTCTCTCTTTCTCTCTCTATAGCTCTTCTCTATACTTCATTAATCCGCTGCGACTTAAGCATCTGAGGGTTGTCTCCTGGGGTAACACCTGAGACTCCTTCTGATGCCCTTCTGGCTTCTGGTGTTTGCAGGCCTCCACGGGTGCGAGACGACTTCCCCAACAAATAAATAGAGAAGGTGGTATGTGGCCTAGGAACCATTTTCTTGTCGCTACAAGGACCAAACAACGAGGAAGAAGATTGGTGAGGAAATTTACCCTCATAGACTCTACTCGTTGAATCCCATTGATAGAGCCTTATCGTACCAAGGCTCCTCTTAATACTAGAATCTTGCATAAACGACTTGGTCATCGGTTGAGTCGTGTTAAAACTTTTCACTTTTTTATCTATTGAACCTAGTGTGTGTGAAGTTTGTCAATTTTCTAAATAAATTCATTTGCCATTTACTAGTTCTTTATTTGTGTCTGCTAAATCTTTTAAATTAATTAATTTTGATACGTGGGCCCTGCTCCTATTGATTCTTACGATGGTTACAAATATTTTGTGTTATTTATTGATGATTACTCTCGTGCTACTTGGATATATTTATTGAAATCAAAATCTGAGGTGATATCTATCTTTAAAGAGTTTCATAATATGGTAACAACTCAATTTGATTCTAAAATCAAAGTATTTAGAGCCGATAATGGTTCTGAGTATATCAATAAATCATTCACTGAATATCTTCGAGACCATGACATTATTCATCAAACATGTTATATGGGTACACCTCAAAAAAATAGAATAGCAAAAAGGAAGAATCGGCACATCTTAGAAGTTACTTGAGCCTCATGCTTCAAATGAATGTTCTAAAAAGATATTGGTCTCACGGTGTTCTAACTACGGGCTACTTAATCAATAGACTGTCTAGTTGTGTGCTTGACTTCAAATCTCCTTTGGAAGTCTGAAAGGTCGAAAGATCAGCATTTCCCACTTAAGAGTGTTTGGATGTGTTTGTTATATACTTCAACAGTCAAATAACCATGATAAATTGAATGCCCGAGCAGCTTGATGAATTTTTTAGATATTATTCTTCTAAAAAGGGTATATTTGTTACAATTTGATTACCAAGAAGGTTATTATATCTCGAGGTGTTCATTTTGCTGAATTAAAAGCCTACTTCCAAAGTAATTATGGAACTTCATCTTAGGGAGAGAATTTGCATGATCCTATTCCTCTTCCCATTCTTTGCATGGATGATATTACTTCTAATGAGCAGGTCACTACTCTCCCAACTATTGGTGTAGATGTTACTACTTCAAATGCACCAGGTATTCTTCCAGAGACCCCTGCAATATCTATAGTTAAGGAAAATTCTCCTATTGAAGTTGCAGCTCTCCCAGCTCCTCGAAGATCTAATAGAGAGACTCATCCCCCTAAGAGAATAGAATATTTTTTTCACTTATCACACTATTGCTTACCCGATGCAGTCTTATTTGACCTATGATAATGTGACCGAGAAGAAACATGCTACCTTTTTAACTGCTCAATCTAGTGATCAAGAATCAAGAAATTCTCAAGAAGCCAATTCCAATCCCATATGGATTAAAACAATGCAAGATGAATTACATGCTCTTGATGAAAATGAAACATGGTATATTGTCAGATTGCCACTAGGAAAAAAAACTATTGGTTTTCGATGGATCTACAAAATAAAGTATAACCGTAACAGGACTATCGAACACCATAAAGTAAGACTTCGTACTAGAGGATTTACTAAAACTTATGGAGTTAACTATCAAAAGACTTTTGCTCCTGTGGCCAAGATGAGTACATTTCGTATCCTTATATCTCTTGTAGCAAATCATGACTGGAAATTATTTCATATGGATGTCAAAAATACTTTCCTTCATGATCTTAACGAAGAAGTTTATATGAGCATTTGGAACGACCCAAGATCCGGATACCGGGATAACCCCGATACCATTCGAATCCTGGCCCGCCGCTCACGAGCCGGGAGGGCCCGGAAGGGCTAAAAGGAGTGTGGAGATACAAAGAAATAGGAAATAAAGTAGGATAATTCAACAATTAACAGAAATAAATAAACAACTACAGTAGAGTCTAGTCCAACAGAAAGTACAGTCTAAGGCAAAGAACGTACCCAACACCGAGTGAGAACTCGGCCCGGCAAGCTGACAACTAAGAACCTCTACACAGCACCCTCGAACCTCGAGGAAGAACAGTCACACCTGAAAAATAGGGATGAGCCTCCAAACAAAGGCTTAGCAAGGGTCCCGCGGAACCCCAACCGAAAACAACGGCGGAAAGGAGAGCAGCGCAACAAGAGCAACAACAACAACGGGAGGAGCACAACAACAGTGAAGGGGACAGCCGTACTAAACCGCGATAGCCAATAACCCACGGCAGTATAGCTACTCCTACTGGAAACAGAAAAGGGAAACCCCAATCTCACAATCGGGAACCGGACCACTCTAACACCAGGCCTACCGAGGAAACACTCACGGCAACCCTGCCGCAGAAGTCTGCCCGCACATGCATGACGAACCGGGACCGCACAGTCCCACACTGGCACAGTAAGGCCTCGATAATATCTACTGAGCACCCCTGGCCACCACCTCGGGAAAGCACGCTGCAACGGTCCAGAAGCTACGTCTCACGGACGGGAAGCGGAACCCAGAAATAGGAGAGTCACGTCTCACGTGACAGGAGTACATGTCCACCAGAAGCAAGGTCGGATGTGTCCACTGATGACTTAGTCCACAGCCTCAAGTGTCTCTCTGCGGTGCACCAGGTGGAGACAGAGACACCGTACAAGTAACCATAGAACAAGGGTCTAGGCGGGGTCATGCTTGTCAGCATGCGTCCGAAGTCCCCAACCACGTGTGCACACACTGACTGACTGCGCTACGTCAGGCCCTCTAGCTGATATTCCTCCCGGCCCGGACTCGAGCCGCCACAGGAGGAGGCCCTACGGCAACCAGCCTAAAGCCGTCTCTCTCGGGTAAAGCCTCGCCACCACTCCCTGGTGGGACCACACGCGTGTCGGAAGGCTACGACTAGTGGGGAGTAACTGACGTGACCACTCTTCGAGGAGAGCACCGAGAAACACGCACGCACCCTGCGTGAAAGTCGTGAAGAACCAAGTGGCTCCGAGCCACTGGACTCTGGACAGTCCTCTAAACTTACTAAATCCAACAGTCCTTGAGTCACGAGACTCGAGGTCAAGACCATTACACCGAACGGCACCACGCCGTCAATCTACCCTAATCCTACTAGGGTCAGAAACATCGGCACGATGACTCACGAGGTAGTTCAGAACTGTTGAGACCATTCCCTCAAAAAAAGAACTAAGAAACCCTCTAGCTCCAGGCTGGGTAATTGGACTCACAGTCCACATGCCACACACATGGCCCACGCGAAAAATATAGAAACATGATTCCCAAGGTAGCTAACGAGCCGCCACGCCGATTCCCCATCTCAGGAAAAAGCGGGAAACCTCCAGCCCCAAGCTGGGTGACTGGACTCACAGTCCAAGGCCTTACGTACGGCCCACTCGGAAACCACCTTCTGGAGAAACTCACGACGTGCGGGGAAACCCCACCGCACTCGCACCGATACACGGTGACTCGATCAAGCGTGACACAAAAGCCCGGAACACACACACAGGGTCATTGGACCCTCTGAATCTATGGGCAAGCTAATCGAGGTAACATGGTACCTCCTGACACCCCAGCAACGCGGTCACGGGACCCATGGGATGTCTGGGACACTCACGAGGCAATGGTCGACCACTGGGTCACAACCGGGTCGACCGGAGACCAACACAACGCTAAACGGGCATGGCAAGCACGAAACCCAAGTGGCGGTCCTCCCTGGACCGTCACAGAGCTTGGCGGTCTTGTTAAGACCGCAAAACCTAGCCTAGCGGTCCAGCCAGGACCGCACAGCCCCAAATGCCCTCAAAACCCAGGCGGTCACTGTAGATCTCTAATTTAGAATAATCCACTTAAAAGAAATATCAAATAAAAAAATGATAACAATAATAAGCATGAGCACGAGGTGCTAAGGGGAGTGTGTGATCGCCAGAGACACGAGGGCCTCAAAATATAATCAATAAAAAATACATGGGAGGATGATCGCGAAAAATACCTCAAAAGTGCGGGGATGTGAGTGCTTCCTTTCTCTTCAAATCGGCCGGCCGATGAAGAGAGTTCTTGCTTTTATTACCCTTGCAAAACAAACAAACACCACCAAAAGAATTGAATTAGAAATAAGGTGGGTGTAGCATCAATTCATAAAAATATATGAGCATGAAAAATTGATTAAGAACACACCTTGTGGGTGGTTGGCCCTTAAACCCCTATGCAAAAGGGTGTGGGGAGATATGATGATATGATGAATGGTGATATGAATATGATAAAAAGGTGTGCAAGAGTGCACTGTATGGAGGTCTCAACGTGGTTGAGAAGGGGAGTTAATAGGATAATGATGCATGCACATGATAAAAATAAAATAAAGAAAATAGAGGGGAGATAAGAAAAATCTGTTTGTTGCTTGGCTTTGATATTCAATGAGGAGGAAGACTCGATGGGATGAAGATTTGTGCAGTGCAGAGCCTCCTCCCAAGACAATAGCAACAGCACCTGCTCCTGCGAGAGAAGAAAAAAAGAGAAACAGAAGAAGAAAAGAAGAAGAAAACAGAAGCAGAAGAAGAACGGAGGGAAAGAAGGGGGGTGTCGAACAGAAGAGGATCCAACCTCACAGAGGTACATGCGCTCTATTAAATAGAATCCAATCAAAAGATGGAAGGATAAGAACGGGCAAGAGCCCAAGGGGGAAAGATAAGAACGGGCAAGAGCCCAAAATAGGAGAGGATTAGACTGGGCAAGAGCCCAAACGAAGCAGTGACTCTCTGGGGAAAGGCTGCATCCGTTCGGAGCACAAAAATGAAACACGACCTGGACAAAGGCGTCAATTCAAGAATTGACGACCTGCCAGAGGGCGTCTTCTAAAAACACGACTTAGATCAGGGCGTTAATTCAAAAATCAAATTTTAGAATTTATTTGAAAATTGTGAAACACGTCTGAGTCAAAGGCGTTAATTAAAACGCGCCTTAACAAAGGACGTTAATTCAAAATATTCGAAATAGGGCCAATTTTTATTTCTCAATATTATTTTCTCATTTTTTAGGTGGAGGTGCATTTCGTCGCCCTAATTCCAACGACTATTTTTGCGAATTTTTCTGACACCCGGAAGGCCACCAAATCACCTCTAGAAGGGGTTGAAAAATAATAATAAAATATTTAATTTGAAAGACACGCCCTCACATACGGCGTGAATTTAATTTTCTATTTTTTTATCCTTTTCGAATTCAAAATAACACCCATGGTTAAGTCGTTAATTCCTAAAAAATTCCGAAAAATTCTCAGAAAAATTCAGAAAAATGGAAATTTGAAAGAATGGACGCCCTCCACTATAGTCGTTAATTTTTTAAGAAACGCCCATGTATAAGTCGTTATTTAAAAGACGCCCCACGTCAAGCCGTTATTTCTGAAAAATAGAGAAAAATACCCAGAAAATCTAGAAAAATCCAGAAAAATTCAGAAAAATAGGGGAAAATAGAAAAGAGATAAAAGGGGGAGAAATCCAAGAAAAGTGGGAAAAACCACTCAAACAGAGCTAATTTGAGGGTCAAATTGGGGCGTTACAAGGTAATATGAGGTGTACTCAGAGTAACGTCAATTTTGGCGTGTCTACAGCTGCCCCGCCTTGGCGTCTGCTTTGCAAGGGAGCAGAGCAAACTGAAAAGTAGATGCCAAGGTGTGATGAGACACGCGATCAACATCACTTGATGAGAATGAAATCAAAAGCTCGAGATGAAGCAAATCTCGGGAAATCCAACGAAATCAACAATGTTTGGATAAAACGGGGAGATGTGCACGAGGGCACGAAGGAGAATGATCAACTTCCAGCGCGGTGGAAGTACCTCAGGTCACAAACCTGTAGGTTTCACCATTGGGGAGCGGTTACCAGCTAATGTGGACGTGCTGCAGCCAATGTGGATCAAGGGAAAAGGATTGAAATAAGATGATAGAAATCCAAACAAGGAGCTTTCGAGAAAATGACCCAAAACAACGACAAAACGAACTGAGGACTCAATTCGGCATGGAATATCTCAAACTGAAGATTAAGATCAATTCAACCCTCAAAGTCAGCCCATCAGAATGATTTTTCAACAATTGCTTCAAATTCCTACATGAATGCATGCTGGGTTTAAAATGAAAAATAAATCAAACGAAAATATAAAATAATCAAGGATAATATTGTTAAACTGCCGAGACTGAGTCAAGAAACTCATTCTGCGAGCTGATACTAAGCCGAAGCCCGTTTATCCGCGCACCAACTCGCAAAAAGGGAACCATCGTCCCCAGTCTTGGATGGCTCAACGGCCTATCCGTGCGACTAAGACTCCTCTGGAATCATCATTGTTTTTGATGAAGGGGAACTCAAATCCCAGATTTACCAAAGCCACAAGGTCCTTGATATAATCTAGTAGCATATGTAACATATAGTAGAATGCATACATGGAGATGGTGATATCAATAAGCATGGGAACTGAGAACTGAGCTGCAAGCACCGCGGGACTTTGATGATGATGCCCAGTCGGCGGGACCAAGAGCCTCTTCCTGCGCTCAAAAATTCATTAGCCAAGATATAAAAGATAACAAGCAATGAATAAGGCATTCAAGCGTAGCAAGCATAGCATGAATCAAAGCAACCAATCATAGCATATATCATGAACAGCATAAGTCAAATCATGGCATAGCAAAGCATCATTATTTGTTGTTTGTCATGAGGATGACAATCTGGCTAATCAAGTTTTGGAGTTAGATAATCAAGATCTGATAATGCCCATCGGCGGAGTAATCAGATGAAACGAGCAGGAGTTGATTGAAAGATTTGGAGATGAGTAATCATGAGATATGATAATCAGAATGATATAGGGAGATGATGCCCCTGGGTGGCATGTCATGAGAATATTGGGAAGAATCAATAGATTGATAGTAATAGGTAGAGAGAGGACCCATCCCGTGCTTTTGGTCTCCGTAAAGCTGTTCCTGTAAAACACCATCAGAAAATACAATGCAATTTTTTGGATTTTGGAAATATGCAAATTTTTATGAGTTTTAGAATATGCAAATTTTTATGAGTTTTGGAATATGCAAATTTTTATGAGTTTTGGAATATGCAAATTTTTATGAGTTTTGGAATATTTGAATTTTTATGGAGATTTTTTTTGGAAAATATTTTGAATTTTGTTGGGATTTTGATCGGGAAATATTCAATTTTTTTTTTGGATTTTGGAAATATTCAAATTTTTTGTGGAGATTTTGGAAATATTCAAATTTTTTTGTGGAGATTTATTTAGACATTGTTAATGCAGCATCAAAGGGTGTTTAAACCATTAATTGGGGTCCTCGTTCCTTCCATTTTTACTTAAAACTGCCCAAAGCCGGACGTGCATTGAAAGTGGCATCCTATAACTGACCGTCTTTGATCAACGGTGCCCCTACCAAGGCCATACCCGAGAAACATTAGGTCTTGAAGGGAGAAGAGAAGAATAATTGAGAATAAACTTTGTGCAGGATGGGAGATATCGGGACTTGAATTTCTTCCAAGGTTTAACCCTCAAAGAGGTAGTCTGTTGTGCCGGGACTTTGTGCCTTTGATTTTTAGACCCTTGACATGCATACGACCAGGGTTTTCCCTGCGGGGACTTTGCCACTCTTGTCATGCCATAATTCACAATTTTGCTTTTATCGAAATTTTGACTTGATTTTCATAATTGCCCTTTTGGCGAAATGTATATCATGAAAACTTATTTAATTTGGGTCAAGACTGCCCCTATTTGAGACTCCTCTCGTATTGGGGATTATCAAGGTTGGTCATCTCATCCGTCAACCTCTTGCCCCTGCATGCGGCCGAGTAGAGAAGAGAAAAGACTTTCAGGAATTCTCATGGGATGGCCAAGGTAGCAACGGTGTTTTTATCAAAGGAGCCAGCTAAGGACGCCGTGAAGTGTGTGAGGTGTCCAGCTGAGGGTTGCTCTTAACAAGCGGGGAGAGAATGTTGAATTCCCAGCGCAGGTTCTTTATCAACCAAAGTGCTGCGAAAGCAAGTCTAAAGACTCTTTTTTTTAAAAATGAGAATTCAAAAGTTTAAGATAAAGGTTTAAAAACATCACTCTTAATCCTGCTAAGAAGCACTTTCTTTTGAAAATCATGCGTGAAGAAATGGGGAGATGATATTATAAAAATGCTTACTTATGCCAACATGTTACCTTGCAACCTTTCTTGAAGCAGCTGTCAGAGGTGTGGTTGATCATTGTGAGATAGTCCTCTTTGGCAGATAAAAGGATTGGAAGCAAAGGATTTTGGGAGTGGCTTAACAAGAATGAGTGGTGCTCAAACCAGACTCAGACGAATAAGGAGAAAAGGAAAAGAGGCGAGGGCTAGAACTCCCTTGCTAAGGCGCAGAGACCCTGATTACATGGAACAGTCTACAAAAGAAGCGGAAAATTAGGAGGAGGAATGAGGACTAAAGCCTCGAAAGCAATGGGAGAAAGGGCAGATGCCAAGGCAGTGGATGTGGAAGAAGTTGGGTCAGACCCAGAATTAGGAGGAATCAGAAGAAGAAATTGGTAGATGGAAAGAGGTGGATCCGGAGGGTCCGGAGGTAGAGGAGGAGAATCATGATAGGAGGAATCCGGAGGCTCCGGAGGTAGAGGAGGAGAATCATGATAGGAGGAATCCGGAGGCTCCGGAGGAATATTGAAAGAAGGGATGCGATGCCCTGGGGAGAAATAGGGAAAAAGATGATGGAAAAGGAAGAAGAAAATGAAGGATGTGATGTCCCGGAGGAGTAGAAAGATGAATCGGAAGAAAGATGGAGGGTCCGGAGGTTCCGGGGGAATGAAATCAGGAGGGTCACGATGCCCTGGAAGATGATAGAGAGAATAAGACGGAGAATTCGGAGGTTCCGGAGGAAGCAAATGGAAAGGGGCACGATGCCCGGGGAAAAGATGGAGACAATCAGGTGGAGAATCCGGAGGTTCCGGAGGAAGAATATAGAAAGGGGTACGATACCCAAGAGAGAGGAATGAAGGAGGATCAGGAGGAAAATCCGGAGGTTCCGGAGGTAGCAAATGAGAAGGGGCGCGATGCCCAAGGGGAAAATCCGGAGGTTCCGGAGGAGGAAGGTGGAAAGGGGCGCGATGCCCGAGAGAAAGGTCCGGAGGTTCCGGAGGAGGAAAGTGGAAAGGGGCGCGATGCCCGAGAGAAAGGTCCGGAGGTTCCGGAGGAGGAGAATGGAAAGGGGCGCGATGCCCGAGGGGAAAGTCCGGAGGTTCCGGAGGAATAGAATCAGAAAGGGCGAGATGCCCAAAGAGGAGGGATAAAATTCCTGGAGGTTCCAGGGAGATAGCAGGAAAAGGGACGCGATGCCCCAGGGATAGTGGATAAAAAGATGAAGATGAATAAGATGGGAAGTGCGGAATATCCGGAGGTGCCGGAAGATGGGAAGATACGGGTTTGGAAACCCGGGAAGTAGGAGGTGCAAATGCATGCAAAATGATGGATGTAATGGATGCAATGAATGCATGAATGGTACAGAATGCATGAAATGCAAAGAATAGGAAGAATGTGAAGGGCGAGAGGATGAGATCCTCCTCCTAACCCTCGGAATGGCCCACGAAGAAAAAGTGATTGAAATGGATATGGATGAAGTTGAATGAACAAGAGTGGAAAAAATAGGGGACGACCCCTTAAGACAATTGCCCCTCCACGGTAGTGAACATGTGCGACCAATTGGCCCAATAAAGGAAGCTTCAATAAATGACACCCCCCTTGGAAAGCGAAGATCAATAAGGTGAGGGAGTCGTAGAGTTGGAACATGAAGCATCGCCATGCCCATTGATGGTGATGAATATGGAATGTTGAATAAAATGGGCATTCGCCCCTTGTAAGGAATAATGAATTCGGAATTCGGAAATTGGAACAAGGGGTGCCCTGCCCGGCCCTTAGACGGCATCAACGCCCGGCATAGCGGCGACTTGGCTTCTTCGGCCGTGATTGGCACAATAACCCGGATTGGCATCCGGCAAATGAATTCTTGCATCTTGAATGGCACGGCCAAATCCTTGCTGCCCGGCTCTTGATTATCTTCGGCACCTGTGCTTGCAGAAGGCCCCCCATTCCGAGTAGTAGAGGGAGGTGAAGCGGAGGCGGAAAGCTCCATGGATGGTGGCGATATAAGGGGAGGTGTTGGCGTAAATGGAGGCGGAGGTTCAAACACATCGAGTTTCTCCCTTTGCTTGCAAGCGGTCGGGGTTAGCTCAAGTGCAAAAAGTGGTGGACCCTGCTCAGAATTAACCATAGGTAAAGGCGAAAGGCTATGTGGTGGAGGTATGGGTTTTGGGGTTAAAGGCATAATGGAGGGTAATGGTGGTGAAATTGGGGAAGTGGAGGCCGAGGTGGAGGCTAATGGGAGGCTGATTGGGGAAGGTTTAATGATGGGTTCGACGGAGGCTAATGGTGTGGAGGTAGATGGCTTAACGGGTGGAGGTTTAATGGTGGAAGGCTTGGGGGAGGCCAGTGTTGCGTGGGTTAATGGTGTAATAGGAGGAGGTGTAATGTATGCGGTGTCAAGGATAGGAGGAGACTTACAATGTGCCGGTGTGGGTGATTGAAGTATCGACCCATCATCGTAACACCAATTAGTCTCATAAATAGGGATTGGATCGGGGATGGTTTCATCCTGAGCAGGAGGTTCATCGAATGAAAATGGGGAAAGCGGAAAGTTAAGGAAACTCGGAAGGGGTGCCTGCGGAGCTTCATCATCATCGTACACTGCCTCAGATTCTTCAATTGCCGGCTCTTCCTCGCTTGGAATGCCGAAGTCATAATCGTCCATCCTGTCTTTCCATTCATTCTCCATCTTTGTAATCTCGTCCAAAGCGGCATGGAGAGGATTGACTGGAGTAGGAGGAGCCGTGACCCTCTTTATTTGTTCCTCCATCAAAGTAATCTTATCAAGCAGAGATTGTTGGAGGGGTGTGACTTGAGCAACAGAAGGTTGGCAGGGCCTTGAAGGAGGAAGGGCCGTATAAAAAGGCCGTGGAGGGGAATCAATGGGCCGACCCATAGAAGAACCCGGATGGGCCGGATTGTAATGAATAAATGGGCCTTGGGGCCGTGATCGAGAGGGAATGGAAGGAGGCGGGTGATGGGCCACCCGAGTAGAATGAACAGGAGGAGATGGGTAATGGGCTACCCGATCAGGATTGGAAGGAGGAGGGGGGTGATGGGCCACCCGTGTAGAATTGGAGGGAGATGGGTGATGGGCCACCCGAATAGAATTGGAAGGAGGTGGGTGATGGGCCACCCGAATAGAATTGGAAGGAGGTGGGTGATGGGCCACCCGTATAGAATTGGAAGGAGGGAGAGATGCATGAGATGTACCCTCAACGGCAGCCTTAAAAGCTTGGATCTGTTGAGGGGTAAGATGATCTAATGCATGAATGATCTGGGAGACCTTCTCATCATTGGGACGAGAGGATCCCGAGGGAGTAGTGGCTCGGAATTGGGTTGAAGGACCACTGGATTGGACATTGCCCATGGGTCGGGCATGACCATAAGAATGAGGACGCGGCCCTTTGAAAGAATGGTGAGAATTTTGATGAACATGTTGAAATTGAGGGGAATAAGATGTGCTGGGTTGATCACCCTCATGAACATTAATTGAATTGAACATGTTGTTTTGTCTATCAAAGTAAGCCATTATGCAAACAATTTAATGTACAAACAATTTGCAAAGAAACACACAAGTGGTGATGGTTACCTTGATTTTTATGTTTGAACCTTGGTGAATTAATGAATTTTAACAAGATTGATGTGATTCACAAGGTGGGATCCTAGTTTCAATATGATTTAATTCTAGTGCCAACTAGGAACACTCTCTCACCACGTTTAGGCCAACTAATTCGGGACGTCAAAGGGTACAACCTGCCCGGCGTCCGTGAGGGAATCCACGGGTGCGGGGACTTATGGAGGCTTGAAAAAGGGATCTCCGGTCCAAAGAGACGGAATGCTCAATGGAGGGTCGTCCCGATTCCAAGAGGGTGTGTGGAATCCTAATGAAGAGAGAGGAGGTCTCCCAAACCAATGCAAATGAATGAATGTAGCAAGGTAAATCAAGCCAGTCAGCACAATATGATCAATCAATGAATATAAGCATGAATCATGATGAAAGAGTCACCCACGGGGGGTTCTGCAAACCCACAGTAAAAGACGCCCTGGAAGGGGGCGCTACTAACCAAAGACACGACAGTGTGACTGTCGTGAAACAACGCGAGGGGCCCAGGGGCAGTGAAAAACGCGCCTTGGTGTGAGACGCTACCAATAAAAGGACGCCCTTGCCGGAGGGCGTCAAATCCAAACTAACGCCTTGATGTGAGGCGCTAAGCAAGAAAAAGACGCCCTGGAGAAGGGCGTGAATTCACCAAGCAAGCAACAAAACCAGGAGAAAGATAGAAGACGCCTTGTCAGAAGGCGTTCAACACGAATAAGACGCCCTGGCTGGGGGCGTTAATTTAAAAATGCCCCTGGGTGAGGCGTTAATTCCCAGAAAAGCTCCACGGGCACTCGCAGTCACAGGCAATCAACAAATATAAGATAGAAGCATGCTCATCAAGATTTTGAATAAGTGGAAATTCTAAAAAAAACAACAACTGACGGATCACTTGGGGAAGAGTGCAAAGCACAATGGAGGATGCCCGAGGGGCATAAGAGAAGACGCACCGAGGGTGCGAAAGGGGAGACGGCACACGCGGGTGCCTAAGGGGAAAGGGTAATCAAAGAAAAATAATAAAGTGTCCCACCGTGATCGCCAATTTGTAGATCTCTAATTTAGAATAATCCACTTAAAAGAAATATCAAATAAAAAAATGATAACAATAATAAGCATGAGCACGAGGTGCTAAGGGGAGTGTGTGATCGCCAGAGACACGAGGGCCTCAAAATATAATCAATAAAAAATACATGGGAGGATGATCGCGAAAAATACCTCAAAAGTGCGGGGATGTGAGTGCTTCCTTTCTCTTCAAATCGGCCGGCCGATGAAGAGAGTTCTTGCTTTTATTACCCTTGCAAAACAAACAAACACCACCAAAAGAATTGAATTAGAAATAAGGTGGGTGTAGCATCAATTCATAAAAATATATGAGCATGAAAAATTGATTAAGAACACACCTTGTGGGTGGTTGGCCCTTAAACCCCTATGCAAAAGGGTGTGGGGAGATATGATGATATGATGAATGGTGATATGAATATGATAAAAAGGTGTGCAAGAGTGCACTGTATGGAGGTCTCAACGTGGTTGAGAAGGGGAGTTAATAGGATAATGATGCATGCACATGATAAAAATAAAATAAAGAAAATAGAGGGGAGATAAGAAAAATCTGTTTGTTGCTTGGCTTTGATATTCAATGAGGAGGAAGACTCGATGGGATGAAGATTTGTGCAGTGCAGAGCCTCCTCCCGAGACAATAGCAACAGCACCTGCTCCTGCGAGAGAAGAAAAAAAGAGAAACAGAAGAAGAAAAGAAGAAGAAAACAGAAGCAGAAGAAGAACGGAGGGAAAGAAGGGGGGTGTCGAACAGAAGAGGATCCAACCTCACAGAGCTACATGCGCTCTATTAAATAGAATCCAATCAAAAGATGGAAGGATAAGAACGGGCAAGAGCCCAAGGGGGAAAGATAAGAACGGGCAAGAGCCCAAAATAGGAGAGGATTAGACTGGGCAAGAGCCCAAACGAAGCAGTGACTCTCTGGGGAAAGGCTGCATCCGTTCGGAGCACAAAAATGAAACACGACCTGGACAAAGGCGTCAATTCAAGAATTGACGACCTGCCAGAGGGCGTCTTCTAAAAACACGACTTAGATCAGGGCGTTAATTCAAAAATTAAATTTTAGAATTTATTTAAAAATTGTGAAACACATCTGAGTCAAAGGCGTTAATTAAAACGCGCCTTAACAAAGGACGTTAATTCAAAATATTCGAAATAGGGTCAATTTTTATTTCTCAATATTATTTTCTCATTTTTTAGGTGGAGGTGCATTTCGTCGCCCTGATTCCAACGACTATTTTTGCGAATTTTTCTGACACCCGGAAGGCCACCAAATCACCTCTAGAAGGGGTTGAAAAATAATAATAAAATATTTAATTTGAAAGACACGCCCTGACATACGGCGTGAATTTAATTTTCTATTTTTTTATTCTTTTCGAATTCAAAATAACGGCCATGGTTAAGTCGTTAATTCCTAAAAAATTCCGAAAAATTCTTAGAAAAATTCAGAAAAATGGAAATTTGAAAGAATGGACGCCCTCCACTATAGTCGTTAATTTTTTAAGAAACGCCCATGTATAAGTCGTTATTTAAAAGACGCCCCACGTCAAGCCGTTATTTCTGAAAAATAGAGAAAAATACCCAGAAAATCTAGAAAAATCCAGAAAAATTCAGAAAAATAGGGGAAAATAGGAAAAGAGATAAAAGGGGGAGAAATCCAAGAAAAGTGGAAAAAACCACTCAAACAGAGCTAATTTGAGGGTCAAATTGGGGCGTTACAAGGTAATATGAGGTGTACTCAGAGTAACGTCAATTTTGGCGTGTCTACAGTCACTCCCAGATTGCCAAGAAGGATGGTGGTCCATTGCCTGATCGCCTGAAGGTAGAAGCGGTCACCACAGGACCGCCATACCACGGGGCTATGAAAAGGGAAAAACAGTCACCTCCTGGCCATTTCATCCTAAAAACGGTCACCCTGGGGGAAAAATAGTCACCTTATGGCCATTTCATCCTAAAAGGAAAAACGGTCAGTCGCTCGGCCGCCGTTGGCGGTAGCAGCCAGTCGCGTGACCGCAAACCCTGTCGACACTCCTGGTCGGCTAGCGGTCACCAGGTGGGCTGTTTCACCTAAAAACAGTTCCTGGTAGGACCGTTTTTATTCCATAAAACTGAGAACGGCGGGAATGGCCCAAAAATACCATTACACGCCCCATTCACCCCCAGGTGATGGGGAAACAAAAAGGAAACCCTTCCCCATGCCCCAAGGCATCCAATGACGCCATCCAAACTCCAAATAACGCGGTAAAATGCTAGATCCGGCTCACTCCTCAAAAATATGTATTTCCCCCAAAATGCTCAAATAAGCCCCCTCGGCTCACCACAGCCTACCAAAATCGCGGGAAAAGAAGTACACGAGTTGGGGATCCATATCCCTACCTCCATCGAAGCTTTGACGCGCCGTGGACGCCGATCCACGAAGAAAACACCGCACGAACGCCGCGACACTCCAAACTCACGGCCGAGCTTCACCGTGCCTCCGTCCCCCGATCCTTGACCCATCCTCTCCATCCTCCTCGCCCGCGTCGTCCATCTTCGCCCCCCGCCTCGCTCCGTCAGTCGCCGGAGAAGAGAGGGTGAGAAGGGAGAGCATGAGAGAAGAGAGAGGGAGAGAGTGAGAAATGAGAGGGGAGAGAGAGAAAAGAGTTTGATATATAGAAAATCTGGAAAATCCAAAAAATAAGAAAAATAGAGAAAAATCACATTCCTGATCTTCAAAAAATACACAACGTAGTGGTAACGTCCCAGAGATGGAGAACACAACAGTTCACCCTACACGGGGTTCCGAAGGTCCGACAAATAAAAACACGCGTAAACCGTTAAACTCAACCCAAAATCAACGAAAACGATCCGAAAGCCACGGATCCAGATCCGAGAAATATCCGAAAAACCTGGGACATTATAGCCCTCCCCCTTAAAGAAATTTTATCCCCGAAATTCAGGATAGACACGGGGACACAGGGAAAGAAAGCCTTAACTAACTGACAACGCCGTTGTGGACACCGAAAAATTGCACATCCAAATATCATGCCCGGCCTCGCATCAACAACGGCGCCGAGTGAAGAAGCCTCGGAGAGACTGATCGTCCGGGCGCCCCAAATATACACACTGCCGTGAAGACGTCTCCGGAATCACGACAGCGAAGAGAAGCCAACCCCCGGGGCCCCACGATCCATGGGCCTCGAAGAAAATCAAACGGGCCATGACTCGTGCTCGCAACGGGCTTAAAATTGCCCACTTAACCCCCCCTTGGGGGGGTCTTCAGCGGCACGCCCCCATGGGGCTTCAGCGGCACACCCCCCTTTGGGGGGGTCTTCAGCGGCACACCCCCCTTGGGGGGGTCTTCAGCGGCACGCCCCGCTGAGTCCGTTGGGCACTCAGCGGCACGCTCTACTGGGCCTTCAGTGGCACGCCCGTTGGGTGTTCCCGCGGCACGCCCTTTTGGCCCTCCTACGGCACACTTATTCAGCCCACCAGCGGCACAACGTTAAGCCTTTTCAATGGCTAAATGACGTGGTGCCCATGCCCTACGCATCCTTGGCGCGCAGTGAGCTCCCTGAGGTGTCAGCCAACGGTTGGGCCACGCGGGCTACTCCCCTGGCAGCCAGGACAGGGGGAGTCAAACCCCATCATCACGAGCCACTTCCCCCCTCCGATGGCTGTGCTCGAAGGCTCCCGCTACTGGGAGTATAAAGGCACTCCCATTCCAGAAAAGAAAGGGAGAGGCTGGAGAGGAACACACACACAGACAGAGGAAGAGACAAGGCCAGAGAGGCTGAAGCCACACGCAAGAGAGGAAGAGAAGAGAGAAGGGAAGAAGAAGAGCTCCGGTGTGAGGCTCCTCCGACGACGGCCGGGCAGAAGAGAGAGTAAGAGAGGGGGGAGAGCTGAATGTAGTCCGGGGGCTTTCCTTGTTTTGTTTTCTCTTCCCTTTTCTTTGGTCCCCGGGGTTTTCTTTCTCACCCGTGGCCTTGGCACGGGCGTGCTTGGCAATGTATGGCTACGGCCCCTTGCTTCCCATGAATGAAAATCACCTTTCTCGGGTTTCCTCGCTATTCCTGTTGGTTTACACCAGTCCTCATGCTGTATGGTGCGTCGTTCGTTTTTTTCTTCTTTTCTCTAATGCTTTGGAGTCTCCGTGGCGACGTGATTTCTCCCGTGTGATCCTTGATCTCACGGGCTCTCCACTCCCTTCCATGGCCATCTGTCGTGCCATCTACTTGAGGGTAGCCAGACCCTTCCTCCCTTCCTGAACACCCCACTACCAGCAGCCTACCCTTGGCCTTTAACCCTTCTTCTTTTCCTGAATAACCTACAACCCTCCCAGTCCACACACTTAACCCCCTTCCGGCCCTCGTCCGGCACACTTGTAGTGGCCCTCAGCGGCACACTCTTCCGGCCCTTGGCCGGCACACTCATAACCATCCTCAGCGGTACACCTCCCCTGGGTGCCTCAGCGGCACGCCTGGCCCTGCCCCAGCCCGGCACGCCTTGGCTGAGCCCCAGTCCATCTTGTCCAGCCCTAGAAGTCTTCGGCCCGTTGTTTTCCCCGTGTTTTCTGAGGTTTTATAAAGGTGTTGCTACCTCCGGGTGCCCACCTCCAGTTGTCGGGTTCCGCCACTCCGTGTGGGCGCGTTCCCTGTACCTCCCCTACGCTCGGGTCAAGGGGAGATGCTGCCGAATTTTTGTCAGGAAATAATAAAAAATGTTAAAAAGGCAAAAGGAAGCAACAAACAAATGAGATGATTAATGATAAAACTTTCTAACTAATCGAGCCACTGCCGGCATCACGAAGAACTGAACCGAATAACGGCATAACATATCCGACGTTCGATTTACGAGCAGAGGCCGAACAGAGCAAAGCAGAGGAAAAGTTTATATAAAACTACATGAAAATTAAGATAAGAAGAAAAGAAAAGCCTTAAGATAAATGACACAAGACCGGGCCTTGGGCCTTCATTACGCCTGCTCCAACCCTCCCCGGCACGCTCCGTTGGTCCCCCAGCGGTACACTCCAAACGACCTTCAGCGGTACACCCCTTTGCTCACCCTACCTCCACTTCAACGACCCTCAACGGTACACTTATCTAGCCCCTCACCGGCACACTCTACCCCTCTTAGCCCTCAGTGGTACACTCCTTTAACCTCTAGCGGTACACCCTTGTTGCCCCTAGCAGCACACTCCTTTAACCTTCAGCGGTACACCCTCATTGCCCCTAGCGGCACACCCCTTTTTAGCCTCCAGCGGTACACCCTCCTAACCCTCAACGGTACATCCCTTTTAGCATCCAGTGGCACACCCCATTCCCCAGCGGCACACCTCCTTTAGCGCCCAGCGGCACACTCCATTCCTCAGCGGTACGCCCCACTATTCCCTTCGCCGGCACACCATACATATATACTTACGCATGGCATGGTAATAACATTAACGACAGCAAATGAATTGATGAAAATTATGCTAATTAAAGAACTCCAAATGTGCAACAGTGATAATGACGGTAAAAAGAAGGGGGTAAGAAAATAATAATAATAATAATAATAAATAAAAGAAGAGAAATCATTCGGGACAAAGGCACAAATAAGTAATAAACAGCAAAGCAGAGATCAGAACATGGAACTAAGAAAATCCCAGATAAAAGATGCTAGGGTCTACATTGCAGCCCCGTCTCTCCCCGTGACCCAACGCAAAAGGAACAACAACGTCGCCCTCTCAGGCCGGGCCCGGATCTTGGGAATCATCCCGATATTGCCAAGTCCCGACCTGATCTTGGGCCGACATTCTAATCAGACCGGGTTCGTTTCTCGCCCCGGATCCCTTCCGAGCCATCATTAAAATCGCCGTGCATGCGGCAGACATTTGAACGGATTCGCCCCGGTTTTTCGTCGCGTTTCCATCACGGACCCGTGTCCGAATATGAAAAGGTCCACGAGTGACCGACATGGCCAGTGGCTCGCATCCTAATGCGTACTTTGGTGTGATTTTCTCCTGTCTCTTTCTTGCGCAATTAGTATCATTATTTTTGGCCGCAGGGCCCCTAATTTTGGCAATTAATCAAGGGTGTTCCCTCGTATGGGGGATGTAAATGACGTCGCGGCCTTTATGGTGCGACCCGACACGAACCACACAATCGTCTGACGAAGTCAGGTCGAGCGCACCATGGGCTCTTCGGAGCCCGAATAAATCGTCACTTTGTGACTGGCACGCCCACGCACTTAATAAACGAATAAACTAATAATAGAATAATAAGTGAAAAAGTGCGTCCACAAGTCTGGCACACCCGGTGGGACCGATCCACCCTTCATCTCTTTGCCGGAATTGGGGGCCATGCGGCCCCCTTCTTGTGATACTAATTGCGTTACTTTCTCAAATGCAGGAAAATCGCATCATGGTGCCGACGATGGCTGTCACTTGCGGCCCCTAAGTCGTCGAGAACCATGTCCGAGGCGGCTACCTGGCGGTCCCCCTCAACTTCGGGAGCTTCCCTCCCACTGTGGGCTTCCCCAACTTCTTGGGGGTGGCTTTTGCCAACATCCTCGAGGTGAAGGCACCTGAGGAGTCCCAGATCAACGCTCCCGCTCCAGGGGCCACTGAAGCGGCCACCGGCCGAGCTATGGCCAAGAACAACAATGGCGTCCCAGCAACGTGCACCACGTGCACCAAACCACCGGCCCATCCCACCAAGGGTCGGCATCCTACCGAAGAAGGCTCCGGAGGAGCAACGCCGGCGCCAGCTCTGGACGCTGCACCTCCAACTCTGGAAAGACTATGACTGTCGGGGCCCTCTGAGTCCGCCTGGACGGGCATAGGTCCCGGGTGACACTGGACCGTGTCGTCCCGACTGTCCCAGTCCACAACTCCTTTCAAGGACTGGAGAAGTTGAAGGAGAAGGTGACGCCCACTGCTGTGGCCGCATCGCCGAAGGCTGCGCCGGTTCACAGGCCGGCCAAACTGAAGCAGGTCTGGGTCCCCAAGGAGGCCCGACCCATTGCACCCGCCCAGGCGGGGCCTAGCACTTTCTACCCGAGGAGGGCTAGAAGAAATGAAAGGGTCGAGCTCACGACCCCGGCTTGCCGACCAGCACCCGTCACCCCCATGCTGCCTGAGAAAGCTCACCGCCGTCACCGCGGGCGCCGACACAACGCCGCCCGCCCGGCACCCAGGGCCTACTCTCCTCCTGCCGCTATCATCGACATGCAACTGCAGGCTGCTCTCCCTGACCAGGAGTGGGAAGGGATCTAGCAGGCTATGAGGAATTACCTCCGACGCCCGGGTAGCACCCCCGCCGGCCGCCAGAGACTGCTGGGGGCAATGGCCTCCGCTTTCCAGGAAGAAGGAGACCGGCCCACGCCCAGCGTAGAATCGAGGAACCGCTCGGAGGAGCCGCGCCAGTCCCCTGTTCGGGAGGAAGCACCGCCCCGACGATCGGCCTTCGACAGGCTGGTGTTCCCGGGGAAATCATCCAGGAAGGCGATGAAGAGAAACAAAAGATGGCACACCTTCACCTGCCATATGGCAGGAGTTCACGGTCGGTATGGGGCCTTGCCTGCCGATCCGGAAGAAATGGCCAGACTTGCCGCCAGGCCGGGACCCCTTACTAGAAGAGGGAGAGCGGCAGGCAGCGCGACACCCACAGGCGCCGAAGGGCCTTTACCTGAAGAGCCCCTAGCAGCCCTCACGGCCAACGTGGTCACCACCGGCGACACGAGCGGCGGACCCTCTACATCATCCGAGGACGCCCCGGCCGAAGAAATAGGGGGCATGCCCAGTCTCCCCACAGCTGATCCTGCAATGCTACTCATGATGCAGCGCTTCCAGCAAGAAATTGAGTCGCTTAAAAAGCAATTGAATGAGCGGAACACACCACCCCCAATGTCCTGGCAGACCGAGGTTATACCCAAAGTACCCAGGGACATGGGGCAGTCTTCAGAAGCAGCCCTCCCAGCAGCCCTCAACCCTGTCGGGGGCGTGTCCCTGCAACATGCGCACTACGCCGCACCGGCCCCGCCACATGCCTCACCTTCCCAAGGGTCCCTCATGGCCCCCCAGGCGACCGTGTTGGCCACCCCGAGCGCACAGCCCGCTCATTTTTATCCGAGTCCGGTCGACCCAGCAACTGTTAGCCGGTTGATGCTGAAACAGATGATAGACATGAAACTGGCCGAGAGAGGTGACGGGGATCAGACGCCGTTTGACGTCTACTGGGTGCCCTACCCGGCTCACCATGCTGCGAAGAAGTTGCCGGTCGGCGTCACCAAGCCACCCAAATTTGAAAAGTTCAACGGGCAAGGGTCCCCCAGGGAGCACATTGCTTATTATGTGAACGTCCTGGGGGACTTGGCTGCTGATGAGGCCTACCTCCTGAAGTTCTTCGGCTCGACACTCACCGGGCTTGCCTTTGAGTGGTACTCCGGCCTGCCACCCGGGTCTGTCGCCGATTGGCCCGACATGCAAAAGAAGTTCAAAGAAAGATTCTATGTTGCAGAACGGGAGGTCACCGTGGCAGAACTTTACGTCACAAGACAGAAGAATGACGAGTCGGCCCTCGACTATATCAAGAGATGGAGGAACCTCAGCATGAGGTGCAGGCGTCCCCCACACCAGGAGGATGCGGTGCAGATCTGCAAACTGAACTTGAAAAAGGAGATCCTGGAAAGGATGATTGGCACCGAGATCAAGACATTTGACCGCCTGAACAATGTGGTAGCAGAGATCGAGGCATTTTTGGCCCGATACTCCTCCACCCCGGCCATGTCAAGGCAAAGAGCCAGGCAGGCCGAGAAGAAGCCAGCTCCCCCTGAGGTGCACACATTAGATTTCTAGGCTTTTGAAAAGCAGAAAGAGAAAGCCAAGGGGGCTGCCAACCTTCCTCCGCCCAGAACCACAGAACGGCGGGAGGGCCCCTTACTAAGGGAGAAGATGAGAAATAAGTTGTATTCCTTCGCCCGGGACAAGTCCAAGCTCCTGTTCGAATGGGCAACCAGCTACAACAAAATTACACTGCCATAGCTGAAAAGGCCCGGCGACCTAAAGAAAAAGGATGACCCGCGCTTCTGCCCGTACCACCGAGTGCTCGGGCATACCATTGAAGACTGCTATGTCTTCAAGGATGTTATTGAATCCTTAATCAAGAATGGGGAGCTGGACATGGGGGAGCATAGAGTAGACCCCCCGCAACCGCATGAGTTACCCAGCATAACCTCCACTGTCAACATGGTCTCGCTATACCAGGAGTTGCCTGAAGAGTGGGCGGAGGCCTGCGCCCGCGCCACTTATGAGACCTTCATCACGACCGCGGCTCAGCATCAAGGAGGTTGGCAGACTGCAACTAGAAAGAATAGAAGAGCACACGTCCCTCGACCCAGCCCCGGAGTTTGTCTGAGGGATGTGACACCCCTGCCTGCACCGCCCCCGGCAAGCCCAGTTCGCCACGACACAACCCCTCGGCTGGTCATGAGGCGGCCCACCCATAACAAAAAGAGCTCTGTCCCGCTGCGGATGCGTCAGAAGACCAGTCCGACGGTCCAAAGACTCCAGGCTATTATTGATGGGCTCAAAGATTATGAGCAGCCCGAAATCCAGCCCGTGGAGCTGAAGGAGTATGTCCCATGGGAGGAGTTCAAATCACGCGAACTGGCTCCAGGGGCAGAAGCTGAAGCAGAGAAAGAGCCTCCCCTGTGGGCTGAACTTCCCCAAGAGCAGCCATCCGCCGCAGCAGGAAAGAAGAAGAAGAAGAGAAGACCCAGGGGCAAGAAGAAGAAGGAGGTCGTCGTCGCCTGCAACACCTTCTCGGCATTATTCGACACTGCCCTTTCCCTGGAAGAAACAGAAGAAGAGCCACCCCATGAGCCGCCAGAGGTGAATCAAGCTGAAGTCTCCACTTCCCAACATGCCACCAGGTCGGGAAGGAAGTGGGGGCGCCCTCCTCAGGATAACCTCAACATCATGCTCAGGGGGGAACAACCATACCAGGTTCCCGACCCTGAGGTCCGAGGCACCGAGATCCCCCCTCCGGCGGGTCTCTATCCGGTAGGGGCTAGGAGCCGAGGCACCCCTTCATTCGCCGAATTCCTATTAGCCCGAGCAAGCGGGAAGGCGCGCTCCCAGGGGTCTCCTTCGATCGAAAAAGTAAGCAACTCTCAAGCTCTACCGGCGGCAACTCTTCCTCAGCCAGAAGCGGACAACAGTGACATCCCAAACCTCGCCGAATTCATGCGGGGGACGGAGGAAGCCCAGCAGGCCCCGCTGGCTCAGCAGGCTGCAACAGAGCCCACAAAGCTGGCATCCCCTGATCTGACACCCCAGCTCCAAGGTGGGGGCAGGCGCGGCAAGCCCGAAGAGATGAAATTACTCAAGGTGCGGGCTGCCGACCGAATAGTCAGACACCTCAAAAAGATCCCGACCTGGTTTATCGTATGGGAGATGTTGTCTTTGGACGAAGAAACACGGCAAGCCATCATTGCCGCGCTCCAGACGCCAGCACATCTTGAAGCTTGCCTAACAGAGATATCATCTGAGGTGCCCATGGATTTCACAGAAGATGACATGCTCCTGCCCACTTGCAGTCATAACAGACCCCTCTACATGAAAGGGCAGTTGAACGGCCAGCCTATCAACAGGGTCCTGATCGACCCAGGGGCAGCAGTGAATATACTCCCCTACCGGGTGTACCAAAAGCACTACTTTGACGTACACCTGGTTGAGGTCAAAAATGTCAAGATTGCTGGTTTTAACCAGAAATGTGAGGTCCCCATGGGGGTTGCAGAATTCAACTTGACTTTCGATGATTTCACCACCAAGGTCCAGTTCCACGTCATCAACTCCAACACTTCCTACAAGGCGTTGCTGGGACGGCCCTGGTTACACCAGAATAGAGTGGTGCCCTCCACCCTGCACCAATGCATTAAATACCCTTGCGAGGGGAAGGAACTCAGGATCTTCGCCGACCTCCACCCGTTCGAGGTGTTCGAGTGTCATTTGTCAGACGCCAATCTGTACTTAGAAAAGGCGAAGTAAATTCCCCAAGCCGCCCAAGACAAGGGAAAGAAGAAAGTGGAGTCGGGCAGTTGGTTTTCTCCACCGCCCCCAGGTTATGTGGCTCCCCCACATGTACCATTCATTGCACAAGAGGGGGGGTATTTAAGGCAGCCCCTCTCCCCATCTACTCTACACCGGGGACGCCTTGCCTCGAAGACCTGCTGGAGGATGTCAGAGTCCCGCCAGGGATCATCAAGCCCATTACAGAAATTGACTGTCAAGCGGCCGAGCAGCTGAGAACTTTTGAAGTGCCTAACCCGGAGGGGCCATCCACTATCTTTTATGTTGCCGGGGAAAAGCCAGTCAGGGAAGACGATGATTACCGATTTCCTGACGATTTGCATGACCCGCACGTCCCCATTGCGGGACTCTCCCACATGACCGACCAGGCAGCCAGAATGGTCAGAAAGCAAAAGATTCCCCCCTATCAACCCTCCAGCCAGAAGGAAATGTTCGAAAGAATGTGGAACCCACCAAACCTGGATCGGCGGTTGCTGCAAATCACCAAGCACCCCGGTCTGGGCTTTTCACTAGAAGATTATTACGAAACTGATGTGATATCGGTTTCGGCCTTATCCGGCGACGAGCCCGCGGAAGCTGCAGATTTGCGGGAAGCCCACCAAGAAGTATATCCCAGGCCTCCGGCTGAGGAGGCACAAGACGAAGAAGTGTTCCTTTGGAACCCTCTCTGCCGCCGCTGCACGGGGAAAACCTTCTCTCTCTCCGACAGGCTAGCCTCGCAAGGGCACACCGCCGAGGCGCCCTCACTTCGGCCTGCTGGCGAAGCAAGAAGCAGAAGCATGGGTCATGCCCCAAATTCCCCTCGATATGACCCCGTCATGTACGCCTTGTACCATATGTAGACACGCCAAAATTGACGTTACTTTGAGTGCATCTCATATCGCCTTGTAATGCCCCAATTTGACCCTCAAATTAGTTCTATTTGAGTAGTTTTTCTCACTTTTCTTGGATTTCTTCCTTTTTTCCCCTTTTCTTATTTTTTCCTATTTTTCTGGATTTTTCTGGATTTTTCTGGATTTTCTGGGCATTTTTCTCCTATTTTCTTGAATTAACGGCTTGACGTGGGGCGTCTTTTAAATAACGACTTAGGCTTGGGCGTTTCTTAAAAAATTGACGACTATATTGGAGGGCGTCCATTCTTTCAAATTCCTATTTTTCTGGATTTTTCTGGGAATTTTTCAGAATATTTCGAGAATTAACGACTTAAAAGGGGGCGTTATTTTTAATCTGAAAATAATAAAAAATTAAACAAAATGAATTCACGCCTTAAACAAGGGCGTGTCTTTTAAATTGAATATTTTAATATTATATTTTTAACCCCTTTGAGAGGTGATTTGGTGACCTTCCGGGTGTCAGAAAAATTCACAAAAATAGTCGTTGGAATCAGGGCGACGAGATGCACCTCCACCTAAAAAATGAGAAAATAATATTAAGAAATGAAAAATGGCCCTATTTTGAATATTTTGAATTAACGTCCTTGGCTAGGGCGTGTTTTAATTAACGCCTTTGAATCAGGCGTGTTTCACAATTTTTCAAATAAATTCTAAAATTTGATTTTTGAATTAACGCCTTGATCTAAGTCGTGTTTTAATTAACGCCCTTTGGATAGGTCGTCAATTCTTGAATTAACGCCCTTATTCAAGTCGTGTTTCAGTTTCGGGTTCCAAACGAACGTAGCCTTTCCCCAGAGAGTCACTGCTTCGTTTGGGCTCTTGCCCAGTCTAATCCTCTCCTATTTTGGGCTCTTGCCCGTTCTTATCTCCTTCCTTTAGACTCTTTCCTTCTTATCTCTTTTCTATCTTATTAATAGAGTTTTCCGAGCTCTGTTAACGGGTTGGATTCCGAAGGCTTCTGACCCTTGGTTTTTCTTTTGTTCTTTCTTCTTCTCTTCTGTTTTTTTTCTTCTTCTATTCTTCTTCTTCTGCCGTCTTCTTCTTCTCCCGTCTTCTTCTTCTTCCCATGCTATTCTTCTTTCCCCTTCTTCTTCTGTTTTTTTTTATTTTCTCTTCTGTTCTCTTCTTTTTCTTCTGTTTGTTCTTCTTTTTACAGGAACCGAAGGGGCTTTTTTTTTGGCTAAGGAGGAGGAGTTTCAACATCAAGTCTTCATCCCTTTTGAAGCTTTCTCCCCATTGAGCATTCAAGCCAAGGAGCACCGATCACAAACAAGATTTTTTATCTCATCTCCTTTTCACTATCTTGTATTTTTATTTAATTCATGCATGCATCATATTCTATTGTTCTATTGATTTATTATTCCCAACCACGTTGAGGCTCCCCTTTAGTGCAACTCTTGCACTCTTTCCCCTATTCTATTTTGCATTCATCATACATCTCCCATCCCTTTTGCATAGGGGTTTAAGGGCAATCCCCTTAAGGTGTGTTCTTTTACATGCTTTCATGCTCATATATTTTTATTGAATTTGATGCTACACCCACCTTGTTTCTAATTCAATTCTTTTGGTGGTATTTGTTTGTTTTGCAAGGGTAATAAAAGCAAGAACTCTCTTCATCGGCCGGCCGATTTGAAGAGAAAGGAAGCACTCACATCCCCGCACTCCAAGGTATTTTTCGCGATCTCTCCCATGCTTTCATTGTTATATTTTTGAGGCCTCGCGTCTCTGGCGATCACATCCCCTTGTGCACCTCGTGCATATATTTTCCTCCATATTGATGCTTATTGCATGTCTTTTCTTTGATATTTTTCTTAAGTGGATTATTCTAAATTAGAGATCTACAAATTGGCGATCACGGTGGGACCCTTTGTGTTCTTCTTTCATTACCCTTTCCCCTTAGGCACCCGCGCGTGCCGTCTCCCCTATTGCACCCTCGGTGCGTCTCCTTTTGTGCCCCTCGGGCACCCTCCACTTGCATTGTACTCTCCCACTTGTGATTTGTTAGTTTGATAGGTTTTTGTTTAGAAAGTCCTTTTTTTTAAATAAAATTGATGAGCATGCTTATTCTATTGATTGCCATGATTGTGTGATTGGGTGTTGATACTGCCGGCCGCGAAGTTTTTCTGGGGAAAGTGAATTCACGCCTCTGGAAGAGGCGTTTTTCTTGATTTAACGCCCTAAGCAAGGGCGTCTGCTTCCTATTTCACGCCCTCTGATAGGGCGTTTTCCAGCACATTTCTGGGTGTTCTTGCTTTATATTGATGCATGTGAATTCACGCCCTGCTACAGGGCGTCTTTTACTTTATTAGCGCCCCACATTAGGGCGTGTCTTTTGATTTGACGCCCGTTGAATAGGGCGTCCTTTTATTGGTAGCGCCTCACCATAAGGCGTGTTTTACTCTGCCCCTGGGCCCCCACGTTGGTTCACGACAGTGCCGCTGTCGTTTCTCTTGTTAGTAGCGTCCCCTTCCAGGGCGTGTTTTTACTGTGGGTTTCCGGGTGAGTTTTCATGATATTTCATGCTTATCTTTGTTGATTGATCATATTATTGTGGTTGGCCTGTTTCCCCTGTTGCATTCATTCTTTGCATTGGTTTGGGAGCCCCCCTCCTCTTCATTAGGATCCACACACCCTCTTGGAATCGGGACGACCCTCCATTGAGCATTCCGTCTCTTTGGACCGGAGATCCCTTTTCCAAGCCTCCGTAAGTCCCCGCACCCGTGGATTCCCTCACGGACGCCGGGCAGGTTGTACCCTTTTGAAGTCCCGAGTTAGTGGCCTATACGGTGAGAAAGTGTTCCTAGTTGGCATTGAAGTTCAAATCATATTGAAACTAGGTTCCCCCCTTGTGTGAATCATTCCAAACTTTGCTAAAATCTTTAATTCACCAAGGTTCAAACAAATAAAAATCAAGGTAACCATTCCAACTTGTGTGTTTCTTTGCAAATTGTTTGCACATTATTTGGATTGCGTAATGCCTTACTTTGATAAACAAAACAACATGTTCAATTCAATTCATGAGGATATACAACCTAGCACATCTTATAATCCTCACCTTCAACATGTTCAACATAATTCTCGCCATCTCTCCAAGGGACCACATTCTCACTATTATGGTCATGCCCGACCCATGGGCAATGTCCATTCTCATGGTCCCCCTCCTCAATTGCGAGCCCCTATTCCCTCGGGATCGTCTCCTCCCAATGACGAGAAGGTCTCCCGAATCATCCATGCATTGGATCATCTCACCCCTCAACAGATCCAAGCCCTTAAGGCGGCCGTTGAGGGTGCATCTCATTCACCTCCATCTTCTAATCCTATTCGGGTGGCCCATCACCTACTTCCCTCTTCTATTCACACTCGGGTGGCCCATCACCCACTTCCTTCTTCCACTCATATTTCTAATCGGGTAGCCCATTACCCATCTCCTTCTATTCATGCTTCCTCTCGGGTGGCCCATCACCCGCCTCCTTCTATTCCTCCTCCACCGCGGCCCCGAGGCCCATTTATTCCTTGCAATCCGGCCCATCCGGATTCTTCCATGGGCCGGCCCATTAATTCCCCTCCACGGCCTTTTTATGCGTCCCTTCCTCCTTCAAGGCCCTGCCAGCCCTCGGTTGTTCAAGTCACACCCCTCCAACAATCTCTGCTTGATAAGATTACTTTGATGGAGGAACAAATAAAGAGGGTCACGGCTCCTCCTACTCCAGTCAATCCTCTCCATGCCGCTTTGGACGAGATTACAAAGATGGAGAGAGAATGGAAAGACAGGAGGGATGATTACGGCGTCGGCGGTTCAAGTGAGCAAGAGCCGACACTCGAAGTATCCGAGGCAGTATACGATGATGATGAAGCTCCGCAGGCACCCCTTCCGAGTTTCCTTAACTTTCCGCTTTCCCCATTTTCATTCGATGAACCCCCTGCTCAGGAGGAAACCACTCCTAATTCAACCCCTGTTTATGAGACCAGTTGGTGTTACGACGATGGGTCGATATTCCAATCGCCCACACCGGCACATTGTGAGTCTCCTCCTATCCCTGACGCTGCTTACATTACACCTCCACCAGTTATACCATCAAACTTCACACCATCAACCTCCCCTGAGTCTTCCATCAAACCTCCGCCCATTAAACCCTTAACCTCCATACCATCGGCCTCCATTGAGCCCACCGTTGAACCTTCCCCAATTAACCTCCCATTACCTCCACCTCGACCTTCCATTATCCCTTTAAAACCCACTTTGCCTATTTCACCATTGAACCCTTTACCCTTACCCATGGCTAATCCTGAGCAGGATCCACCCCTTTTTGCACCCGAGCCCATCCCGACTGCTTCCGAGCAAGGGGAGAAGCTCGACGTGTTTGAACCTCCGCCCCCATTCACCCATTTGCCAACACTTTCCATTATAACTCCACCATCCACGGAGCCTTCCGCCTCCGCCTCACCTCCCTTTGTTACTCGGAAGGGGCGTGCTTCTGCAGCTACTTGCGCCAAGGATAAGCAAGAGCCGGGCAAGAAAACTTTGGCCACGGCCGTGCCATTCGAGATGCAAGAATTCATTTGCCGGATGCCAATCCGGGTTATTGTGCCAATCACGGCCGAAGAAGTCAAGTCGCCGCCATGCCGGGCATTGATGCCGTTTAAGGGTCGGGCAGGGCACCCCTTGTTCCAATTTCCGAATTCCGAATTCATTACTCCTTACAAGGGGCGAGTGCCCATTTTGCTCAACTTTCCATATATACCACATTCAATGGGCAACACGACGCTCCCCGTTCCAACTCTCCAACTCCCTCACATTGTTGATCTTTGCCTTCAAAGGGGGTTGCCACTTATTGAAGCTTCTTTTATTGAGCCAATTGGCTGTATTCTTTCACTGCCGTGGAGGGGCAGTTATCTTAATGCTAAGGAGCCATCCCTTATTTGTTCCACTTTCTATTCATCCATGTCTATCACTTTTCCTTCATGGGCCATTCCCAGGGTTAGGAGGAGGATCTCATCCTCTCACCCTTCACATCATTCATCTTCTTTGCATCTCCTTGCATTCACGCATTCATTGCATTCATCACATCCATCATTTTGCAGGCATTTGCACCTCCTAATCCCCGGGTTTCCAAACCCGTATCTCCCCCGTCTTCCGGCACCGCCGGACATTCCGCAATTCTCATCTTGTTCATCTTCATCCGCTTTAATCGGGCATGACGCCCTTTTCCATCTCATTCCTCCGGAACCTCCGGATTCTCCACTTAATTTTCTCCACTTTTTCCCGGGGCACAACGCCCCTTTCCACTTTATTCTTTCTATTCCTCCGGACCTTTTCCTCGGGCACGACGCCCCTTTACATTCTCTTATTCCTCCGGAACCTCCGGATTCTCATGCCTTTTCTGATTCTATTCCTCCGGAACCTCCGGACTTTCCCCTCGGGCATCGCGCCCCTTTCTATATTCTCCCTCCGGAACCTCCGGATTCTCCACCTAATTGTCTCCGTCTTTTCCTAGGGCATGACGCCCCTTTCCATCTCATTCCTCCGGAGCCTCCGGATTCTTCCCTTGTCCTTTCAGGGCATCGCGCCCCTTTCCCGGTTATTCCTCCGGAACCTCCGGACATTCCCCTCGGGCATCGCGCCCCTTTCTATATTCTTCCTCCGGAACCTCCGGACTTTCCCCTCGGGCATCGCGCCCCTTTCTATATTCTTCCTCCGGAACCTCCGGACTCTCCCCTCGGGCATCACGCCCCTTTCCATCTCATTCCTCCAGAACCTCCGGACCATCCATCTTTCTTCCGATTCATCTTTCTGCTCCTCCGGGATATCGTCTCCTTCATTTTCTTCTTCCTTTTTCATCATCTTTTTCCATATTTCTTCCGAGGGCATCGCGTCCCTTCTTTCGTTATCCCTCCGGAGCCTCCGGATGATTTCTCCTCTCACGATCCTCCTCTGCCTCCGGACCCTCCGGATCCGCCTCTTTCCATCTATCAATTTCTTCATCTGATTCCTCCTGATCATGGGTCCGACCCAACTTCTTCCACATCCACTGCCTTGGGCATCTGCCCTTTCTCCCACTGCTTCCGAGGCTTTAGTCCTCACTCCACCTTCTAATTCTCCGCTTCTTCTGTAGACTGTTCCATGTGATCAGGGTCTCCGCACCTTAGTGAGGGAGTTCTAGCCCTCGCCTCTTTTCCTTTTTTCCTTATTCGTCTGAGTCTGGTTTGAGTACCACTCATTCTTGTTAAGCCACTCCCAAAATCCTTTGCTTCCAATCCTTTTGACTGCCAAAGAGGACAAATCCCATGATGATCAACCTCTCGCAGCAGCTGCTTCTACAAAGGTTGCAAGGTAACATATTGGCGTAAGTAAGCATTTTTATGATATCATTTCCTCATTACTTCACGCATGATATTCAAAATGAAGTGCTTCTTAACAAGATTCAAAAGTGGTGTTTTAAACCTTTATCTTAAACTTTTGAATTCTCATTAAAAAAAAAAAGAAAAAGAAAGAGTCTTTAGACTTTCTTTCGCAGCACCTTTGGTTAATAAGAACCCGCGCTGGGAATTCTACATTCTCTCCCCGCTTGTTAAGAGTACCCCTTAGCTGGGCATTCCACACACTTCACGGCGTCCTTAGTCGGCTCCTTTGGTTAAAACACCGTTGCTACTTTGGCCATGCCATGAGTGTATCTGAAAGTCTTTTTCTCTTCTTCACTCGGCCGCATGCAGGGGCAAGAGGTTGACGGATAAGATGACCAACCTTGGTAATCCCAATACGAGAGGAGTCTCAAATAGGGGCAGTCTTGACCCAAAATTAATATGAGTTTTCATATGAGTTTCATGATATACATCTCGCCAAAAGGGCTATTATGAAAATCAAGTCAAAATTTCGATAATCAAAATTGTGAATTATGGCATGTCAAGAGTGGCAAAGTCCCCGCAGGGAAAACCCTGGTCGTATGCATGTCAAGGGTCTAAAAATCAAAGGCACAAAGCCCCGGCGCAACAGACTACCTCTTTGAGGGTTAACACCTTGGAAGGAATTCAAGTCTGATATCTCCCATCCTGCATAAAGCTTATCTCCAATTATTCTTCTCTTCTCCCTCCAAGACTGAATGTTTCTCGGGTATGGCCTTGGTAGGGGCACCGTTGATCAAAGACGGTCGGTTATAGGGCGCCACCTTGCAATGCACGCCCAGCTTTGGGCAGTTTTAAGCAAAAAGGGAAGGAACAAGGACCCCTAGCCAGTGGTTTAAAACACTCTTTGATGCTACTTTAGCAATGTCTAACCAAAATCAAACAAAAATTGAATATTTCTTGTCCAAAATCCATAAAAATTTGAATACCTTTCTCAAAACTTCATAAAAATTTGAATATTTTCCAAAACCCACAAAAATTTGCATATTGATCAAAACTCATAAAAATTTGAATATCTTTTTCAAAACTCATAAAAATTTGCATATTTCAAAACTCCAAAAATTTTGCATTGTATTTTCTGATGGTGCCTTTTGCAGGAACAACAAACTTTGCAAGGACCAGGAGCACGGGATGAGTCCCCTTTCACTCATTGTTATCAATCCATTGATTCTTCCCGACATTTTTCATGACTTGCCGCTGGGCATTTGATTATCAATTCCTCATATCTCCCTGGGCATTTTGATTGTTACATCTCCCGGTTATCATCTTGATTATTCATCTCATTATCATTCAATCAACTCCTGCTAATTTTCCTGATCATTTGCCACTAGGCATTTTCTTGATTTTCAATCATTCAGCTCCAATTTTGATTCGCCAGATTGTCTCCTCATGACAACATAACAAATAATGATGCTTTGCAATGCCTTGCTATTCATGTTATCCATGCTTTGCCCTACTATGTGTTATTCATGGCTATTGATGCTTTGCTTTGATGTTATGCTTGCTATGCTTTAAAGGTCTTATTCATTGCTTATTATGTTTTATATCTTGGCTGATGAATTTTTGAGCGCAGGATAAGAAGCTGTTGGTCCCACCGACTGGGCATCATCATCCCAAGCCCCACGGTGCTGACACCTCATTTCTCAGTTCCCCTATGCTCATTGCTATCACCATCTCTCCCTGTATGCATTCTACTATATGTTATTACGCTATTAGATTATATCAAGGACCTTGTGGCTTTGGTAAATCTGAAATTTGAGTTCCCCTCCATCAAAAACAATGATGATTCCAGAGGCATCTTAGTCACACGGATAGGCCGTTGAGCCGTCCAAGGCTGGGGACGATGGTTCCCTTTTACGAGTTGGTGCGCGGATAAACATGCTTCGGCTTAGTATCAGCTCGCAGAATCGGTTTCTTGACCCAGTCTGGGCAGTTTAACAATATTATCCTTGATTATTCTATATTTTTTATTTGATTTATTTTTCCATTTAAACCCAGCATGCATTCATGTAGGAATTTGAAACAATTGTTGAAAAATCATTCTGATAAGCTGGTGCTGAGAGTTGAATTGATCTAAATTTTTCCCGATATGAGATATTCATTGCTGAATTGTGTCTTTAGTTCGTTTTGTCGCTGTTTTGGGTCATTTTCTCGAAAGCTCCTTGTTTGAATTTTTATCATCTTATTTTTATCTCCTTTCCTTTGATCCACCTTGGCTGCAGCACGTCCACTGGCTGGTAACCGCTCCCCAATGGTGAAACTTGCAGGTTTGTGACCTGAGGTACTTCCACCGCGCTGGAAGTTGATCATTTTATTTTATCTCCTTCGTGCACCGCGTGCACACCTCCCCCTTTATCCAAACATTGTTGATTTCGTTGGATTTCCCGAGATTGCTTCATCTCGAGCTTTTGATTTCATTCTCATCAAGTGATGTCGATTGCGTGTCTCATCACACCTTGGCATCTACTTTTCAGTTTGCTACGCTCCCTTGCAAAGCAGACGCCAAGGCGGGGCAGCTGTAGACACGCCAAAATTGACGTTACTTTGAGTGCATCTCATATCGCCTTGTAATGCCCCAATTTGACCCTCAAATTAGTTCTATTTGAGTGGTTTTTCTCACTTTTCTTGGATTTCTTCCTTTTTTCCCCTTTTCTTATTTTTTCCTATTTTTCTGGATTTTTCTGGATTTTTCTGGATTTTCTGGGCATTTTTCTCCTATTTTCTTGAATTAACGGCTTGACGTGGGGCGTCTTTTAAATAACGACTTAGGCTTGGGCGTTTCTTAAAAAATTGACGACTATATTGGAGGGCGTCCATTCTTTCAAATTCCTATTTTTCTGGATTTTTCTGGGAATTTTTCAGAATTTTTCGAGAATTAACGACTTAAAAGGGGGCGTTATTTTGAATCTGAAAATAATAAAAAATTAAACAAAATGAATTCACGCCTTAAACAAGGGCGTGTCTTTTAAATTGAATATTTTAATATTATATTTTTAACCCCTTTGAGAGGTGATTTGGTGACCTTCCGGGTGTCAGAAAAATTCACAAAAATAGTCGTTGGAATCAGGGCGACGAGATGCACCTCCACCTAAAAAATGAGAAAATAATATTAAGAAATGAAAAATGGCCCTATTTTGAATATTTTGAATTAACGTCCTTTGCTAGGGCGTGTTTTAATTAACGCCTTTGAATCAGGCGTGTTTCACAATTTTTCAAATAAATTCTAAAATTTGATTTTTGAATTAACGCCTTGATCTAAGTCGTGTTTTAATTAACGCCCTTTGGATAGGTCGTCAATTCTTGAATTAACGCCCTTATTCAAGTCGTGTTTCAGTTTCGGGTTCCAAACGAACGTAGCCTTTCCCCAGAGAGTCACTGCTTCGTTTGGGCTCTTGCCCAGTCTAATCCTCTCCTATTTTGGGCTCTTGCCCGTTCTTATCTCCTTCCTTTAGACTCTTTCCTTCTTATCTCTTTTCTATCTTATTAATAGAGTTTTCCGAGCTCTGTTAACGGGTTGGATTCCGAAGGCTTCTGACCCTTGGTTTTTCTTTTGTTCTTTCTTCTTCTCTTCTGTTTTTTTTCTTCTTCTATTCTTCTTCTTCTGCCGTCTTCTTCTTCTCCCGTCTTCTTCTTCTTCCCATGCTATTCTTCTTTCCCCTTCTTCTTCTGTTTTTTTTTATTTTCTCTTCTGTTCTCTTCTTTTTCTTCTGTTTGTTCTTCTTTTTACAGGAACCGAAGGGGCTTTTTTTTGGCTAAGGAGGAGGAGTTTCAACATCAAGTCTTCATCCCTTTTGAAGCTTTCTCCCCATTGAGCATTCAAGCCAAGGAGCACCGATCACAAACAAGATTTTTTATCTCATCTCCTTTTCACTATCTTGTATTTTTATTTAATTCATGCATGCATCATATTCTATTGTTCTATTGATTTATTATTCCCAACCACGTTGAGGCTCCCCTTTAGTGCAACTCTTGCACTCTTTCCCCTATTCTATTTTGCATTCATCATACATCTCCCATCCCTTTTGCATAGGGGTTTAAGGGCAATCCCCTTAAGGTGTGTTCTTTTACATGCTTTCATGCTCATATATTTTTATTGAATTTGATGCTACACCCACCTTGTTTCTAATTCAATTCTTTTGGTGGTATTTGTTTGTTTTGCAAGGGTAATAAAAGCAAGAACTCTCTTCATCGGCCGGCCGATTTGAAGAGAAAGGAAGCACTCACATCCCCGCACTCCAAGGTATTTTTCGCGATCTCTCCCATGCTTTCATTGTCATATTTTTGAGGCCTCGCGTCTCTGGCGATCACATCCCCTTGTGCACCTCGTGCATATATTTTCCTCCATATTGATGCTTATTGCATGTCTTTTCTTTGATATTTTTCTTAAGTGGATTATTCTAAATTAGAAATCTACACCATAGGCAGCAACGGGAGATCGAGATGTTAAAAGCACGGCTGGCTGAGTTGACCTCGCTAGTTGCCGACCTCATCCAGGGTTCTCTCCGCCCGTGGGGTGGCTACATGTCTCGACCCCGAGACACCAGTCCCGATGTCCCCGTCTGGTCAAGAAGGGAGACAAGAGACACGGCAAGCCCATTAACCGGGCGGCCAACCAGGCAAGGCCTGACACTCCAAGAGAAGCTGCAAAAGCCCTACTCTTTCCCAAGAGAGAAGACTCGGGATATTTTTGACTGGGCCTGCCATTACGGTAAGGTCTCTCTCCCACGGTCCAAGAGGTCGCAGGACACCCGAAGAAGTGGGGACCCACTGTTTTGTCCCTACCACCAGATACTGGGCCACGCCATCGAAGACTGCTATGTCTTCAAAGACATTGCTCAAAACCTCATTGACAGGGACAAGCTCAAAATGGGAGACTATGTGGTAGCCCCACCACGCCCCCACGTGGCGGACAGCCCCAGAAGAGGAGCCTATACACTATCCATCCAGTACCAGGCACCTGAAGATGCGGCTGCCCCGGCCCCCACCGGAGCTGTCTATGATGATTATACAGAAGACCCCAAGGTGGCCTTGTGCATTTCTGCACCAGCGGACCACGCGGACTCGGCGGCTATAGTCCAGGAGGAATGCGCGACAAATGCAGCCTCCACGCCCCTTCATGAGGAACAAGAAGAGGGGGATGGCGTCCTCGAGCCCGAAGACAATGAAGATCAAGACTTCGTCGATTTGTCGCCAGCCCCGCCGAAAATTGAAAATGGCGGCCAGGCCACAGTCGATGAATTGATTGAGATCAACCTTGGCACAGAAGGTGACCCCAGGCTGACCTTTCTGAGTGCTCTTATGCCCCCACAGGAGAGAGAGCAATACACAAAGTTGCTGCAAGAATTCCGGGACTGCTTTACCTGGAACTATAAAGAAATGCCTGGGCTCAGCCCCGAGGTGACTCAGCACATCTTGGCCATTGATCCCACGACAGAACCAGTGAAGCAGTCTCCCCGGCGTATGAGGCCAGAATTGATCAGCCAGATATGCAAGGAAGTCGACAAGCTCATAGATGTCGGCTTCGTGGCGGAGAACCAGTACACCACTTTGCTGGCCAACATTGTGCCGGTGAAGAAGAAGAATGGACAGATCATGATTTGCGTGGACTTCCGTGACCTGAACAAAGCCTGCCCAAAAGATGACTTTCCGGTGCCTATCACCGAAGTGATGATTGATGCAACCACTGGCCACGAGGCCTTGTCCTTTATGGACGGATCGTCCGATATAACCAAATTTGGATAGCCGACCACGACCGGATTCACACAGCCTTCAGATCGCCCAAGGGGATATTCCACTACAAGAGGATGCCCTTCGGCCTCAAGAATGCCGGTGCTACATATCAGCGGGCGATGACCAAGATCTTCGACGAGCTGCTGTACAGCAAGGTCGAATGCTACATCGATGACCTGGTTGTCAAAACTAAGAAGAGAGATGAGCATCTGAATGACCTCAGGGTCATCTTCTAAAGGCTCCAGCTGTACGGGCTGAAAATGAATCCCATGAAGTGCGCCTTCGGCGTGTCCAACGGAAAGTTCCTCAGCTTTATTGTCCAGCACAGAGGAATCAAGATTGACCCCTTCAAGATAAAAGCCATTCAGGAGTTCCCCCTCCGAAGAGTCTGGGAGAGCTGAGGTCCCTACAGGGCCGTCTAGCCTACATCCGCAGGTTCATCTCTAACCTGTCGGGGCGTTGCCAACCCTTTCACAGGCTGATGATGAAGAATGCACCCTTCAGCTGGGGTCACGAATGCCAGCACGCGTTCGACCAGCTAAAAGAGTACCTGAAGACCCCGCCAGTCTTGGGGGCACCTGTCAAAGGCAGACCACTTATTCTCTACATAGCGGCTACCGAATATTCACTGGGGCCAATGCTCACCCAGAATAATGATGAGGGAAAGGAGCAGGCGCTCTACTACCTCAGCCGAAGATTGGTGGGAGTGGAGGCCAAGTACACTCCGATAGAGAAAGTCTGCTTTGCTTTGGTCTTCGCAGTCAAGAAGATGAGGCACTACATGCTGTCCCATGAAGTAAGCTTAATATCTAGGGTTGACCCCATCAAGCACATTCTCTCCCAGCCTGTCCCGAAGGGGCGCCTTGGCAAATGGGCCATGCTGCTCATGGAGTTTGACATCACCTACGTGCCGCAAAAGGCCGTTAAGGGATAAGCCGTCGCGGATTTCTTCGCAGCACACCCTGTGCCCGAAGACTCCCCGTTGGCCACACAGCTACCCGAGGATGAGACACTGGAGGTGGATCATGTCCAACAAGCTATCTGGCAGCTATACTTTGACGGGGCTTCGAGAACAGAAGCGACCCCTTCCGGACACGCCAAGGTACGGGCCGGAGCCGGCATCGTCCTCAAATCGCCAGACAGAGAAGTGATGCACACTTCCTGCTGCATTAGCAAACCCTGTACAAATAATGAAGTAGAGTATGAAGCTCTGATCATCGGCCTTCAGGTGGCCCTCCAAATGGAGATCAAAATGCTCCAAGTATTCGGTGACTCGCTGCTGGTCGTCAAGCAGGTCCAGGGACAGTTTGATGTCCGAAAACCTGAGCTCCTCCCTTATCACACTAAGGCGAAGAGACTCATGGAGCGGTTCTACCTCCTTGAGATAGGCCATGTCGCCAGAGGGGAGAATGCACAAGCCGACGCCCTGGCAAAACTGGCAAGCTCACTGGCAGTGCCTCTAGATGGATCTCTCAGTATCCAAGTAATAAATCAGCGCCAGATGCCCAGTATGATAGAAGAAGAACCAGAAGAAGAAGAGCTAGAAGTCACCACAGTAGAAGCCGTTGGCCTACCTGACTGGAGAGACCCCCTGATGCAGTGGTTCAAGTACCAGCAGCTGCCCAAGAAGAGAGAAGAGAAGATCAGGCTAATCAGAATTAAGGATTCTTATGAGCTCTGAAACGGAATATTATTCCGAATGGTGGCCGACGCCAAGCAAAAATTACTCCTCCGATGCTTGTCCATTGAAGAAGCCTAGAGGGTCATGAAGGAGGTCCATGCCGGGACAGCTGGCGCACACCAGGCGGGGCCGAAAATGAAGATTGAAATAAAGAAGCTCGGCTATTATTGGCCTGTAATGTTCGACGACTGCTGCAAATATGCTAAGTCGTGTCAGAAATGTCAGGAGCATGCCCCATACCTAGAAGGCCCCACGTGCAGTTACACCCAACCGCGCCCAGTTGGCCGTTCGCCCAGTGGGGAACAGCCGTCGTGGGTCCCTTACCTGCATCTTCCATAGGCTGCAAGTACATTTTGGTGGCAACCGACTACTTCTCCCGCTGGGCAGAGGCTGTCGCCGTACGGGAGGTCACCGGAGAGATCGTGGTCAGGTTTGTCCGCCGTAATATCATATTCCGGTTTGGCGCGCCCGACCGAGTTGTGTCAGACAACGGCAGCCACTTCCGCAACCAGAAGGTCTACCGGCTGGCAGAAAAATATAAAACTGATTGGAGGACTTCGACTCCTTACAACCCACAGGCTAATGGGCTGGCTGAAGCTTTTAATAAGACACTCTGCACTCTCCTGGCCAAGACTGTCAGCTCTAACAAAAGGGACTGGGAAGAAAGGATGTACGAGGCGCTTTGGGCGTACCGAACCGTATACAAGACTCCAACAGGCTGCTCGCCCTTTTCTCTCGTATATGGCTCGGAGGTAATCATCCCCGTTGAACTGGAGATACCATCCCTCAGGGTTGCCATTCAACATAGGCTTGTCCTTGAAGGGCAGACCAACGTTGAACGAAGGCTCGAGGAACTCTCCAGCCTAGAAGGAAAATGGCTTCGGGCCCAACAGAACATTCAGGTCTACCAGGCCCGGATTGCACGCGCCTTTGACAAGCTTGTCAAGGAACACGAATTCAAGAAGGGTGAAAATCTAATGGCTGCCAACCCCAAGGGTAAGCTGAATGAGAACTGGCTCGGACCCTACGTAGTCCAAAAAGTCTACGAAGGTGGGGCCTATGTAATTGTCAACCATCGCGGGGAGGTTCAGTTCCCGCCGCTTAATGGAAGGCACTTGAGACTGTACCACGCTCCGGCGCCCCCGTTCAATTAATAATATAACCTTCCGCCCTATTTTGGGCAGATTTGCGTGATTAATGTCCAAACAACTCGACCACTATCCATGTTTTCAAAAAGGGCGAAGAGAAGAAAAAAAAGGGAAAAGAAAAAAAAGAGAAGAGGAAGGAAAAAAAAAGAAAAAAAAAAGAGAAGAGAAAAAAGGGAGAAGAGAGAAAAAAAGAGGAGAAAAAGGAAAAAGAAGAGAAGAGAGAAAGAAAGAAAAAAAAGAAGTGAGAAAAAAAAAAGAAAAGATACAAGAGCAAGGGAAGAGTGGAAGCCGAGAAAGGGGGAACTCCCCCCATTTCTAGCTGTCGCCCCGTAGCAACGGAAGTACTAAAAGAAATTTCTAAACAAACTCTTCTCTCCGTCCTCCCCGGGCGGTGAGTACCCCTTTGGCTTGGACCTCCAGTCCAGGTCATCGACTAAACAAACTCTTCTCTCCGTCCTCCTCGGGCGGTGAGCACCCCTGTGGCTTGGACCTCCAGTCCGGGTCATTGACAAAACAAACTCTTCTCTCCGTCCTCCCCGGGCGGTGAGTACCCCTTTGGCTTGGACCTCCAGTCCGGGTCATTGACTAAACAAACTCTTCTCTCCGTCCTCCCCGGGCGGTGAGTACCCCTTTGGCTTGGACCTCCAGTCCGGGTCATTGACTAAACAAACTCTTCTCTCCGTCCTCCCCAGGCGGTGAGCACCCCTGTGGCTTGGACCTCCAGTTCGGGTCATTGACTAAACAAACTCTTCTCTCCGTCCTCCCCGGGCGGTAAGTACCCCTTTGGCTTGGACCTCCAGTCCGGGTCATCGACTAAACAAACTCTTCTCTCTATCCTCCCCGGGCGGTGAGTACCCCTTTGGCTTGGACCTCCAGTCCGGGTCATTGACTAAACAAACTCTTCTCTCCGTCCTCCCCGGGCGGTGAGCACCCCTGTGGCTTGGACCTCCAGTCCGGGTCATTGACTAAACAAACTCTTCTCTCCGTCCTCCCCGGGCGGTGAGTACCCCTTTGGCTTGGACCTCCAGTCCGGGTCATTGACTAAACAAACTCTTCCCTCCGTCCTCCCCGGGCGGTGAGTACCCCTTTGGCTTGGACCTCCAGTCCGGGTCATTGACTAAGCAAACTCTTCTCTCCGTCCTCCCGGGACGCTTGGACCTCCAGTCCGGGTCATTGACTAAACAAACTCTTCTCTCCGTCCTCCCCGGGCGGTGAGTACCCCTTTGGCTTGGACCTCCCGTCCGGGTCATCGACTAAACAAACTCTTCTCTCCGTCCTCCCCGGACGGTGAGTACCCCTTTGGCTTGAACCTCCGGTCCGGGTCATTGACTAAACAAACTCTTCTCTCCGTCCTCCTCGGGCGGTGAGTACCCCTTCGGCTTGGATCTCCCGTCCAGGTCATTGACCAAACAAACTCTTCTCTCTGTTCCCTCTGAATGACGAGAAACCCCGTCCTTGGCCAAGGCCTCCCGCCTGAGGCCAGTGCGCGGTTCTAACGTTATGGCAAGACCAGTGAGTCGCCCATTCGGTATGGTGGAGTGGCCCCCTCGTCCTCCCCCTGGGAGGGCGAGCACTCTCCCGTGCCCTGACATGGGCTGCTGCCTGGTTCTCCCGGAGCGAATCATCGCAAAGACTCACACCCTGCCAATGTGTCTCGGCACAACAAAAGAGAGAGAAGAGGAAGAGAAAGACAATATACACAAAAGAGAAGGAAGAAGAGAAGAGCCCCCCTGGGGTGAACGCATACTGAAAGTGCATGTGGAACCATAAATGTTCTGCTCTATTCAAAAAAGGGATCAGACTACATATGCTTCGGGGCATACCCCGGCGTCACATTTCAAAAAGAGGGGGAGAAGAACTAAGGGGTGCGACGCTCAGTCAACACCCCGGAAGATGTCCTCGAGAGGGAGAATTCTGACGCAGGGGAAGTTCGTCATGTCGCACAGGCGGCCCCTCCGTTCTTCGAGTCGAGCGAGCTCTGCCTCCACGGACGCCGTCTCAACTTGGGCAACGGCGAGAGCCTCATCTTCCGTCTCGACTGCTTTTTCAGCTTCGGCAAGGTCAGACCTGGCCGCAGCAAGGTAGCTTGCCCATGCCAGCAGCGGCTCCCGCCGGGCGGTCGACCGGCACGACTGAAGCGGCCTTCCCCACAACCTCCGGCTGGGTAAGCTCCTGAAAATCCGAGGACAACAAGAACGAGATCATTAGTCCACTATGGAAAAAAAAGGGGGGGGGTCCGGCCCAAGCAAGCTCACACTTACAGCAGCCCTCCCCATAAAGCTTGAGGAGCCAGCAAGTAAGGGGGCCTTGAAGACCAGCTCGGGCAGCCCCAATGCTTCAGACGCGCCCTTGTCATAAGCCACTTCATCGGAGGAATAGTTGTAATCTACCTCTTCACCCGATGAAGATTCAGCCACCACGGGTTCCTCCCTTGCCGGCAAAGGGACCTCCTCTTCGAGGTCAATGACTGGCGCATCCCCCCGCGGGCTGGATGGGGCGGGTATGACAGACTTCAGCCTTTTCCTCATATACCGCTGCGTCGCCGAGAGATGCAGGCGAGGCCCGAATAGCCCAGCAACTACCCCAGCGGTACCTGTCGCATAAAAAAAAGGAGAGGGAAAGACGGGTCACATCAAACCCAGTTGGCTCCCAAAGAATGAAAGGAGTCAATTAGGCCGACAAAGACAAGTACCCTCTTCAGCTCCTACAGCGCGGGGTGACCCACGGGCTTCCTTGGCAAGGAAGGCTTTCTCGGGAGCCGTATCCACCCCCTCGCCTGGGATCAGCACAAGTGCCGGCTCCTCCGTACCGCCTGGAAGGAAGAGAGGCAATGGTCACATGCATATAAAGGGCTCACCCGAAAAATAAATAAATCCGGAAAGATGTCAGCGGTCGGTAAGCCTCACCGGCATGGTGGCTCAGCTCGGTCCGAGTGACTTCAAATTCCTCGAGAGACGGAATGGAAGCCACCGGGGAGACTGTCGCCGAGGCCGGGGAGACCTCTGCCCTCCTTCACTTTGCCTCCTGCCACCCAACCACTTTGGCGGCGGCCAACGCTTTCTTAACAGGTGATTTTGCCCGGGACCTCCCCTTGGCTTGTGGTGGGGGAGTCGGAGTTGGCACCGAGGTCGCCCCTGCCACGGCTGCAGCTTCACCCATATCGGGGACGGGCGTAGGAACCGGCTCCTCCACGTCAGGAATGGGCATGGGCGCGGGCTCCTCTACAGGGGCTGAGACAAAAGGAAGCAGTCAGGTGTCGAAGCCTTGCTTCAAAATGAAAATAAAAAAGAAAGGAGACTTAAAAGGCACGCTGGTTGGCTCGGCTCGGTCCGGGTGACCTCAAACTCCTCAAAAGATGGGACTCGTGGTGCTGGGGGAGCGGTCGTCGAAGCCTTAGCCGCCTCAGTTTTTCACCGCTTCCGCTGCTTGGCCGCTTTAGCAGCATCTACCACCTTCTTCAAAGGTGATTTGGCCCGGGACCTCTTCGCAGCCTTGGGCAGGGGAGGCGTAGTCGGAGCTGGCAGTGCCGCCTCAAAATAGGCGGGCTTCTGGACGAGCCGAAAGAAGTTCCGGTACGTCGCCATTTGCACACTGTCGGGATGGTCTGTCAAGATAGACACACGCATATGATTAGCATCCGATAACCTGCTAAGGTCGCAACAATGAGAATAAAGGAGATGGAAAGGTTAAATACCGTGAGGACCGGTGTACAACCGAAGTGTTATCGGCCAGTAGCTCAGGGACGGCTCCTTGTCCCGACGCGCCGCCTCTCGGACCAGCCAGCATACGTCCTCGACCCTCTGGCACCGGTCTGTATGGGCAGCCAGATCTGCATGCTTCTTCGAAGAGAGGTGGCAGAAGAGATTGAAGTGGTCCATGCCCCACCCGTCGGCATAATAATACGGGATGTGCAGGCGCTTGCCCAGGATGGCGGCCGTCTGATCTTCGATCTTCAGTCCATTTACCCGGAGGAGAACGTATAGCCATGTGGTGTCCTTATAATTTTCGGGCCTCCTCTCCTCCCGCCTCATGAACGTGCGGTATGGGCAGAGCATGTCTCTCTCCGGGCGCCAGTTCTTAGCAGGAGTCCCCTCTTCCTCTATGGGGAGCGGGTAATTAATGAGCTCCAGACGGTCACTCCCTATCCAGCAAAGATCCCTCAATGTCTTCTTATAGTTATCCTTTGCCACCGGAGGCAACTCTACTTTCGGCGTCGGCCTCGCGTCCCAGGCTTCCTGACGGGCGGCCATATATGCCATCACCTCCTTCTCCTGCTTGTTCTTGAGCCGAAGAAGATGATCTGGCTCAATGTCAAGTACTGGCACCGGTTGCCGGCTAAGGAACCTCCTCTCGGCCCCATCCCAACAGTCGGTCTTATGCAACCGATAGAAGGCCGTCCGGGCATTCCACCACTTGATGTAATCCTGGGTCACTCGGGGAATGCGACCTGGGGCTGGCACCCTGAAGGAGGCAGAGTCCGCCCGGTGGAAGAAGTCCCACCAGCTCCTGGCATGCTCGGCGACTGAACTTCCCCGGATGTTCCGTGAGGGCAGGCTGAACTGTGCATGATAGCTAGGGATATGCTGATCATATCCGAAGTTCCGGCCAAATCGGAAGGGGTAGTACGGCTCCAGCAATACATTATCCCCCTTTCTAAACACCAGCACACTTGGGCGAATAGATAACGCCCAGTCCCTCAGCTCGGGCTCCAGCAACGGGCGAACTACATTCTCCTGGCTGATGGGGTGGGCGTACTTTTCCACCTGATCGTCCTTGCATTCCCTCTTATTATTCACTAGAGGGCTTGAATGCGCGGCCAGTATCCAGAAGTGAATGGTGCCAGCCGCGTCCCGGGGAACCGTTGTCAGCCGGCCCCGAATGTCATACATCCGCATGGAAGTAGAAGCCGGCTCCGCGCTGGCGAACTCCAGCATTCTCGGCACCAGTCCCCAGCCCTGAAGAGCTCGAGGGGGGAACTCGGGAAACAGCGAGCACACCCACGCATTGAAGAAATGCAGCGGACATATGTACCGGGCCTGTCTCGAGAACTGATGGGTACTGATATCTCTCAACGCTTTGTAGATCAAGCAGAGAGTTGCCGGGCACCGGGACAACTTGATGCCCCACGCCATCTGACATGCCGGGTAGATGGCATCTGGCCGAATAACCGTCTCGTCCCCGTATGGCATGGCAAACGAACACAGCCAATACGTGAGATAGGCGGCGCAATGAGTCTGCGGGTCGACACCCATCGGATTGGGCCCGCTCCGACGCCCCTTGGAGGGGATCTTCACATCAAGCTTGGGCTTCGCACGCTTCTTGCGAGAGACAGCGGTGCCGACACAAGGAAATTCTTCATACTGCTTTAGCCCATCATAGAAATATTGCAGCCACAGGGTCATGCGTACCCTCTTCCGGTCTCCACGGGCGGGCTGCCTTCCACCATGCGACAGCTGGTATAATTCTCGATACGCCTTCATAAGGTACCGGTACGAATATCCGGGAGAATAATAGCCATCCCCGTTGGTTTCATCCTTGATCAGATCGGGGAGGCATACTTCTTCATAAGGCTCCCCGTCGATGGGCAAGCCGCTCAGCTGACTGAGGCTCCACAAATCAAGTGAAGTCTCGCCCTCCGCCGTGTAGAAGGTGTTGGTCTCCACACTGAACACTTCTATCATGCCACAGCAGAGACCCTTGGAGATGGGGTAGCCATACCGAGAGGCGTACATGCTGTGGTAAATGCCAACCCGGACCAGTAATGGAGCATAGTTGAACAACACATACTCCGTAAACTCCACCGCCCCTTCACGGAAGCTGTGTGCGTCTTGAAGCTTCAGCTCCCCGAACAAGCCCAGCGACAGCTCATACTTGAACCTGATGGCCAGGCAATCTAAGATAAATGGCTCCTCCCTGTAGCCCCATTTTAGGGGAGCCAAAAATAAGCCGAATCGGGGCGACTCGCCGTGCACCTTTCCGGCGGACATGTCCCATTTTGCAGGAGTGAATTGAGGTGCTCGCACCAGTTTGTCTTCGGCTGGCAGCACCCCCTCGAGCCCCAGAACGGGCTTCCACTCCCTGGCCTCTCCCACCATGTACATTGGGATGCTCCGGGGGACACTGTATAATAAGCTGTCTCGGGCTTGCAGGATGGCCCGCTCGGCACTCTTCACAGCCCGGAAGTCTCGCCCTTCCCGCGAGCGAAAATGCTTCAGAAACCGGACCAGGTGTCTATCCTTCGGGAAGTCCTTCCGGTACTCCCCCGTGGCCCGGTCGAACGTGAAGCCGCCCTCGACCCTGGCCAGCCTGCCGAAGTCCATGGTCTCCCGGTCAGACCCTGATGACTCTGCCAAGGCGGCTATCTCTGCATGCTCTCGGTCTAGGTCCTCCACGTTGAGCCATGTGACCGCTGGCACTGGACCCCGCGGAATAAGGTCGGCACCGACAGCAGCAGCAGGGGCAGAAGAACCACTTGGGGCAGCCATTTGTCTGCAAAGATACACAAATAGAAGATCAGAATAAGTCACATGCAAAAGGGAATGAAAGACTGTAAGGGGACTCTACTACAAGTAAAATAAATAAAATATTGCCAATTTCTGACGAAATTTCGGCAGAGTTTCCCCTAGGCCAGAGGCGTAAGGGAAAACACGGGTGCGCGTCCACAAGGAGTGACGGCCCCAACAAAGTCATGGTGGGCCCCGAGAGGCAACACCAGCAGTCCGCCAGTCGAAGAAGTCTTCCCGTTTTCCCCTATCGGGTCACTGCCTCAGGCCTTCCCCGGTACGCCCCCTTGGCAGTGCTCACCGGCACACTCCCACAAAAGCTTCGCCGGCACACTTCACAAATGCGCGCCCGGCACACCCTTTCGCCCGCTCGCCGACACGCCCATAGTGTCCTCCCCGTCACACCTGTGGCGCCATTCCCCGGCACGCTCGCGAAGACCGCTTCACCGGCACGCCTACGGACTACCTCCCCCGGCACACCCGGAAACCCCCCTCGCCGGTACACCCACACGGGGTTTCACCGGCACGCCCCGGGGAGAGCTTCCCCGGTACACCCCCTCTCTGCCCGCTCCCCGGCACGCCCGCGCGGGCTTTCGCCGGTATGCCCACGGAACCCTTCCCGGCACACCCTGACGAGGGCTTCCCCGACACGCTCCGGAAGCACCTCTCCTCACCGCCCCGATCGCGCCGAGAAGAAGGGAAAGGGGAGAGACAAGGAAGGGAAAAGAGAAGAGGAGGAGGGGAGAAGAAGAAGTAGAAGAAGAAAAGAGGACGAAGAAGGGGCTAGGGCCCGTCGCCCCTACGGCAGAAAAGGGAGAGAAAAGGGGAGGAGAACGAGAGAAGGGAGGAGAGGAGAAGGGAAGAGAGGGAGAGGAAAGAAAAGGGGGAGGGAGGGGCGCCATGGCGGTACCCTCACCACGATGAGGGCAACAACGGCGGCGGTGCTCACGGCGGCGTCCGACGTCGGGCAAGGAAGAAGAAGAAGAGAGGAGAAAGGGGGGGTTCTCGTCCGCTGAAGAGAGAGAAGGAGAGAGGGAATTCGAAGAGGGGGGGTGGCCATTCAAACCACCCCCGTCCATTTATACAAAGAGGAACAGAGAGAGAAAAAGAAAAAAAAGGGGAGAAAGAAAAGAAAGGGGGGAAATAAAAAGGGGAGAAGAGAGGGATGGGGAAATAAAAAAAAAGAGGGAAAAAAAGAGAGAGAGAGAAAAATATATATATAAAAGAGAGACTTAAAAAAAAGAGGAATGGGGCGGGGATGAATAAAAGGGGGAGAAGAAAATAAAAAGAAAGAAGAGGAAAAAGGGGGATAAAAAAAGGGGAAGAACAAAAGGGGAAAGTAAAAGAAGGTGACATTAAATAAGTATATATATATATATATATATATATATATATATATATATATATATATATATATATATATATATATATATATATATATATATATATACATACATATACATGTATATGTGCATGCACTTACATACTCATCCACTCACATATGCGGAGGAGTAGGTCGATAACGTACAATAATAAGTGTGTCCGGGGAAACATTCCATCCCCACAATCCTACTCGGACGGGCATCCGCACAAGCGAAGATGACTCTACCCCTGCAACTTTACCCCGACGGTGGCGCCACTACCCCGCCAACAAACAAGTCCTTCCCTGGCACGTAGCCTCGTGCCTCAGTCCCCTCCCATTTCATACAATATTTCCATCACGGGCCTTACGCCTGAATCGGCACGACTTCTATCCTTGCGCTGGCATTCGTCCCTTGCCAGCGAATAAACCCCTTTCCGGCGCAAGGCTCCGTGCCCTAGCCACCCACTCCATGCAATATTGCCATTACGGACCTTACGTCCGAATCGGCATGAATTCTCCCGTTGCGCTGGCATTTTCTTCTTGCCAACGAATAAGCCTCACCTTCCGGCGCAAGGCTTCGTGCCCTAGTCGACATTTGCGTATCACTCACTTGTCAAAGAAAATAAAAAAAAAGAAAATGGGGTTAAAAATAGAGATACCCCGCCGGACTCGCTCCTGCACGGGGACGAGGGTAAAAATGGCAATAACTCGGCTGTGGCGAAAACCCGAAAGGGCGTTACAGGCAAAATCAGGTACCCCGTCACATGAAAACCTGAGAGGGCGCCTGGGCAAAAGCAAGAGGGGGCCGGTACCGGCGAAAACCCGAAAGGGCGCTTGTATCGGTAATGCGGTTCAAAAAAAAAGAGAAAAGAAAAGTGAAAGAAAAGAGAAGAAGAGATCAACAAACTAGGTCAGCTCCCGACACCCTGTCGGCACTGACGAAGAGACCAAGAGATCAACAAACCAGGTCAGTTCCTGACACCCTGTCGGCACTGACGAAGAGACCAAGAGATCAACAAACCAGGTCAGCTCCTGGCACCCTGTCGGCGCTGACGAAGAGACCAAGAGATCAACAAACCAGGTCAGTTCCCGACACCCTGTCAGCACTGACGAAGAGACCAAGAGATCAACAAACCAGGTCAGCTCCCGGCACCCTGTCGGCACTGACAAAGAGACCAAGAGATCAACAAACCAGGTCAGCTCCCGGCACCCTGTCGGCACTGACGAAGAGACCAAGAGATCAACAAACCAGGTCAACTCCCGGCACCCTGTCGGCATTGACGAAGAGACCAAGAGATCAACAAACCAGGTCAGCTCCCGGCACCCTGTCGGCACTGACGAAGAGACCAAGAGATCAATAAACCAGGTCAGTTCCCGACACCCTGTCGGCACTGACGAAGAGACCAAGAGATCAACAAACCAGGTCAGCTCCTGGCACCTTGTCGGCACTGATGAAGAGACTAAGAGATCAACAAACCAGGTCAGCTCCCGGCACCCTGTCGGCGCTGACGAAGAGACCAAGAGATCAACAAACCAGGTCAGCTCCCGGCACCCTGTCGGCATTGACGAAGAGACCAAGAGGCAACAAACCAGGTCAGCTCCCGGCACCATGTCGGCACTGACGAAGAGACCAAGAGATCAACAAACCAGGTCAGCTCCCGGCACCCTGTCGGCATTGACGAAGAGACCAAGACGCAACAAACCAGGTCAGCTCCCGGCACCCCGTCGGCACTGACGAAGAGACCAAGAGGCAACAAGCCAGGTCAACTCCCGACACCCCGTCGGCGCTGACGAAAAGACAAAGAGATCAACAAACTAGGCCAGCTCCCGACACTTTGTCGGCACCAGCAAAGAGAAGAAGGGGCCAGTACACCCACGGGCACCGCCCGGCTCATCCTTCGCCTGCGCTACCCGTGGGTGGGGGGCATTTGTGGACACCAAAAAATTGCACATCCAAATATCATGCCCGGCCTCGCATCAACAACGGCACCGAGTGAAGAAGCCTTGGAGAGACTGATCGTCCGGGCGCCCCAAATATGCACACTCTCGTGAAGCCGTCCCCGGAATCACGACAGCGAAGAGAAGCCAACCCCCGGGGCCCCACGATCCATGGGCCTCGAAGAAAATCAAACGGGCCACGACTCGTACTCGCAATGGGCTTAAAATTGCCCACTTAACCCCCCCTTGGGGGGGTCTTCAGCGGCACGCCCCCATGGGGCTTCAGCGGCACACCCCCCTTTGGGGGGGTCTTCAGCGGCACACCCCCCTTGGGGGGTCTTCAGCGGCACACCCCCCTTGGGGGGTCTTCAGCGGCACGCCCCGTTGGGCACTCAGCGAGACGCTCTGCTGGGCCTTCAGCGGCATTCCCGTTGGGTGTTCCCGCGGCACGCCCTTTTGGCCCTCCTACGGCACACTTATTCAGCCCACCAGCGGCACAACGTTAAGCCTTTTCAACGGCTAAACGAGGTGGTGCCCATTCCCTACGCATCCTTGGCGCGCAGTGAGCTCCCTGAGGTGTCAGCCAACGGTTGGGCCACGCGGACTACTCCCCTGGCAGCCAGGACAGGGGGAGTCAAACCCCAGCATCACGAGCCACTTCCCGCCTCCGATGGCCGTGCTCGAAGGCTCCCGCAGCTGGGAGTATAAAGGCACTCCCATTCCAGAAAAGAAAGGGAGAGGCTGGAGAGGAACACACACACAGACAGAGGAAGAGACAAGGCCAGGGAGGCTGAAGCCACACACAAGAGAGGAAGAGAAGAGAGAAGGGAAGAAGAAGAGCTCCGGTGTGAGGCTCCTCCGACGACGGCCGGGCAGAAGAGAGAGTAAGAGAGGGGGGAGAGCTGAATGTAGTCCGGGGGCTTTTCTTGTTTTGTTTTCTCTTCCCTTTTCTTTGGTCTCCGGGGTTTTCTTTCTCACCCGTAGCCTTGGCACGGGCGTGCTTGGCAATGTATATGGATGGCTACGGCCCCTTGCTTCCCATGAATGAAAATCACCTTTCTCGGGTTTCCTCGCTATTCCTGTTGGTTTACGCCAGTCCTCATGCTGTATGGTGCGTCGTTCGTTTTTTTCTTCTTTTCTCCGATGCTTTGGAGTCTCCGTGGCGACGTGATTTCTCCCGTGTGATCCTTGATCTCACGGGCTCTCCACTCCCTTCCATGGCCATCTGTCGTGCCCATCTACTTGAGGGTAGCCAGACCCTTCCTCCCTTCCTGAACACCCCACTACCAGCAGCCTACCCTTGGCCTTTAACCCTTCTTCTTTGCCTGAATAACCTACAACCCTCCCAGTCCACACACTTAACCCCCTTCCGGCCCTCGGCCGGTACACCTGTAGTGGCCCTCAGTGGCACACTCTTCCGGCCCTTGGCCGGCACACTCATAACCATCCTCAGCGGTACACCTCCCCTGGGTGCCTCAGCGGCACGCCTGGCCCTGCCCCAGCCCGGCACGCCTTGGCTGAGCCCCAGTCCACCTTGTCCAGCCCTAGAAGTCTTCGGCCCGTTGTTTTCCCTGTGTTTTCCGAGGTTTTATAAAGGTGTTGCTGCCTCCGGGTGCCCACCTCCAGTTGTCAGGTTCCGCCACTCCGTGTGGGCGCGTTCCCTGTACCTCCCCTACGCTCGGGTCAAGGGGAGATGCTGCCGAATTTTTGTCAGGAAATAATAAAAAATGTTAAAAGGAAAAAGGAAGCAACAAACAAATGAGATGATTAATGATAAAACTTTCTAACTAATCGAGCCACTGCTGGCATCACGAAGAACTGAACCGAATAACGGCATAACATATCCGACGTCCGATTTACGAGCAGAGGCCGAACAGAGCAAAGCAGGGGAAAAGTTTATATAAAACTACCTGGAAATTAAGATAAGAAGAAAAGAAAAGCCTTAAGATAAATGACACAAGACCGGGCCTTGGGCCTTCATTACGCCTGCTCCAACCCTCCCCGGCACCCTCCATTGGTCCCCCAGTGGTACACTCCAAACGACCTTCAGCGGTACACCCCTTTGCTCACCCTACCTCCACTTCAACGACCCTCAACGGTACACTTATCTAGCCCCTCACCGGCACACTCTACCCCTCTTAACCCTTAGCGGTACACTCCTTTAACCTCCAGCGGTACACCCTTGTTGCCCCTAGCGGCACACTCCTTTAACCTTCAGCGGTACACCTTCATTGCCCCTAGCGGCACACCCCTTTTTAGCCTCCAGCGGTACACCCTCCTAACCCTCAACGGTACATCCCTTTTAGCATCCAGCGGCACACCCCATTCCCTAACGGCACACCTCCTTTAGCGCCCAGCGGCACACTCCATTCCTCAGCGGTACGCCCCACTATTCCCTTCGCCGGCACACCATACATATATACTTACGCATGGCATGGTAATAACATTAACGACAGCAAATGGATTGATGAAAATTATGCTAATTAAAGAACTCCAAATGTGCAACAGTGATAATGACGGTAAAAAGAAGGGGGGTAAGAAAATAATAATAATAATAATAATAATAATAATAATAAATAAAAGAAGAGAAATCATTCGGGACAAAGGCACAAATAAGTAATAAATACCAAAGCAGAGATCAGAACATGGAACTAAGAAAATCCCAGATAAAAGATGCTAGGGTCTACATTGCAGCCCCATCTCTCCCCGTGACCCGACGCAAAAGGAACAACAACGTCGCCCTCTCAGGCCGGGCCCGGATCTTGGGAATCATCCCGACATTGCCAAGTCCCGACCTGATCTTGGGCCGACATTCTAATCAGACCGGGTTCGTTTCTCGCCCCGGATCCCTTCCGAGCCATCATTAAAATCGCCGTGCATGCGGCAGACATTTGAACGGATTCGCCCCGGTTTTCCGTCGCGTTTCCATCACGGACCCGTGTCCGAATATGAAAAGGTCCACGAGTGACCGACATGGCCAGTGGCTCGCATCCTAATGCGTACTTTGGTGTTATTTTCTCCTGTCTCTTTCTCGCGCAATTAGTATCATTATTTTTGGCCGCAGGGCCCCTAATTTTGGCAATTAATCAAGGGTGTTCCCTCGTATGGGGGATGTAAATGACGTCGGGGCCTTTATGGCGCGATGGGATTCGGTCCCGACACGAACCACACAATCGTCTGATGAAGTCAGGTCGAGCGCACCATGGGCTCTTCGGAGCCCGAATAAATCGTCACTTTGTGACTGGCACGCCCACGCACTTAATAAATGAATAAACTAACAATAGAATAATAAATGAAAAAGTGCGTCTACAGCCGTCAGAGCCCCAGCACAGAAAACCTTGATTCTCATGAAAGCTCCAATCCCGAGGGATATAGCCAGACTACAATCACAAACAACATCTCGCTCCGCACGCCGCGCATACTGGTCATCAGAGCAGGCATACACCAAAGGACACAGTTTGGCATCACCTCAGTCACAATAAAATCAATCATGGCACCGCTGCCACCATCTCGCTCACCGTGGAGACACAGTCCTCATGATGAGAAACAGCTACTGATCCATCCTATGGTCGACGGATAAAACACACATCGGCTTCATAACCACCTGTGGACACTAAAAATTTCTCACCCCATGTTTACGTGCAAGGAAATAAAGAAAAGAAGATGAGAAAAGAAGATGAGAAGATGAGAAGAAGAAAAGAAGAAACGAAAGCCCCTGCGGCACACTTTGAAGGGCCTCCCACGGCACACCCACCAAGCCCTAGCGGCACACTCCCTCGTGCCTTTCAACAGCACACTCGTGCCCTTCAACGGCATACTCCTATGAGCGCCTCCAGTGGCACACACTGTCGAATGCCCTCCAGCGGCACACTCCAGGCAGCCCCCAGCGGCACAGCCTTTGTGTCCTTCAGCGGCACTCTTACAGACCCGTCCAGCGGCACACCTTTTGGGCCTCCCAGCGGCACAGCGCTGCAACCTTCGGAAGGGCACAAACCAGCGGCAAACACGCTGGTCACTACGTGTGACCCTCGGTGCGCAGCACAGTCAACCTCGGCCAGCCCTGTGAAGACACGCAGGCACCCCCCTCTGCTCGGGGACAAGACTGGGGACTAATCCCCGTTGCTCCCCCTAGTCAACGGACGTCAACATCGGGAGATATATATATATCTCTCTCGCCCACCCTGTAGCCGGGGTCTCTCGTTGGTAAGCTTCCCAGAAGGCAGAAGAAGAAGAAGAGGGCAGAAGAAGAAGAAGAAGAAGAAGAGGAGAGGCTCCTGCCTCTCACCCCCCCGCTGCTGCTTCGTCCACCGCCGTCTACACAAGGAGAAGAGAGAGAAGAGAAGAAAAAGAGAAGAAGAGAATAAAAAGAGAGAAGAGAAGAAGAGAGGAGTGAGGTCTGGGAGGGGAGGAGCCCATGCTCCGTTCCCCTTCCTACCTTGTATTTTCATTTCTTTTTTTTCTTTTTTTGTCCCCCTTTTCTTTCTCTCTGCGATGTATTTTCCCTTTGTGGCCTCCCTTTCTTTATGAATGAAAAGCCTTGCTCGTTGGGTTTCCCCCACTGTCTCCGTTTGTTTTCCTCCCCTTGGGACAAGTCAAGCTAAGGCCCCTGGACTTCTCTCTTCCTTTGGCTCCCTCCCGTTTAGTTGGCCCTCAATCCAGCTTCCCCAGCCACTCAGCGGCACACCCTTGGCCTTCCCCGGTACAGCCCCTCAGCGGCACACCCTTGGCCTTCCCCGGCACAGCCCCCTCAGCAGCACACCCTGGCCTCCCCCAGCCCGGCACGCTTCTGAGGCTCCCTGGCCGGCACACTAATCACCAGTCCCTCCTTCTTGCCCGGTGCACTCCCTAGCCGCCCCTAGGGAGGTCTCCGGTTCGTTGTTTTCACCGAGTTTTCTGAAGCTTTCTTAAAGGTGTCGTTGCCTCGGCATGCACTTCAAATTGTCGGGTTCCGCCACTCCCTGTGGGCGCGTTCCCTGTACCTCCCTTACCATCCGGGTCAAGGGGAGATGCTGCCGAATTTTCGTCAAAATTAACCTAATGACAACAATAATAAAAGAAAAGTAATAATACAGAAGGAAACAATAAATAAACAAAATAAACACCAACGAAACGGCTTCGCTAAAATAACCAAAGAACCCCGGAGAGCCCGAATAACCAAACACTCGCATTTTCAGGACGGTCCACCGAGCATAACCTCAAACATGGTCTACATGAACAAATAAAACCCAAATCAAATTCCCTTCACTTGCATTTCAAGAATAAAAGAAAAACCAAAAGAAAACCCCTCACGTGCCCTTCTTAAGCTCCTTGAGCAACAGTCCTGTCAGATCATGCTTGTTATCAGTGTGAGTTAATCTGAAAGGAAAGAAAGGATGCATCGAGTAAGTTTGATATTTGAACTGAGCCTGTATAGACTTGATGCACAAAATGCAGTGTGCATATAAGAAAGTATGTACAACGAGAATAAATGCACAGACATGTCATCCACGAGTGTACAGACTTTGAATGCATGTAATGCATTTTGCATATGGAGAAGTATGCACATTGAAAGTGAATGTACAGACATGCCATCAACGAGTGTACAGACTTTGCATGCAATGTACAAACGATGTACAGACTTTCTGTGCCTAACGCTTAAGCCTGAATGCGGCGATGTATAGACTTGCTAAGACATCAAGGCAGTCGTGTGCAGACTTAGTGTATGCATGAAACAACCGAATGCACTGACTATGCTCATGAATGTATAGACTTGATATCATGCGGCGATGTATAGATTTGTGAAATGATGCACGAACTATGCATATGCATGAAGAGCACTGGCTGTATTAACTGATTGAATGAAACAACGGAGGTTGTACAGACTTACTGCCAAAGAATGTACAGACTTGAGTTGATGCAGACTAGGCAAGACCCTGTACAGACTTTATACCTTGAGCATGCATGAGCCTAGGCATGCACTAGCTTATGGCCAACATAAAACACAGTTATGAAATGCACAGGCCTAGACGGTTAACCCTGCACTGACTATGTATGCATAATGAACACGCATCGACTTCGAATTAAAGCAACTAATGATTGCACTGATGCAATGTGCAGAAGAACCAACAAGTGCAGACACATGGTGATAAATCATTCATACTCATAGTGCTTGCTGACATCAAAACCACAGGGGCACAACACCCCCTTCAACGGCACGCTCCCGGCATAATAAATAATAATAGCAATAAGGATAATAAGCTAAAAGAAAACATAATAAATAAACAAATAATGATACAAAAAAATAAAATAATAATAATAACAGCAAACTCAAAAAAAGGGGGAGAAATAATAGCAAACAATAATGTTAATAAAAATAATAAACAATAACGAATTCAAAAATGAATAAAGAATTAAGAATAATAAAGAAATAAGTAATAATAATAAGCTTAAAAAATAATAAATAGACAAATAAATGATAACAAAAGACAAATGAATAATGATAACAAACTCAATAAGAATGATAAATAAATAAGTGATAACAAAAATGAATAAATAATAATAACAAACTCAACAAAAAACGACAAGCAAATAAATGATAATAAAATGAACAAATAATAATAACAAACCTAATAATAACAATAATAAATAAATAAATCATAAGAAAAAATAAATAAATAGTAATAACGAACTCACTCCAAAAATATATATAAATTAACAAATAATAATGGTTAAAATTCAAATAATAATAAAATGATGAGATCCGCTTCGCAGCCTTGTTCTCCTCAAGACCCGGTATAAAGGGAACACTAACGCCGCCCCTCCAAGTTGGGTTCGGACCTCGGGAACTATCCCGATATGGCCGTAATCCGACATTACTCGGGGCCGATAGTTTGTCAAACCGGACTCGTTCCCACTGGGATTCGTTTCCACTCTTTTATTGAAATTACCGTAAACTCGGCATACGTTTGCACGGGTTTGTTTCTGTTCACGTCGTACCTTCAATACGGACCTTTGTCCGAACATAAAGTGGTCCACGAATGACCGACAAGATTTGAATGGAACGAGACGGCTGTCGTCCCCCGGACCCTTTGCATGGGAACATTGATGAGACCTTCCTGGGTCATGCTTAGACCATGGATTCGCCCTAATCACGGCCATTGTCTGACCCACATCCTAGGCTTATAGCCAGCTATCTCCGTACACGCCTTCATTTTTGGAATTTAGTCCCGGAACTCTTCCCCGTTGCTCTCCGGCCCCGAAAATATTAATGATGTCCACGCAAGTCTCGTTTGGACCGCGGGAGGCACCCCCGGTATGGTCCTGACTCGATCTCGCACCGGGCTAATAAATTCACTGGTTTCCTACTATACTAACCAGGATCTAACCGAATACTTTTAGTCCCTCGGAATAATAAACGTGCCGTACCCCGGCATACATATGTTCCGGGTTTTCCCGCGACGATTACGACATTCTCAAGCCAGACACCCGTCCGAATATTAAACGGTCCCCGAGTGACCGACACGTTTCGAATGTTTGCTTCCCTAGACATAGGGCTTTCCAGTTGATTCAAGGGACATTCCCCTGTTGCCCCCCCCCCCCCCCTTGGCACCGGAAATATTAATGATGCTCACGCAAGTCTCGTTGCGACCGCGGGGGGACCACCGCAGTATGGTCGCGGCTTGATCTTGCGCCAAGCCAACAAACTTATCGGTTTCCGACCACTCAAATCGGGACTTAACTGAACGTTTCCCGTTCCTTTGAATAATAAATTTGTTGTACCTCGGCATACATATGTTCCGATTTTCTCGTGACGATTGCGCTTTTGTCGAGCCGGACATTCGTCCGAACATTAAATGGTCAGTACATGACCGACATGATCTCTAATGTTTTCTTCTCACCCTCGTATGGGGATTTCAATACTTCCTAATAGACCTTTCACGCAATTAATTTTCTGGACATGAGACCTTGATTCCCGGTGATTAATCAAGGGTGTTCCCCTCTCCGGGGGGATGTAATTAACGCCGTGACCTTTATGGCGTGGCGGGTTTTGGTCCCGACCCGAACCACACAATCGCCTGACTGAGTCAAATCGAGCGCACCCGTGGCTCCTCGGGGCCTAAATAAATCGTCACTCTGTGACTGGCACGCCCACGCACCTAAATCAACGAATAACATAATAAGTGAAAAAAAGTGCGTCCACACCAGCTGACGGGTTTCACGCCCTGCTCAAGGGAACAACCAATACGTAGCCTCCATCAGCTCACGCAGCCATCTCAACAGACCGCAACCAGATCATCGGCTCAGCGCCAAGAATCACCTCACACGTGGCAAGCCGAAAGCCAGACATATCACTGTGCCAACTCTGCCAGAAGATAAACTTCGACAAAGCCCAGATACCATCCGAAAGGCACATCGCAGAAACGACCACCAAAGGCCTCACCAATACACAGCTCTCACCGCTCACGATGCACAACCAACATCATCTTCTGTCCGTGAAAGACCACACGCTGGTCACCAGCTGCTCGTCAACGGGAAACCCTCATGTTGCTCAACTTCTTCCATCTTTCATGGTCCTACACTAGAATCAACAAACACATTCCAGACCTCGATGGGCCATCCGCTGACTCACACACAGACAATTACCACATCTCAAGCTGAACTTCTCTCGGACACCGCATCCGATCTCGATCATCGTGTCAACTCAACCCTCTCAGGGGAGCACGACGAAACCAATGACAAGACTCAGGAGTCCTCGCCTCACTCGACTCAGACTTATAGGAAAACCCTCCTGGGCTGGTCATCAGACTAAGGATCACCATCCAATGCCAATCTCTCTCGAAAGGCCTCCACTCATAGGCGTCACTCTTCCGTCCTATCTCATCGAATCCTATCTCAATTAATCCAAGTGGACACCTTCCAATCCCGATTCTGCCCTTACCATAGAACCACGGGACACCACCGGAACAATTCACGGCACACGTCTCTAGGGGAGGAAAGTGCCATCGAATCTTACAGCAACCTGGTCGCTAATGCCGCGACCAATGCACACGGGTCCCCAAACAATATACATCTTACCGTGGTCGACTACGAGACTAGCCTTACCAGTCACTCGCAGCTACCAACCGGAACTCAAAATCTCTCAGAGATCACTTCCTCTAGAACACGATCTCATCCGAGAACACGACTTACAACACAAGTCGGGCACCAAGCCACCCAACACGACCTCGACCTTCATCAGGCGACATCCTCAACAACCCCATCCGGGTCTAACACCGACGCCTTACACGGCCTCCATCACATGAACAGGGTACTCATGCGGCACACTTGCCAACATTTTTCCCCAACACTCCATCTTGCCAGTGCCACGAACCACAATACCTCAAGCAACGGCACGGTAATAGCACGTCTCACACAGAGGAACCAATCCTCAGATGCTCAACGCAACCTTAGGAAATCCGCCCGTAGCAACCAACGCTACGATCCTGAACCCGTGGGTTACAGGCCCACCAGGCTTCCGCTGCGCGCTCAGATCCACACGCTCAACCAACACAACAACTCGGGGCTCGCCATCCCGACAATCCATAACTCGACTGGCCAACTTCAGAAAATAGGGTGAGGAAAGCTCCATTATCTCGAACCTCAAGCACAGATTCTCCCTCAATCTGGCAATCCTCTGCAATTCCACAGACTCCGATCCGCCACGCATCGAAAAATTCCAACACCAGCCAAGAATTCTCTCAAACACTGCCCAACCAGCACTCGTCCTTCCGGAGCAGTGCCGATGCATCCTCACACAACAAGGAAAACATGCACAAGTTCTCACAGGCAACCACCTTGCCAAAACACGGAACACGTCTCGCACGGACCTTTTGGCGCACAGAGGCCAATCAATCCGAACACACGATGCAAGACGACGAACCCTAGCCAAACGCAATCTCTCCAACCAAAGGAGAAACCAATCACACCTCCGACCAACGAAACATCTCCACGCTCGACCTGACCTCAAACCTCGCGCATGCTGGGAACAACACCTTCCAGCACCGAGAAAACCATTTCTCCCATCAGGTTAGTGCCTCCGACACACTCAGCGAGTGTCACGTCGGACCACGATCACAGCATCTCTCGATGCACCGCCTGTAACGACCCGAGAATCCGATTACTGGGAAGGCCCGATAACCCGAGACTCGCACCGCCACCCACGAGTCCGAAGACTCGGAAGGGTTAGAAGGATGGTGTGGAAACTACACAAGTATCACAAGTAATTGCAGAAATTAAACAGTTTATAATTAAGTAGGAAATGAATTAACATTTTACATGGTCCACAAAATAACAATAAAATAACAACCGTAGTCCACAACTAGTACAGAGACAGGAAAAGAAAGTACAGCTACACGGGACATACCCCGGCTCTGACCTCTGGGCACCCGCACCACGCTGCGCCCCAGACGCGCTCCTCTGGGGCGGCGCCTCACCTGAAACACGGTGAAAACACTGTGGACACACTTTTTATTTAAAATTGTTGTTTGTTCGTTTATTGAGGTTTATTAAGTGCGTGGGCGTGCCAGTCACAAAGTGACGATTTATTATGTGCTCGATCTGACTAATCAGACGATTGTGTGGTTCGTGTTGGGACTGAAACCCGCCGCGGCATAAAAGTCACGGCGTTATTTACATCCCCTCGGAGAGGGGAACACCCTTGATTAATCGCCGGGAATCAGGGCCTCATGGCCAGGAAATTATATCGAGAGAAACTAGCCGATAGCGGTCTCGAATCAATCGGAAAGCCCGATGTCTAGGGAAGCAAGCATTCGAAATACGTCGGTCACTCAAGGGACCATTCCGATATTCGGACGAGCGTCCGGCTTCAGAAAATCGTGATTGTCACGGGGAAAAAACCGGAACATATGTATGCCGGGGTACGGCAAATTTATTGTTCAAAGGGGCAGGAAACGTTCAGTTAAATCCTGGTTAGAGCGGTTGGAAACCGATAAGTTTGTCGGCCCGGTGCAAGATCAAGCTACGACCATACTGCGGTGGGCCCCCCGTGGTCGAAGTCGGGCTCGCGTAGGCATCGTTAATATTTCCGATGTCAAAGGGCAGCGGGAAAGTGTCCCGGGACTAGATTCCAAAACAAAGACGTATACAAAGATAGCTGGCTATAGGCCTAGATGTGGGTCAGGTAATGACCATGGTTGGGGCAAACCCGAGGTCCAGACGTGACTCACGAAGGTCTTATTGATATTCCCACACGTATGGTTGGGGGAAGACGAGAGCCGTCTCGTTCCATTCAGATTTCGTTGGTCATTCATGGACCATTTTATGTTCTGACAAAGATCCGTATTGAAGACGTAAACGGAAATAAACCCGTACAAATGTCTACCGTGAGTACGGAAAGTTTAATGCAAGCGCGGGATTAGATCCCGGGATATATGTCGGTCACTAACTGATCATACACTGTTCGGACAAGAGTCCACATTTGAAGCATCGAAGATAACGAGAAAGCTGTACGGATGTCCGCCGTGGGTACGTCAAGTTTAATGTGGATGTGGGATTGGATCCCGGTAAAGGTGGGTCAAGCTGATGAACTATCGGCCCGAGATAGTTTCGGACTATGGCCATAACGGCGTTCCCGAGGTCCACGTCCGATGCCATGGGGCGTCATTGCTTTTCTCTTCACACACAGTTCGAGGAAACGAAGGTTCCAAGGTATGCGTGCATGTCGGTCACGGTCGGGCCATTCATTGTTCGGATGCGAGTCCACGTTTGAAGCATCGAAGACGATGATAAAACCGTGCAAATGTCTGCCGTAGACACGACAAGTTTAATGTGGGGTTGCGGGATTAGATCCCAGGAGAAGCGGGACGAGTTAACGAACTATTGGCCCGAGTCGTGTTCGGATAATGACCATGTCGGGGGTTCTGAGCTCCACGTTCGATACCACAAGGCATCATTGATTTTCTCTTTGCACCCAGTCCGGGGGAGTGAATTGTTAAGTGTGAAGCCCAAACTCGCCAACGTGTGGCCTCTCACACGGATCGACCTGCGCGGTCAGGTCGCGGGGTTCGACCTGCCCGGTCAGGTCGGGGGGGTCAAGGGGGCAGCGCCCCTTGAGGGGGTTTCCGGGGGCAGCGCCCCCGGAACAAAATTTGATTATAGAAAGGGTGATGGCGTTTTTTCTCATGAGAGTGGTTCATAGTCTTTTATTTCATTCATTTGTTTGGGTCCTTTCTTTTAATTTATTTATGAGTTTTAAGCTTTTCTTTCATTTAGTTAATTGTGTTTCTTTTTACATAAGGCACGCCGGATTAGGATGGCAAGGGAGCGCGCAGGGTATGGAACCTCAAGAAGGGCGCCGTATTAAGAATGGGCAAGGGGCGCGCCGTTTTAAGGTGAACAGTGAAGGACAAATGCGTGCCGATTTAGGACGTTAAAGGGGGGGGGGGGCGCCGGTTTAGAGGGCGCCGGATTAGCAGGATGCCAAGGGAAATAAGGGCGCGCCGCTTTTGGCCGCGTCGGAATAGGATGTGTAGGAAGAGGGGTATTGATGCGGGACAGACACGGGGACCGACTCTACGTGGTATGAACCTCTGACTCTAGATGCGGACACGACTAGCAACACATGATGGGAGAGACACTAGGCCCGACACGGAGAGCTCCTATGGGCTATACGTCGCTAACAGAAACGCAAGCTCATTCGTCGTCCCAAGCGAGGGAAACGCGGATCGTGCGCGGTTGAAGAACCGACAGAGTTCACGGGTAGTCGACTCACTTCCGGACTCGGATCGAGTCACGGGACGGGTCACTCTCACACTCACAGCGGTGACATGGACTCACGGGCTAGTACCTATCGCTCTCGGCAGCGGCAAAAGACCATATACTAAACTAGCAAGCGAATGCCAAGAAGTTGAGACCTTTACCTCCACGCACCCAGTGTGGCGAAGACAACCCCGGCCGAATTACGGACTCCCGGTTAAACAATGTTACAGCAATACAATAATTGACCCACTCCACGCAGGGAGGTAAAAGGTCACATGTGGGGCCGGGGAATCATGCAAATCGGGTTGACGGGCAGCATCTTGATGTCGCCCGGCGGTGCCGAACTCCGCGTTTTCGTGCATTCCGAACGGCGGGTTCTGTGGGTCCGTGGGTGATGCGGGACGGACACGGGGACCGACTCTACGTGGTATGGACCTCGGACTCTAGATGCGGACACGACCAGCAACACATGATAGGAGAGACACTAAGCCCAACACGGAGAGCTCCTATGGGCTATACGTCGCTAATAGAAACGCGAGCTCATTCGTCGTCCCAAGCGAGGGAAACGCGGATCGTGCGCAGTTGAAGAACCGGCAGAGTTCACGGGTAGTCGACTCACTTCTGGACTCGGATCGAGTCACGGGACGGGTCACTCTCACACTCACAGCGGTGACATGGACACACGGGCTAGTACCTATCACTCTCGGTAGCGGCAAAAGACCATATACTAGCTAAGCAAATGAACGCCAAGAGGTTCGGACCATTACCTCCACGCATCCGGCGTGGCAAAGACAACCCCGGCCGAATCACGGACTCCCAGTTAACAATTATTACAGCAATACACTAAGTCGACCCACTCCACGCAGGGAGGTAAAAGGTCACATGTGGGGTCCGGGAATCACGCAACTCGGGTTGACGGGCAGCATCTTGATGTCGCCCGGCAGTGCCGAACTCCGCGTTTTCATGCTTTCCGAACGGCGGCTTCTACGACCCCGTGGGGCCCACGGACGGCGCTGTCCTCCGGATTTGCAGGGGTGGGACCCACTGTGATGGGGACCCCTGGTGGCACGCCTCCACGGACGGCGGTTGGCCGGGAACACCGATCGGGGGTCGATCAGCCCCGATTCCCAATTCTTGAACTAACTTCCCACGGATTTTGATTGCTATTTTCCGGCGCGCGCTCCGACGAAAACGACCGCTGCGATCAATCCCGACGTCGGATCGGGACGCATGAGCTATCGTTGGAAAGCTCTCTTCAAATGATTCAATCTAGACCCAGAGAGATCTACTGGATCTAGTCGGATCAGAACTTTAGTGAATTTGCAAGTCCCTATTGTACAGTAACCGAAATCTCAGATCTGTAGAGAATTTATCTGAGAACTGCCGTTGACCGCCTAGTAGACCTCCGATTCAGCTCTTGAATTCTTCATCAAAGTTATGGGATTTGGGACAGGGAACGTGGGGTTATTTTTTGTGGACTGATTGGAGGTGTCTGTGATTTGTTATGCTTTGTTTACTGGAGGGTGGTCGGATCTGGGAACAAGTGAATAGCACTGTAGCTACCTCTGAGATCGATTTTTGAAAAATATGAGATGGCCTCACAAAAATTCAAGAAACTTTGGAGACGGTGGGGTTGGTGGAAGGAACTCCCAGTAAAATTGGGAGGTTAAACAAAAATCCGAAAAAGGCCTAAAACTGGGAAACACAGGGTGGATGGAAATGGAAACAGACAGCAGACAGATCTGAAAATTAAGGTTGGACGAAAATGAAAAAATATCAAATGGGATCTTTATGACCAACCAAATGTTTTGGGACGTGCTTGACACCTCTGGAACATCCCCTAAAATCCCCAGGTCGATCTGAGATCGTGGGTGACACAGAGAATTCGTGGAAGCTGTTGTGGTCGGATGAAGGCAGAACTCCGGCGATCTCGGAGGTGATGCGATGGCGGCTCGTGGCGGCGGCGGCGGCGACCGGAATGATAAGGGGAGGAGTCACAACTCCAGAGGGAAGTCTTCACAGCTTCAAGGGGGAGAGGGAGGAGAGAGGAGGGGGGCGCACCAGCCCTTGCTCTTGGAATTTGTTTGATTCAAATGGCATTAATTCATCAAAATTGAAAATTACAAGCATATATAGGTCATATGTCTAATCAACCCTCAACCGTTGGATCTAGGGGTGTGAGATGGAGGGTTGGGATAGCATGTGACCATCCACAAAAATTAAAATAAAAAAATACATGGAAGGGGGCGGCCTATTGACTATGGTGGCAAGGGGGGACAAGTTTGGTAGCCACCTTGGACTTTGAAGTCCACTTATCTCCCATGTGCCTTTTACCATTCAAACTTCTAGATGCCTCCATTTGACATGTTGACTGACCCCACATGGGGCCCATGGGCTGAGGTGGATCAATGGGAGGGGCCTGGGGGTCCCGTGGGGCCCAGGTGTCCCATTTGGCAAATAAGCCCCTCGTACACTCATAATTACATACCGAATACAATGAAATAAACACAAATTACACACACATAAAGTCTAACTAAATATGATAAATGGGGAGGCTCAAGGCGGAGTCTCCAGGCTGTCTCCGAGCCAGATGGATGCTGAGGTGGCTCGAGTCGTGCTCCGTGTGCGGTACCGGTGGCTCGGCGTATCGCGCCGCTCAACTGCTCGGGTGTCCGCACCAATTCTCCCCGGGTGGGAGAAACTCGACCCTGTCGAGTAAGGGTCTGCATCACTCCTGTATCGCTCCAGAAGGTCCGGATCGATCCGCTGCAACTCGCCATGCGTGATCCATGTGTCCTCAGTAGCGGGCCGTCCTCTCCATCGCACTAGGTAGCGCGGGTAGGATCCACTCCTGGTAACTGTCACCTGCTCATCCAGTATATGATCTATATGCTCACGCTGCCGTAACAACGGGGCTGAAGGTGGACACTCAGGTGTGGGATCACTCTCAATGGTAGGAGATGGCTCGAAAGGCTCACTAGGGATCACCGCTGGGTCCCTATATGTAACTAGATCCGAAACATTAAAAGTAGAGCTTATACCGTATTCCTCGGGCAAGTCCACAACGTATGGTGCGGACACCCGAGCGCATGCGAGACACGAGCCGGCGAGCCACCGGTACCGCACGAGGAGCATGACTCGAGCCACCTCAGCATCCCTATGGCTCGGAGACAGTCTGGAGGTTCCCCACTGAGTCATAGCATTTATCATATTTTTTGGGGATTTTTATTTGTATGTAATGTATTTTATTTTCTTTTCGTCAGTGTATAATTTAGATAGTTCGAGGGGCTTATGTGCAAAATGGGGATCCCTGGGTCCCACGGGCCCCCACTCCACTCCCATTGGGCCACCTCAGCTCTAGGGCCCCTGTGGGGTCAGTCAACCCTCCATGGAGGCTTCTAGAAGGGTGGGCCAAGGGAGGGGGACAATGGACTTGAAAAGTCCACATGGGAGGCCACCAACCCCACCTACCATGTCCCCCCCTTGACCCTCCTTGGTCAAGGTGCGCCCCCCTCCCCTTTTTGTTTAATATTTTGTTGTATTTTGATCAAACTCCATCCTAGCCATCCATCCCCAACCCCTAGATCCAACGGTGGAGGATGAGTTTGGTGGGAGTCATATATAAGGCATGTAATTACCATTTTCTTGAATTAATGCCATTTGAATTGGAAGAAAATCTTGGAGCTCCAACTTGGTGCGCCCCCTTCTCCTCTCCCTCTCCCCCTTGGATGCTGTGAAGGCTTCCATTCTGAGGTGTGACGCCTCGTTTATCGGTTCCGACGATCGCCGCCGCCGCCACGAGCCGCCACCGCACCGCCATCGCCATCAACGGAGTTCTGCCTGCGCAGTACCACAGCAGCTTGTTCGAAATTCACAGATCTTCCCCGAGCTCATTTGGCTACCAAATTTGGAGGAGTTGTTCCTGGGATGTTCCTCTCCACCCACAAAAATCAGGCCAGCATTCAGATCACGTTTCCTATTTTTTGATTTTTCGTCCACTCTTCCATTTCGGTTCTGCCCGAGTTCTATCCAGGTTCATCTCCGCCCTGAGTTTCATATCTTAGATCCACTTTTTAATTTTTTTTAGTTCGCCCAATTTTACTGGTGGTTCCATCCATCCACCCCTTCATCCATAATTTTTCTCAATTTTTGATTCGCCCATCTCATATTTTCTAAAAATCGTTCTCAGACCCATCTACAGTTCTATCCACCTGTTCCCAGATCCGACCACCAGTCACCCCAAACATCATAACAAATCGCATCCACCTCCAAATAAAATTCTAAAACTAGTCCCAGTTCCGTGGTTTGATTACCTACAACTTTTAAGATGAGCTCGAAGTCAGAATCCAACTGTACATAGGCGGTCAATGGCCATTTACAGGAAACTGATATGCTGATCTAAGATTTCGGGTGCTGTGGAGCAGAGAATTGAAAAATAGTTAAAGCCCAGGTCCGCGCAGGTCACTGCCCACTCCACGTAGGGAGGTAAAGGGCTACACAATGGGGTCCGGGAGGACCGAATTCGGGTTGACGGGCAGCTTCGTGTGTTGATTCGGCTACACGCACGATCACGACCGTGGGGCCCACTTGCTGTCTGGAGGGGCCGTGTGGGACCCGGTGGCACCGCTGTAGTGTGGACACTTAGGGAAGTATTCCCTGGGCTGGCGGCACACCGGAACGTCGCCCGGAGGTCGGGCGGCTCCGATCGGCACCAGTCGGGTTTGCTGTCCACGGACTGGTGGTTGCTGGTTTGCAGCGCGCGCTCCGGCGGGAATGGACGCTGCGATCAGCCCTGATGTCGGATCGACACGAGAATGGCGCCGTTGGAAAGCTAGCTTGAAGTTATTCAACCTAGGCCCAAAGATCTGGCCTGGATCTGCTCGGATCTTGACTTATGGAATTTTCAATCTCCTGTTGTACAGTAACTGAAGACTCAGACCTGTAGAGAACTTGACTGTGGGTTGCCTTTGACCGTGAAGTAGACGTTCGAATCTGGGATTGTATTCTTCAGACAAGTTGTGGGAAATTGAGCTGGGAAGACAGAAAAAGTGGTTTGGATACGTTTGGATGTGTCTATGATTTTCTGTGATGTTTTTAGTGAACGAAGGTCGGATCTGGGATCAGGGGGACAGAACTGTAGTTGGGACTGAGAACGATTTTTAGAAAATATGAAATGGACGAACCAAAAATTTAGAAAAAGTGTGGATGAAGGGGTGGATGGGTGTAATCTACAGTAAAATTGGGCGAACTAAAATAAATCAGAAAGTGGACCTAAGACATGAAACTCTAGGCTACTATCACTGTAGACAGTGACAGAACAGATCTGAGATTGAGAGTTGAACGAAATGGTAAAGATATGAAACGGTGGATTTTGAACCTCAAATTTTTTTTGGAGAAGGGGCTGGAAGATAGGAACCAACCCTAAAAATTTCAAATCAATCAGAACTCATGGCTGGCTTCAGGAATTCGCGAACCACACCTCTATCCAGCAGGACAGAAACTTGATGACGATTCCACGGCGGCTCGAAGGCGGCACGAACGGCGGCGGCGGCGGCACAAATGATCACCGGAGGTTGAGAGGGGATGATATAAGGGGGATACACTCTAGATCTGGGGTTGGGGAAGAGGAAACCAGGGGAAGAGAGGAAGGGGGCGCACCAAGCTCCAAGAACACTCACTAATTTTCTGATTTTTCATTCAATTTCTCATGAAAAATACAACATTATATAGGCTAAGTCTCTAACTAATTCTAGACCCTTGGATCAAGGGTTGATGAGTGAAGGGCTGGGATGTGGTTTGAACAACCACAATAAATCCCAATAAAATACAAGGTTTGCCCCCCCCTTTAAGAAGGCAAGTTGGAATTGTCTTCATTAATTAAATCTAGGTCCAAGTCCAAGGTTGGACCATGGACCAGCCACCTTGGGCCCGGGAGTCCAAGTGGACCAATAAGGAGGAGGGAGGGGGCCCCTACAGGGCCTACATGCACTTTTGCAAAAATACCCAATGGCCCTTTGCAAATAAACCCACTAAGACCTACTATTGTGTACCCATATATCACAAGGGTATACATACAAATATAAAAGGACGGAAATGCAAACATAATGTGAGCGGGCTGTCGTTGATGTCCCCATCAATTCTCCCCAGGTGGGAGGAACTCGACCCCGTCGAGTAAGGGATGATGCTGCTCAGGTACATCGGCGGATCTGTCTCCGTGCCAAGTAATGTGGGTACGCCCCACTCCAAATGATCGGCACCTGCTCATTCCATATATACTCGATATGTGAACTGCTATGGCTAAAGGTGGTCACTCCGAAGGGGCACTCTCAAAAGGAAGGAAACAGCTCGAAGACTCACTAGGAATCACCGCTGAGTCCCTATAGGTGACTGATCCGGGTATAGATGTAGAACCGGTCCCATACTCATCGGGTGAGTCCAATCACCTCTTACTCACAAGAGAACGACAACGAGCTTACACACGACACATGCAACTCATTATGCACTAACACACGTATGCAAACCACACAAACAAACGACTCAAAACACACCACACAAAACAAACCACACAAGAAAAACACACCGACTCATATATGACTCGAGACTAAGGTGGTAGCATCAATCCCACTAGGTGGCCGCATCCTGGGCGGCAGGAGAGCTCTCCCACTCTTCCCCTCCCAAGGCATAGTACTCCTCGGCTAGTGCCTCATCGGCCTCGTAATCAACACACTCAGGCTCGGGAGGTACGGATCCTCCAACACCTAAGGCTAGGGTGGCGCGAGCGGGACACTCGCTGGCAATGTGGCCAAATCCACGACAGTGGAAACACTGCACTCGTGATCGACTACTCTCCCCGAAAAGAGGGGCCTTACCCTTATCATCCCATCGGGTAGGGGGTGTAGGCAGCAATAGGGGAGGTGTAGGTGCCTTGGACAATAGTGGAGGGGGTGCCGGTGCCAGAGGACGGGCTATAGGAGCTGGGGGACGGGCAACAGGTGCCGGTGGATGGGGTGGAGGTAGATCCCGTGGTGGGGGAGGTCGAGGTCTAGGAGCAAAGTGCTCCTGACGGGCGGGCTCCTGTGGACGAGTCATGGGTCCCCTCAGGTATGAACCTAAGGAGCCACGGGAGTCACTACGGGGAGGAGCGGGGCTCCACCGGGGAATAGACTCGAACTCACCCTCGAATTGCTCCATCTCGAGAGCAACTTGATATGCATCCTCCAACTTGTCCACCTTGCGGCGGAGAAGCTCATACCGTAGGTGTGGGCGTAGACCACACCGAAACCGAGAGACGGTAAGGGAATCCTCCTCCGTGGCATCGCATCGCAAGTAGTACTCATCAAATTCGGCGATGTAATCTGAGACGGACCGGTCTCCTTGGGCGAGACTTTGCCACCTCTCTATAAGGCGCTGGCGGTAGGAGGTAGGGAGGTACTTCTTCCTAAGCTTCTCCCTCATATCGGTCCATGTATCGATCGGGGGCTCTTGACGATGAAACAATAGGTTCTCCATGTTTCTCCAATAGGTTTGGGCTTGGCCTAAAAGTTTCATCCTGGCATACTTGACTTTTCGTTGGTCCGACATCTCGAACCACTCAAAATATCGGTCCATACCAGCCTCCCAATCAAGGTAGACCTTCGGGTCTAAGGATCCGTCAAAGGTGGGAGGGTCGGCCCGAACGGTCCGAATGGCCCGTTCATCTATATCTTGGTCGTGGGTACGCCGTGTATGGCGATAATCACGACCATGTCCCCGATGCTCATTATCGGACTCGTAGTCATGCACCTCGGGGACTTCGTGCCTCCAAGTAGCTACCCCTTGAACCCTTGGAGTCGTGGTTTGATGAACCAGCTCCGGTTGACCTTGTGTAGGTGGGGCGGGTGCCTGGACTGGGACAATCGGGTGTGTCTCGGCTGGTCCTTTCTCTAGTGCGGTGACTCTCCCGACCAATCCTTGAACGGACTGGTTCGACCCAGCGGTCCTATCCTCTACAACTTTCATCCTCTCTTCTAGGCGGGTGCCTAGGCCATTCACTCGAGTACTCGCTTCTTCCATCCTATCCACTCGAGTGCTTAACTCATCCATGCGCTCACTCAACCCATCCATTTTTCCCATAAGTGTTCGGAACATAGTGGCCACCTCATCGGAACTATAGACTCGGGATTCCGCCATTGGTGGTGGTGGGGGTGAGTATTGAGTACCTCGACGAGTGGGCATGCAAACACACCGACTAGACGACACTGACTAAAGCAAACACACACTAATATGATGCACCTAGAAATAACCAAAACTCGGCACGTGGCGGAGTTAATTGATCCGAAGATCACTCGCGCAAGTCTGCGGTCTTCCCGATAGGCGTAGCCTAACGTTCGGACAACACCTTTTGATATACCGAGTAAAGGGATGCAAATGCGAAAAGATACTTTTTTTGTTTGTTTTAAAACAATGATGACCCTAAACACGACTTAGACCGACTAATGACTAGACGTAAATGACACTTTTTTTCTTTTCTTTTTTTGACACCCTAGACTCAAACTTGCTCTGATACCAAATTGATGCGGGATGAGACCACGGACACGTCAGGCTCGCGATCGTCCCTTAGCGAGGGAAGCGTCGGACGTGCACGATTGAGAAACCGGCTGTGAGCTAGGGTGGTCGGCTCTCACTTGTGCCCGGATCGGGTCACAGGACGGTAACGCTCTCTCTCGCAACAGCGGTGATATAAATAGAAAGCGAGCTAATTACCTTATCATGCTCTCTAGCAGTGGCATAAGCAAGTATATATGAAAATTAAGCAAAATGCCAAGTAAGGGAGCGAATGCAATACCTCCACGCGCTCGGCGTGGGGACGACGGACCCGGCCGAAACTCGTACTCCCGGAACAATATTACACAATATTACAGAAATGCAAGTCGCTGCCCACTCCACGCAGGGAGGTAAAGGGCTACACAATGGGGTCCGGGAGGACCGAATTCGGGTTGACGAGCAGCTTCGTGTGTTGATTCGGCTACACGCCCGATCACGACCGTGGGGCCCACGTGCTGTCTGGAGGGGCCGTGTGGGACCCGGTGGCACCGCTGTAGTGTGGACACTTAGGGAAGTGTTACCTGGGCTGGCGGCACACCGGAACGTCACCTGGAGGTCGGGCGGCTCCGATCGGCACCCGTCGGGTTTGCTGTCCACGGACTGGTGGTTGCTGTTTTGCAGCGCGCGCTCCGGCGGGAATGGACGCTGCGATCAGCCCCGATGTCGGATCGACACGAGACTGACGCCGTTGGAAAGCTAGCTTGAAGTTATTCAACCTAGGCCCAAATATCTGGCCTGGATATGCTCGGATCTTGACTTATGGAATTTTCAATCTCCTATTGTACAGTAACCGAAGACTCAGACCTGCAGAGAACTTGACTGTGTGTTGCCTTTGACCGCGAGGTAGACGTTCGAATCTGGGATTGTGTTCTTCAGACAAGTTGTGGGAAATTGAGCTGGAAGACGGAAAAAGTGGTTTGGATCCGTTTGGATGTGTCTATGATTTTCTGTGATTTGTTTAGTGGACGAAGGTCGGATCTGGGATCAGGGGGACAGAACTGTAGCTGGGACTGAGAACGATTTTTAGAAAATATGAAATGGATGAACCAACAATTTAGAAAAATTGTGGATGAAGGGATGGATGGGTGTAATCTCCAGTAAAATTGGGCGAACTAAAATAAATCAAAAAGGGGACCTAAGACATGAAACTCCGGGCTACTATCACTGTATATAGTGACAGAACAGATCTGAGATTGAGAGTTGAACGAAATGGTAAAGATATGAAACGGTAGATTTTGAACCTCAAATTTTTTGTGGAGAAGGGGCTAGAAGATAGGAACCAACCCTAAAAATTTCAAATCAATCAGAACTCGTGGCTGGCTTCAGAAATTCTCGAACCACACCTCTATCCAGTAGGACAGAAACTTGATGACGATTCCACGGCGGCTCGAAGGCGGCACGAATGACGGCGGCGACGGCGCAAACGATCACCGGAGGTTGATAGGGGATGATAGAAGGGGGATACACTCTAGATCTGGGGTTGGGGAAGAGGAAACCAGGGGGAGAGAGGAAGGGGGCGCACCAAGCTCCAAGAACACTCACTAATTTTATGATTTTTCATTCAATTTCTCATGAAAAATACAACATTATATAGGCTAAGTCTCTAACTAATTCTAGACCCTTGGATCAAGGGTTGATGAGTGAAGGGCTGGGATGTGGTTTGAACAACCACAATAAAGCCCAATAAAATACAAGGTTCGCCCCCCCCCCCCCCCCCCCCCCCCCCCCTTTAAGAAGGCAAGTTGGAATTGTCTTCATTAATTAAATCTAGGTCCAAGTCCAAGGTTGGACCATGGACCAGCCACCTTGGGCCCGGGAGTCCAAGTGGACCAATAAGGAGGAGGGAGGGGGCCCCTGCAGAGCCTACATGCACTGTTGCAAAAATACCCAATGGCCCTTTGCAAATAAACCCACTAAGACCTACTATTGTGTACCCATATATCACAAGGGTATACATACAAATATAAAAGGACGGAAATGCAAACACAATGTGAGCGGGCTGTCGTTGATGTCCCCATCATACCGGCATGAGTCCATTTGAGATTGTCACAGGTCGTAGGCCTAGGAAACCCGTTGACCTTGTCCCCATGCCTATCAATGCTAGAGTGTCGGAGTCGGCCGAGTCGTTTGCTAGGCATGTTAGGAGTTTGCATGACGACATCCGTCGTCACATTGAGGCCAGCAATGCACGTTACAAGGAGTTAGCCGATGCCCACCGACACCACTGAGAGTTCCAAGAGGGCGAATATGTCATGATCAGGGTAAGACCTGAACGGTTTCCCTCTGGAACCGTTAAGAAGTTGCAAGCTCGTGGAGCCGGTCCCTTTAGAGTGTTGAAACGCGTTGGATCCAATGGGTATGTTGTGGACCTGCCCGAGGAATATGGTATAAGCTCTACCTTCAATATATCGGATCTTGTTGCATATAGGGACCCAGCGGTGATCCCTAGTGAGCCTTTTGAGCCATCTCCTCCCCTTGAGAGTGATCCCACACCTGAGTGTCCACTTCCACCTCCAGCCTCTTTTTTACGGTAGCGTGAGCATATAGATCGTATACTGGACGAGCAAGTGACAGTTACCAGGAGTGGATCTTACCCGCACTACCTAGTGCGATGGAGAGGACGGCCCGCTACTGAGGACACATGGATCACACATGGAGAGTTGCAGCGGATTGATCCGGATCTTCTGGAGCGATACCGGAGCGATGCAGACCCTTACTCAACAGGGTCGAGTTTCTCCCACCCGGGGAGAATTGGTGCGGACACCCGAGCGCATGCGAGACACGAGCCGGCGAGCCACCGGTACCGCACGAGGAGCACGACTCGAGCCACCTCAGCATCCCTATGGCTCGGAGACAGTCTGGAGGTTCCCCACTGAGTCATAGCATTTATCATATTTTTTGGGGATTTTTATTTGTGTGTAATGTATTTTATTTTCTTTTCGTCAGTGTGTAATTTAGATAGTTCGAGGGGCTTACGTGCAAAATGGGGATCCCTGGGTCCCACGGGCCCCCACTCCACTCCCATTGGGCCACCTCAGCTCTAGGGCCTCTGTGGGGTCAGTCAACCCTCCATGGAGGCTTCTAGAAGGGTGGGCCAAGGGAGGGGGACAATGGACTTGAAAAGTCCACATGGGAGGCCACCAACCCCACCTACCATGTTCCCCCCTTGACCCTCCTTGGTCAAGGTGCGCCCCCTCCCCTTTTTGTTTAATATTTTGTTGTATTTTGATCAAACTCCATCCTAGCCATCCATCCCCAACCCCTAGATCCAACAGTGGAGGATGAGTTTGGTGGGAGTCATATATAAGGCATGTAATTACCATTTTCTTGAATTAATGCCATTTGAATTGGAAGAAAATCTTGGAGCTCCAGCTTGGTGCGCCCCCTTCTCCTCTCCCTCTCCCCTTGGATGCTATGAAGGCTTCCATTCTGAGGTGTGACGCCTCGTTTATCGGTTCCGACGATCGCCGCCGCCGCCACGAGCCGCCACCGCACCGCCATCGCCATCAACGGAGTTCTGCCTGCGCAGTACCACATCAGCTTGCTCGAAATTCACAGATCTTCCCCGAGCTCATTTGGCTACCAAATTTGGAGGAGTTGTTCCTGGGATGTTCCTCTCCACCCATAAAAATCAGGCCAGCATTCAGATCACGTTTCCTATTTTTTGATTTTCATCCACTCTTCCATTTCGGTTCTGCCCGAGTTCTGTCCAGGTTCACCTCCGCCCTGAGTTTCATATCTTAGATCCACTTTTTGATTTTTGTTAGTTCTCCCAATTTTACTGGTGGTTCCATCCATCCACCCCTTCATCCATAATTTTTCTCAATTTTTGATTCGCCCATCTCATATTTTCTAAAAATCATTCTCAGACCCATCTACAATTCTGTCCTCCTGTTCCCAGATCCGACCACCAGTCCCCCCAAAAATCATAACAAATCGCAACCACCCCCAAATCAAATTCTAAAACTAGTCCCCGTTCCGTGGTTTGATTACCTACAACTTTTAAGATGAGCTCGAAGTCTGAATCCAACTGTACATAAGCGGTCAACGGCCATTTATGGGAAACTGATATGCTGATCTAAGATTTCAGGAGCTGTGGAGTAGAGAATTGAAAACTAGTTAAAGCCCAGGTCCGCGCAGGTTCAGAAGAGTCCACTGACCCTAGATTGAAGGATTTTGAATCCTCTTTCCAACGGCGCTAGTTTCGTCGCATTCCGGCGACGTGGCTGATCGTAGCGGCCATTTTCGCCGGAGTGCGCGCTGCTGAAACAGCAACATCAGCTCGTGGACAGCATCCTCTCCACTTGGGAACCGGGGCACTCGGCCTCCAGTGAGTGTCGCCGGCTGACCGCCGTCCAGGGAAGCGTGCTGCCAGGGGTCCCCATTACAGTGGGACCCACCCCGCCAGACCCGGAGGACATGACAGCGTGTGGGCCCCACGGCCCATTGATTGCGCCGTCCGGAAAGCACGAGAACGCGGAGTTCGGCGCGTCGAGACGACATCAAGATGCTGCCCGTCAACCTGATTTGAGTGATCCCCGGTGTGAGCGACGTCATGCGGTTCGGGGAGCGAAGAAGACGTGGAGCGCGCGGGCTCCTCTTTTGTTTGCTGCAACACAGAAATAAGAGAAGAGAGAAGGGGCCACCACGGGAGATTGCTCCGGCGGGGCGAGCGGGACACATGTAATATAGCAAGATATGGGGGTTAAACGGCCATAGCGGGAAGTGACTCGCCGCAGCCTCGGGGGCACGGGAATGGTGCAGAAATTAAATAGCAAGAATTGAAACGGCCGTTGGGGAAGTGACTCGCCGCGGCCTCGAGAATATGAATAGATAAGAATATAACAGAATATAAGGAGAATATAAAGAGCGGGAATTTAAACGGTCATTGGGGAAGTGACTCGCCGCGGCCTCGAGAATATGAATAGATAAGAATATAACAGAATATAAAGAGAATATAAGAGCGAGAATTTAAACGGCCATTGGGGAAGTGACTCGCCGCGGCCTCGAGAATATGAATAGATAAGAATATAACATATAAAACGGGAATTTAAACGGCCATTGGGGAAGTGACTCACCGCGGCCTCGAGAATATGAGCAGAATATAACAGAATATAAAGAAAATATAAGAACGGGAATTTAAACGGTCATTGGGGAAGTGACTCGCCGCGGCCTCGAGAATATGAGCAGAATATAACATAATATGAAGAGAATATAAGAACGGGAATTTAAACGGCCATTGGGGAAGTGACTCGTCGCGGCCTCGAGAACAAGATGTGATCGCCAGGGGCCAAAAGACCCCAAAATAAAGAAAGTGATCGCGCCTACCTCAAGAGCGGGAGATGGCGGGTTGCTTCTTCCTCCCCCTTCGGCCGGCCGATGGAGAGGGCTTTCCTTGGGTACCCTTGCAAAACAACGACAAACAAGTAACGAGTGGATTAGAAAGATGAAGGTGTAGTATTCAAATCCTTACGATAAAAATAACGAAATGATGGCAAGACACACACCTGGTTGGTGTTATCTTTTAAACCCCTCTCGGACTCGAGTAGGAGGAAAATGAGATGATGGATGCAAGAAGTATATAAGAAGAGGTGCCCTATGAAGGGGGATAGAGGATGCGAGATGATGAATGCAAAAGAACTACGAAGAAAAGGAAAGGATTGGCTTATTGGATATGCCGATGGTGAAATCCGACGGAGCTCCGGCAGCGTAGGGACGACGTGGAAGCACGGTGGATGAAGACGACCTTCCTCTCGCGAGCGTGGGCACCCGAGAAGCCGACAGAACCTCCACCTACTAAAGACCCCACGGGTTAGAAATGACTCCGGTAGCCTCTGGGCTCCGGCAGCCTATCGGATCTCTTAGAAGCTCCCCTAGAACTGAGGGGGGTGGGCCTCTATTTATAGGGCTCCGGAGGGTGGAGGCGTCCAGGACCCTGGACACCTCCATCAGGGCCGAAGTAATATTTTATTCTATTTTTATTCATTTTTTTCAAATATTTTCTTGGGGTCGTCCAGGGTCCCGGACGCCTCTATAACATCCACTGAACTCCACCGAAAGACGCACGCGGTTTGGCACAACGCGTGGTTTTGGAGCGGCGACCCGTGATTCAGAAATGGGCGCGTCCAACCTGCTGGACGTCTCCACAATTTGGATTTTTTCACACACGACAAACCGTCGTTCGGTGGGCGGCGCCCCGTGAGTGAGTTGATGACGTCTCCAAGAAAATATATTATTATTATTTGTGTTTTGTCTTTTATGCCAACTGGCATTTTATATTTTTTATATTTATTTTTATGGAGGCGTCCAGGGGCCTGGACGCCTCCATTAATATATTATTTTTTATTTGGTTTTGGGCTTTGAAAAATAAATTAAAAGAATGGGGGCGTCCAGGGGCGTGGACGCCCCCATAAAGACCCACCCGGGTCCTCAGTTCAGGCGTTGGCGGCCGCCGGGCAGACATCCTTCCTGGTTGCAGAACCTCTGATGCGTCCGACTGGTGTTGATGCCGTCCGAATGCCGTGACGAGACGATTCCGGATGCCGAAAAAGGCAGAAGAAGACCCAAGAAAAGGAAGCACTTAAGAGATTCGAAATGCGTAAGCCGTCGCGGGGCGTCGTATAGTAATATGAGACTTTCTCAGGAGACGTCAGGAATGGCGTGTCTACAGCTGCCCCGCCTTGGCGTCTACTTTGCAATGGAGTGACACGTAGTGGAATGGTATCGAAGTGGAGTGAAATGAAGTGGGAGCGGACTGATAAGTTGATGCCAAGGTGTGATGAGACACGCTTTTGACGTTACTGTCTGAAATTTTTCCTGGAGTTTCAATGAGGCAACCTTTGAAGAAGGTCTTTCAAATCTTGACGATTGCTTGTACGGAGATCAAATAAGGGAGGGTGAGATGTGCACTCAGGCACGAAAAAGACACCAACTTCTCGGTGTGGAAGTACCTGGGTCATAAACCGGAGGTTTCACCTTTGGGGAGCGGTTACCAGCCAATGTGGAAGTGCTGCGGCCAAGGTGGGTCAAACAAGGTAAAAAGTAAAGGAATATCTGAGGGTCTGTCCAAACAAGGGTCTCCTTTGGAAGAGCAGCGTAGGGCCGTTTCAAGGAAATTCAGTATTTCAGTCGGAGTGGAATATCTCATATTTGTAAGAATTGAAGCACAGCGGCTTTCGCAATCGAATCACTTGAATGATCTTCCGCAATAAATCAAAGTCCTATATGAATGCATGCTGGGCTTAAAGAAAAATTTAAAACAAACTAAAATAGAAAATAGCCAAGGATAATATTGTCAACTTGTTAAGAACGGGTCAGGATACCGATCCGGTGAGCCGACACTGGGCTGGGGCCCGTTTATCCGCGCACCAACTCACTGAATGGAACCGTCGTCCCTATGCTACCACAAGTTAACGGCCTATCCGTACAACCCAAATTCTTCCGGGATCATCACTGTTTTTGTTGAAGGGGAACTCAAATCCCAGATTCGTTCGGGCCGCAAGGTCCTTGACATATTCTAGTAGCGTAGGTATCATATACTATGATGCATGACACGGTGGGACCAACCATTGAAAGGTGGGACAGGAGATAGGACAAAGACGTCCGTTAGTAAAACCTGCACAGGCCAGCATGGATTAATAACATCAGAAAGTAACAGAATCGTAACAGAATCGCACCACAATGGAAAGGAGATCTAGCCAAAATCCTGACACTGACCGCTGATGTGACATGTTCCGTCCTGTAGCGCCCTACCCTTCTTATAAGAACTCCCCTTAGGCTAGTTCATTCAAAAGCATCAAGGTGGGTTTTGGAAGCTCAGGAGAGGAAAGAGAGGAGAATCTAGAGATTTCAGGATGGAAGGCGAGTCTTCCCGCGTTATGAAGAGGAGCAGGCCTAGCAGCGAGATCATGCGACTCTCCGACCTCGAGGGTCATCTGAGTGGGACGATCATTTTGCATATGGTAAGCTGATTCTTTTCAAATTTCTCCACGTGAACCTTCTTCTTACTTCCTTCATTTCTTCTTCTTTCTTTTCTCTTCTAGCCATATCCACTCTTCCCAGGCCCGAGGAAGTTTTCCAAACTGCCATGGCTTTCAAAGCTAACTTCCAACATCTCCATCGGCATGAGGGCCATACTCTCGAAGTGGCATCTACAGGGGCTCCTTATTCACGCCAAACACTACGAGAAGATTCGTATAGACTGGGTGGCTATGGGCGCACTAGTGGAGATCTGGCATCCCCAGACCCACACTTTTATCTTTCCGACCTTCGAGGCGACCATCCTCCTCAAGGAGGTGGAGCTTCTGCTCGGATTGAAGAAATTCAAGAGTGACGGGAAGGTGAAGGCTATGCGGATGCTGACACGGGGGACTTCCGAAAGCGTCCTTGGAAGCTTCATGCCGCCCGACGCAGCCCGAAAGGTTCGTACTCAAAAGGGAATTGATTTGCAAAAGCTCGCGGAATGGGTCATGGAGGCCCTGAGAGGGTTACCAGACGATGACTATTTGGAGGGAATCATGAAAGGGTTCACTATTTGTCTGGCGGGTGCTCTCTTGTTTCCTTATACCGACAACATGGTGGAGGAAGACCATCTGAGTGCTGTCTGCGGGATCTGGCGTGGAAAGAGGGTGGGACCCACCGTCCTTGCCTATCTTTACAGCGGCCTTACTGCCTCGAGCATGGGTAAGCCTCCTTTCGGTTGCGCACTTGTCTTGAATTGCTGGCTTGATTTGCACTTCAAATTCGACCACCGTGAGGGAATTCCAACTGCTTCGAAGCTTTTCCAATAAAGCCCTCTTCATCACATAGTCGACGTGTTAGGCTTCGGTGGTACTGTAGGGAACCGCGAAGGAATCTTCATCCAGATTGGCATCCCACGCCATTCGTTCCCGCTACCGACTGGCATCGTTCCTTTGAAGAAGAGGGAGTTGGGCACTGAAGCGGACGCGAAGGAAGCGAAGGCCGTCAAAGCATCCTGGAAGACAAGTGTTGCGGGAAAGGCCTTAGCGCATGTGGGGGAAGAATGCGAGCTGTGGAGGGCTTATGTAACTGAACTGGGGAAGTTAAGGCCTAAAGTGCCTAAGCCCCTGATGTAGCTCATTCTACTTTTCTGATGGAATAAAATCTGGCATTTGGATGTTTTGGACCCTTGTCTCCTTAATTATTATTTTTTGGTGATTTTTCTTTTTCTTTGTGTTTTTATTTTGTGCTTTTGTTTGGATTATATGCATACTCTTGTCTTATTTCTCTTTTATTATTTTTTTGAAATTTTTATTATGGGGGCGTCCAGGGGCCTGGACGCCCCTACGTTTTTATTTTTCGTTTTGAAATTTTTATTTTTTTTGGGGGCGTCCGGGGTCCTAGACGCCCCTAATTTTTTTTTAATTTTTTTTAGTTTTGTTTTGGGGGCGTCCAGGCGCCTGGACGCCTCTAATTTTTTAGATTTTGAAAAAAAATAAAAAAAACGTGGGGGCGTCCAGGCGCGTGGACACCCCAAAGAAGGTGGATTCTATATATATGGGGGCCTCCCCCCCCTTGTTTATTTACTGTTGATTCAGACGACCCAGTCAAACTAGACGACCCATTCTTAGTCCCAATAGAGCAAGGAGGCCCGAGCCAGGGTGGAGAGAAGCGGAAACGACGGGCTCGTCGTCCGAGGAGGCTGAGGGATGATGCCGAGGAGGCTGCTGCGGTGGAGGAGATTGCCGTGGAGGAGGAGGCTCCTCCTTTGGCCGTAGAGGCTGCAGTAGATGCTGGCGACGCGGGAGAGGACGATCACGACCCGGTAAGCCCTTCAGAACTTCAATCTGTTGGTTTAATAGGCTGGATAAGCGGACGAGAGGCCGTGTGGTGAGGGTCGGTGAGTGAGGGAAGGAGGCGTCCAGGGGCCTGGACGCCTCCACATTTTCTTTTTTCCTTTTTATTTATTTATTTATTCACGTAAATAATAAAATAGGATTAAAAATAAGGAGGCGTCCAGGACTTAGGACGCCTCCATGATAATATATATATTTTTTATTTATTTTGTTTTTATTTTTGGGTTTTTATAAAAATAAAATAAAGAAAATAAAGAGGAGGCGTCCAAGGGGTTGGACGCCTCTAAGAAAACATAAATATTTTTTTTATTTTTTTTTAAAAAATAAAATAAAAAAATAAAATAAATAAGTAGCATATACAGTGTTATTGTTTATTACTATCCATGCTGCTGATGTGTTACCCTGTTGGTTTTGTGGTGTGCAGGGCGTGATGAAGGGCCGGATCAGCTGGTCTCTAGTGGTGGCAGCGTACCGTGGGCTGCCAGACTTCCAGAGGGCGCGTGTGGATGCCATGGGCTTTGGAGCCTTCCTCAGGATCGAGCCCTTCCGGCTCGACCTTCCTCTTATCCAGGCATTGAGGGAGAGGTGGCATGCGCGGAGTCGGGCTTTTCTGATGCCCTGGGGGCACATGGTGCCGACGCTTGAAGACGTAGCTCGGATCACCGGGCTACGAGTTGACGGAGAGGCGGTGAGCGGGGTCACCTACCCCGACTACCGAGAGAGTGCCCTGGACCTGCTGTGGTTAGAGACGAGCGTGACTGATAGAGACAGCATGGTAGTCGGCCGAGTGGAGATCATGGAGGCACTCGGATTCGGTGACCCGCGCCAGCGGGTTATCGAGACTGGAGCGGAGTTTCTGGCACGACTGGAGGGAGATGCCCGTGCAGCTTTCACCCAGGGCCCGAGCGAGCGGGAGCTGGTGGATCTAGACCTCCGGAGGTTCCTCTTCTTCTTCCTGGGCCGCCTTCTGCTGGGGACGAAGGGGGATGGCATCCACTGCCTCTTCCTCGGGATCCTGGCCGACCTTGACAGAGTGGGGCACTACGCGAGGGGAGAGGCTCTGCTTGCCCATTTGATTGCTGATCTCTCCCAGACTTCAGAGAGGGAGATGACAGTCAGCGGCTTCGCACCTTTTCTCCAGGTACACAATTTATTTATGCATTTTACCATAGTTAAATATGCAATTACTCGTGCTAATGATGTATGATGGATGCAGGTGTGGAGTTATTACTACTTCCCGATGGGGAGGGCCAGGCAGGGGAACAGGAGAGCCGTTCCTCTAGCGCGACAGTGGAGGCCGGTCGTGGTAGCGGCACCACACAGCTACCAGCTGGCGTCACTTCGTCGGGAGCTGAGCGAGTATCCCGAGGCCATGGTATGATGCGTATGATTTTTTGTGTTTTTATGCATGTGACTGAATGGTAACTAACATGATGTATGTATGGTGATGCAGGTGGTGTGGAGACCCTACCTGGGCATGGGCGACGCTGGCCAGCCTTGGGTTGTAGCGGGTCTTCCTCGTTTCGGGCGGGACGTGTGGGTCCATTGCCTGAACGAGATCGAGCCGCTTTGGCTGAGGCTGGTTATGAGGACGTTGGGGCTAGCCCAGGAGTGGGTTGATGTAGATGAGCCGGCCCGCATCGGGCGGAAGACCAAGGGGAAGGCGAAGATTGTGGACTGGCGTACGCGCTTCCTGGCACAGTACCAGGACTGGCAGCAGGGCGGGGTCCCAGTGGTGTCCCATGTACAGGACAGTACTGATTACCTGAGACGGTACCGGGCTACGTACGGGGACCGCCTCTTCCTTGGTGGTATGGCAGGGGTAAGTGAAATGAGAATGCTTCACCCTTCTATATGTATATGCTTGTGGCACTAACTTATGTGTAATGCAGGATGCTCATGACAACATGATCGCCGAGCTGAGGGCCCAGTTGGCGGACGCCAGGCGACAGTTGGTGGCCATCCGACAGGAGTTGGAGATCCTGGTGAGTCTATGCAATGCATTTTTTGTGACCTGGATTTCGATGCTTAGCCCCTAACTGTCGTTTGCCCCATGTTTCAACGGGCCCACCAGGCAGCAGTAGCCGGGACGGCTAGTGGAGCGGGTTCGAGTTCGTGGGGCCCTCCTCCGGAGATTTCTGCTCTTCAGGAGTAGCTGGCCTACGCGGTGGCCCGGGCTGAGGAGGCTGAGCGCGATCGCGAGGCTCGAGTGAGTGCCTACTTGGCCCTGACCCTCCTCTAGTTACTCTTTCATCCTTCACCTCTCTCTCACGATGCACGCGTACTTTAACAGGTGGCCGAGATCCGAGAGGCCCTGGCGCGTGCTGTTCGTGCCGAGCAGGAGTGTGACGCTCGGGTGGCGGAGCGTGACGCCCGGATTGTGGAGCTGGAAGAGGAGCGTCGACGGGAGGCTGAGGAGCTCCCTCGTGACCTGCTGGATTTACGGATCACCCTCGAACTGTCGAGGAGGGAGGCGACGCGAGAGAGAGAGGAGAGGGAGAGGGAGAGAGAGGGCAGAGAGAGAGAGAGAGAGAGGACAGGAGGGCGGAGCGACTGCAAGACTGGGACGAGAGGAGGGCTCTGGAGGCCCAGCTGATGGAGCTCCGATTGAGTCTCCGCACGGCGGAGGGGAGGCTTCGAGAGAGTGAGGAGCGGTACCAGAGGGCGAAGGAACGCGGGGCGCGACTTCGTCAGTCTGGTTCTTTTTCCATGGGCAGCTATCTGGTTTCTTCGGCCGAGGAGCGTCGTCGTGCCTTCGAGGCTGGGGTGCCACCGCAGGGTGAGGTGAGCACGGCTTCTCAGGGTTCGCAGAGGTCGCAGAGGCCCCCTAGGGATCCCCGTCAGAGGAGGGAGGAGAGAGATGACCAGGAGGGTGATGGTGAGAGTTAGAGAGTTGCTTGTACGCTCCACCCTCCTTACTGCATGATGTACTTTTGACTATTATATGAAATGAAAATAGCTTTCTTGTGTTGTGTGTACCTTTCCTCTCTCACTTTTCTTTCTTTGCACTTGTCCTTCGAGGCACGCTCCACGAGACCTTGCCCTGAACAGCGGGGAACTACGCTTTGCACGGGGGGATTCTGCTTCCTTTCTCCCTTTTTGGGCGCGTCCAGGCGCGAGGACGCGTCTTAATCCTTGAATTCAAATTTAAAGCGCCGGGTGGCCTTTCTTCTCCCGTGCCTTACCCGCAAACGAGCCCGCCTTCCATCGAAACTCGCTCGCCCGTCTTTGTCTTCTTCCCCTCGATCGATGGAGTTTGGCGGTCCGGACCACGGTGAAGGTGGAGAGGGACGCGGGACCCCTCGCCTGAGGAGGGACACGCAAGAGCACGGAACGGCGTCCATGGAGGAGGAAGGGCCGCTTCGGGCCCCCGAGGGACCCGAGGGGCCCGATGTTGCGAAGGGAGGTGAACACGGTCTGGTAGGTCCTCCAATCTCTTCCTCTTTGATCCATTTTGAGTTTTGAAGCGAGGCGTGCGAGGGGGGAAAGGGTTCGGCGAGTGTTGCACTCAAATGATGGACGCGTCCTAGATAGGGGACGCGTTCTTTGTTATGATGCGAGGCCCTTCTTTCTTGGTGCAGGACATGGCGAGGACCCCGGGCCTGGCCGATGAGTGGGCGAGTGCAGACGAGCCGAGCCGCGTCAGGAAGGAGAGTCGCGGCAAGGCGAAGCTTGAAGATTGGCGCATACGTCTCCCTGGGCAGCAAGGGAGCGTACTGGTGCAGAATAGTGTCGACTTCCTGCGGCGGCAGAGAGAGAGTTATGCGGGGCTTCCCCAAGCAGGGGATACGCCCGACGTCGACGGGTCGCGTGCCCAATTAGTCGAGGTCCGGCGGCAGCTGGCCGCCACTCAACAGGAACTGTCGCTCCTGGTAAGCTAAGTACTGCATTTTATGTTGTTAAATGTGGAGCTTAGCTGACGGCTGTTGTTTGTTCATTCTAGCGTGCCCAGCAGACAGCGATGGTGGGAGTGACCGGCGCATCTTCCAGTTCCTCGGCCCCTTTTCTCGAGATTGCCTCCCTCCGGGGGTAACTTGCTGGTGCGGTGGCTCGGGCTGTCCGGGCGAAAGAGGAGCGTGATGCCTGGGTGGCGACTGTAGCAGAGCTGCGACATCGCGGTGAGGAGAGACCTTCTCCGAACATCCTGGAGTTAAGGGTTCTTCTGCAGATGATGAGGAGAGAGGCAGAGAGAGAGAGAGAAAGCCGAGAGAAGGTCCGAGCGACAGCGGGATCGGACCGAGAGGAGGGCCTTGGAGGCCCAAGTGAGGGAGCTCCAGCTGGGCCTTCAGGCCGTCGTGCAGAGGCTAGGAGGGATGGAGACGCGCTACGAGAGAGCGCGAGAGTTCGGGGAGCGACTGCGCCAGTCTGGTCGCTTTGCCGCTAGTGGCTTCTTTGCCACGCCAGGGGAGGAGCAGCGAGTCATTGCTGTGGAGCCGGCGCCACGAGGCGAGGCGGGTGCTACTGCACGGGGATCCCGGAGGCTTCTGAGGGACTCTCACCTCAGGGGAGAGGAGAGGGACGCCTAGAGGGACGAGCATGAAAATAATGGCAAGAGTTGGCGAGCTAGTGGACCCGCCTCCTCTCTATGATTGTAGTGTTTATGATAGCTTATGTAGAATTATGAATGGAGTGATTTGATTTTCTACTGCTTGTTTGTTCTCTTGTGCATTCCTTCTTCCCTACACTTCTTCTCCTTTGCACCGTTCCCATGTGATGGGTCTGTCGAGACTCCACCCCGAGCGGAGAATCGCGTCTTGTTGTGACCATTTTCCACGGGAATCTGCCGTCGAAGTCAATAATGACGGCCCTAGTCCCTTTTCCCAGATGTTGTGTCAAATTTTGCGGACGTTCTCCAAAACATGATAGGGTATCCCTAGACAACATAGGGGGCTAGTCGTCATATTCTTCGTCCAATCAATCACCCTGTGCGAGCGGTGAAGTGACACACGGGACCGCATGGTAGGTGTCTCATCGCGAGGGCTATCATTAAAGGTGATGGAGGCAATCTTGGCCTGCACTCCTTCCATTTCTATAAATTCTTGTCCCTTTTATCCTCCCAGGTATATCGAGAGCTAACTCGAGGAGCACAAGTTCTCACGGGAGAGGAGGAGTTCAAAATTCTGAGAGTTGGATGGAGGGCGAATCTTCCCACTCCTCGAAGAGAAGCAGGTCCAGTGGTAGTAGTTCCCGGAGGCTTTCGGACCTCGAAGGGCACTTTAGCGAAAGGGCCCAATCACAACTCGTAAGCTGAGCTTTCCTGCCCTTTTCTCATTCTTTCTCCTTTCCTCTTGACAACACCCTTCTCCATTTCTTATGTACGCACAGAGTGTGATGAAATCACACATTTCATGGGAGTTAGCAGTGGCCGCATACAGGGGTCTCCCGGATTTTCAGAAGGCCAGGCTAGACGTGATGGGATTTGGTGCCTTTCTTCGGATCGAGCCGATCCAGCTCGACTTGGTCCTGATCCAAGTCTTGTGTGAGAGATGGGACCCAGTGAGTCGGGCATTCCTGATGCCCTGGGGGCACATGGTGCCCAACTTGGAGGATGTGGTCCGGATCACAAGCCTGAAGGTGGAGGGCGAGGCAGTGACCGGGGTCACTTATGCGGATTATCGAGAAGGTGCTCGGAAGCTACTGGGTTTGGACCTAGATGGTCGGAAAAACAGGTCGGTAGCTAGGGCGTCCCTCATGGATGCATTAGGGCTCACCGACACTCGTCGGCGGGACGATGAATCCTCAGAAGAGTTCATGGAAAGGATGGAAATAGGATGCCGTGCCGTGTACTACACAGATTTCGGCAACTGGGAAAGATGCAACATAGATTTGAGGAGATTTCTCCTCTTCCTTTTGGGGAGATTGGTACTGAGCTCGAAAGGGGACGGTATCCAATGTCGCTTCCTGGAGCTGCTATCAGACCTTGAAAGAGTAGGGTACTACGCCTGGGGAGCTGCCATGCTGACACACTTGTTTGCAGGCCTGTTCCAAGAAGCGGATCGTGAGATGGCTGTGAGTGGTTTTACACCATTTATCCAGGTATTTTTGGTTTTGCTTGTTTTGTATATTTTTTCTTATTTTTGCAAGGTACTGATGACCTGCGCCGAGCAGCTGTGGAGCTATTATTACCACCCCATGGGGAGGGCTCGGCACTGGCGACCCACGATGGTGCCGCTAGCCAGGCGGTGGGAACCCATCATGAGTGCGGCACCCCTAACCTACCAACTGATGGTGCTAAGGTGGGAGCTACAGGAGTTCCCTGCAGCGATGGTAAACTGGAGACCCTACTCAGACATGGTCGATGCCGACCAGCCGTGGGTTCTATCAAGTCGTGCCCGATTCGGACGAGAATTGTGGATGCACTGCCTGAATGAAATCGAGCCGCTTCGGCTACGATTGGTTATGAGGACTTTGGGACTGGCTTAAGAATGGGTGGATTCAGCTGCGCCACCTCGCGTTGGGAGAGAGACGCGAGGACCGGCGACCTGCATTGATTGGCGTGTGCGATTCCCCGAACAGTACGAAGACTGGCAACGAGGTGGCATAATCGTGGAATCGCAGGCATGGGATAGCGAGGATTACCTGCGTCTATACAAGACAAGGTACGCAGAGCGGTTCCAACCCCGGGGACTTGCGGAGGTAGGTCTCCCCTTTTCTCTTTTCTTATTTCTCATTTTTTTTGGTTTTCTGGTGGAAATGCTGACTCGTATGGCTGCAGGATATCCGTGATACGATGATAGCGACTTTACGAACTCGCTTGGCAGAGATGGAGCAACGGTTGGGCGATACCCGTGGAGCTACGAGCGCCTTGGTAGGTGTACAGTGCGCGTTCCTAATTGAAACCCTAGATTCCAGGTGTTGGCTGCTAACTCATGTGGTTATAGCATGCCCAGATTGACGCGGCTTCCTCAGCGATGGGAGTAGGCGGTGTCTCTTCCAGCTTGTAGATTCCTACCTCAGAACTCGATTTGCTTCACGAGCAACTTGCTCGTGCCACGCAGCGTGCCGCGGAGGCAGAAGGGATGCTCTGTATACAGGTAAAAGTTTTAGTGTTGAGTTCTCTTTGTTTACGCCTTATCGCGTATCTGAGATGGTACACTCGGTCGGAAAAGGAGACGGAAGAAGCGCTTGCCCAATCTGCGCAGAAGGAGACTAGGATAGCAGAACTGGAGAGGGAACTGCGGTGTTGTGGGAATGGATTTATTTATTTTATAATTTATTATTTGTTTATTAATTAGTTAGTTTATTAGGCGTGCCAGTCACTGGAGTGACAATTTTATTATACGCTCGATCTGACTCAGTCAGTCGATTGTGAAGTCCGAGTCGGGACCGGAAGTCCGTCATACCATAAACGCTATGATGTTAATTACGTTCTTCCGAAGAAGGACAACCCTTGATTAATCACCAAAATTGAAGAGTCCCAGGGGCAAAACCAACATGATAGGTATGCTCATTCATTTGCAAGATAGAAGATGCATGCGATTATGCAAGATGAGATATGACATATTAATATACGGAATAAATCCGGCAGCATATCCCCTTATTTTGGTCTATGCCAAGTGGGAATATAGGACATCCATTTACGGAGTGCCGAGATGGACGCCAAAATAAAGATGGGCGCAGCCCGAGATCCAAGAGGATCAGAATTCAACGGGACGGTGTCCACTCATCGTGGTGCCTCATTAATGTTCCCCCGAAGGGACCAGCAGAGAACCTGCAGTGGCAGAACTCCGTGGCCCGACGGGGTGAAAGAAGGAAATCGGAAACCCGAAAATCGAATTGAAACAAATGTAGGGATAAAACCCCATTGATATAGCTCCTCCTACTCTCACGGAATTGGACATAAATGGCCCAATAGAACTGACCCATAAAAATGCATGCGTTTATTCCAATAGCTATGTGTGCATGTACACATTCATGTATGCATGGCCAAATAAAAGATGATGATTAAAGGGCCAATTGGGGACTTATTAGTACACACTCCCTATGCATGTTTAAATATGGATGGGCCAAGTGAGGGTACTCACGTAAGGGTTTGCATGCTAAAGAAAAGGGAGTATCATCTATGTATATAAGCCATATATATGCCCCTGTACATATCCATATATGGAAGTTGGGTTGGTTGGCATTCCATCATGCATCCACGTAACATGGATATAAGGCTCAGGAGTTAATGCAAACTGACATGCATGCTTGAATTTATTGAATGGGTTGACAGCTATTTACGTATAGGGAATGGGCTTAAAGGGGCGATGCATGCAAACATTCCCTTTTTTACTTTATATGCTAATGCAAGTTCATCCACGTATATATATAGTGAAGTGGCTAGCGGATAGATCTAGGGAGTAACATGATGGCTAATCATCATTTAAGTATATGCACATCAAGGATAGGGGCCATGCATTTACATTTGAAACTATCTGAACATGCCTCTCGTAGTACAGTGCATCACGTGGGCCACGACACGCTCAGCAGTTAACCACACATTGCATGCATATGAAACAGCAGGAGAGTAAGTGGATACGGCGGAGGTTTATGCACTCGGCGGCAAAAGAAAGAGAATCGGAACGACAGCTTCTCGGCGTGGGAATAAGAAAGAGGCGTGGGAAAGAAAGGATCTCGGCGTGAATTCATCTCGGCGGGGTGATTTCATCTCGGCGGCATACTTTTGGCGCCGAGAGAGCCTCCGGGCCGATTCTTGCTTAACATTTTTTTATTTAGTATTATTATTACATATTTATTTGTTTATTTTATTTCATTTTTTTTGTTTATTTGTGTACTTGTTTTCACTTTTAACTTCATTATTATATTATTATTTATTTTATTTGTTTACGTTTATTATATATCTTTGTGTTATTTTGTTGTATTAGTAGTTTGATAGTCGGTCGGTTCTGTCTAGCAAAAATCCAGCAGCATCTCCCCTGTATCCGGAATATGCCAAGAATATATATAGGAAACCGTCCACGGAGTGTCGAGACGGGGTCCGTAAAGAACGAGCATATCGGAGCCCAAAAACCGAAGAGGCCGAAGGTCGGTGAAACAATGTATGCCATAAGGCAATTTATTAATATTCCCCCTCCAAAGAGCCATCGGAGAACATGCAGTGGCAGAACTCCTTAGGTTCATAGGGTTACAGAGGAATCCGGATCGGGACCGAGTAATGTAGGGGAGGTCATTCCCAGTTAATTTATTTCCCAGGGTGTGCACGATGACCTCTGGATATCCCCTGGACGAGCACAATGGAGGTTCTCAGAGCAGCTTATCATGTAGATAAAGGTTCTCGGTGCAAGGGGTTCCCGGCGCGCTGATGGCCGCGCTGGGAACTATTCACCGCGCCGGGAAGGTTCCGTGCCGGGAAGGGCTTCTCGGCACAGATGGAATGGGCTTCTCAGCACAGATGGACAGGGCTTCTCGGCAGGCTGGAAGGTGGAATCTTCTCGGTACGCAAAGTGCCGCGCCGGGAACTATTCACCGCGCCGGGAAGGTTACACGCCGGGAAGGTAGGGGCGCCGGGAAGCCTTCTGGGCTTTTGAGGGTTTCTACGGAGCTCTGTTCTATGGATTTTTGGGTCCAGATTCCGACTGAAATAGGATTTGGGATGCAAAAGGGGACTGGATCAAGGCCTTTGCTGGGACGGTGCCAGGGAATCACTGGAAGGCAAAATTTATGGAGGGATTGAGGTCATCGGCCATTTAAAACTTCCTGCCAAGACATCTTTGTTTACTGCCGGTCGTCTGGGAAGATCAAGAGATGACTGTCTCTGATCCCCTGGACGAACCTAATGGCATAGAGGAAACAAACCGGAGATGGAGGGGTAACAAAAACCTCGGCACTGGAACCCTTCGGGAACTCTAGGCCCCAATCATTCATGGGTTAGAATGGGGGACCCAAAAATTTCTCTTTAGGAGCAGAAGCAATGGGGAACGGAGCAGAACGGTCGATGCACACACCCAAAACTCACACCTCCAAACAAGCATACATAGAAACGATGCACAGAGAACAAAGATCGAGTGTATTCGACATTGAAGACAAAGGGAAGACCCTGCTCGTTCATAGATACATGCACATTCGATTACATCACCCACCTGTGTCTGATCATAAGAAACAGAGGGAGCAACGGCATTCCTCTAAGGAAAGAAAGATGAAGAAATACAAAGATGCACATCGGAGAAATGAAAAATAAGAAAGAGAAATAGAAGACGGATGAGGGCGGAGCATTGACTCCTCTCCCTCCCCCCTTCAGCAGACCTTCTCCTTCTTCTCACGATCTCTCAGCAGCCGCCGGTTTCCTGGAGCTGGGTATGGACTTCTCTCTTCCTTTCTTTGGTTTCTTTTGTGGCTATCTTCTCTTCTGTTCTTCTCTCTCTTCTCTTCATCGAACTGAAACTTTATATATAGGGGGTGTTAAACCCCATTCTTATCGGCGCGCCTCCTTGGTCCTTTGATCATGGGTCTCGACGTGCCCTAGGTCGTGGAGCTATCGACGTATGTGGCTTCTACTTGGGCCTTGGCCCTTCTTCGGTCCACGAACCAATCGGCGCCGATGCTTTCGATGTGGGCCTCAGCAGATGCTTCTCCATCTTTTCCCTTTATCCCTGGAAAAATAAGAGATATAAGATGAAATATGTTAGCATTAATATTTATATTGATATTATCTTATCATTTTATTATTATTATCATTATATATTTTCTCTCTCTTTTTTATCTTTTGTTATTCTTATTATTATTTATTTTCTTTTCCTCTTTTCTCTCATTTTTCTCTCATTTATTATTATATATACATATATATTTTATGTGTCAACAAATGCCCCCCACCCGTAGGTGGCGCGAATGAGGGAGGGGTGAGCGGGGCCTATGGGTGAGACCCGTTTGAAAGCGTGTCTTTTTGTTCATGCAAACATGCAGGCATTCAATAGCAAGCATAAGCTAGATATATAGAATAGCTCCCCTATATCAGAGATAGGGCAAGGACAGCGCCTGTGACTCTTGAGCAGAGTGTGACTCACGAGGCACAACTAAAGGAGATGTGCATGCGCAAAGAGGACATCGCATAGAATATGTGCATAGCGTAAGCCACGATCTACACCCGAGGCTACTTCTCTATAGTGTGATGGTGCAAGTATGCGAGCAGCGAATCTCCGATGTAGGGATACGCAGATGTCCTAGATAACACTAGAGTATTGCTCTAGCATCTACACATACAGCTGGGGTTCTCGATTTTCGGTAGCTTCGCACAACCCCCTTAGCTTATTTCAAGCTCCGGACTTCACCGTTCGGCACGAGTCTCCTCATGTGTCTCAATGGGGATTCCCGGCTACTAGGATTCATCCTTTATAGCAATTTTATTACGGACTTCACCGTTCGGCGCGAGTCTCCTCATGTGTCTCAATGGGGATTCCCGGCTACTAGGATTCATCATTTATAGTGGTTTTATTGCGGACTTCACCGTTCGGCGCGAGTCTCCTCATATGTCTCAATGGGGATTCCCGGCTACTAGGATTCATCCTTTATAGCAATTTTATTACGGACTTCACCATTCGGCGCGAGTCTCCTCATGTGTCTCAATGGGGATTCCCGGCTACTAGGATTCATCCTATCATTTTTTCTCCTTTTTTGAATGGGGGGTAGATAGCTTTTTCCTCACGATTACCCTTCATGTGGGTGCAGAAGTTAGAGCATCCATAAAGTATTAGGAAGAACCTTCTAGCATCCCTATGATAAGAGACCGCTGAACACATTATGGTGCAAAGTGTAGGAGTTTTTCTTTGGGTGTATCTCACGAGTTGCGTTAGCGACATAGCTATGACTTTTCCACTGGACGCATGCACTCAGCCAATATTGGCTTGTCATCCCTTAGTGTATGTCGTGGCGCATACATGCTTGGAATCAGGCAGCTTTATTTGGCAAGGAGATGTGGTCCTAGAAAATTGAAGGAGGTGTATTATCTTATAGTATAAGCAAGCATGCAAGCATGGCCAACAAACACCCAAAATTTGAAAGCATGTAATTTTTCTCTTCTTTTCTTCTTCTTTTTTTTTATATGTATGCATATATGTATATGTCACTATATATCCATTTATTTGTTCAAGCGTCCGTTGCGAATACCTGCAGGTTAGTTATTCAAAAGCAAGCAGAATTGATAACAAAATAATGGGAAAAGGGCTTTATAGCAAGTCCCGACAGGACGAAGGGGGTTGGTACTGGCCAATGAGAGCCATTTTATTCAGATGATGAACCTGGATTAAAATGGAGTGGTAGGCCTCAACGGGGTGCCTTGGCCAAGAACGGACAGTGGGTTCGACATGGAGTCTAACCCGAATATAGAAAGTGGACTACAGAAGCCAAAAGTTGGCAAGGGAAGCGGGCTATGACGGCCGAAAGCAACATGGCAAGCAGGCTGTAAAAGCCAGGAGATAATGGGAGAATAGGATATGTAGACCTAGCGATAGCAGGGAAGCAGGCTCAAAGGGGAGCCCAAGTCATTGAGTTGTAGCAATCATCACGGTGGGACATGATGATCATTGTTGAAGTAGGCCTAAGACACAAGGGTAGCGAGACGATGGGCTTGAGGAGATGCTGGCCGACCTTGCCGATGATGACAAGGGCCATGAGTAGGTTGACTGGTCTCGCCGATGGTGACAAGGATCGGAAAGGGTAGACGGTCTTGCCGATGGTGTCAAGGACCGAAAAGGGTAGACGGTCTTGTCAATGGTGACAAGGACCGGAAAGGGTAGCGACCGATCTTGCCGATGGTGACAAGGGTCGAAAAGGTAGACGGTCTTACCGATGGTGACAAGGACCAAAAATGGTAGACGGTCTTGCCGATGGTGATAAGGACCGAATAGGGTAGACGATTTTGCCGATGGTGACAAGGACTGGAAAGGGTAGACGGTCTTACCAATGGTGACAAGGACCGGAAAGGGTAGCAACTGATCTTGCCGATGGTGATAAGGGTCGAAAAGGTAGACGGTCTTGCCGATGGTGACAAGGACCGAAAAGGGTAGACGGTCTTACCGATGGTGACAAGGACCGAAAAGGGTAGCGACCGATCTTGTTGATGGTGACAAGGGTCGAAAAGGTGATGATAGCAGGCCGTGGGGGCCAGGGTAGCAGGCTACGAGAGCCAGAGGCAGCAAGCTGTAAAGCCAGGATCAGCAGACTATAAGGTCTGGAAACATAAAACTATATGAGCCAAAGATAGAAAGATATAGGAGCCAATAATAGCAGGCTTTAAGAGCCAGAATAGCAGGCCGTAGAAGCCAGGAATAGTAGGCTACGAGAGCCAGAGACAGCATGCTATAAGAGCCAAGATAGCAGGCCGTAGAAGTCAGGAATAGCATGCTACGAGAGCCAGAGGCAGCAGGCTATAAGAGCCAGGATAGCAGGCTGTAGAAGCCAGGAATAGCAGGCTACGAGAGCCAGAGATAGCAGGCTATAAGAGCCAGGACAGCAGGCTATAGAAGCCAGGAATAGCAGGCTACGAGAGCCAGAGATAGCAGGCTGTAGAAGCCAGGAATAGCAGGCTACGAGAGCCAGAGACAACAAGTTACAAGAGCCAGGATAGCAGGCTATAGAAGCCAGGAATAGCAGGCTATGAGAGCCAGAAACAGCAGGCTATAAGAGCCAAGATAGTGGGATAGCAAGCCGTAAAGGCCAGGATAGCAAGCTATAAAAGCCAGAATAGAGGGATAGCAAGCTGTAAAGGCCAGGATAGCATGCTATAAAAGCCTGGGATAGCAGGCTACAAGAGCCAGAAAGTGGTAGGATAGCAGGTTATATAGGTCGAAATGACATAATAGTAGGCTTTAGAAGTTAGGGTTTAACGAGATAGCAGACTGTAAAAGCCAGAAGGTAGCAGGATAGCAGGCTGTAAGAGCCAGAACGGTGAAATAGCAGGCTATAAGAGCCTGGATAGCAGGCTACGAGAGCCAGAGATAGCGAGCTTTGGCTAAGTCGAGAGATAAGATAGCTGAGGTGTGAGGTAGCAGCTTTGGCCGGGATGGCTAAGCCGAAAGATAGGATAGTGCTCACATGCTGTGGGGAAGCGGGCTTCCAAGCCGACATTCAGGAGGATGGAATGTGAGTTGAAATTGAGGAGAGAGGGACTGAATAGTCATAGTCAAGGGAAGTGGGCTTCGACGATAGGTCTAGGCCGTTGCATTGCATTGATTATTGCAATGGGACGGGTGGATGAGCTATGATAGCAAGCTTTGGCCAAAAATGGCTAAGTCGATGGATGAAGTCGTTGGAAATTGTAATAGCAGCTTTGGCCGGAATGGCTAAGCCGAAAGATAGAATGGTTGAAAATTACGATAGCAGCTTTGGCCGGAATGGCTAAGCCGACAGATAGAGCAGTTGAAAATCATGATAGCAGCTTTGGCTGGCATGGCTAAGCCGAAAGCTAGAATAGCTGAAAATTATGATAGCAGCTTTGGCTGGAATGGCTAAGCTGAAAGATAGAATGGTCACAAATTATGACAGCAGCTTCGGCCGGAATGGCTGAGCCGGGGGATGAGATAACTGATAAATTGTGATAGCGGCTTTGGCCAAAATGGCTAAACCGAAAGAGGAGATAGTTGAAGAATTGTAATAGCAGTTTTAGCCGGATGATGGCTGAGCCGGAGGATGGGATACTTGAAATACATGATAGGGTGTTGGGCTCGCCAACAAGGATAGCTGGCTTCGACTGGATGTCAAAGGCCAGAAGATAGGATAGCAGATCCAGGTAGGATGTCGGACTTGGAAGCAATCTGGAATTGATGTTGCCTTGACGGACTGTCGAAGACAACTCATGCATCTGACCCAGACGGGAGGTCTGCGTCAAAGGTAGAATCTAGATGCCAACCCGACAATATGTCGAAGCTGACAAACCTTGCTCAGACGGCGTGTCTAGGACAAGGGCAGAATACAGTCGTCGACCCGACGAGATGTCAGAATCAACAAACCTTGTTCAGACAGGAGGTCTGAAACAAGGGCAGAATATATACGTGGCCATTGACTCGACAGGACGTCGAAATCAAGCAACTCAGCGAAGACGTGGGGTCTAGGCCAAGGGTAAAACCTAGTCGACTGACGAGGGCTAAGAATGGTACCCTCCAAAAGTACTCCTGGTACAGACCAGCCCATAGCATCTGCTGTGTTGTCCGGTGGGACTACTGATGGATTTGACTATTTTGTTATAGCGCCGGTGGGGCTAAGGATTAACATCTGAGAGCTCGGCCAAGGCGGGGTGCCTTGAGCCAGAGGGAAAAGGTTTATAGGCCTAGCCTGGTGGCAATACTTAAGAGCTCAACACAGACGGAGTGGCTTGAGCCGAGGAAAAAGCTTATGGGCTCAGCTCGGTGGGACTTGATGGGCAGAGTCTCAGAGCTCGACGAGGGCGGAGTGCCTCAGGCCAAGATAAGGGGTAGTTCGATCAGGGCAGAGTGCCACTAGACCAGGGTGGAGGTAGCTCGATCCGGGCGGAGTGCCTCTAGACCAAGGTAAGGGGTAGCTCGATCAGGGCAGAGTGCCACTAGACCAAGGTGGAGATAGCTTGATCCGAGCGGAGTGCCACTAGACCAAGGTAAAGGGGTAGCTCGATCAGGGTGGAGTGCCACTAGACCAAGGTAAGTAGAGCTCGGTCAGGGCGGAATGCCACTAGACCAAGGTAAGTAAAACTTAGCTAGGGCAGAGTGCCACCAGACTAAGGCATATAGAGCTCGGTGAGGGCGGAATGCCACTAAACCAAGGCGGGTAGAGCTCGGTTAGGGCGGAATGCCACTAGACCAAGGGTAGGTATAACTTAGCTAGGGCAGAGTGCCACTAGACTAAGACATGTAAAACTTAGCTAGGGCAGAGTGCCACTAGACTAAGGCAAGGTAGAGCTCGGCCAGAGCGGAATGCCACTAGACCAAGGTATGTTGAACTTAGCTAGGGCGGAGTGCCACTAGACTAAGGGTATGTATAGCTCGGCCAGGGCGGAATGCCACTAGGCCAGGGTGGGTGAAACCTAGCTAGGGCAGAGCGCCACTAGACTAAGGCAGATAAAGCTCGGTTAGGGCGGAATGCCACTAGACCAAGGTGGGTAGAGCTCGGCCAGGGCGGAATGCCACTAGACCAAGGTAGGTAAAACTTAGCTAGGGCAGAGTGCCACTAGACTAAGGCATATAGAGCTCGGTCAGGGCGGAATGCCACTAGACCAAGGTGGGTAGAGCTAGGCTAGGGCGGAATGCCACTAGACTAAGGTAGGTAAAACTCGGTCAGGGTGGAATGCCACTAGACCAAGGGTAGGTATAACTTAGCTAGGGCGGAGTGCCACTAAACTAAGGTGGGTGAAACCTAGCTAGGGCAGAGCGCCACTAGAATAAGGTAGATAAAGCTCGGTTAGGGCGGAATGCCATCAGACCAAGGTGGGTAGAGCTCGGCCAGGGCGGAATGCCACTAGACCAAGGTAGGTAAAACTCGGTCAGGGTGGAATGCCACTAGACCAAGGGTAGGTATAACTTAGCTAGGGCGGAGTGCCACTAAACTAAGGTGGGTGAAACCCAGCTAGGGCAGAGTGCCACTAGACTAAGGTAGATAAAGCTCGGTTAGGGCGGAATGCCACCAGACCAAGGTGGGTAGAGCTCGGCCAGGGCAGAATGTCACTAGACCAAGGTAGGTAAAACTTAGCTAGGGTAGAGTGCCACTAGACTAAGGCATATAGAGCTCGGTCAGGGCGAAATGCCACTACACCAAGGTGGGTAGAGCTCGGCCAGGGCGGAATGCCACTAGACCAAGGTAGGTAGAACTTAGCTAGGGCAGAGTGCCACTAGACTAAGGTAGGTAAAACTTAGCTAGGGCAGAGTGCCACTAGACTAAGGTAGGTAGAACTTAGCTAGGGCAGAGTGCCACCAGACTAAGGTAGGTAGAGCTCGTGATGCGGGACGGAACTGACAAATGGACTAAACCTATGATGAAGACCAAGTGCGGCCAGCACTCACACGAGACAAGGCAAGCCGAGAGATCGACCTCCGTACTATTCCTCCGAAGAGAGGCGTCTCTCAACAAGAAACCCAAGTCCACGGTCGTCCCTATGAGGGAAGCGAGTGGATCAAAGCGGCAAAGGAGCCGACGCGCAACTATAGGAGTCTAGTCCGAGCTCGGTGCTCGACTAGGGCCACGGAATGGGATACTCTCACTCACGATCTCGCGGTGTTGAATGCTAGCTAGGATCCCTACACTCTCACGTGGCATACAAGATCACATACTAGTAAAGCAAAATGCCAAGGGGGGGGGGGAGCGTCGCACGTACCTCCACGCCTAGGCGTGGGGAAGGAACCCCGGCCGAGACCGACAACCCCGATACACACAATGAAAGAATAGGTACAAGCCAGCAATGATGCCCACTCCTCGCAGGGAGATAACAGGCTACAACAATTCCATTCGGGGCGGCCGATACACGGGCTGACGGGCGGCACTCGGTGAAGGGTCGGCCACGAGGAGGGTCCGAATGACGATCGGCAGAATCGCAGCAACGCGCGACTCGGTGGTAAACGTTCCCACGAATGGATCCGGAGTCTGATTGGGGCGCCGTCAGTGAGGGCGCATAGTTAGGTCGCAGGAGGAAGCCTCGGCCAAAAGGCGTGCTCAGATTCCGTCCGTGGAAGCCGTGGCCACACCTGCAAGTGGGGACAAGGAATCTGCTCCCAGAACTGCGCTGTCAAGCGGGGAAAATGGTAACTCGCTGCTCCGGTAGGCAATCGAGGCCCCGCTTGTGGGAGGACGTCGGGGACGCAGAGCAGCAGGTCTGGACCAAAGAGCTCGGTCAGATCTGGTCGTGGTTGGACGCTGTGAACTTTGGAAGTCGCCGGTTGTCCTGGCACAGGGTGGACTGGGCAGGCCCGCGCGACCTCACGGGAACGGACGCCACGAACAGCTCGGACGTCGGAACGAGACGAGGTTGGCGGCGTTGGAAAGAGGACGACGAGAGGTACAAACCCTGAAGAAATCAGCTCCAAACTCAGAGTTTTCCGTCCTGTGGGATTTTCGCAAGAAGGAGGGTGGATCTGGGCGCGCAGAGAGGGAGGCTCCTGCGCTAGCTCACGAGAAAACTCGCCACGGGTGGTGCCGACCTCGGATCGAGGCGAAACCAAAGCCCACGCGCTGCCGACTCGTAGAAGTATCCACCAAAAAAAGGAGGGGCTCGGATTCGACCCGCACCGGATGGGGACGCCGCTGCAACTCGGGGCCGAATCTGGAACACGCGAACTCGAACCGGAGACGAAGTAGAAGGGAGGAAGAACCTCGGCGTCGCACCGAGGGGATGGGGAGTCGCACCCCGGGGTTGCTCCCGTCGCAGGAGCAGAGGAGGAAGAGAGGGTCGCCCTCTCCAAGGGGTGGCTGCGCAAATGGCTGCTCAATCAAAATATTTCATTCATTCATTCCTAAAGAAAGTACATAAGACCTTATATATGGAGGAGGGGAATGCTAGGGTTTCAACCCTAGCAAGGGGGGAAAGGGGGGCGGCCAAAGGGGGGGAGGGGATCGAATGGGAAGGAAAAAAAGGGGGGTGCACAATCTACTTCCTAAAAAAAAGGTAGGGGGGCGGCTGCCTCCTCCTCCTCTTGGAGGAGATGAGAGGGGGCGCCCAAAACCCTAATGGGCCAAAAGGTTGGACCAAGAAGTGGCCCACTAGTCCTATTGCCCAACCAATGAGCCTAGCACACCCAATAAAGGTCTAATTGGCCCCAATTGGCCTACAAAGGTCCACAATAAAGAATAAACATGTCCACGCAGGGACTAAACCAAGGCCTGGTATGGCCATCATGTAAAAGAAGGTCCTCTAAACCATGCCGTAGTCGCCGAGCCAAAGAGATGCCGGCGTGCTCCGCGTGCTCCGTCGAGAAAGGGCGGCGCGTGTCCTCACCAATTCTCCCCGGGTGGGAAGAACTCGACCCCGTCGAGTAAGGGTCACGATCGCTCCAATAACGCTCCAGCAGGTCCGGGTCGATCAGCTCCAGCTCTCCACGTGTGATCCAGGTGTCGTCTGTCGCAGGGCGCCCTCTCCAGTGCACTAGGAAGCGCTGGTAGGCTCCGCTCCTGGTCGTGGTCACCTGCTCATCAAGTATGCAATCTATATGCTCGCGTGTCTGTAATGGGGCTGGAGGAGGTGGACGCTCAGAAGGTGTAATGCTCTCAACAGGAGGGGTAGGCCCAAAAAGCTCACTGGGAATCACCGCGGGATCCCGATATGCCACCAGATCTGAAACATTGAACGTCGAATAGATCCCATAGTCGTCTGGCAGCTCAATCTCATACGCATTCGACCCAATTCGCTTCAAGACTCGAAAGGGTCTGGCACCGCGGTCCTGGAGTTTCTTAACGGCCCCCGAAGGGAACCGTTCAGGTCTAACCCTGATCATGACGTACTCTCCCACTTGGAACTCACGGGTGCGTCGATGCGCATCAGCTAGATCCTTATAACGTGCGTTGCTGGCCTCGAGGGGGTGATGATGATGTAGACTCCAAACTAGTGGCGTGGACTCATACCGATATGAATGCATGGGTGGCCCAGGGCATCCAAACATAGACCCAGCATGTCTATGACGCCTACATGACTGGACAACACGGGGAGGACCAGGACAACCAAAGTTGTATCTATCATGCATGGGTGTCCTACGGAATGTGGTAGACTCATGGGGACTAAATTGCCCAAACTCACTCATGACATTCCCTATATGAGACAAACCCCTATATGATGGTGGACATGAAGAAACATGGGGAAGAGACATGTGTCCCTGGCCTCCTAAGCTCGGGCATCTGGATGCCGGTAAGGTGAGGTGTTAACTAGAAGGCCTAGGTGGTGTATGATAGTGGACCTCCTCGACAAGGTGGGGAAAAGAATATGGGTCGAGAGGCTCACTAGGGAGGGGATCGAAAGGGTCAAAGAAATGATGACCCCTCCCGACAGGTCCCTTCACTATACTTGCCCATGTGCGACATTCGCCCAGGTGCAGATAATCACCTTCAGGCACTCTCATGTATGGGGCAAGAGGCTCATGAGGAAGGCAAGGAAGGCAAGGTTCCTCCCTCGGGACCGTGAAACCATAAGCGGGGACAAAATCAACCTCCACGGGTATGGGAAATAATAAAAGGACCTCGGATGTGATATGTCCTATGGTGTAGACCGAGGTAATAGACCCCAAAGCAGGGAGTGTAAAGCTATGACTATAGGGTTGGTCAGACCCTAAGGTCAACATATAAGTCAACTCCCATTGATAATCTAAACTCCTAAGGAAGTCCTTCACATTTTCAAGAAAGCAGAAGGACCGAAAAGTGGTGTGAAAGGAGTTAAGGGGTATTATTGGGAGGGCTGGTCCCATGGGTGTATAGCAAGGAATGGAGAGATCTAGAAGTGGACCCTCCCTTAGCCAGCTAGCTAAAGACTCTCCAATGACCAGTTCACCCTCGGAAGGTAAGAATGTCTCTATATGAGGGTCTAAGGGTGAAGCCTCTCTCTCGGGAGTGGAAACTGAGTCCTCTATGATGTGGAGGGGCCCCTGGCTCTCAGTCGAGGGTCTCAGGCTGAGAGTGTCGGCCTTAACTTCCAAAGGTTCAGGCACGACTGGGTGCTCCATGGGGTCACTCCCTAACTCCTCGACCCCCGTTAGATACTCCTCAATCAATTCCTGTTCAGCCTCGTAAATCACTGGAACAAAAGGCGGAGTGGATCGCTGGGGTGGTGGCAGGCATGAGCACGGAGGCAGAGCGGACTGTGGGCTAGGGGAAATCGATGATCCCATAGGAGTGCCCATCCTTTCTAGTTTCTCCCTAACGAGTTGCAGGAGTTCTGCGAAGGGGAGATCTCTCAAGTTAGGGGCATTCGGGGAGACTTGCTGGTAATCATGAGATTTAGTCTCGGGCTTAGACTCACAGACAGGTGGCACCTTGCTCCTCCAACTATGATGTGCTCGGTTGGGGGTAAGAGGTGATGGGCGTTGCGGAGGTTGAGCCCTTAGAGTGGCCTCAGACTGATCGAGGGAGATAGGAGGAGTGGTAGTGCTCCTCGGGCTATGGGTCTCTGAGTAGGAGGCGAAGCGTTGAGGAGCGTAGATCCTCCTAAATTCTACCTTCATCTCCTCCCATGAGTGTATGGGCTCTTGCCTCCAACCTGCCCTAAGACCTACTATGTGATCCCACACTTCCCTAGCTTGAGGTGAAAGTTGACCCCTGGCAATGTTGACTCTCTCGGAACCATATATCCAATTCTTCTCAAAGTATTTTCCCATGGTAGCCTCCCACTTTAGATAGGCTCTAGGGCTCGATCCATCAAAGCGAAGGTCCCCATCTACAATGATGTCCAGGAATAGAGGGTCGGTCGGACCCTTGTGGAGGATGTAAGGAGTAGCCATGATGAAGCACCTGAGGACTCTAAATACACATGCACGCCCTAGGACTATGGAAGGGACATGTAGGACAACTAAGGGATGGGACTAGACACAACTCAAAGTGGTGAAGGAAACTGGGGAAGAATACGGACTCAAATGCACCTAAAACAGACCTAATGACTTACATGCAACTTAGACAGATCTAATGCTCTAATTTGCACCCTAGACAACCTAAAGACTCAAATGACCTAAGACCCCAATTTGCTAGAACAAACTGGTTCCCTAAGCTCTGATACCAAATTTGATGCGAGACGGAACTGACAAATGGACTAAACCTATGATGAAGACCAAGTGCGGCCAGCACTCACACGAGACAAGGCAAGCCGAGAGATCGACCTCCATACTATTCCTCCGAAGAGAGGCGTCTCTCAACAAGAAACCCAAGTCCACGGTCGTCCCTATGAGGGAAGCGAGTGGATCAAAGCGGCAAAGGAGCCGACGCGCAACTATAGGAGTCTAGTCCGAGCTCGGTGCTCGACTAGGGCCACGGAATGGGATACTCTCACTCACGATCTCGCGGTGTTGAATGCTAGCTAGGATCCCTACACTCTCACGCGGCATACAAGATCACATACTAGTAAAGCAAAATGCCAAGGGGGGGGGGGGGAGCGTCGCACGTACCTCCACGCCTAGGCGTGGGGAAGGAACCCCGGCCGAGACCGACAACCCTGATACACACAATGAAAGAATAGGTACAAGCCAGCAATGGTGCCCACTCCTCGCAGGGAGATAACAGGCTACAACAATTCCATTCGGGGCGGTCGATACACGGGCTGACGGGCGGCACTCGGTGAAGGGTTGGCCACGAGGAGGGTCCGAATGACGATCGGCAGAATCGCAGCAACGCGCGACTCGGTGGTAAACGTTCCCACGAATGGATCCGGAGTCTGATTGGGGCGCCGTCAGCGAGGGCGCGTAGTTAGGTCGCAGGAGGAAGCCTCGGCCAAAAGGCGTGCTCAGATTCCATCCGTGGAAGCCGTGGCCGCACCTGCAAGTGGGGACAAGGAATCTGCTCCCAGAACTGCGCTGTCGAGCGGGGAAAATGGTAACTCGCTGCTCCGGTAGGCGATCGAGGCCCCGCTTGTGGGAGGACGTCGGGGACGCAGAGCAGCAGGTCTGGACCAAAGAGCTCGGTCAGATCTGGTCGTGGTTGGACGCTGTGAACTTTGGAAGTCGCCGGTTGTCCTGGCACCGGGTGGACTGGGCAGGCCCGCGCGACCTCACGGGAACGGACGCCACGAACAGCTCGGATGTCAGAACGAGACGAGGTTGGCGGAGTTGGAAAGAGGACGACGAGAGGTACAAACCCTGAAGAAATCAGCTGCAAACTCAGAGTTGTCCGTCCTGTGGGATTTTCGCAAGAAGGAGGGTGGATCTGGGCGCGCAGAGAGGGAGGTTCCTGCGCTAGCTCACGAGAAAACTCGCCACGGGTGGTGCCGACCTCGGATCGAGGCGAAACCAAAGACCACGCGCTGCCGACTCGTAGAAGTATCCACCAAAAAAAGGAGGGGCTCGGATTCGACCCGCACCGGATGGGGACGCCGCTGCAACTCGGGGCCGAATCTGGAACACGCGAACTCGAACCGGAGACGAAGTAGAAGGGAGGAAGAACCTCGGCGTCGCACCGAGGGGATGGGGAGTCGCACCCCGGGGTTGCTCCCGTCGCAGGAGCAGAGGAGGAAGAGAGGGTCGCCCTCTCCAAGGGGTGGCTGCACAAATGGCTGCTCAATCAAAATATTTCATTCATTCATTCCTAAAGAAAGTACATAAGACCTTATATATGAAGGGGGGGAATGCTAGGGTTTCAACCCTAGCAAGGGGGGAAAGGGGGGCGGCCAAAGGGGGGGAGGGGATGGAATGGGAAGGAAAAAAAGGGGGGTGCGCAATCTACTTCCTAAAAAAAAGGTAGGGGGGCGGCTGCCTCCTCCTCCTCTTGGAGGAGATGAGATGGGGCGCCCAAAACCCGAATGGGCCAAAAGGTTGGACCAAGAAGTGGCCCACTAGTCTTATTGCCCAACCAATGAGCCTAGCACACCCAATAAAGGTCTAATTGGCCCCAATTGGCCTACAAAGGTCCACAATAAAGAATAAACATGTCCACGCAGGGACTAAACCAAGGCCTGGTATGGCCATCATGTAAAAGAAGGTCCTCTAAACCATGCCGTAGTCGCCGAGCCAAAGAGATGCCGGCGTGCTCCACGTGCTCCGTCGAGAAAGGGCGGCGCGTGTCCTCACCAGCTCGGTCAGGGCGGAATGCCACTAGACCAAGAGAAAGATTTAATGGAACTGATGGGCGATGAGAGATCGACGAGGGCGGAATACCACAAGCCAAGGGAGAGGTTTTATGGGCTCGGTCCAATGGGACTGATGGGCAATGTCTAGAGCTTGGCGAGGGCGGAGTGCCACATGCCAAGGGACAGGTTTTATGAGCCCAGTGGGACAAGTTTGGTATCTCTTAGTGTGTTTGTGTAGCTATTTGCGGTGGAACGCCGAAGGATGGCAAGGATGTATTAGTTATGAATGTGGGCTCCACACTGGGGGTAGAGAGTCAATCCCGGTGGGACTAATGGGAAGCATTTCGCCGGATAGGGAGGAATCCCGTTCTAACATTGAATGAAATGCAGCAAATGGGTCCTCTAAGCGAGGAGCTCGAAATCTTTAGCAGTCGAGCTTGTCGAACAGTTAGCATCTGCAGCGGGTTGTCCAGTTCACGGTGGGATGTTGGTGTGCCCTGAATAATCCCATTATCTCTTCCTTTAGCTTTGGATGCCCCCATGTTGGGGTGGATAATCGGAGAGTTCATTCTCCTTTTAATGCCCCCCAACTAGGGTGGATAGCTGAATACTAGTTGTTCAAAGCACGTCTTTCCAGGTAGCTTGTTCGCTTCACGAGCAGTTGTGTAGGCAGACAATAGCAGGGAAATCCGACCGTTGGACTCCACCCTCTTCTCTCTTGTTGGCAGCCCCCAAGCGGGGAATAGAGTCTTCCTGTGCCCAGCGGCACCTCAGAGCTTGATTGCGGCTGAGCATATTTTCATTCTTACCCCTCCTTGCTCGGAGAGAGTTGAGCCTCCATTATTGTGTGTTGGAGCATATAGATCAACGACTACGTTGTGCCGGGTCATTTCATTGGGAAGGAGAATCTTCCTTGCATCTTTATCATTTTGCAGTTGGCCCTGAAATGAGTGGACTCCATTCTTGAGCTGATGGCTTGAATAAAGAGGGCAGCACATCGAGCGGTAAAGCAACATCTTTTTTTTTACTCTTGGGTTTATTTTTGTTTTGGTCTTCAGCAGTTGTCCCGAGGTGGTGCAAGAATTACATTTGTTGGGCCTCTCGCCACAACGGAGGGAGCTCGGGATGCATCTCAGAAGGTGTACCGTCCCGATTGATATACGGCAACTGTGTTAGCCGTCATCTTGAAAATGGGCATCGGGTGAGGGCGAGGTGGATCCACCCTATATTCTCCAAGTTGTAATTCACCACTTTGGACTAAGTCTTCCATGATGTCTTTGAACATATAGCAGTCCTCGATGAGATGTCCCCTCTTCCGATGGTAGGGGTAAAACCGAGGGTCGTCTTTTCTTTCGATGTCATTTGGTCTCTTGAGCTCCGGGAGGATGACCTTTTTGTACTCAAGGGCCCACTCGAATAGCTGTTAGGTCTTGTCTTGCGGGAATGAGTATGGTCTTTTCATTCTTGCTCTTAGTGAAGGGGTTTTTGTTCAACAACTCTGGTGGAGGAGGAGCTAGTTGCCTCCTGTGCTTTCCTCCACTGATGCTCGAAGGTTACAAAGTCATCTGCTTCTATTTCTTCTGGTGCCGACTGCTCTTTAATTAGCTTGTGCTCTTGAATTGGAGGAGTAACAGTCGGGCAATATTTGGCCAGAAAGGCTTCAATTTCAACTACCACATCTTCTAATTGGTCGAAGGATTTGACTTCGAGGCCAATTACCCTTTGCATGATCTCTTTCCTCAGATTGCACTTGCATAGCTGGACATCATCCTTACAGCTTGGCGGATGTTTGCATCTTGCATTGAGATTCTTCCAGCGTTGAATGTAGTTTGAAGCAGACTCATCATCTTTTTGTTTGATCATATATAATTCTACCTCAGTGACTTCTTCCTCAGCAGATTTTATCTCAGTTGCTTGTTCTATTACTGGCTTGCTTGTTATGGCTGTCGCCGCTAGATTCCGGCGTAAGCCGGCTGATTGTAGAGGCGGCATTGCATGAGGCGTGGAAGTTGCCCCCTGAAGTGCCCGGAGAGCTGAGGGGTACGTATGGGCCGCGTGGTATAGCTGCCGCGGGAGGGTGTTCCCGTCGTGGCCTTGTGTTGACTGGGGCATAGCTGGTTGCAGTGATGCTTCAAATGATTTAGCGCCACCTTGTGGGGCTTCAGATGAAGGTCCTGCCTGCCCGAGTGTGACTGGGAGTAAGCCCATCTCAGTCAATCTTTTTCTTAGTGTCTCTATTTCTTGTATTTTCTGATAGAGTTCCATCATTAGAGCAGAGTTAGCTTGGTAGGAGCTGGGAGTGCTGTTTCCCGTGCTGATTCCAGGTGGAACTAGCTGCATTTCATTGTCGACACGGGACACGTACGGTCCTACATGAATAGATGTTCTTGCCCTGATGCCCTCATGTTGAGAAGGGGTATAATAGCATGCTCCTTCAGCAGGTGGTGGAGGATGCCCCCACCCTTCCTGGGGTTGACGGTGAGAGATAGGTGCTGCAGCTTGACCTGCCCTTACCGGTGTGTAGCATATTTCTTCGTCTTCTTCTTCAGTAACTCGGCTCGCACTGGGCAAGGCCGATAGGGTATTGCAGGAGAGGACAACGCCGCTCCCTCTGTCTCTGGCTTATTCTTCTCTTGCCTTTTTGTAGTTGGTACTTGGTGTGCGACACGAACTCTGGTTGTCTCTTGAGATGACAGGTGGCATAGAGACACCGTATTGATTGTTCTTTCCATAGCAGGTAGCTCATGCGGGCGAGGAGGGTCCACCTTATAGTCACCCAGTTGTAGCTCCCCTCTTCTGATTAGCTTTTCAATAGCGTCTTTAAAGACGTAACAATCTTCGATAGGGTGCCCGACCATCTGATGATATGGGCAGTAGCAAGGATGGTCTTTCTTTCTAGCATCTTCGGGTCTCTTCGGCTTTGGTAGAGTAATCTTGTTGTTTGTGACAGCCCATTCAAAGAGGACCCGAGTCCTATCCTTGGGGAAAGAGTAGAACTTTTTCATCTTGGCCCGCAGGGACGGGACTTCTTGCCGCTCAGCTAGCTTAGCGGTTGGAGGGTTAGCCACTCCTTCTTCCTTTCCTTTTTGTTGGTTGAATGCTTTGAAATCAATTGTATGAACTTCTTTGGGCGATGGCCACTTGTCAATAGACTTGCCCCTTTGGCTTATTGCAGCTAGAGTGGAGGGAGAGCTGGAGATGAAGGCTTCGATCTCCGTGACCACATTATTTAGCCGGTTGAAAGACCGTATTTCAATTCCGATCAACTTCCCGAGGATCTCTCGTCTCAGGCTCTGCTTGCATATTTGCACCGCATCTTCTGGATGTGGCGGCCGCTTGCATCTCATACTGAGATTCTGCCATCTTTTGATGTACTCCAGGGCTGACTCATCATGTCTTTGCCTGGAGGCATACAGCTCGGCTAGTGTGACCTCTCTTTCAACAACATGGAACCGCTCCCAGAACTTCCGTTGCATAGCTGCCCAATCACTTATAGAGTCGACCGGCAGATTGGAATACCATTCAAAAGCCAGGCCTGTCAGTGAGGACCCGAAGAACTTTAGCAGGCAGGCTTCATATGTTGCCAGATCGCCCATTACTGTCATATAGTAAGCAATATGCTCTTTAGGAGAGCTCTGCCCGCCAAACTTTTCAAACTTGGGCAGTTTGTTGATGCTAGGCGGGAGCCTCTTTGCGGCATACTGTGGCGGATATGGCACCTTGTAAACATCAAAAGTGCTGATATCATCATATGTCCTCTCGGCCAGCTTCATTTCAATTAGTTGTTCCACCATCGATCTATTTACCACGGTTGGGTCCACCGACACCGAGTGGCAATGTGCAGAATGCTTTATAGAGGGAGTGAGTAGAGCTTCGACATGAGGTGTCGACGGCTCCGTTGGCGGCAATTGTTGCACTGGTGGAAGAACTAGTTGCACCAAGGGTGACTGTAGGGAATGTGGTTGAAGAGTGGCTTTGCCATAGCCTGTTGCTTGAGAAGTAGCTTGGGGTGTAGCATCGACCGGGTTAGGAACTTCCCGGGATGATTCAGCATGCACGTCATGTTGCCAGGGAAAAGGGGCTTGTTCATTTCTTTCATTCAGTTGCCTCTTCAAGGCTTTAATCTTTTGCTGGTAATTTTGTAACATCATTAAGATAGCTGGGTCTTGCACTGCCATAGCAAAGGTACCCTTGGATGCTTCGCCCGAAACATCTTTAGACGGGGCTGGCAGAGTAATCTCTTCTTCTTCAGAAGTCACCCTGTTGGCAGTCGAAGCAGTGATAATTTGCTTCTCTTTGGCTGCTTCGAGCATTTCTCTTGCAGCTTTGCCTCTTCTTGTCATTAGCCCGGGCCTTACAGCTAACTTGGCCAACTCTTCTGGTTCTTCGGGTAGGGCCCCATATCAGCTAGCCACCCCTGCCATGTTGCAAGTGAAGACTTGGATTATTTTTTCTTTGCCCCCAGACTGTCTTCTTGACCTGACTAGGGAAGGTTGACTTTTCAAACATTGATATCCTTTTATTCTCTTCATGCTGTGGAGAAGCTTCAGAGCACTTGGCTTGCAAGTCATCTTCATGTTCATTGATGTGCATGAATGACGCCATTCTTCTTTCTTTGCCTTCTTCTTTTCTTTCGGCGCTAATGGGGCGGAGCAGCCTTTGCCGATTTAGGAAAGAACCTTCTATGCCATAGAAGTAATTTCGGACCACTTGGGCCATTCCTTCTTGATTATGCCCTGGAGAGAGGGAAGAAATTAAGAGTTGGTCTTGCATCGACGGCATGTAGGAGTGCCGCGATAGTCTAGTAGCTCCGTTCGATCTTGTCGAACATCGGAGAACATTGGTCTGCCTGGCACAGACCCTATGAGCGGGCAGAGAGGCTACTGGCATGACCTCTTCTTCCTTTGGTGTAGCTTTATTGCCCCCACTTTTGGGGTCCTTGACAGTTGATGTTGAATCTCGTGTAGTCGAAGCTAGGCCCCGGGTCCTCTTGGGAACCCACACTTTCTTGAAACTTGGTAGCTTGGGGGTCAGCTTCCCGCAGACTTCTTTGTCCAAATTGGCCTCCCGACTTGCAAGCACTTGAAAGCGGTTGTGAATGGGAACTGCCGGGATGATATGGTCCGGCGAAGCTTTAGCACGGCGGCCGTTTAGATGAACACGAACGCCACCAATTAGAACAGACTTCCCAGAAGCCGAGAGTCGGCCTCGGGAAACAGCAACAACTCTTCTTCTTTGATTGTTCTTCTTCTTCCCCCCGGACGCCTTGTCACTGGCGGGGACAGCATGATAGTCCACGTGGTGGACAAAGCATGAGATAGTATGGCGAGACGGAGTGGTTCCCCGTGGACAGCTCGCCTTTGCAGGGGTTACGGCCTTGGCCGCAATAGTCTTGTCAGCTTCCTCTTCCTCGACCCTCAGTAGGTTGATGAAGGCGACTCCGAGAAAATTAGGGAACCCCACCACTGGTGGCAGAGTTCCGAAAGCAGTGGGCACCGCCAGGTACCCGTGCTCCGCGTGGGTAGCGACCACTTGAGGGCCGAATGCAAGCGCAGTAAGTCCGCCAGCCATTGAGATCACTGCAAATCAGAATGAGCAAACGATCAGTATTTTGGGGAAGGCCTCCAGGCCTTCTACTTTGGCGATGAGATGAAGGGAGACTTAGTCCCACCGGGCGTCCCAGCTTGTGGGAATGGATTTATTTATTTTATAATTTATTGTTTGTTTATTAATTAGTTAGTTTATTAGGCGTGCCAGTCACTGGAGTGACAATTTTATTATACGCTCGATCTGACTCAGTCAGTCGATTGTGAAGTCCGAGTCGGGACAGGAAGTCCGTCATACCATAAACGCTATGACGTTAATTACGTTCTTCCGAAGAAGGACAACCCTTGATTAATCGTCAAAATAGAAGAGTCCCAGGGACAAAACCAACATGATAGGTATGCTCATTTATTTGCAAGATAGAAGATGCATGCGATTATGCAAGACGAGATATGACATATTAATATACGGAATAAATTCGGCAACATATCCCCTTATTTTGGTCTATGCCAAGTGGGAATATAGGACATCCATTTACGGAGTGCCGAGATGGACGCCAAAATAAAGATGGGCGCAGCCCGAGATCCAAGAGGATCAGAATTCAACGGGACGGTGTCCACTCATCGTGGTGCCTCATTAATGTTCCCCCGAAGGGACCAGCAGAGAACCTGCAGTGGCAGAACTCCGTGGCCCGACGGGGTGAAAGAAGGAAATCGGAAACCCGAAAATCGAATTGAAACAAATGTAGGGATAAAACCCCATTGATATAGCTCCTCCTACTCTCACGGAATTGGACATAAATGGCCCAATAGAACTGACCCATAAAATGCATGCATTTATTCCAATAGCTATGTGTGCATGTACACATTCATGTATGCATGGCCAAATAAAAGATGATGATTAAAGGGCCAATTGGGGACTTATTAGTACACACTCCCTATGCATGTTTAAATATGGATGGGCCAAGTGAGGGTACTCACGTAAGGGTTTGCATGCTAAAGAAAAGGGAGTATCATCTATGTATATAAGCCATATATATGCCCCTGTACATATCCATATATGGAAGTTGGGTTGGTTGGCATTCCATCATGCATCCACGTAACATGGATATAAGGCTCAGGAGTTAATGCAAACTGACATGCATGCTTGAATTTATTGAATGGGTTGACAGCTATTTACGTATAGGGAATGGGCTTAAAGGGGCGATGCATGCAAACATTCCCTTTTTTACTTTATATGCTAATGCAAGTTCATCCACGTATATATATAGTGAAGTGGCTAGCGGATAGATCTAGGGAGTAACATGATGGCTAATCATCATTTAAGTATATGCATATCAAGGATAGGGGCCATGCATTTACATTTGAAACTATCTGAACATGCATCTCGTAGTACAGTGCATCACGTGGGCCACGACACGCTCAGCAGTTAACCACACATTGCATGCATATGAAACAGCAGGAGAGTAAGTGGATACGACGAAGGTTTATGCACTCGGCGGCAAAAGAAAGAGAATCGGCACGACAGCTTCTCGGCGTGGGAATAAGAAAGAGGCGTGGGAAAGAAAGGATCTCGGCGTGAATTCATCTCGGCGGGGTGATTTCATCTCGGCGGCATACTTTTGGCGCCGAGAGAGCCTCCGGGCCGATTCTTGCTTAACATTTTTTTATTTAGTATTATTATTACATATTTATTTATTTATTTTATTTCATTTTTTTTGTTTATTTGTGTACTTGTTTTCACTTTTTAACTTCATTATTATATTATTATTTATTTTATTTGTTTACGTTTATTATATATCTTTGTGTTATTTTGTTGTATTAGTAGTTTGATAGTCGGTCGGTTCTGTCTAGCAAAAATCCAGCAGCATCTCCCCTGTATCCGGAATATGCCAAGAATATATATAGGAAATCGTCCACGGAGTGTCGAGACGGGGTCCATAAAGAACGAGCATATCGGAGCCCGAAAACCGAAGAGGCCGAAGGTCGGTGAAACAATGTATGCCATAAGGCAATTTATTAATATTCCCACTCCAAAGAGCCATCGGAGAACATGCAGTGGCAGAACTCCTTAGGTTCATAGGGTTACAGAGGAATCCGGATCGGGACCGAGTAATGTAGGGGAGGTCATTCCCAGTTAATTTATTTCCCAGGGTGTGCACGATGACCTCTGGATATCCCCTGGACGAGCACAATAGAGGTTCTCAGAGCAGCTTATCATGTAGATAAAGGTTCTCGGCGCAAGGGGTTCCCGGCGCGCTGATGGCCGCGCCGGGAACTATTCACCGCGCCGGGAAGGTTCCGTGCCGGGAAGGGCTTCTCGGCACAGATGGAAAGGGCTTCTCGGCAGGCTGGAAGGTGGAAGCTTCTCGGTACGCAAAGTGCCGCGCCGGGAACTATTCACCGCGCCGGGAAGGTTACACGCCGGGAAGGTAGGGGCGCCGGGAAGCCTTCTGGGCTTTTGAGGGTTTCTACGGAGCTCTGTTCTATGGATTTTTGGGTCCAGATTCCGACTGAAATAGGATTTGGGATGCAAAAGGGGACTGGATCAAGGCCTTTGCTGGGACGGTGCCAGGGAATCACTGGAAGGCAAAATTTATGGAGGGATTGAGGTCATCGGCCATTTAAAACTTCCTGCCAAGACATCTTTGTTTACTGCCGGTCGTCTGGGAAGATCAAGAGATGACTGTCTCTGATCCCCTGGACGAACCTAATGTCATAGAGGAAACAAACCGGAGATGGAGGGGTAACAAAAACCTCGGCACTGGAACCCTTCGGGAACTCTAGGCCCCAATCATTCATGGGTTAGAATGGGGGACCCAGGAATTTCTCTTTAGGAGCAGAAGCAATGGGGAACGGAGCAGAACGGTCGATGCACACACCCAAAACTCACACCTCCAAACAAGCATACATAGAAGCAATGCACAGAGAACAACGATCGAGTGTATTCGACATTGAAGACAAGGGGAAGACCATGCTCGTTCATAGATACATACACATTCGATTACATCACCCACCTGTGTCTGATCATAAGAAACAGAGGGAGCAACGGCATTCCTCTAAGGAAAGAAAGATGAAGAAATACAAAGATGCACATCGGAGAAATGAAAAACAAGAAAGAGAAATAGAAGACGGAGGAGGGCGGAGCATTGACTCCTCTCCCTCCCCCCTTCAGCAGACCTTCTCCTTCTTCTCACGATCTCTCAGCAGCCGCCGGTTTCCTGGAGCTGGGTATGGACTTCTCTCTTCCTTTCTTTGGTTTCTTTTGTGGCTATCTTCTCTTCTGTTCTCCTCTCTCTTCTCTTCATCGAACTGAAACTTTATATATAGGGGGTGTTAAACCCCATTCTTATCGGCGCGCCTCCTTGGTCCTTTGATCATGGGTCTCGGCGCGCCCTAGGTCGTGGAGCTATCGACGTATGTGGCTTCTACTTGGGCCTTGGCCCTTCTTCGGTCCACGAACCAATCGGCGCCGATGCTTTCGATGTGGGCCTCAGCGGATGCTTCTCCATCTTTTCCCTTTATCCCTGGAAAAATAAGAGATATAAGATGAAATATGTTAGCATTAATATTTATATTGATATCGTCTTATCATTTTATTATTATTATATTATTATCGTTATATATTTTCTCTCTCTTTTTTATCTTTTGTTATTATTATTATTATTTATTTTCTTTTCCTCTTTTCTCTCATTTTTCACTCATTTATTATTATATATACATATATATTTTATTTGTCAACAGGCGTCATCCTGATGACGACTCCTCTAGGGATGCCGTGGAACTGAGGATCACTCTCCAGTTGGAGAGGGAAGACCGCGAGAGAGAACGTGCAGAGAAAGAAAGAGACGCAGAGAGAGAAAGAGCCAACAGATTGACTGAAAGGGAGGAACGAAGGGCCATGGAGGCCCAACTATTCGAACTCCGAATCAGCATTGGTCTTGCTGAACAGTGGCTGAGAGATGGCGAGGAGCGCTACCGAAGAGCACGAGAGCGTGGCTTTCGTGTTGGTAGCTTCTCTGCTGCTTCCGTGGATCAACGCCGCGGTGTGGGAATAAGAAGGGGAGTACAGAGCGGTAGGAGTACCGCTTTTCGTAGTTGGGTAGCACCTTTGAGAGCGTTTTACCCGGAGAGTAGTGGGACGAGTAATGCAGAGAGAGAGGGCGGAACTTGATGTAATTTTTTTATTTTTTTTGGAATAAAATATAAGGTTTGGTTTGTTTGGTTTTCACCTTTGCTTCTGTTGCTTGAATCCCTGCACACATCACTGAAACAAACAAATCAGAATTTCTGTTCTGACTTGGCCCCTTGCTCAATAAGCAAATGGTCATTGTGACTGTCCTTGATAACTGGTCAAGGGGCCAAGCCTTTATTTAATGAAGGCTAGGGAAAGATGCGGTGATGATAAATGCGACAGACAAGCACACGAATGCAAGCGGTATTAAAAGTGAGATGCTGCACGCAAATGCAATCATGCAAAATTGATTTGTTTTCTTTTTTATATTTGGCATTTTTTTGTTTTATCATAAAAAAGATTTTTTTATTTGCAAATATGTACATTTTCTTTTTTTTCTTTTTTGTTGTTTTCATCATTTCTATTTTTTGTTGCTAACGCCCGGTAAGCACCCAAATGGCACCTAACCTACGTGAGAACAGGGGTTTCTTGCTAACCTCCCAGGTATCCTAAGTGCACATCTAGGTTGATTTGGGCCTCTAGACCCCTCGAATGATGATCCCGCCGGCTAAGACTTACCCTGATGACAATACCGTCATGCCATGCTTAGGCTCCCAGTCGCTTCCGACCACAGGGATTCACCCAAAAGGTGTTTGAGGTAAGAGATTTTCCCAACCCGGGTCTGTTTCCTCACAACTCTAGATGGTATATGATGGAACACCCTAGAACCCCAATGACCAACCGCGCGACGCTGACCCGGAATCAGACGCCGTCGCACCCATAGGTGACGCGCTTGCATTGGCCTAAGCCCGAGGTTAAACAAGAAGACATCAAGGTGGTAAACAGGGGTCTTGACCATCCAGAAACACGGAGACTCCTTCGCAGTGATAGCTTTTGCTTTTCAAAGTAGGCAACCAAATGTGTATATTAAAATAAGGTCGCAGACCCTAGGCAGTTTTCACCCTTCAGAAACTCCATCGAACCTTCATCTTTAGAGGGAGAAGGAAGAGTGTAGGGGATAAACCTCCTGAGAGGACCGGCAAAGCCGTTAACCCAGCGAGCGAATAAGGGCCCATTAACTCTTTCCTTTTGGACAACTTCGGACCAAATCTCGAGCATTTACATTCCATAGCCCCCCCCTTTTTGTGGATTCAAACTTTTACTTTGAGGGGTTCCATTTATCGCGTCAGGCACGGTCACGACCAGGCTTTTCTCTTGATTTTGATTTTATGTTTCTTTTTGTAAGGGAGATATAGTCATTTGACGTTGTGGGCTCCCTTTTGTGTGCATGCGGGGACACTGCCCTCTTCTCGTGCTCTGATCGATGCTCCAGGAAATGAATCCTACTCTTGCCTTAAGGGGTTTGAGTTTTGGTTTCTCATGCTCAGCGTTTTAAGGGCGCCGACTGTCTCATTTGGTCGAAGAGAAAAGAATAAAGATTACAGCTTCTGGAGATCTTCCAGGTGGGGCCCCACCGTAGGTGATGCTACCGACTTTTTTGAATAAAATACATAAGTGAGCACATGTTAGCTTCCTTCGAGCGAGCATAGGCCGACGTGGCCCGACAGGGATCTCCACGGTTCTGGCAAACCAAGACCCGGTGCCTACCAAGCCTTAAAGGGCCCTATCCTAACATGAAGGTTAGATGCAGGGACTTAACTACATGGTGACTGCCAGGCATCTGCATTTTAAAATTTCCATATTTTTAGTGGTTTTCAATATTTCTTTATTTTTGATGTTTTCTATCTTTTCATCTTTTTTTATGTTTTGTGCTAAAGGTAGTATTTCTTAAGATAAAGCCCATTCCAAGGGTGGAATAACTCGGTCCCTTCGGCGTTGACTAGCTTGTAGGCGTTGCCAGGGTACACGGCTTGAATTACAAATGGTCCTTCCCAATTGGGTTGGAGCTTAGAACGCGGCCCTCCAGGTTTGACAAAAATTCTTTTTACGACCATCTCACTGACTTTGAATTTTCTCTCAACGACTTTCTTTTGGTAAAAGCGAGCGAGTCTATTTTGATACACAAGCGCGTGTTCGGCAGCGACCAGCCGCTTCTCATCCAAGAGTTCCAACTGGGCGAGGAGTGAATTACGACGATCGTCGAGGGGAAATTCCTCGTCCAATTGTACCCTGAGAGAAGGGCTCAGAGTCTCGTACGGGACTACCGCTTCCATACCATAAGTAAGGGCAAATGGAGTCTGCCTGGTGGGGGTACAGATTGAAGTGCGATAGGCCCATAGGGCTTCGATAAGTTTTTCTGGCCAGTCTGAAAACTTACTAGACTCGTAGGTTTTTTTGATGATTTTGAGCAATGTTTTATTGGTGGTCTCCGCTTGGCCGTTACCTTGTGGGTAATAAGGCGATGAATGATGCAATGCAATTGCGTACCTTTTGCAGAGGTCCTGTAGGTCCTGAGAAATGAACTGTTGCCCATTGTCGGTGACGATTGTGCTTGGGACGCCGAATCTGGCGAGGATGTTCTTCATGATGAACTTGCAGACTGTTGATGCCTTGATTTCCGCGTAAGCTTCGGCTTCGGCCCATTTGGTGAAATATTCCGTCGCAGTAAGGATGAAAGATTTCTGCTTGGTGAGGGAATTGGGATCACCTAGGGGACCAATGATGTCGAATGCCCACATGGAGAAAGGCCACGGGGAGGATATTGGATGAAGTGAGGAAGATGGTGAATGGATTTTATCGGCGTGAAGTTGACACTTGACACACCTACGGACATAGACATCACAATCCTCTTCCATAGTGGGCCAGTAAAAGCCTTGCCGAATGATCTTCTTGGCGAGCATCTGACTATTCACGTGGCCACCGCACACACCCGAGTGCGTCTCCTCTACACATTTCCAAACCTCATCGTCACCAAGACATCTTAACAGAATATCAGTAAGGCTCCTCCTATAGAGTAGACCTCCAACCAAAGTATATTTCTGAGCCACCCTTCTTATGGCTTTCTTGTCCTCTGTGGTGGCCCCTTCAGGATAAGACTGCTCTTGGCAGTATTTGACGATTTCATAGAACCATGGTTTCTCTTCATCAGCCAGTTCTTCTTCAGCCTTTGCCAACATGATTTCCCTTTTCTCAAGGATATCTTCCTGCAGGATCTTCCTTGCTATCCTGTCTTTGATATTTACATAGGAAGCATCATCGATTGCAGGGGCGTGAAGTTTGTAGATGGAAATGGACTCAAACCATATTCCTAGAGGGAACCTTATGGATGATGCCAACGAGGCGAGGGCATCGGCGAGAATATTCTGATGATGAGGGACATGAACAAAGATCAGTTTGGTGAATAGTTTGGCAAAGGCAGCAGTGAGTTCTTGGTATGGCTTGAGTTTGGGATCGCGAGTGCGATATTTAGTGAGCACCTGGCGAAGGATGAGTTGACTATCACCTACGACTCGCAACTCAGTGATACGAAAAGAATGAGCGAGTTCTAGGCCAGCTAGAAGAGCTTCATATTCGGCTATATTGTTGGTAACTGGAAATTTGAGCTGGTATGCCAATGGGAATGTGAGGCCTTCAGGCGACAGGAGGGCGACGCTGATTCCTCTCCCTTGAGAATTCAGAGCTCCATCAATATATAGCGTCTGTAGATGGACATAAATCCACTCATAAGTGAAATAATTGCATAATAAGAAAAATAAGGGGAGATGATAATAAACCAAGAAAAAGCACGTGGTGCTAAAAGGAGATGTGATCGCCAGAGGGGTTACCTCAATAAGAAGAAAAAAGGGATCGTGAATACCTGGTGGAAATTTGGTTGCGGGATGATGTGGAGTTTCTCCTCCGCCTTCTATCGGCCGGCCAATGAAGTGGGTTTTCCTTGTTGATTACCTTGCAAAGAAAGACAATGAAACAAACGAACAAAGAGAAGTGAATCAGCCGATGTGTAGAATCAATCCCAAATGAAGAATATGATGTTGAAGAGAGAAATCAACATGCGCACCTCTTTTTTGGTTTTTTTAAACCCCTAGAGAAGAGCTAGGGAAGGGGATATGATATGATGATGGAACTTAATGCAATAAAAAAAACTAACAGTGGGACATATTAATGATAGTAAGATGACGCTCACAAACAAAACAAACAAAAAAGAACCCTGCTGTCCCTGATGACAGTAAAGGGAAACCAAGGGAAGAAGATGTTGATGGGAAGAAGATGAAGCAGTGAACGCAAGCGGATGCCGAGGAAAACGGATGCCGAGGAGGAAGCGGCTGCTCCACTTGATTGCACGGGAAGAAGAAAAAACCTCTGCGGCAATCTTTCTATCCGCTGTATATATGGGTGTTAACCTTATGACGATCGATCCAGACTCCCTTATATAAAGTTTCAATCGGATGTGATCAAACAAGGGAAGATAAGAACGGGCAAGGAATATCCAGGGAAAGGATTAAAATCGAGCAAGAGATTGAACAAGGCAGGGAACTGTGAGGGAAAGGTGGAAAAAGGCAGGACTCTGACATGAAACACGACTTAGGTACAGGCGTCGATTTTTAAATAGACGACCTACCAAAGGACGTTACTTGAAACACGACCTAGGAAAGGACGTTTCTTCCTGGATTTAATTTTGGAAATAAGACTTCCTTTATTTAAAAAAATCATGATAACACGTCTGATGAAGCGACGTTTCTTAAAAACACGCCCTAGATAAGGACGTTAATCATCAAATGCTTCTTATTTTGTTTTATCTTAAAACGGATAAATACCAGGAATTGACGCCCTGAAGTTTGGTCGTCCTTTCTTTATAAAACGCCCTAGGTAAGGTCGCTACTTAAATAACGCCCTTCTCAAGGTCGTGAATCAGAAAAATGTAAGAACTAAACCATAAACTACACAAGAAAAGAAAAATCTCATGTTATAGAAATATTGAAGTTCACTTTGGGGCGTCATCATAGTGACATGAGATTTGATCAACATAATGTCAATTTTGGCGTGTCTACAGCTGCCCCGTCTTGACGTCTGCTTTGGAAGGGAGTGAGACGGAAATGGAGTGAAATGCAACAAACGGAATGAAGTGGAACGAACTGATAAGGGGACGCCAAGGTGTGATGTGACATGCCTCAGACACTAAGCACTGTAAATCTTTCCAAGATTCTGAACGAAACATCTCCGAATGATTCCAAGGAAGTATCAGTTTGCTGGATAAAGGAGACTAAACTAAGCAAGTAAAAATGTAAGGCAAAAGGGTGTGCGCGCGGGCACGATAGGGAAAGACCATTGGAGAGCGGTTACCAACCAACGTGGACGTGCTACAACCAAGGTAGATTTGCAGAAAAATAAAGAGAATTGAGATGAAGATCCAACAAAGGGACATTTCCAAGGAATTAGCCTGAGCGGCTTCAGATAGAACAAAGTACTTGATTTGGAATGGAATGTCTCATGTCAACTCAATAAAGAGCGAGTGACCTTCATTATTGCCATAATATGAAGATTTTCATCATGAATCTCAAAGTCCTACATGATGCATGCTGGGCTAAAAGAAAAGAATAAAATAAACTAAAAATAGAAAATACTCAAGGATAATATTGCTAAGCCGTCTAGATTTAGTCAAGAATCCAATTCTCTGAGCTAACACTAAGCTGAAGCTCGTTTGTCCGCGCATCAACTCAGAAAGTGAAACTATCGTCCCAAACCTTGAACGACTCAACGGCCTATCCATGTGATCAAGACTCTCCTGGAATTATCACTGTTTTTGATGAAGGGGAACTCAAATTCCAGGTTCATCAGAACCACAAGGTCCTTGATATGCTATATAGTAACAATGATTACATGAAAGAAATACAAGATACAAAGTGATGTTACTCTCATGAGCGTCCCAAACGTCTCGAAAACCTGCACTCTTTTGCACTTGAAACTCATTAGCCCTCATAAATCAAAAATAACCATCAATTCAGAACATGATATGATCATAAGTGCTTAATCATAAACAACTCCAACAAAATAATAGCACTTAAGTTCATTAAAATATCCAAGCATAGAGAGGCAAAATTCATAAGCCAGAAAAAACACGCCTGAGAATAGGGCGTAAAAATCATGAAAGGCGCCTGACCCCAGGGCGTCGACTTAAGAAAAACGCCCTTCAAAAAAAGGCGTTACAAACATCGATAGCCCAAGAAGAAAATGACCCATGAAAGGGCGTTACATAAAACACGACCCACGCCAGGTCGTCGATTTCAGAAATAGACGCCCTAACATAAGGCGTTAATTCACCTCTCACTTCCGTTTCCAACTCGTAAGCCAAACTCAGTCCCAATAGCATTCAACTTCTGCAACTCCGAACCGTCTTGGGACCCTTCAGGCTCCTATAAAAGGAAAGGTAATTCCTTCAAACACTCATCTGAGTTCTGCTTCTGTTTTCTTCTTCTGCTCGTTCTTCTGTTCGTTCTTCTTCTGCAGGCACTTGTCCGAGCTTCTTCTGCAAAGCAAAAGATGGAGAGGGTGATCAAGAAACCCAGATCTTCCACCCCCAGATTGACTGAAATACAGGGGCACATCTGTAGCCGAATTGCCCAAAATCAGGTTGGCGAATTCTTCTGTTCTTCCTCTGCTCATATCCCTTTTTTTTCTTTTCCTTCTTACTGAACTCTTCTGTCAAGCTATTTCTTATATATGCTCATGTCTGGCGCTGTTTCTTATGTTCTTCCTTCCACAGGACTACCCAAATGTCCCTGGTGTTCGAAGATTCACCAAAGTAAAATGGTTGCCACTGATCCTTTCCAAATTTTCTTCAGATATGAGGGTATACGTATCTAGATGGCATCTTCTAGGCTTGATAACCCATGCAAAACACTATGATCAAATCCACTTAGATTGGGCTGCCATAGGAGCTTTAATCGAAATATGGCATCCCTCCACTCATACCTTTCTCTTCTCAACTTTTGAAGCCACCCTCCTATTGGAAGAATTAGAACTGATCTTGGGCTTAAAGCGGATGAAACAAGGGGATGAAGAAAAGATGGCCATCATGCCAAGGCCAATCTCCTCTCATGAATTACTCACCTCATTGATATCTAGCCCAAATCTAGTGAACCAAATCAAGGTCACTAAAGGAATCAACCTCTTGAAGCTCGCCTCATGGGTGTACAAGAGAGCGGATCAAGCTAAGGAAGAGGAGGAGATAGAAAAGATAGCAAAGGCCTTCGTGGTGTGCTTAGCAGGAGCACTCTTGTTTCCATCCACGGAGGACTTTCTAGAGGAGGCCCAATTGAGCGCGGTGGTGAGCTTATGGGAAGAGGAAAGAGTCGGACCGGCGATCCTAGCCTATCTCTATAGCGGGCTTACTTCGGCGGCCATGGGAAGGCCCATATATGGATGCATGCTAGCATTTTCTAGTTGGATAGATCTCCATTTCAAATTTGATCCATGTAATGAGGCCCAACAACCCTCAAGAATTTTCTCAAAAAGCCCCCTCTCTTATATAACCGGTTCGTTAGGAACAAGCAATAGGGTGACGAACCGAATTCCCCAAGTGAAGAAGAGAGGGGATTGGAGAGAGCACCTAAAGGTAATGCCAAAGAACCTCTTTACATGTGCCCCGGGTGTACTCAAGATGCAGGAGCTCCGTGCAAGATTTTCTCTCGGGACGGGCCTTCGTCTCATAGGTGCTTCGGATTTCATCTTGTACAACTCTCACAGATGCCTTCCTCAAATTGGGCTTCCAAGACAAATACCAGAAGACGTTTCTCATCTCCCTCCAATCAAAACAAGAGACCTAGGCAGCAATGAAGATGGAGAAGAGACAACTACAATCCGAGCTCTATGGAAGATCAACAAGCTTCGTCAACATGTAGAAAGCTTAGATGAAGACAAAGAACAGTGGAAATCATATGTAACATCTTTGAGAAAGCTAAGGCCCAAGGCGGCTCATTAAGCATTGTAATTTCAATCAATGACAATGATTTCATTCTAATCGAGCCTTATGCTGCGTTCCTGATCCAATCTTCAAATAACCTGTCGTTCTGTTGGAAATAACGCCTCAAGAAAGGACGCAAATTCCAAAATGGACGCCTTATCTCAGGGCGCCTTCAATGGCTCATCTTTCATATTTGACGCCTGCACATGCGGGCGTTAATTGAATAACGACGTTAATAAAGGCATTAATTGATTCAAACCCCAAAGCATATATTCGTTGAGTCTCCAAAAGTAACGCCTTTTCCATAGCCACGTTTCATGCAAAAGACGTCCTCAGCAGAGGCGTTACTAAAAACCAGTTAATGATGACTTTCGTTACATCAATCAACGCCCATTCAATGCGTCTGACGACGGTTATCATTCCCCATGTAAAACAAAATCACGCCTTAATCTTCGTCGTCCATTTTGAAGAAACGCCCAGGCGGGTGGTCGTGAATTTCATTGAAAACGCCTTTCTTAAGGGCGTGTCTTCTTTTCGAAACCCAAAAGGCATTAGCCCTCCTTTCTTCTTCCTCCCACCGTTCATTTCTTCCTTTTTCTACAAACCCTAACCGAAAACCCTTTCACCCCAACTCTCCCATTCTCTTCTCTCACTCTCTCATCCTCAGCCCTAGACGATGGTAGGCGGAGGCCACAAACGGCAGCGCGTTGCTGCCCTGGAGGTGGTCGATCTAGAGGACCCTCGTGCCGGGGAAGAGGAGCACGCCGTGGAAGAAGTTCCAACGGCGGCCGAAGAGGCTCCGGCAACGGAGGCTGACGACGAGGCCACGGGAGGTGATGGCGAAGGAGAGGAAGAGAAAGGCGAAGGCGAAGGAGAAGAAGGCGGTGATGATGGAGAAGAAGGAGAAGGCGGCGAGCCACCACGCACGGCGGCGGACCCTCCCCGCGCCGGCCAACTCCATCGGCCCAGGCAACCACGACCTCGGCCACAAGTTCAGAAACACAAGAAGGTAGGCCTTCAACCCCATTTTCCATATTTTTATTTTATTTTCATTTTTATGTATTTTACTAGAATTTCCATAGCCGTCGGGTCTGGACCCGCAACTTAGAAAAGACACGCCTCCAGTGGGGGCGTGATTTAGAAATGAAACGCCCTGCCCCAGGGCGTAAATTCTTTTATTTTCCTAAAAATTAATTAACCCTCATGAAAAACGCCCTGCACATGTCGTTTTATTAAAAATTATCATTTCTCGTTCCATGCTGTTTATTTTCATTAATTTCTATGCCCTCACACATTTAAAAAAAAATTTTTTTATGAATTATTTCGCATGCTGTCATTTTTATTCGATTTTCTAAAAATTTTGAAAGCCACGCCCTCCACCAGGGCGTTAATTAAACAAGAGACGTCCAAACCAGCGGGCGTCTCTTCATTAATTCAGATTTAATCCAAAAAACCAATCTGATAACAACACCCCCCTCCGGGGCGTGACTTGAGCGGAAAACGGCCCCATGGTGGGCGTTAAATGAAATTTAGCCACAACGCCACGCCCAGCTCAGCGGCGTTTCTCAGACAAAAAATGACCTTGAGAAGGCCGTGAATTAATGCTTAGTTAAGGACCACGTCCTACACAAAAGCGTGAATTAAACAAACCACGACCTGAATAAGGTCGTTAATTAAATCCAACATCATCATTCAAACGAAGACAATTAAGTGAATCTCCACATGAATAGTCAAAACAATTAAGCCAAAAAAACTTTTTTATGCATGCAGGGGTTGATGAGGACCCGCATCTCATGGGTCATGGTCCGGGCAGCATACCATGGTCTCCCCGAGTTCCAGAGGGCTAGAGTAGACGCTATGGGGTTTGGGGCTTTCCTATCCATAGAGCCATTCAGGCCTGACCTAGCACTTATCCAGGTTCTACGGGAGCGTTGGGATAGGGTTAGCCGGGCTTTCCTGATGCCCTGGGGGCATATGGTTCCTACCCTAGAGGACGTGACCAGGATCACAGGGTTGAGGGTAGATAGTGAGGCCGTGAGCGGGTTTACCTATTCTGATTATACGAAGATGACCCAGAGATTACTAGGGCTGGATATGGTCTATGAGGTACCTAGTGAGTGCAGGACCATCTTCCGTATAGACCTGACTACGGTGATGGGTTTGGGAGATGCCAGGCATAGGTCAGGGGAGACTTTAGACGAGTTTGCACAGAGGTTGACCGACGGGGCGAGAGCGGTATACTGCCAGAACCCGACTGACCAGGAGAGAGCGGACCGAGACTTGAGGAGGTTCCTGCTGCTACTGCTCGGGAGATTATTGCTCAGGACGAAGGCCGACGTCATCAACTGCCGATTCCTGGGCATCCTCGAGGACCTGGAGCGAGTTGGCAGTTATGCCTGGGGAGCGGCGCTACTGGCACATTTGATAGCTGACCTGTCTACGGGGACAGGGCGAGAGACGACCGCCAGTGGCTTCTCACATCTTCTTCATGTATGTATTTTTTTATATTTTTATTTCTTTTTCTTTTATTATGATGCATATGAAATGCCTTACTAATGCAGTGCATGTGTGTAGGTGTGGAGCCACTTATACATGCCGATGGGACGCGTTGACCCACGGCCTGGAGGTGAGGGAGCTTTCCCTCTAGCGCGACGTTGGTTGCCAGTGATCTTCGGCGCCCCACTCGGCTACGAGTTGTGGGTTTTACGGAGAGAGTTCCGCGACTTCCCCCCCTCGCTGGTATGTATGAATGAATGATATGCATTTCATTTTTTTGTGTTTATTTGAATTGATTATGATGAAATGATGATGATATGTATGTATGTTTATGAATGCAGGTGCAGTGGAGGCCATACGAGGGGATGACAGATGAGGGCCAGCCTTGGGTCGTATCGGGGCGACCTCGCTTCGAGCGTGAGCTATGGCTACATTGCCTGAGCGAGATTGAGCCGTTACGGCTTAGGCTGGTGATGAGGACCCTGGGCCTGCACCAGGAGTGGATCGAGGTCGGTGAACCTCGAGGGATAGGAAAGAAGACACGCGGTCGCACCAAGGCGATCGACTGGAGGGTGCGCTTCGAGGAGCAGTACGCCGACTGGCGGCGAGGCGGGATCCGAGTCACCTCCCACGCGACCGACAGCTCCGAGTACCTCCGGCGCTACTGGGAGGTTCACGCCGGCAGACCTCAGATGAAGGTCCTAGGGGTATGTATGAATGTGATTATTTCTAAATGCTTATGTTTATGTATGTCTATCGTGCAACTAATATGCAATGAATGCAGGACGCGCGAGACATTGCGGCGATGGATGCACAGGCTTTCCTACATAGCCTGGAGGACCAGCTAGCCGCCACGCGGGCAGACCTAGAGACCCTGGTGAGTGTTTAAATATTTCTATATGCAAATGAATATTTTTTGTTGAATTATTGATGATTAGCCACTGACGATCTCAATGAATGCAGCATAGCAGGGAGCAGTGAGGAGAGACCCAGGGGAGGCCTCCAGCTCGAGAGGGCCTAGTGCAGAGGTGACCGCACTGGCGGAGCAGCTAGCGGGAGCGGTGGCACGAGCCGAGGCAGCAGAGCGCGATCTCGCCTCACGGGTAAATTCCAGAACACAAATCCATTCAAATATTGATTACATATAATTATGCACTGATGAAAATTCACTTTTACAGACCGAGGAGCTTCGAGCCGCTCTTACCTGCGTTGATGAGGGCTTTCGCGCGACGAGCGCACAGGTGAGTGATATCATGCATTGCTTGAATTGCTAGATTATTGAATTATTGCATTGATTGTGGAATTGATGATTCGTTTACCTGTTTGCAGGTGTCTCAGCTTCAGGCAGTACGTACTGAGTTGGCGATCCGTGATCAGCGGATCTCAGAGCTCGAGAGGTCCCTGAGGCGACGAGAGGAGCTTCCTCAGGACGTGGCCGAGCTGCGCGTGGCGCTTGAGCTGGAGAGACGGGAGCGAGCCCGGGAGCACGAGGAGCAAGTTCTTGAGCGTGCGGAGTTGGCGGACTTGAGGACTCAGTTGATCCTTTCTCAGGAGCGGCTTCGAGTGTCGGAGGAGCGTCTCCAGTGAGGACGTGAGCGAGCACGGGCTGCTGGGTACTCCTTCACCAGTTCTACCTTCGTGGCGGGCTCTTCCCTCCGGGAGAGGAGCGAGGCAGGGGGACACGTTCGGGTTCCAGCTTCTTCACGGGGGCCGATGCCTCCTCCACCAGCGCCAGCTCGGGACGGCGAGGAGGAGGTTGAGAGTAGGAGAGAGGAGGGTGGAGGCGAGAGCTGAGAGACTTACTTGTACTTCTCCACCCTCACACCTGTACTTACACATTCATGATGTATATATATATGAGATTGAGATACTTTTGTTACCTGAGCACTTTGTGTGGTTGTGGCCTTGTGTTTGTGTACTTTCTTCTTTCCAAGTTCTCCGCTTTTGCTTTGCCCTGTACCTGCAGCTGCGGTTTACACTTGAATAATAGGTTAGTTCATCTGTTCGACTTGGCCCCTTACCCAATAAGCAAGGGGTAGCAATACTTCGACCTTAATGACGGGTCAAGGGGCCAAGCCTTTAATCAAATAAGGTAAATAAAATAACTGATATCGGGGAGATGCATCATGCAAACACACATATGCAAGCCATAAATAAAAAGATGCCCATGCAAAAGAATGCAAGCATACATTGTGAAGAAATGTATTTTTTTCACTCATTTATATATTTTTTTTGTTATTTTCCTTAAAAACGCGCCTTAGAGTAGGTCGTGGTTCCCATAAAGACGCCCTAGAAGATGGCGTGAATTTGAAAAAAGAGTTTGATTTTTGAAAAAGAAACGACCTGCTTAGAGACGTTATTTTGCAAAAGACGACATAATCTAGGACGTTAATTCTATAAAAAGCGCCTTAGCCGAAGGCGTTAATTAAATTATTCTGCAAAAAGGGCTTCAAGGCTATCAAGACCACGAGTCTTACATAGTCACCATCTAAAATTCATTAACCTTTCTTGAGTAGTTAAAAGGGGGTTGACGTGACCATAATTGACTTGTATTCGAGATTTCGCACAATGCAATTTCTCAAGTCCGTCTTGACCATCCTGCCAGTTCGTGACTTTACCGCATAGAAAGGATGGAAGAAAATATAAGGGAAGCCCATAAGGGATTCTGAGATGCTCAAGGTAAAGTTACCTCCCCTACCCTATGTCTGTTGGGGTTCGATCTTTGGCGTAGGGAAATTTATTGCCTTTTTGCCCCTGTTACATTGCACGCATACGTCCAAGGTTTTCCTTGCGGGGACTTTGCACTCTTGACATGCTTTTCTTTTCATAACTTGACTTTCACTTCGGAATTGATTTGCATTGATGAAAATGAACCTAATTGTACTTGGGCTTTTGTGGCATTTGCTCCATTTTGGGCCCTGACTTCCACCTACTAGGGCGGCGGATAGGCTTGGTGTGTCTACCTCGAGGTCTCCCTTCCTCCCTTATGGGTCGAAGAAGAAAAGAACGGGTATTGCCTTTCACTTTTAGTCAAGTTTTTGACTTTCCATCGAATTTTGCACTGCTTGAGCTCAAGAATAAAGCGTGTAGTGTGTGCGTGAATCAACCCCCTTTTAAATTAGCAAGACTGATGAATGAATTCTGAATTTTGACCTTTCGGACCTTGATCCTTCGTGTGCCATGGCACCAATTTTGAAGAATCTCTTTTTGATTTTGAAGAATTTCTATTTTATTTTTTTTTGGAGATTTTGAATCAATTTTCATTCATTTTTTTGGATTTTGAGTACATATATTTTTTTTAGATTTTTGTTGAATCAAGGGTAGTATTTTTTAAGATACAAACCATTCCAAGGGTGAGTTAACTCTTCCCCTTCAGCATTAACCAGTTTATAAGCATTGCTAGGATAAACGTCTTTTATGATAAACGGTCCTTCCCAATTGGGTTGGAGTTTTGAGCGGGGGCCACCCGGCTTTACAAAAATTCTCTTGATTACCATCTCACCGATCTTAAATTTTCTCTCAATTACTTTCTTTTGATAAAAACATGAGAGCCTGTTTTGATAAACACGTGCATGCTCAGCGGCGACCAGACGCTTCTCGTCTAGGAGTTCCAATTGGGCCAGGAGTGAATCCCGACGTTCATCAATAGAAAATTCCTTATCCAATTGTACTCGCAGAGAGGGAATGAGAATCTCATAAGGGACTACCGCCTCCATTCCATAAGTAAGGGCGAAAGGGGTTTGCCCAGTGGGGGTGCGAATGAAAGTGCGATAGGCCTAGAGAGCTTCAACTAGTTTGTCTGGCCAATCCGAAAATTTATTAGCCTCACACGTCTTTTTAACAATTTTTATCAAAGTTTTGTTAGTGGCCTCTGCCTGGCCATTGCCCTGCGGATAATAGGGAGAAGAATGATGCAATGCAATGTTATACCTGTTGCAGAGATCCTTGATTTCTTGAGAGATAAATTGAGGTCCATTGTCGGTGATGATGGTGCTCGGGATGCCGAACCTCGTGATGATGTTCTTCATTATGAATTTGCAGACGGTTGACGCTTTAATCTCCACGTAAGCTTCTGCTTCTGCCCACTTGGTGAAGTACTCCGTTACCGTGAGGATGAACGATTTTTGTTTGGTCAGGAGGTTCGAATCACCAAGAGGTCTAATGATATCAAAAGCCCACATGGAAAAAGGCCATGGGGAGGACGTAGGATGGAGTGAAGAAGCAGGCGAATGAATTTTATCGGCGTGCAGTTGGCACTTGACACACCTTTGAACATAGATGGAACAATCCTCTTCTAGAGTTGGCCAATAGAAGCCTAGCCTAAGGATCTTCTTAGCTAGCATCTGGCTATTCACATGACCACCACACACTCCAGAATGCGCCTCTTCCACAACTTTCCATGATTCATCATCATCGAGGCATCTTAACAAAACACCGGTGAGCCCTCTTCTATAGAGCGCACCTCCAACCAAAACATAACACTGAGCCACTCTTCTAATTGCTTTCTTTTCTTCAGCAGTGGCTTCCTCGGGATAGGACTGATCATTGCAATACCTGACAATCTCATAATACCAAGGCTTCTCTTCGTCAACCAATTCTTCTTGCCAATCCAAAAGCATGACCTCTTTGCCTTTAAGAGATTCCTTCTGCTTAACCTTCTCAAGCACTTGATCCCTAATATCGAGGAATGCGCGATCCTTAATAGCTGGCGTGTCGCGCTGATGAATTAGAGGAACATGGAAATCACGCTCAGGAGGGAAGACTAGAGCAGAGGCCAAAGAGGCAAGGGCATCGGCCAAGATGTTCTGGCTACGAGGAACATGGACAAAAATCAACTTGGTGAAAAGCTTGGCATAAGCTGAAGCAAGTTCCTGGTAGGGTTTGAGCTTAGGATTGATAGTGCGGCACTTGACCAGCACCTGGCGCAGAATAAGCTGACTATCACCCACAATCCTCAAATGGGTGACACCATATCGATGAGCGGTTTGAAGACCGGCCAAAAGAGCTTCATACTCAGCTATATTGTTGGTGACAGGAAAAGTGAGCCGAGCAGCAAATGGGATGGTGACCCCTTCTGGAGTTAGAAGAACCATGCCGATCCCTCTTCCTTGAGAATTTAGAGCTCCATCAAAATGTAATATCCATATAGGATCATGAGGTTGATTAATGGACATTAGTTCTTCATCTGGAAACTCCGAATTGACAGGATCAAAACGGGGGAGAGGGTGATGAGCAAGGTGTTCGACAATTGCGTAACATTTGATAGCTTTCTGTTAAATGTAAGTGATGTCAAATTGAGAGAGGAAGCTTTGCCAGCGTGCTAATCGATCAGTGAGGACAGATTTTTCAAGGAGGAATTTAATCGGATTCATACGAGCAATGAGGTGAACCTCGTGAGCTAAGAAATAATGTTTTAACTTCTGAACTACCCAGACTAAAGTAGCGCAAGTCTTCTCCATGGCTGAGTACCTCTGATCACAGGGGTTAAGAAGTTTAGACAAATAGTATGCTGCCCTCTCTTTACCTTCTTCATCCACTTGAGCTAGGACAGCACCCACAGAGTCATCCAGGACAGAGACATAGAGAACGAGTGGTTTGCCTGGAATTGGCGACCTCAGGACAGGAGGATTGGCCAAATAATCCTTCAATCTGTCAAAGGCTGCCTGACACTTGTCATCCCAATTGAACTTGACTCCCGGCTTAGTAAGCTCGTAAAACGGCCTACATCTTTGTGAGTGCTGGGAGACGAAGCGGCGAATAAATTGCAACCTCCCGATTAATCCTCGAACTTCCTTCAAATTCTTGGGAGGAGGCATATCTCTAATGGCCTTCGCCTTATTGGGATCAACTTCAATTCCCCTCTTGCTGACAATAAATCCAAGCAATTTCCCTGAAGAGACGCCAAATACGCACTTCTTGGGGTTCATCTTCAACTGATACTCCCGTGATCTTTGCAAGACCTTAGCTAGAACCCCAGGATGCTCAATCCTTGTTCTTGATTTTACAACCAAGTCATCCACATACACTTCAATATAAATATGAATCATGTCGTGAAAAATCGCCATCATAGCCCTCTGATAGGTGGCTCCAGCATTCTTAAGTCCGAAAGGCATGGCCACATAGCAATAAGTACCCCATGGTGTAGTGAACGAGGTCTTCTCTTGATCTTCCTCAGCCAGACGAATTTGATTGTAACCTGAAAAGCCATCCATGAAGGAGAGAGTCTCAAAACCCGTCGTGTTATCAATTAGAACATCAATATGAGGGAGGGGGAAGTCATCTTTAGGACACGCTCGGTTGAGGTCCCGGAAGTCTATATAAATCCAGACTTTTCCATCTTTCTTCATAACCGGGACGATGTTAGCCACCCAATTGGGGTAGAGGACAACTCTAACAAATCTAGCCTTATGGAGCTTGTCGACCTCTTCTTTCATCTTTAAAGCCATATTAGGGTGGAAACGCCTCAACCGTTGTTTGACCGGGGCAGACCCTGGCTTAAGTGTAAGGTGGTGTTCAACGAGCGCAGGATCTAATCCAGGCGTATCTTCATAACTCCATGCAAACGTGTCCTTATATTCTTGAAGAACCAAAATGAGCGCCTCTTCTTCGGAGGGCGGTAAATTCTTACTTATGAGGACAATCCTAGGGTCTTCCTCGGTACCCAAATTAATTTCTTTGGTAGGCTCTTCTACAGAGGCTAATGGTTCGTCAAATCGCCTTATGCCACTAGCAAAAGCATCAGCCTCGTCCTCATATTCTTCATAACTTTCTTCCCCCTCTTCAATAGGGTCTTCATCATTCATGATTTCATAGACACCCAAACCCTCATAAGAAGCAATGACATCCTCATATTCCAGCTCTGGCAGGATAATTGGATTCTCCACAAATTCGGGGATGGCTAAGCAAGCCTGGCATCTAATGGCTAATTCTAACAGAAACCTACGGGGAATCTGCTTACCCTTGGACTTCCTGTATGAATTTACCCAATGACTTTTGTTATTAGCAGAAGAAGAAGAGGAGGAGCAACTAGCTTGATTAGAGGGGGGAGATGAAAAAGCGGATATAGGAGGTGATACAGATGAGGGCCCCTCACCGGAGGGGGAGAAGAGATCTAACAATGAATCTGGAATGAGCGGCCCCTGGGTCAGGACACACTCGGGAAAGAGATAAGAAGTCTCCTCAACGGAGATGGAGGATTGGAAAGTTGGAAATTTGACGTTTTTTTTTCATTTTTATCTTTTCCTTTATTTTTATTTTCTTTTTCAAGAAGAAAGCAATGTGTGGGGGGAATAGCGAGAGGAGTGGAAATTGCAATATTGGAGAAAGATTGAATCAGTGACGGCCCGCGCGGGGGCGTGATGGAGAGTTCAGAAAATCGCTCGAGGAGCGAGGGAGGGATTGTGAGAGCAACTTGGATTGAATCTGGAGACGAATTGATTATAATCGGAGGCGGTCTTGGGACGTGACCGAACCAATGGGAGTAGAGAGAAGTAAGCACAGATGGATGTATGGAAGTGAGAGAAAAGAGGCCGGCCCACAGCCTGTCCACAGTGAAACCTTCTTCAAATGGAATATCCGGCTCTCCAGTGTCAGTTCCTTCTATTTGGCCTGCCAATAAGCCACTGTCTAGCACGGATAACAGTGGCTTATTGGCAGGTCAAATGGTGCAACACCTAGGCTATAAAGGCAGAGGGAGGAACGTCATTTTCAAGCTTGACATGTGATGCGGGACGGATGACTCGACCGGGCTAGAACGTACGACGGACAGAAGTGCGGCCAGCACTAGCACGTTAAGGCAAGCCAGGCGGCTAGCCACTGTGGTATTCTCCGGGTGGAGACGCCTCTCAACAGCGCTCTCTCTTTAGCCCAGTGATCGTCCCTTGCGAGGGAAAACGTGGGGATCATGGCGATTAAGAAACCACCGTCGCCTAGGGTGCTAATTCGCGCTCGATGCTCAATTGGAGCTATGGAACGGGCGCTCACAACTCACAAACGCGGTGTATTTTGAACTGGCTAACGGCCCTAATCTCACAAACGCAGCAATAGATAATATACTAAATCAGCAAGTGAGAAAGGAATTGAAGCGCGTACCTCCACGCCTAGGCGTGGGGAAGAATTCCCGGCCGAATCCGAACAACCCCAATACACACGATTGTTACAATTACAATTCCAGAACTTAATACCCACTCCACGCAGGGAGGTATAGGGTTACAATGGCCAAATATGGGGTTGCTGGAACCCGGGTTGACGGGCCACACTCGCAGGAGGCGAGGAACGCGTGCCGGAGCCGCTCGGATATGCCGACGGAAAGCCGACCCGGTTCTGCCCGCGCTGGTCACCCTGCGCAGCGAGTTTGCGGAGGCTGGTACGGCTAGATCCGAAGCCCGATCGGAGCGCCGTTTGTTGGAGAATGACGGTGACTGGACATAGTTTCTTCACTCCAGAGGGCGCATTCAGATCCTTTCAGATCTGGGTGCAGCAATGATTTCTTTCAGCGTCTGATTTGGTGTTCACAGAACTGCACAGACAGACAAATAAATGGTGGAAAAAGGGTTGCCGATGTCGAAATGGAACTCCGTCTGTGGGAGGTTGTTGGTGACGTCCATAGGAACAAATCCTCTGAAGACCTCTCTCTCAGATATTGGCTGGATGAGGCAAGACAGATGTGGGAAGTCGCCTCTGGATCTGGACTGAGTCTATTCAGATCTTCTTGCGCGACCTCACGAGAATTAACGCCACGGACAGCACAGATCTTGAAATGCAACGAAACCAGAGGCCACGTGAAGATGACTTGCAATACTTTAATTGATCTTCAGACACCAGCTCCTGATCACATCGTGGTTGGGCTGCATAACTCGAAACACAGTCAACCTCAGATCTGGACTGCACTCTGGGACAGATCTACGCGCCGCCACGAGAAAAATCACCGCTGATGCTCCCGAACTCCAAACGGCATCAAACCAGCGCTGAAATCTTGCAATCTTGTAGTAGTATCAAGGATAAATTGGAGAGAACAAGATGATAAGAGGGGGATGGGAAGCGAAGGTCGAGTCCACGACCAGATTTCTGGGAAAACCACACCAAGGGAAAGGGCAAGAGAAAGAGGGAGAATCACTCTCTTAACAATTTTCTTTCAACAAAATTTCATTCTATTGTGAACAAACACTATACATGCCCTTTTATAGACAATGCAAGGGGTAGGGGGAGGGGAAATTCGTGGGTTACATGGAGAGGGAGGGTTGGGTGCGCATGGTTCATGACAAGGGGACTTGGTGAAAGGGAAAGGAGGGGCAAGGGGACATGGGTGTTCACCAAACTTTGAATTCCTTGTAAAAAGGAGGGAGGTGGCAGCCATTTGAATATGACCAACAGCCTTTCTAGCCTCCCATGTGGTAAATGGAAGAAGAAAATTCAAAGTTGCTAGCCTAATACAACAAGGAAGGGGCGCCCCCCTTCTTGGGCCTTGAATGGGCCAAGTTTGGCCTTGGTCTTCCTTAAGCCTATTAAGCCAATATGGAACCAATATGGCTTAAGGCCATTCTAATCTAGATAGCCCAAGAATGAAGGAAGCCCAATTGGGCCTTTCATGGCTAATGGATCCATCATAATGGTCCAAGGCCATTCCTTCTTAAGACATTCTAAGGGGCTTTAACCAAAATGGCCATTTAAGGGCCTTACAAGCAGCCCAATATGAAAACCCACATATAATGTGACATTACAAGCCCAATTTAATGCTAAAAAAGGTCCAATTTGAAGCCAAAGTGTCCCCAATTTGAAGGGAAGTCGATGTAGTCAACTTGGTGCTCCGCGTATGGCACCGTCGGTTCGCCGACGTGTCACGTGATCGCCCTGGTGTCCGCACCAATTCTCCCCGGGTGGGAGGAACTCGACCCCGTCGAGTAAGTGTCCCGAAGCTTGCATTCTCCGCATGTGATCAAGGTGTTGGTCATCGTGGGGCATCCTTGCCAACGCACTAGGACGTGTGGATATGCGCCATTCCTTGTGGTGATCACCTGCTCATCCAGTATACAATCTATACGCATGCGTTGAGGCTGGAAGAGGTGGACTCTCGGGTGGTGTATCACTCACAATAGAAGGAGAAAGCCCAAAGCTCACTTAGGGATCACCGCGGGTTCCAATATGCTACAAGATCTGAAACATGGAACGTCGAACTGTCACCATAGTCACCCGGTAGTTCAATATCGTACGCTTTCGGACCCACTTGTTTCATAACCCGGAAAGGGTGGGAATCATGGACTTAGAGTGGCTTTCGGTCTCCGAGAGGAAACCAATCAGGTATGACCCTGACCTAGACGTACTCTCCCTTTGAATCCACGAATATGTAGCATGCATCGGCTACCTCCTTATATGTGCTTGACTGGCCTTTTATTGACACGACTTAATGCAAACCATATGAAAGAAAAAAAACCATAGAAACAAACACACACACTTGAACTTAGACAAACCTATGGTGATGTAGACCATGCATATGCAATGGTGGACCAGGGCACCCGAATATGTGCCATGCATACACTAGATGTACTCGATGCTTGACGGAATGGATGATTCCTAGACACCCTAAGATGTACCAATCATGCATTGGCGACCTATGGGATTTGGGTGGGGAAGGACTAGGAGATCCAAAACTACCCTCGTCATTACCCCTAGACGTAGGTACGACTTGCCAACTAGACCGAGGGGTAGGGATGGGATGGTGAACTCCTTGGAAGAAGTGGAGTGAATATGATAGCTCGGGAGGTTCACTAGTGAAAGGGTCAAAAGGGTCAAAGAATTTATGACCCCATGAAGTGGGTTCCCCCATGACTCGGTCCCAATTGTGAAATTCTTGAGGGTGTAGGTAGTCACCTTCATCCGTTATGGTAACTGGGACAATGGTCATGTGAAGAAAATAAACTTCCTCCCTCGGGCAAAAGAAAATGAAGTCGGACTCGGCCGGCATCGGGAGGAGTAGAAGAATCTCCGTGGTGACACACCCCACGGTGCACACGGAGGTAATGGATCCTAAGGCCGGATGGGTGAAGCTAAGACTAGCGGGTTGGTCAAAGCCTCGAGCCAAAAGATGCGTCAACTCCCATTGTGAATCTAATCCCATAATAAGGCCATCCAAAGTATCGACATGGTGACTAGACCGAAAAGTTGTGTGGTAGGAGTTGATGGACACCAAAGGTAGGGTAGGGTCCATAGACGGGTAAGGGAGTGGGACCAAGCCATCCTTGAGCCAACTAAGAAGCGGCTCGGCTATGTATAATGTACCCGTTAGAAATACGGGTGGCTCGGGATGAGGTGGCTCCAAGCGTGAATCCGAAGGTGGAGTGGGCCGCTGGACACACGGGGTCCCTAAGGGTGATCTTACCGGGTAGGTATGGTGGGCATAAGGTGCAAGTCCTCTTGTCCCAGTCAAGATTGGCCCTTCTCTCTCCTAACCACTTTTGCCCTAAAATGATGCATGAACCAGCAAGTGTGCCGATCCTGCACCATGCGCCATCGGTGTAGAGAACAGAGCCGATCCTCTTATAGAACTCAACACAAGCAAAATCACCATCGCGGACAATCTCGCCTGTCTTGGAGAGAGACTCCACGATGTCAAGAGAAACCCAATTATCCGACTCCCTATCGGTGAAATGGAGTTCCGTTGTTGACCCGTTGGGTAGAGCGGCTTTCATAATGAGAGGGGCAAAACCAAAGGCTCGGTCCATAAGGACATTCATTTTGGCCACAAAAGTTGACCACTCGGACGTATGGTCTTGGGGATCGGCCATGGGTAGTGGACATGGACATGCATACACACGGTGACAAGACACTAGACCGACTATGCAAGTTTGGAATGCATGCACACTAAGGACCCTAGATGTAAACCAAGACTCGGTACGTGGCGGAGACAATCGACCGGAAGGTCACTCGCACAAGTGTGCGGCCTTCCCGATAGGCGTAACCTAACGGTCGGACAACACCTTTTTATATACCGAGTAAAGGGATGTATGCGACCCAAAAACGACTCTTTTTGTTGTTTTAAAAATATGATGATCCTAAACACAACTTAGACCGACTAATGACTACATGACACTCTTTTTTTTTTTTGAATGCAAACACCCTAGACTCAACCTGCTCTGATACCAAATTGATGCGGGACGGATGACTCGACCGGGCTAGAACGTACGACGGACACAAGTGCGGCCAGCACTAGCACGTTAAGGCAAGCCAGGCGGCTAGCCACTGTGGTATTCTCCGGGTGGAGACGCCTCTCAACAGCGCTCTCTCTTTAGCCCAGTGATCGTCCCTTGCGAGGGAAAACGTGGGGATCATGGCGATTAAGAAACCACCGTCGCCTAGGGTGCTAATTCGCGCTCGATGCTCAATTGGAGCTATGGAACGGGCGCTCACAACTCACAAACGCGGTGTATTTTGAACTGGCTAACGGCCCTAATCTCACAAACGCAGCAATAGATAATATACTAAATCAGCAAGTGAGAAAGGAATTGAAGCGCGTACCTCCACGCCTAGGCGTGGGGAAGAATTCCCGGCCGAATCCGAACAACCCCAATACACACGATTGTTACAATTACAATTCCAGAACTTAATACCCACTCCACGCAGGGAGGTATAGGGTTACAATGGCCAAATATGGGGTTGCTGGAACCCGGGTTGACGGGCCACACTCGCAGGAGGCGAGGAACGCGCGCCGGAGCCGCTCGGATATGCCGACGGAAAGCCGACCCGGTTCTGCCCGCGCTGGTCACCCTGCGCAGCGAGTTTGCGGAGGCTGGTACGGCTAGATCCGAAGCCCGATCGGAGCGCCGTTTGTTGGAGAATGACGGTGACTGGACGTAGTTTCTTCACTCCAGAGGGCGCATTCAGATCCTTTCAGATCTGGGTGCAGCAATGATTTCTTTCAGCGTCTGATTTGGTGTTAACAGAACTGCACAGACAGACAAATAAATGGTGGAAAAAGGGTTGCCGATGTCGAAATGGAACTCCGTCTGTGGGAGGTTGTTGGTGACGTCCATAGGAACAAATCCTCTGAAGACCTCTCTCTCAGATATTGGCTGGATGAGGCAGGACAGATGTGGGAAGTCGCCTCTGGATCTGGACTGAGTCTGTTCAGATCTTCTTGCGCGACCTCACGAGAATTAATGCCACGGACAGCACAGATCTTGAAATGCAACGAAACCAGAGGCCACGTGAAGATGACTTGCAATACTTTAATTGATATTCAGACACCAGCTCCTGATCACATCGTGGTTGGGCTGCATAACTCGAAACACAGTCAACCTTAGATCTGGACTGCACTCTGGGACAGATCTGCGCGCCGCCACGAGAAAAATCACCGCCGATGCTCCCGAACTCCAAACGGCATCAAACCAGCGCTGAAATCTTGAAATCTTGTAGTAGTATCAAGGATAAATCGGAGAGAACAAGATGATAAGAGGGGGATGGGAAGCGAAGGTCGAGTCCACGACCAGATTTCTGGGAAAACCACACCAAGGGAAAGGGCAAGAGAAAGAGGGAGAATCACTCTCTTAACAATTTTCTTTCAACAAAATTTCATTCTATTGTGAACAAACACTATACATGCCCTTTTATAGACAATGCAAGGGGTAGGGGGAGGGGAAATTCGTGGGTTACATGGAGAGGGAGGGTTGGGTGCGCATGGTTCATGACAAGGGGACTTGGTGAAAGGGAAAGGAGGGGCAAGGGGACATGGGTGTTCACCAAACTTTGAATTCCTTGTAAAAAGGAGGGAGGTGGCAGCCATTTGAATATGACCAGCAGCCTTTGTAGCCTCCCATGTGGTAAATGGAAGAAGAAAATTCAAAGTTGCTAGCCTAATACAACAAGGAAGGGGGCGCCCCCCTTCTTGGGCCTTGAATGGGCCAAGTTTGGCCTTGGTCTTCCTTAAGCCTATTAAGCCAATATGGAACCAATATGGCTTAAGGCCATTCTAATCTAGATAGCCCAAGAATGAAGGAAGCCCAATTGGGCCTTTCATGGCTAATGGATCCATCATAATGGTCCAAGGCCATTCCTTCTTAAGACATTCTAAGGGGCTTTAACCAAAATGGCCATTTAAGGGCCTTACAAGCAGCCCAATATGAAAACCCACATATAATGTGACATTACAATCCCAATTTAATGCTAAAAAAGGTCCAATTTGAAGCCAAAGTGTCCCCAATTTGAAGGGAAGTCGATGTAGTCAACTTGGTGCTCCGCGTATGGCACCGTCGGTTCGCCGACGTGTCACGTGATCGCCTTGGTGTCCGCACCAACATGTCAAAGGCTTATGATAGGATGGAATGGGACTTCTTATTCGCGGTTCTTCGCAAATTTGGGTTTGATCTTTCAGCTATATCCCTCTTTGAGCCTCTAATCACCAACTGTTGGTTTTCTGTACTCTTTAATGGGAATTCCTATGGTTTCTTCAAATCATCTAGAGGTCTTCGTCAAGGTGACCCTATTGCCCCTGCTCTCTTCATTCTGGCTGAGGAGGCGCTTAGTCGCGGGTTGACCTCTTTGTTCCTTAGCAGCCAAGGAGGGACCTTCTTTACCCTCAGGAGATGACCCACCATCTCTCACTTGTTATATGCCGATGACACCCTTATTTTCTCCAATGGCTCTGTCCGGCACTTAAGAAGGCTATTTGGTTTTCTCAAAAAGTATGAGGTGGCCTCCGGTCAACAGATCAACACTTCTAAGAGTTCCTTTGTTATTGCACAAGATGCACCTATATCTCTTAGGCGGTCCATTGAAGAGGTCACTGGGTTCAACAAGACTAGCCTTCCGTTTACTTATTTGGGGGTACCTATCTTTTCAGGACGACAAAAGCCGGTTCACTTCTCTTATATTCTCTCCAAGATAGCGGGCAAGTTGCAGGCATGGAAGTCTGTGTTCCTCTCCTCGGGTGGACGAATCATTCTAATACACCATGTGTTATCAGCCTTGCCACTTTTCACCTTGTCCTCTACTGCGATCCCAAAGTCCATCTTCAAAGCATTTCACAAACTGTTGGCAAATTTCTTTTGGGGCTCATACGAGGGATCTCCAAAGAAGCATTGGAAGTCTTGGGACTCCATCTCCCGCCCTATAGACTGTGGGGGGCTTGGGGTTCTCAATCTCTACGCCATGCAGACTGCTATGAGAACCAAGTTATTATGGGAAGCGATCTCCTCTTCATCGCTCTGGGCCAGCTTCTTCCGGGCGAAGCACTTGCATTCTCATCACTACTCTATGGCATCCTATAATCTTTCTCTTGCTGCGGATAGGGTGCTTTGGCAGCTGGCCGCCGCCCTCATTCATGCAAATCATAGGGTCCTCATCTCGCCTCTTGACGCTAGCACAAGCTTTTGGCTAGACACGTGGGCTGGGGGCTCTCCATTGAAGGCGTTTCTGCCTACCCATGTGTGGGCCAGAATGCCTGCAAAAAATTGCTCTGTCCGCCAAGTATTTTCAGAGCCGTCGGGTGAAGCATTTCAAGCCGCTATTCAGTTCTGCCCGCCAATCCTATTACAGCAGGTTTTTGTATGCTTCGGACAGCGTGACAAATGGGTGTGGGCTGCAAGCTCGGACGGTCACTTCTCCTCCAAATCGGTCCGCCTTATGCTTGTTCCTGCTGCCACCCTACCGTGGGCTGCTTTGTGGAACCACACCATACCGGTCAAGTGGTCTGTGCACTCATGGCGGCTCCTCCTCGGCTGCCTTGCAGTGGATGATGTCATTTCGGGCTGTGGAGTGCCCCTCTGCTCCAAGTGTTGTTGCTGCCCCTCCCCACAATCTGAAGGTTGTCTCCACCTATTTTTTCATAGCCGCGTTGCTAAAGAAGTTTGGGCTGCACTATTTGACTTCCTTCGGTTCAATTATACATGCACCTCTTCGGTTTCCTCGGCCATCTTTGGTTTCTTGGGCAGCCTTCACTTATCCTCTGTGGCTGGGAACTTATCTCGTTGCATCTTTTTGGCGGCTTTATGGGAGATCTGGTTCAGCCGGAACCGTGCGAGGTTTGAAGGCCATCCAATGGACACCCGCCATGTCCTTGCCCGTGCTATGCAATCGGTTCGCTCGCTGGCCGTTCTTCACCAGTCTCGGGGGAGGCCCCTTACCACCTCCCAGCGCCATTGGCTGACCTCCTGGGGGATCTCCCCTAAGTTGGTGCAGCCCCGTCTCCCAAGGATCATTCGCTGGCTGCCTCCTAATCCGGGTAGGCTAAAGCTTAATGTTGATGGTGCGTTCAAACGTGATGTTGGCGCAGCAGGAGGAGGTGCTGTTCTTCGAGATTCTCTTGGTCACCTTGTCTTTGCATTTGCTGCTCCTTACCAGAACGTTTCCTCCAGCCTTGAAGCTGAAGCCCTCGCCCTTCGAGACGGTCTATCTCTTTGTCTTGATCGGGGGGTCCTTGCAGTTGATGTCGAGACCGACTCTCTTGTGGTTGCTCAGGTTGCCAACCGGCGGTTTGATTGTCCGTGGCGGCTGCACCTTATCATGCTTGATGTTGGTCATCTTTCTCAACATGTACATGTGGCCATCTCTCACATCTTTAGGGAAGCTAACCAAATGGCGGATATGTTGGCTGGCCATGGATGCTTTTTGTCATCTCCTTCTTCTTGGTATTCGTGGGCCGAGCTCCCCACCTTTTTAAAGGGTCCCTATCGTCTTGATAAGATAGGGTGCCCCTCTTTCAGGCCCTAGTTCTCTTTTGTACTTTCCCTTCATTTTAATAAAATCTCCCTGGGCGGCGGCTGGGGGTGGAGCGTCCCTTCCCTCTTTGCAGGGATGAACGGCCTACCTCCTCCGGGCTAACAGGTATTGGCCGTTAAAAAAAAAAAAAAATAGAAGGAACTGATGAAGCCGCGTGAATATCTTCCTCTGGCAGGATCGGCATGCTGGTCACCTTGATAATACGGCCCTTGTGTGGAAACTTGAGGCACTGATGATTTGTAGAGGGCACTGCATCGAGCTGCTGGATGTAGGGGCGGCCTAAAATGCCATTAAACATTGGATCCATGTCCAATATGTGAAAATCTGCTGTGATGGTGGCAGGACCCAAACTTACTTTCAGTGTAATCATGCCTAGAGGAGGCTTTTTTGTGTTGTCATATGCAGTGACTGTGATAGTAGACGGCCGAATCAGACTTTCGGGAATGCCGCATAACTTTAAAGTACTCGGTGGCAATACGTTGATAGATGCCCCAGTATCTACCAAACACTGCTTAACAGCCACCTTATTGATATCGACTGTAATGCATAAAGCATATTTTCTTGCTGAGATTGGTGCCAGTTCACGCTCATGAAAAGTGATTGCCGGCTGACTGCTGGCAGGTGTTAACACCGTGATTATCTGCTCCACTGGGATATCTTCGTTGACCATCACCTTCTGTAGATACTCCTTTAAGGCCAACTGATGAGTGGTGGATCTTTTGATCAATTCTAGAATTGAAATCTTCGCAGGAGTCCGGTCCAAGTGTTTTAACAAATCGTATTGAGTGCCCGGCACTGATTCTTGTTCTTGCTCTTGCTCTTGCGGCCCCTGCACGGGCTCTAGCTCTCTCTGTGGGAAAATTCGGTGGAATATCCGTCCACTACGGAGCGGCGCCACGCCTTGACGTGCCTCTGTCGGGGCAAGTGTGGGAGGAGGATTAGAAGAATAAGAAGGTGTGTTGATGTTAAGAAGCGGTGGAGGGGTGTTTGAAGAAGAAGCTCCCGCAGGGGGTGCCGGTGAAGATTTCAATAAAGATGCCCCTGTAGGGGGCGTAGGAGTAGAGAGGGATATCCGAATGCGGGAAGTGTTGGTGGGGGGTGGAATGAGAAGAGCTCTGGGTACAAAAGATAGGGGAGCTGATGGTGGAGGGATGTGTTTGCTGTGTGGCCTAGATGGCGAAGGTAGAGGGTTGATAGTGGATGGAGGTGTTTGCTGTGTGGTAGGCGGTGGAGGTGGAGAACGGGTAAGAAGGGGGCGAGCCAGCAAGGATGGAGAATTTGAAGGAGATGGATTGAGGGGGCGTAGAAGGGGATGGCCCGATTGAGGGGCAGGAGAAGGAAGGGTGCGCAAAAGGCGCGGAGGTTGATTTTGATTGTGGTGAAATGCCCCGACAGAGGCGTTCTCTTCGTGTCACGCCCCGAGCGCGGAAGATACCCGGAGATGCGCGACGTGTCTATATCAATCATGTCAATCAGAGTGGTCGTGTATTCGACACAAAGACAGAGATGCGCAAAATAGCAAGATAACCCAATCCTTTATTTCATAATGGATAGACTATTACAAATCCAATACTCTGTTTAACAAAAAGGAAAAGAATACATATTTGACTCAAGAAACTATGGAAAAGACTAGACGACACTTGTAGAAGCTCTATCACTTTCACTCTTGACCATTCCCATCCGATTGACTTCCATCGTCGTCGGACTTACCTGAAAAGTAAAAAGGGACAAACGGAATGAGCGAACGCTCAGTAGGAAATTATATCTCAAGTACTAGCAAGTGGTTTAAGTAATTACATTTTATGGATGCAATAAAGCTATGCATGCTCGCATGAAACGACAAGATAGAGAGAATGTAATATCAAAGAAATAAGATGAACTTTCATGAACAAGATACAAGTTATTCAAGATATTCAAGCAAGTACCATTATCGAGTCATGTCAAGAACTTTGGCTATCATGTATCAAGCAAGTAAATTACCCTTTTTCGGGCCACGCATTTCATGTAAAGTCAAGTACGATTCAAGTACAAGATGTGTGTGGAATGTCCAATCAAGCAAGTCAAGTACTCGGTATAATGCCAGATACCTTATCATTTTAACTCCCATGGGCACAAGTACTTTCGGGTGCTCCTCCCAGGACCAGATCGGGCCCTATATGCGCAGGCATTTATCATGTGTTTTGACATCCACTCTTGTTTATATAGCCAATATAGAATTTCAATAATCAAGCTTGTAGATACGTATGACAACTTTGATAGAATAGAGTCCAAAATATGACAAAGGACATAGAATGGCGATAATAACGGTATAATCACGAGTTCGATAAAACTAGGTAGATTATGGTTCCCTTAACTTAGGTACCATGACAAATCAATATGGACATTCTTTATATAGAATTGAGGTCCACATGAACATTAGATCAAGCAAGATACCCTCATTCTTATCATAGAATTGAGGTTTACAAGAATGACACGATATGGCATGATATCATCATCCCATCAAGAATTTCTTATGATATACTCTTTGTATAATCATAAGGGCCGGTATACCATGTTTCTTTAGATTGACATGGCAAGGATCGTGTAATGGGTTTTTAGGGTACAACCAGCTCAGTCGGCCTTGAGGGAATCCAAGGCTACGAGGAGTCTTACGGAGGTCTCTATGACTAACTCGCTAGTCCAAAGGAACGGAATGTCCAATGGAGAGCTTGTATGTCAATGAGAGTTGAGTGTGATCGATAAATCAACATGAAACGTGGGACTATACTCACGGAGTGGAGAATAGTGCCGATATATATATATATGTATAATATATAAACCATCGGTTAGCAAATCAGAGGAAAAATCAGTTTACAGTAAAATAACGACTTAGGTCAAGTCGTGTCTCAAGTAATTAACGCCTAACTAAAGGGCGTTTACATATATTGCCAATTTGCAGAATTTCCATTATTTCATTAATTTATCAAAAACACGCCTTTACTGGGGGCGTTTCTTAAAAGTTGACGACTGCAGGGGCAGGCGTCTCATCATTTACATATTCGACAGGATATAATTATTCTCAGAAATTTATCAAAAACGCGCCCTTGGAAGGGGCGTTACTTTCTAATTCCATTTTACAGAATATGTGAATTTCAGGATTTTAACAGATACACGCCCTAGGAAGGGGCGTTACTTTTCAGATTCACGCCTTGTACTGGGGCGTTAGAATATGGAAAACGACTTTGTCCAAGTCGTGAATTTCAAGGGATTTACGATATTTTAATAAATAATATTTCGAGAGACAGGAGACATGTCATGGCAGTAAGATTTAACAGGAATTCACAGAGTCATGCAAGATATTAAAAATCAATATTTCATATGTATTGTAATTTTTAAACAGGATCAATTATTAATCACATGCGATTCTTATGAAATTAACGCCTGCGTAGAGGGCGTCAAATATTAAATTGACGACCACTAGCATGGTCGTTTCTTTTAAATTAGCGCCCTAATCAAGGGCGTTTCTTTCAAAATATTTCAGAAAACGCGTGAAAACTATAATAATCATATGCATGACATGCTTATATATATATATATATATCTTGCATTAATTTCATTTGGGCTACAGTAACTTGAGAAAACCTACCTTATGGTTTGATAATACTGATACTCTGTTTGGAACCTTCGTGGATGAAGAACCTTCGTTCTTCAGGAAGATATTGCCACAGCTACCTGTAAAGGAAGAGAAGATATCAATCTTCTTTACCTACGTAACCTGAAGGCAAGGGAAAAAGAAGAACTTTACCTATTCTTCGGCAACGATGGTGATGAAGACGATGATGATGAAGACCCTTTGTCTTCAAACACTAGAAGCAGCCACCTATAGCAAAGACGATGAAGGATGGTTAAAACCTCCTCATGTGTTTATCAAAAGCAAGGAAAGGAAGAAGAACTGTTTGTTCTTCACGTACCTAGCAGCAGACGTTCGATCAAATGGGTTTTAGGGTTCGATCGAACATGTTATTTATAGGATTTTGAAGTCCTAACAAGAGTAGGGTTTGATTGAGGGTAATATATCCTTAATAGAGTCCTTACTCTAATAGACACTTACTAGATTAGGTTAATCCTTCCTTGGATAAGTTCTGGGTTCGATCGGTTCACGAACTGAATTAACGCCTTAGGTCAGGGCGTGTATTCTTGAATTAACGCCTTAGGTAAGGGCGTCGATTTTTAATTAACGACCTAGTTCAGGTCGTTTCTTAAGAAACGTCTTGGATAAGGGCGTTCCTTGTTTTTGAAACACGCCCCATATATGGGCGTTTCTTTTACTTGCCTATTTGGTCGTGAGAGTTGACGACCGCACGTGTGGGCGTCCTTTCTTTAGTCACGCCTTTGATAGAGGCGTTTCTTTTTGAATTAACGCCCTAATAAGAGGCGTTATTTTTAATTTGTTTTATTTCGTCCAATTAACCCTATTCCTTTTATATATATTACTTCTGTAATATATATGTTTTAATTCATTTCAATTATTCATTTATTAGGGTTGCTACACCCTCCCCCACTTAAAAAGAATTTGGTCCCCAAATTCAATATATATATAATTATACACGCGGAGAGTGTAGGACATATACCTCTTAGAATAACTCGGGAAATCGTTTCTTCATAGATTCCTCGGTCTCCCATGTCGCTTCGCGTTCAGGATTCTTATTCCATTGCACCTTGATCATGGGAATAACCTTATTCCTTAGAGCTCGTATTTCTCGATCTAATATCTTCAAGGGCCTTTGTTCATATGTGAGATCTTTCTGGATCACCAGATCTCCATGCTCAATAATATGTGACGGATCGTGCACATACTTCTTCAACATAGATATGTGAAATACATTGTGTACCTCGGACAACTGAGGAGGCAACGCGATGCGATAAGCAACCTCGCCAACTCTTTCGAGTACCTCAAATGGTCCGATGAATCTTGGCGTAAGCTTGCCCTTAACACCAAATCTTCGTATGCCACGTCCAGGGGATATTTTAAGAAATACATGATCTCCAACCTGGAATTCAAGATCTCTTCTCCTGGTATCAGCATAAGCCTTTTGCCTTGTCTGAGCAACTTGTAATCTTTCTCTGATTACTTGTATCTTCTCGGTTGTATCCCTTACCATGTCTGGACCTAATAGTTGTTTTTCTCCAACTTCGTTCCAACATATGGGAGATCGGCAACTCCTTCCGTATAAGGCTTCGAAAGGTGCCATTTGGATACTAGCTTGGTAGCTATTATTATATGCAAATTCAACTAAAGGTAAGTGGTCATGCCAGCTTCCTCCAAAGTCAATAATGCATGCTCTCAGCATATCTTCAACAACTTGATTAGTTCGCTCGGTCTGACCATCCGTTTGTGGGTGAAAAGCAGTACTAAAGTTGAGCCTTGTCCCCAACGAATGTTGTAATCCCTTCCAAAAATGAGAAGTAAAACGGGGATCTCTATCCGACACGATTGAGACAGGAATTCCATGTATCCTGACTATTTCTTTGATGTATAGTGCAGCTAGCACATCAATCGACCATCGGCTTTTGATTGGCAAGAAATGTGCCGATTTAGTCAATCGGTCAATGATAACCCAGATTCCATCATGTCCTCCTTTAGATTTAGACAAACCCATGATGAAGTCCATACCAATATCCTCCCATTTCCACTTAGGAATATCTAGAGGATGTAGTTTTCCCGCAGGCTTTTGATGTTCCGCCTTGACCTGTTGGCATGTGAGACAGCGTGATACATAGTCCGCTATTTCTCTTTTCATATTGGGCCACCAAAAGTTCCTCTTTACATCTTGGTACATTTTAGTTGATCCAGGATGAATAGTGTATCTTGATCTGTGAGCTTCATCTAAGATCTTCTTCTTTAATTCCGGACAATCGGGTATACAAGTTCTATCTTTGAACGATAATCTTCCATCAGAAGTTAGTTGAAAATCGATTGTCCTTCTAATCTGCCTTTGATTTCTATTAACATAGGATCATCATCCTGAAGTGTTTGTATCTCAGATAACAAATCTGACTGTATGCTTACATGGGATAGTGTGACAAATTTGGATTCCGTGTCCAAGCTTATATTGAGCTCGGAGAATTGTTCAAGTAACCTCCATTCTTGTATCATACAATTTGCTATCTTTGCTCTCGGCTTTCGACTAAGGGCATCAGCCACATAATTACCCTTTCCGGGATGGTATTGTATACTGAAGTCGAAGTCCTTGAGATATTCTAGCCAACGTCTTTGTCTCATGTTCAGCTCCTTTTGTGAAAATAGATATTTGAGACTTTTGTGATCGGAGTATACAGTAAACTGTACCCCATAGAGATAGTGTCTCCATATCTTTAGGGCAAATACTACCGCGGCCAATTCCAAGTCATGGACGGGGTAATTCTCCTCATGCTTCTTCAGTTGACGAGAAGAGTATGCTATGACCTTCCCATGTTGCATTAGAACACATCCGAGGCCAATGCCAGAAGCATCAGTGTAGACCTCGAATTTCTCTCCTTCAATTGGTAGGGCTAAGACCGGAGCTGTGGTGAGATGATCCTTGAGAGTTTGGAAACTGCTTTCACATTCCTCACTCCATTCATATCGGATCTCCTTACGAGTTAATCTTGTAAGTGGTACGGCGATCTTAGAGAAATCTTTGATAAATCGCCGATAATAGCCTGCAAGACCTAAGAAACTTCTGATCTCGCTTGCGTTAGTGGGTCTCTCCCAGTCTCTCACAGCTTCAACTTTTGACGGATCCACAGATAAACCATCCTTGGATATGACATGTCCGAGAAAAGCCACTTCTTCAAGCCAGAACTCGCATTTGCTGAGTTTAGCATATAATTGATTTGTCCTCAAGACTTGCAATGCAATCCTCAAATGCTCTTCATGTTCTTCCTTAGTCTTAGAATATATCAATATATCATCGATGAAGACTACTATGAATTGATCCAAGTAAGGCCTGAATATGCTATTCATTAACTGCATAAAGGCAGCAGGGGCATTTGTTAGTCCAAAAGGCATAACAACAAATTCGTAATGGCCATACCTGCTTCTGAATGCGGTCTTGTGAATGTCATCATCCTTGATCCTTAATTGATGATATCCCGACCGGAGATCAATCTTGGAGAAATATTTGGATCCTGAAATCTGATCAAACAATTCATCGATTCTCGGCAGTGGATACTTGTTCTTGATAGTAAGATGATTCAACTGTCGATAGTCAATACACAATCTCATGGATCCATCCTTCTTCTTTACAAATAAGACTGGTGCTCCCCACGGGGAAGTACTTGGTCTAATAAACCCTTTTCGGATTAGTTCCATCAACTGCTCCTTCAACTCCTTGAGTTCAGCAGGGGACATTCTATATGGTGCCTTTGAAACCGGACCAGCACCAGGGACTAAGTCGATGGTAAAGGCCACATCTCTTTGCGGGGGTAATCCCGGCAATTCTTCTGGAAATACGTCTGGGAATTCTCGTACTACTTGAACGTCTTCTATCTTGGTTTCCTTAGCTTCTTTATTAGTGACAAAAGCAAGGAAGGATACACATCCTTTCCTGACGAGCTTGCTTGCTCGAAGAGCCGAAATAAGAGGGGATTTGCTTCGACTCTTAGGACTAGTATAAGTCAGTTCTGGAAATTCTTTGAAAACAATCTTGCTATTACGGCAATCAACCGTTGCCTGGTATTTGGATAACCAATCTGCTCCTAGTATAACATCATATTCTTTTAGATCTAAGCAGATAAGATCAATAGGAAAATTCTTTCCTCGAACCAATACCTCACAATTTTGGTAATGATGTGTGATATCCGTCTCGTTTCCGAGAGGAGTAGACAATATTATCTTCATCCATTCTGGTTCTAGAGGTAATGGGTCAGCAAACTTCTTGGAAATAATGGAATGCGATGCACCCGTATCAAATAAGACATGTGCATATTTGGAACAAATTTTTAATGTACCTTCCACCAATCCGCCTTCTTCTTCTGGTTCGGTCTCTTGGATTGCATGAAGACGCGCGTTCCTTGTCACTGGGCGTTTACCCTCACCGTCTTGGTCATTCATTAATGGACAATCGGGAATCCGATGTTCACGACTCCCACAACGAAGACATGCTCCTAGTTTCCTCCAGCATTCTTCTGTTTTGTGACCAGCCTTGTCACAATGCTTGCATACTACGTTTGAAGGGGTAGTGGTGATAGAGAAAGGCTTGGATTTCTTGAACTTCTGATCTTGAGAGGAAGAACCTCCATTATTGGGCCTCTTCTTAAAGTTGGGTTTAAAAGAACCCGAACTTGTGACTTGCTCCTTTTTGTCTTTCCCACGGATCCTATCAGATAGTTCCGTGGCATCTTCAAGCAACTGAGCTCGGCGCACTATTTCAGTATAAACTTGAATATCCATAGGCGCCAGTTGAGTAATGTAGTGGGGCCTAAGCCCATTAAGAAATCTACGGGCTTTCATCTTTTCCGTGCCAATTAAATGCTTAGCATATCTAGACAGTCTAGAGAACTGTGCTTCATAATCAGCCACCGATAAAGATCTTTGCTTTAATGCGGCAAATTCGGCGGCCTTCCTTTCCTGGACCCTATCAGAGAAATATTTGGCGTTGAAATATTCAACGAATTCACCCCATGTAACTTGAGTTGGGTCAATAGTAGCTTCAATCGACTCCCACCAGCATCTAGCATCCTTTTCTAACTGGAAAGTAGCTAATAAGACTTTGTCCTGATCCGTGCATTGCATGACACGGAATATACGTTCAATCTCCCGAACCCAATGCTCGGCATCGTCTGGATCGGTCGATCCCATGAACTTCGGGGGATTCATATTCTTGAATGCTTGGTGTAAGCTTCCAGCTCGTGGAGCACCACCTTGTGCTACCTGTTGTAGCACTTGGGTCATCCCTTGAAGGGTACGCTGCATGTTGCGCCATTGAGCACGTTCGGCAGCCATTATCCTACAATTACAATAGCTATGTTAGTATTATATTACTATGATCTTATAAAGGACTCATTGATCATTTAACCCTTGGTTCTACCCACTCTCACTTGGTTAAAGGTTTTGAAACCTATCCTTGGACTTGGGTTTCCTAGGAATTGAATACCTTAGGCTCTGATACCACAAAGACTGTCACGCCCCGAGCGCGGAAGATACCCGGAGATGCGCGACGTGTCTATATCAATCATGTCAATCAGAGTGGTCGTGTATTCGACACAAAGACAGAGATGCGCAAAATAGCAAGATAACCCAATCCTTTATTTCATAATGGATAGACTATTACAAATCCAATACTCTGTTTAACAAAAAGGAAAAGAATACATATTTGACTCAAGAAACTATGGAAAAGACTAGACGACACTTGTAGAAGCTCTATCACTTTCACTCTTGACCATTCCCATCCGATTGACTTCCATCGTCGTCGGACTTACCTGAAAAGTAAAAAGGGACAAACGGAATGAGCGAACGCTCAGTAGGAAATTATATCTCAAGTACTAGCAAGTGGTTTAAGTAATTACATTTTATGGATGCAATAAAGCTATGCATGCTCGCATGAAACGACAAGATAGAGAGAATGTAATATCAAAGAAATAAGATGAACTTTCATGAACAAGATACAAGTTATTCAAGATATTCAAGCAAGTACCATTATCGAGTCATGTCAAGAACTTTGGCTATCATGTATCAAGCAAGTAAATTACCCTTTTTCGGGCCACGCATTTCATGTAAAGTCAAGTACGATTCAAGTACAAGATGTGTGTGGAATGTCCAATCAAGCAAGTCAAGTACTCGGTATAATGCCAGATACCTTATCATTTTAACTCCCATGGGCACAAGTACTTTCGGGTGCTCCTCCCAGGACCAGATCGGGCCCTATATGCGCAGGCATTTATCATGTGTTTTGACATCCACTCTTGTTTATATAGCCAATATAGAATTTCAATAATCAAGCTTGTAGATACGTATGACAACTTTGATAGAATAGAGTCCAAAATATGACAAAGGACATAGAATGGCGATAATAACGGTATAATCACGAGTTCGATAAAACTAGGTAGAATATGGTTCCCTTAACTTAGGTACCATGACAAATCAATATGGACATTCTTTATATAGAATTGAGGTCCACATGAACATTAGATCAAGCAAGATACCCTCATTCTTATCATAGAATTGGGGTTTACAAGAATGACACGATATGGCATGATATCATCATCCCATCAAGAATTTCTTATGATATACTCTTTGTATAATCATAAGGGCCGGTATACCATGTTTCTTTAGATTGACATGGCAAGGATCGTGTAATGGGTTTTTAGGGTACAACCAGCTCAGTCGGCCTTGAGGGAATCCAAGGCTACGAGGAGTCTTACGGAGGTCTCTATGACTAACTCGCTAGTCCAAAGGAACGGAATGTCCAATGGAGAGCTTGTATGTCAGTGAGAGTTGAGTGTGATCGATAAATCAACATGAAACGTGGGACTATACTCACGGAGTGGAGAATAGTGCCGATATATATATATATGTATAATATATAAACCATCGGTTAGCAAATCAGAGGAAAAATCAGTTTACAGTAAAATAACGACTTAGGTCAAGTCGTGTCTCAAGTAATTAACGCCTAACTAAAGGGCGTTTACATATATTGCCAATTTGCAGAATTTCCATTATTTCATTAATTTATCAAAAACACGCCTTTCCTGGGGGCGTTTCTTAAAAGTTGACGACTGCAGGGGCAGGCGTCTCATCATTTACATATTCGACAGGATATAATTATTCTCAGAAATTTATCAAAAACGCGCCCTTGGAAGGGGCGTTACTTTCTAATTCCATTTTACAGAATATGTGAATTTCAGGATTTTAACAGATACACGCCCTAGGAAGGGGCGTTTCTTTTCAGATTCACGCCTTGTACTGGGGCGTTAGAATATGGAAAACGACTTTGTCCAAGTCGTGAATTTCAAGGGATTTACGATATTTTAATAAATAATATTTCGAGAGACAGGAGACATGTCATGGCAGTAAGATTTAACAGGAATTCACAGAGTCATGCAAGATATTAAAAATCAATATTTCATATGTATTGTAATTTTTAAACAGGATCAATTATTAATCATATGCGATTCTTATGAAATTAACGCCTGCGTAGAGGGCGTCAAATATTAAATTGACGACCACTAGCATGGTCGTTTCTTTTAAATTAGCGCCCTAATCAAGGGCGTTTCTTTCAAAATATTTCAGAAAACGCGTGAAAACTATAATAATCATATGCATGACATGCTTATATATATATATATATATTGCATTAATTTCATTTGGGCTACAGTAACTTGAGAAAATCCTACCTTATGGTTTGATAATACTGATACTCTGTTTGGAACCTTCGTGGATGAAGAACCTTCGTTCTTCAGGAAGATATTGCCACAGCTACCTGTAAAGGAAGAGAAGATATCAATCTTCTTTACCTACGTAACCTGAAGGCAAGGGAAAAAGAAGAACTTTACCTATTCTTCGGCAACGATGGTGATGAAGACGATGATGATGAAGACCCTTTGTCTTCAAACACTAGAAGCAGCCACCTATAGCAAAGACGATGAAGGATGGTTAAAACCTCCTCATGTGTTTATCAAAAGCAAGGAAAGGAAGAAGAACTGTTTGTTCTTCACGTACCTAGCAGCAGACGTTCGATCAAATGGGTTTTAGGGTTCGATCGAACATGTTATTTATAGGATTTTGAAGTCCTAACAAGAGTAGGGTTTGATTGAGGGTAATATATCCTTAATAGAGTCCTTACTCTAATAGACACTTACTAGATTAGGTTAATCCTTCCTTGGATAAGTTCTGGGTTCGATCGGTTCACGAACTGAATTAACGCCTTAGGTCAGGGCGTGTATTCTTGAATTAACGCCTTAGGTAAGGGCGTCGATTTTTTAATTAACGACCTAGTTCAGGTCGTTTCTTAAGAAACGTCTTGGATAAGGGCGTTCCTTGTTTTTGAAACACGCCCCATATATGGGCGTTTCTTTTACTTGCCTATTTGGTCGTGAGAGTTGACGACCGCACGTGTGGGCGTCCTTTCTTTAGTCACGCCTTTGATAGAGGCGTTTCTTTTTGAATTAACGCCCTAATAAGAGGCGTTATTTTTAATTTGTTTTATTTCGTCCAATTAACCCTATTCCTTTTATATATATTACTTCTGTAATATATATGTTTTAATTCATTTCAATTATTCATTTATTAGGGTTGCTACACTTCGTGCCATCCCTGCCCTCTCTCTACCTCGTAGAGAGACGTGACGGGGTTTACATGTTGATTAGGCGGGTGCTCCGGCAAGGGGTTGTGGATGATCCCCATATCCTGTTGCGGTGCTGGAGCTTGCTGTTGCTGAATCTGTTGTGGAGCTAGTTGCTGAGGTTGCTGAACTTGCTGTTGTCGAGGAGGTCTTCTTTCTTTCATAGTGGCGATGAATTGCCTCATTTCATCCCAATTGATGCTACCCTGGTCATTCAAATCATAAATGTAGTCCCTGAAGTGGAAGCAACGATCAAGGTTGTGACTAGGGCCGCGGTGGAAAGCACAGTAACGAGATGTGTCAACATTAGCGGGCCACATTGTTCTTTCTCTTGGTAATGTGAGCAAGTTGGCGGCCATTAAGGCATTAAAGATGTCCGGGAGACTTTCTGGAAGTGGCGGGTAGTGGGCCCTTTTGGGGCCAAGTGGTGGTCTCCGTTGTTGTTGTTGACCGTAGTTGGCTGGCGGTGGTACTTGGTTATATTGTGGCGGAGCTGGGTGGTTAGTGCGGGGTGCTTGGTTTTGTGGTGGAGCAAAAGAATGTTGTGGTGCGAATTGTGGTTGCGGAGCGGAGTTGAAATGGGGGTTTTGTTGTGGGGGTGGTGGAGGTCGTGGGTTAGGTTGATGGTGGGGGTTGCCAACTGCGCCAACCTGCTCGTTTGCAATGGTGCCCTCAGTCGTGGGCCCGCTGTTGACATTTGTAGTTTTCTTAAATAGCCGAGGTTTCGGCTCAAACATGCCCATGATGGGCGAGTCCTTCATCTGCGTCTGAATGTAACGAGCTCTTTCATAGAGCTCCTCCATAGTGGTCAGCCTGTTCATGGCCAGAATGTGTCGGAACTGAGGAGTGGCATTAGAAATAATCATCTTAACCTGTTCCGGTTCAGACAGTGTATCTTTCAACTTTTCGGTCATTAACCGTCATCTATCAGCAAACATTATGAAGTCCTCCTCGGGCTTCATTTTTTCTGCAACCAGGTCTATGAGTGAAAGGGACGGTCCGACCCGGTCTCTGTATTTCTGTAAAAACTTCCTTTGAACAACATCAAAGTCGCCGGCATCAGCAGAATCCAGCGAATAGAACCATTCAAGGGCTGGCCCCTCTAGAGATCTCCTGAATAAATAAGCCAAAGAGGCCTTGTTATCTTGCCAAAAGGAGGTCTCGTACCAGAAATCCTTCAAATGAATAAAAGGATTGCCAGTCCCGTTATATCGCCGAAAGTTCGGCATCTCAGATGGTGGTAAGTGGAAAACTGGCAATGTAGGAAGTGAAATTTCAGGGGCATTCTTAGCCGTAGTAACTTTCTTCAGTTGCTCCTCCATGCTGGCCAATTTCTGGAACAAGAGAGCATTGGTGTCGGATTCGACCGGGGCCGGATTTTGAATAAAAGAATGCGGTATAGGCGTCCGAAGAATTCGGGGAGGTTGAAACTGAGGCCTAACCGCTGAGTAGCTCGCCTGTTGGGCCGGCATGGCCGCACCGAGCGTTGGTGGACGAGAAGGGGGTTTGTGCAAGACCGCCTGGTCATTAGTGAGGTGATGGCCACTCTCGGCCGGAGGGGGATTAGAGGATGAAGAAGGAACAAACTTTCCTTTTAAAGCGGCCTGAATAGCCTGCCGCTGGGAATCGTCTAGCTGAGATAGAGCATGGATCAAATCGTTAACATTGAGGGATGGGGAAGAGTTCCCCGGAGTGTTGGAGGGTAAAGTCTGAGAAGAGGGCACAACCTCTTGCGGAGTGGTATCAACCACATGGATTTGAGGATGGTGAGACTGAGGAGGAGGATAATTTCCCTCATAATAGATGGAATCTTGGAGGGGATTTTCATAAAAAACATTCTCATCCTCATCATCATAAGAATATCCGTAGCCTGCCATGTTGGTGATTTTACCTGAACGGAGTTTCATCTTTTAAGAGAAGAGAGTTTTATAAAAGGATTATCACCCAAAAGCACTTAATCCAAACAAACTCAAACAAATCACTCAAATCAAGTTATGCAATCAAGTTGAGATGAACGCAAGGTTTTAGTGTTATGCTTGAGATTAGAGTGGATTAAGTTGATGAGTAGTTCACTTGTGTTTGCAAGGTAAAACCTAGTTGATCCAAGTGTAACCTCCGGGTCAACTAGATTCTTTCTCTCTCCTCACCAACGATAGGTTATCTATACTCCGGGTACTTCAAAGGTACAACCAGCCCGGCGTCCGTGAGGGAATCCACGAGTGCGGGGACTTATGGAGGTCTTGGAAAAGGGATTTTCGGTCCAAAGAGACGGAATGCTCAAAGGAGGGTCGTCCCGATTCCAAGAAAGGTGTGTGGAATCCTAGTGTAGAGAGAGGAGGTCTCTCAACCAAATGCCACAATATGCAAGATAAAAATGATCAGATCACAGCAATATAAGCAAGCAATGTAATAACCAAACAAACTGTCACACACAGCCACATGAATCAGACATCTGTAAAACATGGGAAAGAGATGACCTGGTGTAGGTCGCTATCAACCAAAGCAACGACAGGGTCACTGTGAAAAGTGAGAAACAAAGTCACGCCTCTGGTTGAGGCGCGAAATAAGAAAAGGACGCCTCTGCCAGCGGGCGTCAAATCGTAAGAAGCGCCTTGGGATGAGGCGCTATGTCGAAAAATAACGCCCTGGCGTGAATCCGCAGGTAAGCTTGATATAAGCAGTAAAATTATGAAAGACGCCTTGAAGAGAGGCGCAATGCAATAAAAGAACGCCCTGGGGCAGGGCGTGAATTCACAGCAAACGTGATCAAAACAGTACTGATGGAAAAATGCCTTAACAGAAGACGTAACACAGTAATAAAATGCCCTGGATGAAGGCGTTAAACTAAAAAGCGCCTCTGGCTGAGGCGTGAATTCAAGAAATATGCAAACTGGCTGATCCCGGGGAGTGTGCAGGGTGCACAATGGAGGGTGCCCGTGGGGCACAAGGGAGAGGTACCAAGGGTACCAAAGGGGAAAGTGCACGCGTGGGTGCCTAAGGGGAAAGGGCACACGTGGGTGCCAACGTGGAAAGGGCACACGTGGGTGCCAATAGGAGATGGTAATCAAAAGAAAAACAGTGGAGGTCCCACCGTGATCGCCAATTTGTAGATGGACATAAATCCACTCATAAGTGAAATAATTGCATAATAAGAAAAATAAGGGGAGATGATAATAAACCAAGAAAAAGCACGTGGTGCTAAAAGGAGATGTGATCGCCAGAGGGGTTACCTCAATAAGAAGAAAAAAGGGATCGCGAATACCTGGTGGAAATTTGGTTACGGGATGATGTGGAGTTCCTCCTCCGCCTTCTATCGGCCGGCCGATGAAGTGGGTTTTCCTTGTTGATTACCTTGCAAAGAAAGACAATGAAACAAACGAACAAAGAGAAGTGAATCAGCCGATGTGTAGAATCAATCCCAAATGAAGAATATGATGTTGAAGAGAGAAATCAACATGCGCACCTCTTTTTTGGTTTTTTTAAACCCCTAGAGAAGAGCTAGGGAAGGGGATATGATATGATGATGGAACTTAATGCAATAAAAAAAACTAACAGTGGGACGTATTAATGATAGTAAGATGACGCTCACAAACAAAACAAACAAAACAGAACCCTGCTGTCCCTGATGACAGTAAAGGGAAACCAAGGGAAGAAGATGTTGATGGGAAGAAGATGAAGCAGTGAACGCAAGCGGATGCCGAGGAAAACGGATGCAGAGGAGGAAGCGGCTGCTCCACTTGATTGCACGGGAAGAAGAAAAAACCTCTGCGGTAATCTTTCTATCCGCTGTATATATGGGTGTTAACCTTATGACGATCGATCCAGACTCCCTTATATAAAGTTTCAATCGGATGTGATCAAACAAGGGAAGATAAGAACGGGCAAGGAATATCCAGGGAAAGGATTAAAATCGAGCAACAGATTGAACAAGGCAGGGAACTGTGAGGGAAAGGTGAAAAAAGGTAGGACTCTAACATGAAACACGACTTAGGTACATGCGTCGATTTTTAAATAGACGACCTACCAAAGGACGTTACTTGAAACACGACCTAGGAAAGGACATTTCTTCCTGGATTTAATTTTGGAAATAAGACTTCCTTTATTTAAAAAAATCATGATAACACGTCTGATGAAGCGACGTTTCTTAAAAACACGCCCTAGATAAGGACGTTAATCATCAAATGCTTCTTATTTTATTTTATCTTAAAACGGATAAATACCAGGAATTGACGCCCTGAAGTTTGGTCGTCCTTTCTTTATAAAACGCCCTAGGTAAGGTCGCTACTTAAATAACGCCCTTCTCAAGGTCGTGAATCAGAAAAATGTAAGAACTAAACCATAAACTACACAAGAAAAGAAAAACCTCATGTTATAGAAATATTGAAGTTCACTTTGGGGCGTCATCATAGTGACATGAGATTTGATCAACATAATGTCAATTTTGGCATGTCTACAGCGTCCACATTGGCTCATCTGATTGGTTGACGGACATTAGTTCCTCATCTGGAAACTCTGATTGGACGGGATCGAACTTGGGAAGAGGATGGTGAGCGAGATGCTCGTCTATGGCATAGCCTTTAATCGCCTTTTGCTAGATGTAGGTGATGTCGAACTGAGAGAGAAAACTTTGCCAGCGTGCTAGCCTATCCGTAAGGACGGATTTCTCCAGAAGGAATTTGATAGGATTCATTCGAGCAATCAAGTGGACCTCATGAGCCAAGAAGTAGTGCTTCAATTTCTGCACTACCCAAATGAGGGCAGCACAGGTTTTCTCCATGACGGTGTACTTCTGCTCACAGGGATTGAGAAGTTTGGACAAGTAATAGGTTGCCCGTTCCTTGCCTTCTTCATCCGCTTGTGCGAGGACGGCTCCCACGGAGTCATCCAAGACTGAGACGTAAAGGATCAGAGATTTTTCTAGTTTGGGTGGAATGAGAACGGGTGGACTAGCCAGATATTCCTTCAACCCTTCAAAAGCTTTCTGACATTTAGAATTCCAGTGGAATTCTACTCCTGGCTTGGTCAACTCGTAGAGAGGTCTACACCTTTGTGAATGTTGGGACATAAACCGACGAATAAACTGCAACCTCCCGATTAATCCTCGGACTTCCCTCAAATTCTTGGGAGGCGGCATATCCCTGATAGCCTTAGCTTTGTCGGGATCTATCTCGATCCCTCTTTTACTCATAATGAACCCCAGCAATTTACCCGATGACACACCAAACACACACTTTTTCGGGTTCATTTTTAATTGGAACTCCCTTGACCTCTGCAAGACCTTAGCCAAAACTTATGGATGTTCCATCCTGGCCCTTGATTTCACCAATAAGTCATCCACATACATTTCCAGATATATATGCATCATGTCATGAAATATGGCCATCATCGCTCTTTGGTAAGTAGCTCCAGCATTCTTTAACCCAAACGGCATGACCACGTAACAGTATGTTCCCCAAGGGGTAGTGAATGACGTTTTTTCCTGATTCTCTTCTGCCAAACGAATTTGATTATATCATGAAAATCCATCCATGAATGAGAGGGTCTCATAACCTGCCGCGTTATCGATCAACACATCAATGTGAGGCAAGGGAAAATCATCCTTTGGACACGCGCGGTTAAGGTCCCGGAAGTTGATGCAAATCCTGACTTTCCCATCTTTCTTCATGACCGGGACAATGTTCGCCACCCATTGAGGATAAAGGACGACTCTAATGAACCTGACTTTGTGGAGCTTATCGACCTCTTCTTTCATTTTCAAAGCCATCTGAGGGTGGAAACGCCTTAACCTTTATTTTACCGAGACGGACCCTGGTTTTAGGGTTAAACGGTGTTCGACCAAGGTTGAATCTAGACCCGGCATATCCTCGTAGCTCCATGCAAACGTGTCCTTATATTCCTTGAGAACTTCAATTAATGCCTTTTTTTCAGAAAGTGGTAGATTGTCACTTATGAGGATGATCCTAGGGTCTTCGTCAGTTCCCAAGTTGACTTCTTTGGTGGATTCTTCTACGGCGGTTGACGGCTCGTCGAATCTCTTTATTCCACTAGCGTATGCGCCCGCCGCATCCTCATATTCTTCACCCTCATCTCCAGTGGGGCATTCTTCATCCGTGATCTCGTAGACTCCATACCCCTCATCAATTGCACCGTTGCCTTCACATTCTATTTCCGGTAGCCGGATGGGATTTTCTAACAACTGGGGGATGGCTAGGAGGGCTTGACACCTGGCGGCTAAATTCAGAAGGAATCGACGAGGGATCTGCCTACCCTTGGATTTCTTCCTAGGTACTACCCTTGACCTTTCATTCCTAGATTGACTGACAATATTTACAGAAGAAGAGGAAGACGAAGAGGATGGTGTAGAATGTACAGGAGAAGACCCCTCAGAGGAGGGGTAGAAAAGGTCGCTCATCGGACCTTGGACGGGGGGTCCACAGAGCGGTACGCACCTGTGGGAGATGTAGGAGGTTTCCTCAACGAAGATGTGTTGTTGGGGAATTTGAAAATTGACGTTTTTTTTTCGTTTTCATTTTTAATGACAAAGTAGTGAAAAGAGATTGGAGGAGAGAGGAAAGTGGTTATGGCTAGAGAATTGTGAGGCTCATAGAGCAGATCATGGTTGAAGGCCTGGCGCGGGTTGAGAAGCCCGCGTAGGTATGTAAGCAGAGAAGGGGATCTGGGAAGATCATCAGACAACTGTCTGGCCCAAGAAGAAGATATCAGCAAAGGCTAAGACGAGTGGATGGAGAAGATGGCGGCTAATGAGCCGTCGACGGCAATGTTGAGGACGGATGAAGATCCGTTGATGACAGGGTCCTTCTGGCGAGGACGAGGATAGTTTGGAACCTTGGCAAAAGTGGTGATATTCTCTGGTATTCCGGAGATCAATGGCGGTCCTTCAGGCTGCGGAGACGAGAACATCCTTTCCAGTGCAACGGAAATGTCCCGTATGTCGAACCATTTGTTCCACTCGCATTCCGGATCTTTGATCTTGCCTCTTTTGGTGATCCTCGGATATTTTTCAGCCAAATATACAGCATGTGATCTCCCATATGCTTCTCGTGGGTAATCTCCCATCTGAACAACGGGCCCTCTGTTGAAGTGGTTTGCTAGAGTCCATGTGAGGGGCTTCCAATCCGCCTTGAACAGTCCTTTGAAGCATAGGCCAAACCTGCGGTTCGGCCTAATTTCCTTTGGCGGTTTGAGCCTACCCTGTAACTGTGTGCCCAGACCTTTATCCTGTTGGTAACCGATGTTCCTCATAATCTCCCACCCTTTGGAGCGAAAAGGGAGATATGATATTGCGGTTGTCCTGACCGGCTCCTTTGGTGCTAGTGGAACGTGAGACGAATCACGTACGTCTAGTAGTGATAATATGGGCCGATGAGATGGCCAAACAGAGGGCAGAGAGGTGTTGATAGCATCCACTGTGTGAAGGATAGGTGTACTGACCACTTTAATAATCCTCCCATTGTAAGGAAACTTCAGGCACTGATGGTTGGTGGAAGGCACAGCGTCCATGGCTTCGATGTAAGGGTGACCCAGTATAGCCTTGAATGTAGAGTCCATGTTGAGGACATGGAATTCCGTGGGAATTGACATGGGGCCTAGTTCTGCCTTCAGAATAATCATCCCCTGCGGTGACCTTTTGCTATTGTCATAAGCCGTGACCATGATCGAGGAATGTCTTATTTGTTCCTCGTTGACCCCACACAACTAAAGGGTGTCCATGGAGATCACATTTATGGACGCACCCGTGTCCACAAGACACGGGTTTATGGATACCCCATTAATTTTTATTGAAATACACAGTGCATATTTTTGAGCTTCCTTGGGAGCGAACTCGTAGTTGTGGAACATGATGGCCGGTTGTGTGTCCGTTGGGGTCAGGACGGTAGAGATATTTTCTATAGGGAGGTCCTCATTCACCATGACCCTTTGAAGGTACTCCATTAAGGCTGCCTGGTGGGATGTGGATCTTTGAAGTAGCTCCAGGATGGAGATCCGCGCAGGCGTCTTGTCCAAGTGTTTCAATAGATCATACTGTGTTCCAGGGATAGCTCTTTCTGGTTGTTCTCCATCATCGTTCTCTGGCTGAGATTGCTCAGGATTCTGACTGTTGTGGGAGAAAACCCTGTGGAAAATCCTTCCACTCCGGAGCACCATTGCCTGCGGCTTTAGTACCTCTGTGGGGGTAGCAGTGGGTTTTAACAGGGATTTAAGGGGTAGTGGTGGAGGAATGGTTGATGAAGCAGGGGTGATGACGGGAGCAGGGATTCTGATGAGGGGTTTGTTAGGTGGAGGCATGGTGGAGGTAGAGGGGATATCGCGCGGATTATGAAGGATAAGGGGTCTGGAAGGTGGAGGTGGAGATGAAGTAGAAGTGGGTAGGGCTTGAAGCGGGTAATGATTTTGAGGTGGGTGATGGGTAATGAGTGATTTTGAAGGCATTAGTGGTGATATGGTGGAGAAAGACGGGGTTATGTATGGTTGACGGATGATAAGGGGTTTAGAAGGCGTAGGGGTAAATGTGGTAGAGGTGGATGGTAAAGTGGGGGAGTGAGAGAAGATGAGAGGGTGTGAAGGCGTAGTGGAGAGTGTCGGTTGATAGGAGATCGGGGTGCGGATGAGAGGGCGTAATGGTAGTGGAAATGGTGAAGGCGATACTGACGCGGGTTGATGAGAGAGAGGTGCTACCCGGGCAAGGCAAGGGGGTTGCATGACGATAGGGTTGGAGGAAGAAAGAATAGAGGTACTTTCTGGGTGCCACACCTGCTCTCTCCCGACTTCCGGGAAGGAGGAGATGGGGTTAACCTGGTGATTGGGCTGTTGGTGCTCCGGTAATGGATTCTGGATTATGCCCATGTTGGGCTGTTGTTGTGGGGCCTGTTGAGGCTGTTGTTGTTGTTGTGGTTGCTGCTGCTGCTGCTGTTGTAACTTGTTGGCATTGTTGACCGCACCCACTTGCTCATTTGTCACGACCCCTTCTGTGGCTCCGCCCGGGACACCAGTGCCTGTCTTTTTGACCACTTTAGGCTTCGGCGACTCAAACATGTTCATAATGGGGGAGTCTTTTAACTGGGTTTGGATGTACCGGGCCCTTTCATAGAGTTCCTCCATTATAGTAAGTTTATTCATGGCCAGGACGTGTCTGAACTGTGGGGTTGCATTAGACACAATCATCTTCACTTGTTCGGACTCGGAGAGGGTATCCCTTATTCTTTCCGCTAGAGACCTCCATCTATTAGCATAGCGGACAAAATCTTCGTCGGGCTTCATCTTTTCAGCCACTAGATCGGTAATGGAGAGTGAGGGACCGACCCTATCCCTATATTTCTGCAAGAACCTTCTCTGGACTATTTCAAAATTCTCGGCCTCGCGGGGCTCCAAAGAATAGAACCACTCTAGCGCGGGACCATCCAATGATCTCCGAAAGAGGTATGCCAGGGACCTCTGATCGTTTTGCCAATAGGAGGATTCATACATGAAATCCTTGAGGTGAATGAAGGGGTTGCCGGTACCATTGTATCTGCGGTACGTGGGCATTTCGGAGGGAGGAAGATGAATGACGGGAAGGATTGGCAAAGCAACCTCCGGGGTGGCTTTCACGTCCACCATTCTTCTCAGATTTTGAAACTGCTCGTCCATACGATTGAACCTATTGAGGAGCGATTGGGCGAGCTCCTCTGGAGGTGAAGGTGGTACTTGCCACTGGGGGAGAAACTGTCTCCCGGAGACTTGAGGGGGGAACCCCGAATGAGAGGGAGCTACTGGACCGCCGACAGTCGGCCCTGGCTGAAGCGGTATGTGGGGAACAATGGGAGTTTGAGATTGTGACGGGAACTGGAATGAGGGTGGTTGTTGGCTCACTTGTCTTTGAAGCGAGGGAGACTGGATGGCTTGCGCCAATGAAGGAGATGGAATGGCCTGCTCGGACTCTTGGAGAGGTGCGATGGCCGGAGTTGATTCCTGGGGCGTGGGGGAAATAGATTTCCCCTTTAGAATGGCCTGGAAGGCCCAGAGCTGTTCAGAGGTAAGCTCCGTGTTGGCGAGGATGCCCAATAAGGAAGAGATATCATGTGGTGGGGACGTGTCCCCGGCAATAACCTGCACCTCATGCGAGGGCTCATGAGAAGGACCTGAGTCCATAGCATAGACTCGAGGGTCGGCTGACAAACCACGACTAGGGTGGTTCTCCTCAAAAGACTCGTGAGCCATTGTGGACGTCGAAAAATGTCGATGATGATCATACGGCATGCACGTCTCGACACTCGAGAGCAAGCCGAAGATGAAAATGCCAAATAAACCTCATGCCTCGCCTGATCAGGATGAGGACTCGCTTGGTGGTCCGCTAGCCGATGAGGGAGCCCCCCGGGCGGAAGATATGGCCACAACTCTACAGCCGGCCGTGCCGAGAGCTGAATCAAAGAAGAGTCGAGGACTCCGACACAGCCCGACGTGCTCCGAAAGTCACGCAGAGTCTGGGACCGGGCCCCAAAGGCTGCGAATGGAACATTGTAGAGGTCATACATAGCAACCGGAACCTTCCGTGAATGTCGACATTCACGTAAAATGGCCGCGACTTCGAGAAGAATCCGTTTAGTGCTTAAAACGGCACGAGGGGGCTTTAAAACGGCGCGCCTTAAAACGTCGCCCCCCCCCCTTTAAAATGGCGCGCCCCCCTTTGGATGTGGCACCATTTTAACCCCTTTTCTTTTCATTGGCTACACGGCGCGCCCCGAAGCCCCCCTTTGATGCTTAAAACGGCGCCCCTTTGAATATGGCGCCGTTTTAACCTCTTAACCCCTTTCTCTGAAGCGCTTCCTGGCGAGCAGCCAACCCATCCCGTCGTCATTACGGTCCCCTGTTTCCTGCGAACAGCACGTCGACGAACTGCTTAAAATGGCAAAAGGTATGCTTCGATCCGTTGGGCATCCAAGCATGTTCTTCAAATGGAAACTCTCGAGCCCTGCACCGTCGAACGCCCACTTCGTCCGTCGGCCGCCCATGCTCCTGCAAATGATGAAAGCCGCGTGTCTCGCGGTGGGTATGCCAGCAAAGGAGGAGGCCATGCCTCTGCCCCTCTCCCGATCACACTGTAGTCGCGGCGGAGGTGACGTCCACGACAACGGCACTCGACACGGCGACACGGCAGAGGCGTTGCAGGCGAAGCAAGATGGAAAGAAGAGGAAATAAAGAGAAATAAGGGGGGGGGGCCTCTCCCTTCGACAGGGCCACTGGCCCCTATAAGAAGCCCACCACGGGGAACTTTGATCGGTTGGAGAGGAGGGACGACCCTTGGAAGCTTTCTTCTGAGAGAAATCCCTTGAAGCCCGAAGCCAGTGTTCCTGTGAGAGTGAAGTGAAGAGAGAAGAGGGTGAAAGAAAAAAGGAGAGGTGAGGGGAAGAGAGCTCGGTTCCCCCCTTTGTCTTTGCATTTCCTTCTGCCCCTTTGATTTCCTTTTGGTGATCTTCATATGTAGACCTTTGTCTTCGTATTCCCCTTCAATGTAATCGGAGTTCGATCTGTTGTGGAATGAAAGGAAAACTCCCCTTTGGGAGATTTTGATGCCCCAATCCCCCTCAATACTCAGCCCATAGTGGCTCTGTTTTTTTTTTCCTACCGCCGTGTTCTTGTGTGGACTTCGGCTCTCACGCGGTCTTCAGCCACGCGATCACGGCAACCCTCAGGTCGTCGGAGTTCCTTTGTAGGCTGGCCCTCAGGACCTCCGGCCCCGAACGGGGGGAGTCGATACGATCGCAACAACTCATGGGTCACCGGTTTCCCTTGTAGGCTAGCCCTCGGGATCTCCGGCCCCAAATGGGGTAACTTTACTGGTGTCGTTGCTTATGCACACACCGGGATGTTTCGGGACCGTCGGAGTTCTCTCCGCATGGCGCGCCCCATCTTTTCCCCCAGACCCTTTCGATCTAGGGGAGGTGCTGCCCGATTTTCGTCAGGGCCAAGAACAAGTGAAGAAATAGAACACTCAAGAACGAACTAAGTTTTTAATCCAACACACAGTAAAACTCTGTGAACTGAACCCCCCATGAACGAACACTTAAGCATCCACGCTAATCCACCTGAATAAACAATTAAAACACTTAAATCTTCTTTCTGTAAACATAATCCATCCATAAGATGAACAACTAATCAATAAACCGGCTTACAGTTTAAAGAAACAAGAAACAGAGCATAAAAGGGTTGAAATAAAACCTTTTTGAAGCTGCCTCGGCGTGGCCTAATCAGGCGCGGTCACCCCCCACCGCGCCGATTTAACACCACTCTCGTAACCCCCCATTTCCTTTGAACGCTAAAACGGCGCGCCCCCATGGGAGCCTCTCTACCCGGCGCACCCTCCTACCTTGTTTAACCATTAAAACGGCGCGCCCCCGTGGAAGCCTCTACCCGGCGCGCCCCATGGCACCTCCCCCCTTGTTCAACCCTTAAAACGGCGTGGCCACAAAACCGGGGCCCCCCCCCTAACGTCCTTAAAACGGCGCGCCTCCTCTCCATCTCTTTCACTGTTCACCTTAAAACGGCGCCCCCCCCATTTCCTCCCTTGGACCCTAAAACGGCGCCCTCCTCTTGATACTAATCCGGCGCGCCCCGTCCCCGTTGCTTCCTTAAACCGGCATGCCTGAAAGGGAGAAAGTGCTTAATCAAATGAGAGAAAAGAATTAAAGCTAATGAATAAAACTAATCAAAAGTTTTCCCTCCACTATAATCCAAATTTCCCTCCACTATACCGGGCAGGTCGAACCCCGCGACCTGACCGCGCAGGTCGATCCGCGTGCGAGGGCGCATGTTGCCGAGTTTGGGCTTCACACTTAACAACCCGCTCCCTCGGACTGTGCGTGAAGAGAAAAGCAATGATGCCCCGTGGTATCGGACGTGGACCTCGGGATCCCCGACATGGTCATGATCCGTGCACCTCTTGGGCCGATAGTTCGTCAGTTTGACCCACTTCTTCCGGGATCCGATCCCGCCCCCACGTGAAGCGTGCCGTACCTACGGTAGATATCCAAATGTCTTTGTTGTTATCTCCGATGCTTCAATTACGAACTCCCGACCGAATACTGGATTGTCCGTTAGTGGCTGATGTATATATACCGGGATCTAATTCCGCACTTTCATTAAATTCGCCGCACTCGCAGCAAGTATTTGTATGGTTTTGAACACCGTTTTACATACTGATGCGGAGGTTTTAAATCATGTCAACCCAACTCGCATGCTTTAATGAAAAACGATCTTTAGGTCATCTGGCCCCTTTTCTTGGCGATTAATCAGAGGTCTTCCCCTCTCCGAGGGGATGTAATTAACGTCGTGGCCTTTATGGCGCAGCGGGTCTCCAGTCCCGACCCGATATCCACAATCATCTGATTAGTCAGATGGAGCGCACCCCAGGCTTCGGACCACTCCAGTCTCGAAGCCCGAACACATTGTCACCTAGGTGACTGGCACGCCCTTGCACTAGATAAACCGATAAACTGATAAAAAGAACACCCACGATATTTCCGAACCCCATGAAACTTAGTGAGTTCCACAACCATGCTCACAGTTTTCCCAGAACGCAAAAACATACACTAGCAAGCAGGTAGCAGAGATTATCAAACAAGTGGATGCCTTTACGCCTTTTTTGTGTTTTGATTTTGATGATTTTTTTATGTTTTTAGCGAGATCCGAAGTTCACACAAAATAGGGACCCTAGTTTATTTTTGTTTCACCGCCGTGTCAGCTAGGGTCTCTCGTCTCACCATGAATGGGATGACTAACTCCGGGGAACTTCAATGGTACAACCAGCCCAGTGAATGAAGAGGAGATTCTTCGATGTCGGGGACTTACGGAGGTCCCAGTGGAGAAGATTCTAGTCCGTTGACAGGAATTCTCAAACGGAGAGTCCTTCCTTCACCGGGAAAGGGTGATCCTTAGAAAAAATGAAAAAGGATATAAAAAGAGGGATGGATGTATGCAATGGAATGCTGACAGAGATATAGAGTAAGAAAACAACAGAAATAACAAACATATAATGAACACCCAACCAATCACAACTGATAGTGCTGCCGTGAGCACAACGGTGGCGCGCGAGGGCGCCAAGGTGGAGAGGCACGGACGGTGCCGAACTTGCAAGGGCAGCCAAAAGGAAGCAGTAGATGTCCCACCGTGATCGCCAATCTGTGAGCGACGTCACGCGGTTCGGGGAGTGAAGAAGACGCGGAGCGCGCGGGCTCCTCTTTTGTTTGCTGCAACACAGAAATAAGAGAAGATAGAAGGGGCCACCACGGGAGATTGCTCCGACGGGGCGAGCGGGACACATGTAATATAGCAAGATATGGGGGTTAAATGGCCATAGCGGGAAGTGACTCGCCGCGGCCTCGGGGGGACGGGAATGGTGCAGAAATTAAATAGCAAGAATTGAAACGGCCATTGGGGAAGTGACTCGCCGCGGCCTCGAGAATATGAATAGATAAGAATATAACAGAATATAAGGAGAATATAAAGAGCGGGAATTTAAACGGTCATTGGGGAAGTGACTCGCCGCGGTCTCGAGAATATGAATAGATAAGAATATAACAGAATATAAAGAGAATATAAGAGCGAGAATTTAAACGGCCATTGGGGATGTGACTCGCCGCGACCTCGAGAATATGAATAGATAAGAATATAACATATAAGAACGGGAATTTAAACGGCCATTGGAGAAGTGACTCGCCGCGGCCTCGAGAATATGAGCAGAATATAACAGAATATAAAGAGAATATAAGAACGAGAATTTAAACGGCCATTGGGGAAGTGACTCGCCGCGGCCTCGAGAATATGAGCAGAATATAACATAATATAAAGAGAATATAAGAACGGGAATTTAAACGACCATTGGGGAAGTGACTCGCCGCGGCCTCGAGAACAAGATGTGATCGCCAGGGGCCAAAAGACCCCAAAATAAAGAAAGTGATCGCGCCTACCTCAAGAGCGGGAGATGGCGGGTTGCTTCTTCCTCCCCCTTCGGCCGGCCGATGGAGAGGGCTTTCCTTGGGTACCCTTGCAAAACAACGACAAACAAGTAACGAGTGGATTAGAAAGATGAAGGTGTAGTATTCAAATCCTTGCGATAAAAATAACGAAATGATGGCAAGACACACACCTGGTTGGTGTTATCTTTTAAACCCCCCTCGGACTCGAGTAGGAGGAAAATGAGATGATGGATGCAAGAAGTATATAAGAAGAGGTGCCCTATGAAGGGGGATAGAGGATGCGAGATGATGAATGCAAAAGAACTACGAAGAAAAGGAAAGGATTGGCTTATTGGATGTGCCGACGGTGAAATCCGACGGAGCTCCGGCAGCGTAGGGACGACGTGGAAGCGCGGTGGATGAAGATGACCTTCCTCTCGTGAGCGTGGGCACCTGAGAAGCCGGCAGAACCTCCACCTACAAAAGACCCCACGGCTTAGAAATGACTCCGGTAGCCTCTGGGCTCCGGCAGCCTATCGGATCTCTTAGAAGCTCCCCTAGAACTGAGGGGGTGGGCCTCTATTTATAGGGCTCCGGAGGGTGGAGGTGTCCAGGACCCTGGACACCTCCATCAGGGCTGAACTAATATTTTATTCTATTTTTATTCATTTTTTCAGAATATTTTTGTGGAGGCGTCCAGGGCCCCGGACGCCTCCAACAGGTCCACCGAACCCCACCGACGGCCGCACGCGGTTTGGCACAACGCGTGGTTTTGGAGCGGCGACCTGTGATTCAGAAATGGGCGCATCCAGCCAGTTGGACGTCTCCACAATTTATATTTTTTCACACACGACAAACCATCGTTCGGTGGGCGACGCCCCGTGAGTGAGTTGATGGAGGCGTCCAGGGGCCTGGACGCCTCCAAGAAAATATATTATTATTATTTGTGTTTTGTCTTTTATGTCAACTGGCTTTTTATATTTTTTATATTTGTTTTTATGGAGGCGTCCAGGGGCCTGGACGCCTCCATTAATATATTATGTTTTATTTGGTTTTGGGCTTTGAAAAATAAATTAAAAGAATGGGGGCGTCCAGGGGCATGGACGCCCCCATAAAGACCCACCCGGGTCCTCAGTTCAGGCGTTGGCGGCCGCCCGTCAGACACCCTTCCTGGTTTCGGAACCTCTGATGCGTCCGACTGGTGTTGATGCCATCCGAATGCCGTGACGAGACGATTCAGGATGTCGAAAAAGGCAGAATAAGACCCAAGAAAAGGAAGCACTTAAGAGATTCGAAATGCGTAAGCCGTCGCGGGGCGTCGTATAGTAATATGAGACTTTCTCAGGAGACGTCAGGAATGGCGTGTCTACACCCGGGGCCCACATGTGACCTTTTACCTCCCTGCGTGGAGTGGGTTGAATCTGTTTGTACCGCTGTGAATTATGTTAACCGGGGGCCCGTAAGTCAGCCGGGGTGTCTTCGCCACGCCGGGTGCGTGGAGGTAAAGGTCTTAACTCCTTGCCGTTACATTGCTTAGCTAGTATACGGTCTTAGGCCGCTGCCGAGCGTGTAGGTACTAGCCCGTGTGTCCATGTCACCGCTGTAAGAGTGAGAGTGACCCGTCCCGCGACTCGATCTGAGTCCGGAAGTTGAGTCGGACTACCCTTGACCTCCGCCGGTTCCTTAACCGCGCACGGTCCGCGCTTTCCCTCGCTTGGGACGACGAGTGAGCTTCCACTTCTGTTAGCGACGTTTCGCCACTAGGAGCTCGTAGTGTCGGGCTTAGTGTCTCCCTGGTGTGTGTTGCTGGTCGCGTCCACATCTAGAGTCTGAGGTCCACCCCACGTAGAGTCACCTCCCGTGTCCGTCCCGCATCAACGTACGCATTGGATCCAACGCGTTTCAACACTCTGAATAGACCGGCTCCGCGAGCTTGCAATTTCTTAACGGTTCCAGAGAGAAACCGTTCAGGTCTTACCCTGACCATGACATATTCGCCCTCTTTGAACTCTCGGTAGTGTCGGTGGGCATCGGCTAACTCCTTGTAACGTGCATTGCTGGCCTCAAAGTGACGACGGATGTCGTCATGCAAACTCCTAACATGCCTAGCAAACGACTCGACCGACTCCGACACTCTAGCATGGATAGGCATGGGAACAAGGTCAACGGGTTTCCTAGGCCTACGACCTGTGACAATCTCAAATGGACTCATGCCAGTAGACCTATTCACCGAATCATTATATGCAAACTCAGCCATGGGTAGAATGAGATCCCAATCCCCAATGCGGTCCCTAACTAGACACCTCAAAAGATCTCCCAGACTCCTATTGACCACTTCGGTCTGACCATTGGTCTGGGGGTGATATGTAATGGAAAACTTGAGGTGAGTACCCATCATATGCCATAGTGTCTTCCAAAAGTAGGAAGTGAATCTAACATCACGGTCAGACACTATAGTGCGAGGCAACCCAAACTTGCACACCACATGAGTAAGGAATAGGCGGGCTACCCTAGAAGCATCCGAAGTCTTCGAGCAAGGGATAAAGAGGGCCATCTTCGAGAAATGGTCAACCACCACATAGACCGAATCATGCTTCCTGGAGGTACGTGGCAATCCCAAAACAAAGTCCATACAAACATCCTGCCACGGGGCATTAGGCACGGGTAGAGGCGTATAAAGGCCCGAGCTTTGCTTCTTCATCTTGGCCGTAGCACATGTACGGCACTGAGCCACGATGTTAGCAACATCGCGCTTCAAGCTCGGCCAATAAAATCGATGCTCCACTGCCTCAATAGTCTTGTTCCGACCAAAGTGGCCGGCTAGACCTCCCGCATGTAGTTCCCACAGTAAGAAATCTCGAACCGAAGTTCGGGGAACACATAACCTGCTACCTCGAAAGAGGTAACCCTCCTGAAGCACATACTCATCAAGGTCTCTCGAGGGTCCGGCCTGGAGAGTGGTAAAAATCTGACCGAAGTCAGGACAATCAACATAGGCCTCCTTCATCTTCTCTAACCCTATGACCTCGGCACTCATGGTGGTAAGTAAACATGCTCGTCGACTCAAGGCATCAGCCACCTTGTTCTCCACTCCAGCCTTATGTTTAAGCACAAAGGTGAACTGTTAGAGATACTCGACCCAACGACTGTGACGCGAGTTCAGCTTCTTTTGGGAGTGGAGATACCTCAATGCCTCGTGATCGGAGTATAGGATAAACTCCTGATGTAAAAGATAGTGCCTCTAATGCCTAAGAGCTTGAACAACTGCGTAATATTCTTTATCATATGTGGAATATCTTAGTTCCGCGTCATTCAGCTTCTCGCTGAAATATGCGATCGGGTGGGACTCCTGACTCAAAACTCCTCCTATCCCAACACTCGACGCATCACAAGAGACCTCAAACACCTTCGAGAAGTTAGGCAATCAAAGGATAGGCGTCTGGGTCATGCGCTCCTTGATGTCCTTGAAGGCGGCAAATGCGGCCTTCGTCCATACAAATGTGCCCTTTCAGATACAATCCGTGATCGGGGCGGTGACGGAGCTAAATCCGCGGATGAAGCGACGATAGAACGTCACAAGACCATGAAAGCTGCGGACATCATGAACGGTACGGGGTTCCGGCCACTCAACAATGGCCCGGACCTTCTCTGGATCGGCGGAGACCCCCGTACTAGACACAATGAAACCCAAGAAGGTAAGCTGAGGTGTCTTGAAGGCACACTTCTGTGGGTTCGCAAACAGCTGCTCTCGCTGAAGAAGTAGACAGACCTGCCGAAGGTGGTCTAAGTGGTCCCATGTGGTGCGGCTATAGATAAGGATATCATCAAAATACACCACTACAAAGACTCCAATGAAAGGTCGAAGGACCTGAGTCAAGAGCCACATGAAAGTGCTAGGGGCATTGGTCAACCCAAAAGGCATGACCAACCACTCATATAGATCGTCCTTGGTCTTAAATGCGGTCTTCCACTCATCACCTGGCCTAATCCTCACCTGATGGTAGCCACTCTTAAGATCGATCTTTGAAAAGATAGTGGCACCTGCCATCATGTCCAGCATGTCATCAAGGCGGGGAATAGGGTATCTGTACTTCACGGTGATTTTGTTGATGGCACGACTATCAATGCACATTCTCCACGTGCCATCCTTCTTCGGGGTGAGTAATGCGGGTACAGCACATGGACTCATGCTGTCCCGAACAGACCCTCTCTGCACTAACTCATCGACCTGCCGTTTAAGCTCGGCATGCTCCGTGGGACTCATGCGATAATGAGGAAGGTTGGATAAAGAAGAGCCCGGAACAAGGTCGATGGCATGCTGAATATCCCGCATAGGTGGGAGTCCCTCGGGAAGCTGATCGGGAAAGACATCAGCATACTCCTGCAGAATGGGAACAACCTCGGGTGGGAGCTCACCCTCGGAGTCCCGCTCCAGCTCTCGGACCATAATGGCAAACACCGAACAACCCTGACTAAGCTCCTGCTCCATTTCCCGGGAGCTAATCATCATCAATCTCCTCGTCAAGGGCTCTCCTGGTGTGGACGCACTTTTCGATCGTTTATTATGCTCGTCTCTTCAGGAATGGTTGATTCGTCTATTAAGTGCGTGGGCGTGCCAGTCACAAAGTGACAATTTATTTGGGCTCTGAAGAGCCCATGGTGCGCTCGATCTGACTCGGTCAGACGATTGTGTGGTTCGTGTCCGGACCAAAACCCGCCGCGCCATAAAGGTCACGGCGTCATTTACATCCCCCATATGAGGGAGCACCCTTGATTAATCGCCGGGATTCAGGGCCCCATGGCCAAGAAATCAATTGCATGGAAGGTCTATTACGAGGTATTGAAATCCTCGCGCGAGGGCGAGAAGAAAACCATTCGCGGTCATGTCAGTCGTTGGCTGACCATTTAATGTTCGGACGAATGTCCGGCTCGAGAAAATCACGGTTGTCGCGGGAAAATTGGAAAGCATGTATGCCGAGATACGGCAAATCTATTATTTGGAAGAGTGGAGAACGTTCGGCTGAGCCTCGGTTAGAGCGGTCAAAAACCAGTAAATCTGTTGGCCCGGTGCAAGAGCAAGCTGCGACCATACTGCGGTGGGCCCCCCGCGGTCGAAACAAGACTTGCATGAGCGTCATTAATATTTCCGGTGCAAAGGGACAACGAGGGAATATCTCTTGAATCGGCTGAAAAGCCCTGTGTCTAGGGAAGCGGACGTTCAAAACGTGTCGGTCATTCGGGAGACCGTTTAATATTCGGACGGGAGTCCGGCTTGAGAATATTGTAATCGTCGCGGGAGGACCTGGGACATATGCATGCCGGGATACGGCAAGTTTATGATTCTGAGACACCGAAAACATTCGGTCAAATCTCGGTTAGTGTAGCAAGAAATCGATAAATCTATTGGCCCGGTGCGAGATCGAGTCAAGACCATACCGGGGGCGCCTCCCGTGGTCCGAACGAGGCTTGCGCGGGCATCATTAATATTTCCGGTGCCGGGGGGGCAACGGGGGAGAGTCCCAGGACTAGACTCCAAAACTGAAAACGTGTTCGAAGGGAGCGGGCTGTAGACTGAGGATATGAGCCAAACGGCGACCACAATTGGGACAGACCCAAGGTCTAAGCGTGGCCCACGGAGGTCTTATTGATATTCCCATGGAAGGGGTCCAGGGGTGACGGGAGCCATCTCGTTCTATCCCGATTTTGTCGGTCACTCACGGACCTTTTCATGTTCGGACAAAGGTTCGTATTGGAGGTACGACGTAGACAGAAGCAACCCCGTACAAATGTATGCCGGGTTTACGGCAATTTCAATGAAAGGACGGAAACGAATCCCAGTAGAATAAATCTGATTTGACGAGCTATCGGCCCAGAGCAATGCCAGGCCACGACCGCATCGGGGAGGGAGCCGTCGGCCATATTGATTGCTCACGGGTCTTTTCATGTTTAGACACAGGTCCGTAATAGAAATGCGGCGAAAATCGAGGTGAACCCATTCAAATGTATGCCGAACGTGCGGCAATTTCAGTAGTGGCTCGGAAGGGATCCGGCCTGAGAAACGAGTCCGGTTTAATCTGGATATCGGCCCAAAGCAAGGTCGGGCCATGGCTATTTCGGGATGATTCCCAAGACTCAGGCCCAGCCCGCAAGGGCGGCATTATTGTTCCTTCAGCACCTAGTCGCAGGGGAGACGGGGCTGCGGTGCAGATCTCATCGTTTTATTATTATTTAGAATTTTACCATTATTATTTGTTGATTTATGTATATCCTTGAGTAAGTTCGTTATTACTGTCTATTTATCATTTTTTCTTTTTATGATTTACTTATTTATCATTGTTATTGTTAGGTCTGTTATTATTTTTGTTCATTTTATTGTCATTCATTTGCTTGTTGTTTTTGTTGAGTTTTTTATTATTATTCATTCTCCTTTTGTTACCATTTGTTTATTTATCATTCTTATTGAGTTTGCTATTGTTATTCATTTTTATTATTATTTTGTCATTTATTTGTCTATTTATTATTTCTAAGCTTATTATCATTATCATTATCATTATTATTATCATTATTTATTATGCCGGGAGCGTGCCGCTGGAAAAGGGGAAGGGTGTACCGCTGGAGGTAGGAGGCTGCACCGCTGGCGAATAGGGGGTGTACCGCTGGAAGCGGATGAGGTGAGGGTGGTGTAGAGTGGGCCGTTGAAGGCCAAGGGAGTGTGCCGCTAAGGGCCAAAGAGGTGTGCCGCTGGAGGGCCAAGGGAGTGTGCCGCTGAGGGCAAAGGGAGTGTGCCGCTGAGGGCCAAGGGGGCGTGTCGCTAGAGGGCCACGGGAGTGTGCCGCTAGGGGGCCAGGAGAGTGTGCCGCTGAGGGCCAGGGGAGCGTGCCCCTGAGGGCCGAAGGGGCATGCCGCTGAGCGCCGAAGGAGCGTGCCGCTGAGCGGTGCTGCAGGGTGTACCGGCGAAGGGCGTGGCGAGTGTGTGCCGGCGAAGGCGGCAGAAGCGTGCCGTCGAAGGGTGCTGAAAGGTGTACTGGCGAAGGCCAAGGAGGCGTGCCGGCGAGGGCCACTGAAGGGCGTACCGGGGAAGAGCGCAGCGAGGTGTGCCGGCGAAGGGCCACTGAAGGGCGTACCGGGGAAGAGCGCAGCGAGGTGTGCCGGCGAAGGGCATGGGGAGCCCATTCCTCCTTTGTTTCTTTTAAGGCTTTTCTTTTCTTCTTTTCTGATTTTATTAAGTTTGCATGGGTTTCTTCTTTTCTTCTCTTGATTAATTTTCATTCTTTCTTTTATGAGGACGGATGTTCAAGTTGTTCAGTTGTCGTTCGATTCGGTCCTCTTTGAATTGATTGCGGTTCCATTTGCTTTGGTTAAGGCATTTCACCGTTGTTCTTTTCGTTTGTTTGTTGCTGTCTTTTGTCTTTTAAATGTGTGGATGTTCCATTTGTTTGTTGCTTCCTTTTGTCTTTCAATATGTTATTGTTTCTAACAAAAATTCGGCAGCATCTCCCCTTAACCCGAGCGTAAGGGAGATACAGGGAACACACCCACTTGGAGTGGCGGAACCCGACAACTGGAGGTGGGCGCCCGAGAGCGGCAACACCTTTATAAATCTCGAAAAACTCGGAGGGAACGGCGAGTGGAAGGCTACTCTAGGACTGGCTGAGGGGGGGGGATGCATCGGGCAAGAAGGAAGGGCAAGTGTGCCGGGCCAAGGGGGCCAAGGGTATGGCGGTGAAGGCCATGAAGGCCGTGTCGAGGAAGGCCCAAAGGGGCGTACCGGAGAGGGCCATCATAGGCGTGCCGGGGAAAGGCAGCCAAGACCGTGCCGGCGAAGGGTGTTGAAGAGTGCACCGTCAAAGGCCCGATGGGGGTGTGCCGGCAAAGGCTGGTTGGGGCGTGCCACTGAGGCACGGCTAGGGTGTGCCGCTGGGGCTGGACTGGGGTGTGCCGCTGGAGCGCAGTTAGGGTGTGCTGCTGAAGGCGTGACTGGGTGTGCCGTTGGAGGCACAATCAGGGCGTGCCGCTGAAGGGACGACGGGGCGTGCAGTTGAAGGCACAATCAGGGAGGGTGTACCGCTGAGGGCGCCCGGGGGTGAGCGAAGGCAAAAATACCCGGGAGGAAACAAACCGTAACAAAAGGAGAAAGGGAAAGGGGGCGTGAAATACCGAAGGATGCAAACACGGAGAAAATGCTTTTAGAAAGATGTCCAAGAAAAAATACTTGCAAGCATTCTACTTTTATTCTCACGAAAGGAGTGCCCCGAGGGGGCTAATACATGGCGACGAAGAAGAAAACAAGGGGGGCAAAGAAAGAAAGAAAGAAGATACAATGGGGGGGAGCACGGACTTCTCCCCTCCCGGACCTCATCTTCTCTCTCTCCCCTCACTCTTCTTCCCTTCCTCTCTTCACGCCGACGGTGGTGGACGGAACAGCAACGGGAGGGAGCCAGAGCCTCCCCTCTTCTTCTTCTTCTTCTTCTCTTCGTTCAGGTGGCGGTGGACGGAGCAACGGGGGAGGGAGGCAGAGCCTCCCCTCCTCTTCCTATTCTTCTCTTCCTCTTCTTCTCTTTCTCTTCGCACGGACGATGGTGGCTGGAGCGGCGGGGGGCCTCTCCCCTCTCTTCCTCTCTTCCCTCTTCTTCTCTTCTCCTTCTTCTTCTCTTCTTCTCTTCTTCTCTTTTCTCTTCTTCTCTTTTCTTCTTTTTGTGTGTCTGTCCGTGAGTGTATGCCCTTCCTCCTCTTCTTTTCTGTTCGCAGCAAAGAGGGGTTTTATACCCCGGGCGGCGGGAGCGTCCGAAGGCGGGAAGCGTCCGGCGGGGATTTAATGGGGTTTGACTCCCTTGTCCTGGGTGGCAGGAGGAGTAGGCAGTGTGGCTCTCTCTCCGGGTGACACCTCAGCAAGTCCACTGCGCGCCAAGAATCCGTAGGGCATAGGCATCACGTCTTTCGGCCGTTGAAATGCCTTGACGCTGTGTCGCTGGCGGGCTCAAGAAGTGTGCCGCTGTAAGACACTATAAGTGTGCCGCTGAAGAGGGCAAAAGGCGTGCCGCTGAAGGGGGCAAAAGGTGTGCCGTTGAAGGCCCAAAGAAGTGTGCCGCTGGACAGGGCCAAAGGCGTGCCGTTGAAGGCCCTTTTGGGTGTGCCGTTGAAGCCCCCCTGGGGTGTGCCGTTGAAGCCCCCCTGGGGTGTGCCGTTGAAGGCCCCTGGGGGGGGTGTGCCGTTGAAGGCCCCCCTGGGGGGTGTGCCGTTGAAGGCCCCTGGGGGGGTGCCATTGAAGGCCCAAATGGGCGTATTTCTGAGCCCGTTCTGAGCCCGTTGTGAGCACGAGTCATGGCCCGTTTAATTTTCTCTGTGGCCCGTGGTTTGTGAGGCCCTTGGTGGTTGATTTCTCTTCACTGTCGTGACTCTGGAGACAGCCTCACGGCAGTGTGTGCATGTTCGGGGAGAACAGACGACCAGTCCCTCCGGGGCTTCTTCCCTTAGTTCCGTTGTTGGTGCTGGGTCGAACGGGATATCTGGGTGTGCAATTTTTTGGTGTCCACAAATGCCCCCCACCCATGGGTAGCGCAGGCGAAGGATGAGCCAGGCGGTGCCCGTGGGTGCAATGGTCTCCCTTTTTCTATTCGTCGGTGCCGACAGGGTGTCAGGAGCCGACATGACTTGTTTGTCTCTTCTTCTCTTCGTCAGTGCCGACAGGGTGTCGGGAGCTGACATGGTTTGTTGGTCTCTTCTTCTCTTCGTCAGTGCCGACAGGGTGTCGGGAGCTGACATGGTTTATTTTTATCTTCTTCTCTTCGTCAGTGCTGACAGGGTGTCGGGAGCTAACGTGGTTTGTTTGCCTCTTCTTCTCTTCGTCAGTGTCGACAGGGTGTCGGGAGCTGACATGGTTCATTGATCTCTTTGTCTCTTCGTCAGTGCCGACGGGGTGTCAGGAGCTGACATGGTTTATTGATCTCTTTGTCTCTTCGTCAGTGCCGACAGGGTGCCGGGAGCTGACCTGGTTTGTTGGTCTCTTTGTCTCTTCGTCAGTGCCGACGGGGTGTCGGGAACTGACCTGGTTTGTTGGTCTCTTTGTCTCTTCGTCAGTGCCGACGGGGTGTCGGGAACTGACCTGGTTTGTTGTCTCTTGGTCTCTTCGTCAGTGCCGACAGGGTGTCGGGAGCTGACCTGGTTTGTTGTCTCTTGGTCTCTTCGTCAGTGCCGACAGGGTGTCGAGAGCTGACCTAGTTTGTTGTCTCTTGGTCTCTTCGTCAGTGCCGACAGGGTGTCGGGAGCTGACCTGGTTTGTTGATCTCTTGGTCTCTTCGTCAGTGCCGACAGGGTGTCGGGAGCTGACCTGATTTGTTGATCTCTTGGTCTCTTCGTCAGTGCCGACAGGGTGTCGGGAGCTGACCTGGTTTGTTGTCTCTTGGTCTCTTCGTCAGTGCCGACAGGGTGTCGGGAGCTGACCTGGTTTGTTGATCTCTTGGTCTCTTCGTCAGTGCCGAAAGGATGTCGGGGGCTGACCGGGTTTGTTGATCTCTTTGTCTCTTAGTCAGTGCCGACAGGGTGCCAGGCGCTGGCATGATATGTTGGTCTCTTGGTCTCTTTCTCTTTCTTTTCGTCTCTATTTTCTCTTCTTCTATATTCCCCTGCATGTAAACATGAGGTGAGGATTTGTTTAGTGTCCACAAATCAGGAAAGCGGGCTGTGAAAGCCAAAATTTGGGGGGGTAGGCTGCCAGAGCCAAAATTGGGAAAGCGGGCCATGGGGGCCGAGGTAAGCAGGCTACAAGAGCCAAAGTTGAGAAGCAGGCTATGGAAGCCGAATTGGGGAGGCATGCCATAAAAGCTAAGGGTATTGGGAAGCGGGCTGCAAGAGCCGCAATTATGGGAAGCGGGCCGTGAAGGCTGAATTCTGGGGAGCAGGCTACGAGAGCCGGGTTCTCGGAAGTAGGCTGCAAGGGCTAAAGATATCGGGAAATGGGCTGTGAGAGCCGAAATTATGGGAAGCAGGCTGCGGGAGCCAAATCGGGGAGCAGGCCACGAGAGCCTAAATTGGGAAGCAGGCCGCGAAGGCCAAAGGTAAGCAGGCTGCAAGAGCCAAAGATATTGAGAGGCAGGCCATAAAAGCCAAAGGGAAGCAGGCTGCAGGAGCCAATGTTGGGAAGCAGGCCACGAGGGCCAAAATTGGGAAGCAGGCTGCGAGAGCCAGAATTGGGGAGCAGGCCACGAAGGCCAAATCAGGGAAGCAAGCTACAAGAGCCAAAAAAAATTGGGGCGCAAGATGTGAACGGACTATAGAAGCCGGAGTTGGGAGATTAACAAGTCGTAAGGGCAGGAGGTAGGCCATGGGGGCCAAGATTGGGCTCTACGAGCCAGAGCCGGGAAAGTAGGCTTCACTAGCCGAAATTGAGTTTATTGTATACACATATTTTTATTATTTATTTTATATTTTTTTTATATTGTAATTTTTTACTCAAGCATGCAAGCATTCATTAGTAGACATAACATAAATATAAGTAAGGCATCTCCCTCTTAGGGGATAGGATAGGGACATCGCCCAAAATTCATAGACACGGTGCGGACCATGAGGTACAATTGAGGGGTGGTGCACCCGTCAAGAGGATATCGCATGTCTTGCATGCATAGCCTAAATTCACGCATTTCACCCGAGGTAATTCTCTGTGGCGTGGCAGTGTAAATGTGTGAACAAAGAGCCCTAACCATAGGGATATGCAGGTTTTCCTGGTGACACTCGAGGATCACTCTAGCGCCTACACATATGTTTCAGGCTCTCGATTTTGGTAGCTTCGCACAGCCCCCCGTCTGTTTATTTTGGTAGCGGATTTCACCGTTCGGCGCGAGTCTCCTCATGTGTCTCAATGGGGATTTCCGGCTACTAGGATTCATCCCTATTGTAATTCTATTACGGATTCCACCGTTTGACGCGAGTCTCCTCATGTGTCTCAATGGGGATTCCCGGCTAATAGGTTTCATCCTTATTATAATTCGCTTCACCATTTCGCGCGAGTCTCCTCATGTGTCTCAATGGGGATTCCCGGCTACTCGGATTCACGTGTCTCTCTCTTTTTTTTCCTTTCTTTTCTCTCTCTCTTCTTTTTTTTTTTACAGTGGGGGTAGGCAGCTTTTTCCTCACGATTGCCTTTCACGCGAGTGCAGGAATTCAAGCCTCCGTAGAGTGCTGAGAAGAAATTCGGGCAATCCCTATAGTCGAAGGCTATTGAACACATTAAGTGCTAAGTGTAGGAGCGTTGCCTCAGGTTTATTTTGTGAGTTGGGCTTAGCGATTCAGCCACGACTCTTCCCCTTGACGTGTGCACCCGCCATAACTGGGTTCCCTTCGAACGCATGCCATGACGCCCGTGCATCCGGAATCGGGCGATATTATTTAGCAAGGAAACACGGTCCTAGAAAATTCCAAGGAGGTGTATTATTCTATATTAAGCAACCATGCAAACAGGGCAATCAAGCATTCTCTTCTTTCTTCTTTTTTTGTTTTGTTGTTTTGTTGTTGTTGTTTTGTTGTTTGTTTTCCCTGTGTTTTTTTTTGTTTGTTGTTGTTTTTTTATTTTTTTTTGTGGCATAAGAAAATATTGTTGTTACGTATAAGTGTAGTGGTAGTAGAGGTATTAGGGAAGCAGACAACGGAGGGCCGAAAGGACATCAGGGAAGCGGGCTATAGAAGTCGAGGGACATTGGGGAAGCAGGCCATAAAGGCCAAAAGGAAGCAGGCTGCGAGAGCCCAAGTTGGAAAGCAGGCTGCGAGAGCCAAAGTTGGGAAGTGGGCTATAAAAGCCAGAATTGGGGAGCAGGCCACGGAGGCCAAAGGGGAACCGGGCTACAGGAGCCAGAACTGGGAAGCAGGCCACAAAGGCTAAAGGGGAAGCAGGCCATGAGAGCCAGAGTTAGGAAGCAGGCTATAAAAGCCAAAGATAAGCAGGCTGCAAGAGCCAAAGTTGGGAAGCGGGCCGTGAAGGCCAAAGGTAAGCAGGCTACAAGAGCCAAGGTGTGGGAAGTGGACCGTGAAGGCCAAAGGTAAGCAGGCTGCAAGAGCCAAAATTGGGAAGCAGGCCAGAAGGCCAAAGGTAAGCAGGCTGCAAGAGCCAGATTATGGGAAGCAGGCTGAAGGAGTCGAAGTTGGGAAGTGGGCTGCAGGAGCCGAAGTTACGGGAACAAGGCCGTGAAGGCCGAATTCTGGGAAGCAGGCTATAGAAGCCAAAGGGAAGCAGGTCATGAGAGCCAAAGGTAAGCAGGCTGCGAGAGCCAAAGTTGGGGCACAGGCCACAAAAGCCAAGGGCAAGCAGGCTACGAGAGCCAGAATTAGGAAGCGGGCTATAAAAGCCAAAGGGAAGCAGGCTGCAAGAGCCAAGATTGGGAAGCAGGCCACGAGGGCCAAAGGTAAGCAAGCTGCGAGAGCCAAAGTTGGGAAGCGGGCTGCAAGAGCCGAATTCTGGGAAGCAGGTCGTAAAGGTCGAATTCTGAGAAGCAGGCTGTAAGAGCCAAAGATATTGGGAAGCGGGCTGCAAGAGCCGAGATTGTGGGCAGCAGGCTACGAAAGTCAAATCAGGGAAGCAGGCTGCAAGAGCCAAGGGCAAGCAGGCTACGAGAGCCAGAATTGGGAAGCGGGCTATAAAAGCCAAAGGGATATTGGGAGTAGGCTGACAAGCCGAGAGATGTTAGAAGTAGGCTATAAAGCTGAAAATGTATAGGAGAGCGCGGTGGGACGGGTGGATTAATCTTGATAGTGGGCCTTGGCCGGAATAACTGAGCCAAAGGGTGTCGGGTAGTAGGATACGAGAGCCGAGGAGAAGGGTTTGTGAAGCGGCGAGTTCGGAGACCACGTCTGCCTCATGCCTCTCTCTCTCTTTTTTTGTGTGCGAAGAGGCGGGTACAAAGACCATGTCTGCCTCATGTCTCCTTTTTTCCTTCTCTTCTTCTTTTGTGTGGGGAGGCAGGTGCGAAGACCATGTTCGCCTCGCGACTGTTCTTTCTCTTCTACTCATTTTCTTTTACGGAGAGGCAGGTGCAGAGACCATGTTCGCCTCATGATCGCTCTTTTTCTTCTTCTCTTCTTCTTTTATGGAGAGGCAGGTGCAGGGCCCATGTTTGCCTCATGATTGCTCTTTCTCTTCTTCTCTTCTTCTTTTATGGAGAGGCAGGTGCAAGGACCATGTTTGCCTCGTGATCATTTCTTTCTTTTCTTCTCTTCTTCTTTTGTAGAGAGGCGGGTGCAGAGACCGTGTTCGCCCCGTGATTGTTCTTTCTCTTCGTCTTTTCTTCTTTTATGGAGAGGCGGGTGCAAAGACCGCGTCTGCCTCATGACACTCTTTTTTTTTCTTCTCTCCTTCTTTTGTAGAGAGGCAGGTGCAGAGACCCTGTTCGCCTCATGACTCTTTCTCTTCTTTTTTCTTCTTTTGTAGAGAGGCAGGTGCAGAGACCGTGTTCGCCTCATGTGCATTCTTTCTTTCCTTCACTTCTTTTATGTGATGAGGCGGGCTCGAAGACCACGTCTGCCTCATGTGTCTTCTTTTGGTTCTGCTCTTCTTCTTTTATGTGAAGAGGCGGGTTCAGGGACCACGTCTGCCTCATGTGTCTTTTCTTCCTTTTCTTCTCTTCTTCTTTGCGTGGAGAGACGGGCTCGAGGACCGTGTTCGCCTCGTGACTCTTCTTTTTCTTCTTCTCTTCTTCCTTTTTATGGAAAGAGGCGGGCTCGGGGACCACGTCTGCCTCATGTGTATTCTTTCTTTTCTCCTCTTCTTTTTTGTGATGAGGCGGGCTCGAAGACCACGTCTGCCTCATGTGTCTTTTCTTCCTTTTCTTCTCTTCTTCTTTTGCGTGGAGAGGCGGGTGCAGAGACCATGTTCGCCTCATGACTCTTTGTCTTTTTTTTTCTTCTTTTGTAGAGAGGCAGGTGCAGAGACCGTGTTCGCCTCATGACTCTTTCTCTCCTTCTCTTCTTTTGTGTGATGAGGCGGGCTCGAAGACCACGTCTGCCCCGTGCGTGTCTTTTCTTTTATTCTGCTCTTCTTTTCTCATTAATGCTTCCACACTGGAGTGTATTTCTCTTAATGTGCCCCCAGGTCGGGGTGTAGCTTCATTTGGTATGCATCCCCCCTGAGGGGGTGTGTTTTGCCTCTTCACTTCTGTGCCCCCAGGCGGGGCGTATTTTTTTTGCTTCTATGTCCCCAGACCAGGGTGTATTTTTTTTAATGCCACCTGTGAGCGACGTCACGCTGTTCGGGGAGCGAAGAAGACGCGGAGCGCGCGGGCTCCTCTTTTGTTTGCTGCAACACAGAAATAAGAGAAAAGAGAAGGGGCCACCACGGGAGATTGCTCCGGCGGGGCGAGCGGGACAAATGTAATATAGCAAGATATGGGGGTTAAACGGCCATAGCGGGAAGTGACTCGCCGCGGCCTCGGGGGGACGGGAATGGTGCAGAAATTAAATAGCAAGAATTGAAATGGCCATTGGGGAAGTGACTCGCCGCGGCCTCGAGAATATGAATAGATAAGAATATAACATATATGAACGGGAATTTAAACGGCCATTGGGGAAGTGACTCGCCGCGGCCTCGAGAATATGAGCAGAATATAACAGAATATAAAGAGAATATAAGAACGGAAATTTAAACGGCCATTGGGGAAGTGACTCGCCGCGGCCTCGAGAATATGAATAGATAAGAATATAACATATAAGAACGGGAATTTAAACGGCCATTGGGGAAGTGACTCGCCGCGGCCTCGAGAATATGAGCAGAATATAACATAATATAAAGAGAATATAAGAACGGAAATTTAAACGGCCATTGGGGAAGTGACTCACCGCGGCCTCGAGAACAAGATGTGATCGCCAGGGGCCAAAAGACCCCAAAATAAAGAAAGTGATCGCGCCTACCTCAAGAGCGGGAGATGGCGGGTTGCTTCTTCCTCCCCCTTCGGCCGGCCGACGGAGAGGGCTTTCCTTGGTTACCCTTGCAAAATAGTAGACAATAAACGAACGGAATTAGAAAATGGCAGTGTAGTAACAATTCCTTGCAATAAAAGTAACGAGATCGTGACCTGACACACACCTGATTGGTGTGGTTTTAAACCCCTCTCGGACTCGAGTAGGAGGAAAATGCGATGATGAATGCAAGAAGTATGCAAGAGACGGCGCCCTTATGTAGGGAGATAGAGGATGCAGTATGATGAATGTAAAGAACTATGGAGAAAAAGGGGAAGAAAAGGCTTATTGGATGAGCCGAGGGTGAGATCCGGCGGAGCTCCGACAGCGTAGGGACGACGTGGAAGCGCGGTGGATGAAGACGACCTTTCTCTCGCGAGCGTGGGCACCCGAGAAGCCGGTAGAACCTCCACCTACAAAAGACCCCACGGGTTAGAAATGACTCCGGTAGCCTCTGGGCTCCGGCAGCCTATCGGATCTCTTAGAAGCTCCTCCAGAACTGAGGGGGTGGGCCTCTATTTATAGGGCTCCGGAGGGTGGAGGCGTCCAGGACCCTGGACACCTCCATCAGGGCTGAACTAATATTTTATTATATTTTTATTCATTTTTTCAGAATATTTTTGTGGAGGCGTCCGGGGCCACAGGTCCACCGAACCCCACCGATGGCCGCACGCGGTTTGGCACAACGTGTGGTTTTGTGAGCGGCGCCTCGTGATTCAGAAATGGGCGCGTCCAGCTGGCTGGACGTCTCCATAATTTAGATTTTTTCACACACGACAAACCGTCGTTCGGTGGGCGGCGCCCGTGAGAGAGTTGATGGAGGCCTCCATGGATCTGGACGCCTCTATAAATATATTATTTTTATTTTTTGTTTTGTTTTTATGCCAAAGCTGGCATTATATATATTTTTTATTTTTGTTTTAATGGAGGCGTCCAGGAGCCTGGATGCCTCCATAAATTATTATTATTATTTATTTTGTTTGTTTTGTCTTTTTATGCCAAAGCTGGCATTATATATATATATTTATTTTTGTTTTCATGGAGGCGTCCAGAAGCCTGGACGCCTCCATAAATTATTATTATTTGTATGTGTTTTTTGGCGTTTTGTATATATTAAAGTAATGGGGGCGTCCAGGGTCCTGGACGCCTCCATGAAGACCCCCCGGGTCCCCTAAAAAAAGCTTCGACAGCCGCCCGCCAGACCATCTTCCTGGTTCTGGAACCTTCTGGTGTGTCCGATTGGTGTTGATGCCGTCCGAATGTCGCAACAAGACGGTTCCGGATGCCGAAAAAGGTAGAAGAATACCCAAGAAAAGGAAGCACTCAAGTGATTCAAAATGCGTAAGCCGTCGCGGGGCGTCGTATAGTAATATGAGACTTTCTCAGGAGACGTCAGGAATGGTGTGTCTACAGCTGCCCCGCCTTGGCGTCTGCTTTGCAAGGGAGTGACACGCAATGGAATGGTATCGAAGTGGAGTGAAATGAAGTGGGAGCGGACTGATAAGTTGATGCTAAGGTGTGATGAGACACGCTTTTGACGTTACTGTCTAGAATCTTTCCTGAAGTTTCAATGAGGCGATCTTGAAGGAGGTCTTTCAAGTCTTGACGGTTGCTTGGACGGAGATCAAATAAGGGAGGGTGAAATGTGCACTCAGGCACGAAAATAAAGGCGACAAACTTCTCGGTGTGGAAGTACCTGGGTCATAAACCTGTAGGTTTCACCTTTGGGGAGCGGTTACCAGCCAATGTGGAAGTGCTGCAGCCAAGGTGGGTCAAACAAGGTAAAAAGTAAAGAAATATCTGAGAGTCTGTCCAAACAAGGGTCTCCTTTGGAAGAGCAACGTAGGGCCGTTTCAAGGAAACTCAGTATTTCATTCGGAGTGGAATATCTCATATTTGTAAGAATTGAAGCACAGCGGCTTTCGCAATCGAATCACTTGAATGATCTTCCGGAATAAATCAAAGTCCTATATGAATGCATGCTGGGTTAAAATAAAAATTTAAAACAAACTAAAATAGAAAATAGCCAAGGATAATATTGTCAACTTGTTAAGAACGGGTCAGGATACCGATCCGGTGAGCCGACACTGGGCTGGGGCCCGTTTATCCACGCACCAATTCACCGAATGGCACCGTCGTCCCCATGCTACCACAAGTTAACGGCCTATCCGTACAACCCAAATTCTTCCGGGATCATCACTATTTTTGTTGAAGGGGAACTCAAATCCCAGATTCGTTTGGGCCGCAAGGTCCTTGACATGTTCTAGTAGCGTAGGTATCATATACTATGATGCATGACATGGTGGGACCAACCATTGAAAGGTGGGACAGGAGACAGGACAAAGACATCCGTTAGTAAAACCTGCACAGACTAGCAAAGGTTAGCAACATCAGAAAGTAGCAGAATCATAACAGAATCGCACCACAATGGAAAAGAGATCTAGCCAAAATCCTGACATTGACTGCTGATGTGACATGTTCCGTCCTGTAGCGCCCTACCCTTCCTATAAGAACTCCCCTTAGGCTAGTTCATTCAAATGCACCAAGGTGGGTTTTGGAAGCTCAGGAGAGGAAGGAGAGGAGAATCTAGAGATTTTAGGATGGAAGGAGAGTCTTCCCGCGTTACGAAGAGGAGCAGGCCAAGCAGCGAGATCAGGCGACTCTCCGACCTCGAGGGTCATTTGAGTGGGACGATCATGTCGCATATGGTAAGCTGATTCTTTTTAAATTTCTCCATGTGAACCTTCTTCTTACTTCCTTCATTTCTTCTTCTTTCTTTTCTCTTCCAGCCATATCCACTCTTCCCAGGCCTGAGGAAGTTTTCCAAACTGCCATGGCTTTCCAAGCTAACTTCCAACATCTCCATCGGCATGAGGGCCATACTCTCGAAGTGGCATCTGTAGGGGCTCCTTATTCACGCCAAACACTATGAGAAGATTCGTATGGACTGGGGGGCTATGGGCGCACTAGTGGAGATCTGGCATCCCCAGACCCACACTTTTATCTTCCCGACCTTCGAGGTGACCATCCTCCTCGAGGAGGTGGAACTTCTGCTCGGATTGAAGAAATTCAAGAGTGACGGGAAGGTGAAGGCTATGCGGATGCTGACACGGGGGACTTCCGAAAGCATCCTTGGAAGCTTCATGCTGCCTGACGCGGCTAGGAAGGTGCGTAATCAAAAGGGGATTGATTTGCAAAAGCTCGCGGAGTGGGTCATGGACGCCCTGAGAGGGTTACCAGACGATGACTACTTGGAGGGAATCATGAAAGGGTTCACCATTTGTCTGGCGGGTGCTCTCTTGTTTCCTTATACCTACAACATGGTGGAGGAAGACTAACTGAGTGCTATCTGCGGGATCTGACGTGGAAAGAGGGTGGGACCCGCTGTCCTTGCCTACCTATATAGTGGCCTTACTGCCTCAAGCATGGGTAAGCCTCCTTTTGGTTGCGCACTTGTCCTGAATTGCTGGCTGGATTTACATTTCAAGTTTGATCACCGTGAGGGAATGCCAACCGCTTCGAAGCTCTTCCAACAAAGCCCTCTTCATCACATAGCTGACGTGTTAGGCTTCGGTGGTACTGTAGTGAACCGCGTTCCGTGGCTTAAGAAATGTGAAGACTGGCGGTCTCACTTCCGCACCGTGACACAAGACTTCTTCACTTGCGCACCGGCATGTTTGCTTTCGCTTGATCTCCTCATGAGGCCTTCTCCCGAAGTTGATCTTCAACTGATCGACGCGACCGAGTTCATCCTTTATAATGCGCATCGGTGTTGTCTCCAGATCGGCATTCCACGCCATTCGTTCCCACTACCGACTGGTATCGTCCCTTTGAAGAAGAGGGAGTTGGGCACGGAGGCGGATGCGAGGGAAGCGAAAGCCATTAAAGCTCCCTGGAAGACAAGTGTTGCGGGAAAGGCCTTAGCGCACGTGGTGGAAGAATGTGAGCTGTGGAGAGCTTATATAACCGAACTGGGGAAGTTAAGGCCTAAGGCGCCTAAGCCCCTGATGTAGCTCATTCTGCTTTTCTGATGGAATAAAATCTGGCATTCTGATGTTTTGGACCAGTTCCCTTCGTTATGATTTTTATTTTTCCGTTTTTCTATTTTTGTGTTTTCTTTCTTTTTATGAACCTATTTATTCACAATATGATCATATGTAAATATATATATTAAAAAAATATATTTTTAATGGGGGCGTCCAGGGGCCTGGACGCCTCCAATTTTTATTTTTTTATTTATTATTTTTTTTATTTTGGGGGCGTCCAGGCGATTGGACGCCCCTATATTTTCCTTTTATTATTTGTTTTAATTTTGTTTGGGGGCGTCCAGGCGCCTGGACGCCCCTAAATTTTTTGAATTTTTGAAAAAAAAAGAAAAAAGTGGGGGCGTCCAGGCGCCTGGACGCCCCAAAGATGGGTGATTTTTATATATAGGGGGGGCCTCACCCCCTGTTTACTTTTACTGTTCATTCTGACCACTCGTTCACTCAAAACGACCCATTCCCAGTTCCAATGGAGCAAGGAGGCCCGAGCCAGGGTGGAGAGAAGCGGAAACGACGGGCTCGTCGTCCGAGGAGGTTGAGGGATGATGCCGAGGAGGCTGCTGCGGCGGAGGAGATCGCCGTCGAGGAGGAGGCTCCTCCTTTGGCCGTGGAGGCTGCTGCGGGTGCTGGCGACGTGGGAGATGACGACCACGACCCGGTAAGCCCCTCGGACTTCCATCTGTTGGTTTAATAGGCTGGATAGGCGAACGAGAGGCCGTGTGGTGAGGGCCGGTGAGTGAGGGAAGGAGGCGTCCAGGGGCCTGGATGCCTCCACATTTTCTTTTTTCCTTATTTATTTATTTATTTACGTAAATAATAAAAATAGAATTAAAAAATAAGGAGGCGTCCAGGGCTTGGGACGCCTCCATGATAATATATATATATATTTTATTTATTTTCGTTTTGGTTTTTGGGTTTTTCTAAAAATAAAATAAACAAATTGTAAAGGAGGCATCCAAAGTGTTGGACGCCTCCAAAAATATTTTTTAAAAATAAAAATAAAATAAATAAGTAGTATATACAGTGTTATTGTTTATTACTATTCATGATGCTGATGTGTTCTTTGTTGGTTTTGTGGTGTGCAGGGCATGATGAAGGGCCAGATCAGCTGGTCCCTAGTGGTGGCAGCATACCGTGGGCTGCCAGACTTTCAGAGGGCGCGTGTGGATGCCATGGGCTTCGGAGCTTTCCTTAGGATCGAGCCGTTTCGGCTCGACCTTCCTCTTATCCAGGCATTGAGGGAGCGGTGGCACGCACTGAGCCGGGCGTTTCTGATGCCCTGGGGGCACATGGTGCCGACACTCGAGGACGTGGCTCGGATCACCGGGCTACGGGTTGACGGAGAGGCGGTGAGCGGGGTCACCTACCCCGACTACCGAGAGAGTGCCCTGGACCTGCTGTGGTTAGAAACGAGCGTGACTGATAGAGACATCAGGGTAGTCGGCCGAGTGGAGATCACAGAGGCGCTCGGATTCGTCGACCCGCGCCAACTGGTTAGCGAGACTGGAGCGGAGTTTCTGGCACGACTCGAGGGAGACGCTCATGCAGCTTTCACCCAGGACCCGAGCTAGCGGGAGCTGGTGGATCTAGACCTCCGGAGGTTTCTTTTCTTCTTCCTGGGCCGCCTTCTGCTGGGGACGAAGGGGGATGGCATCCACTGCTGTTTCCTTTGGATCTTGGCGGATCTAGACAGAGTGGGACACTACGCGTGGGGAGCGGCTCTGCTTGCCCATCTGATTGCCGATCTCTCCCAGACTTCGAAGAAGGAGACGACAGTCAGTGGCTTCGCACCTTTTCTCTAGGTAAACATTTTATTTATGCATTCCCACAGTTAAATATGTAATTATTCGTGCTAATGATGTATGATGGATGCAGGTGTGGAGTTATTACTACTTCCCGATGGGGAGGGCCAGGCAAGGGAACAGGAGAGCCGTTCCTCTAGCGCGACAGTGGAGGCCGGTCGTGGTAGCGGCACCACACAGCTACCAGCTGGCGTCACTTCGTCGGGAGCTGAGCGAGTATCCCGAGGCCATGGTATGATGCGTATGATTTTTTTATGTTTTTATGCATGTGACTGAATGGTAACTAACATGATGTATGTATGGTGATGCAGGTGGTGTGGAGACCCTACCTGGGCATGGACGACGCTGGCCAGCCTTGGGTTGCAGCGGGTCTTCCTCGTTTCACGCGGGACGTGTGGGTCCATTGCCTGAACGAGATCGAGCCGCTTCGGCTGAGGCTGGTTATGAGGACGTTGGGGCTAGCCCAGGAGTGGGTTGATGTAGATGAGCCGGCCCGCATCGGGCGGAAGACCAAGGGGAAGGTGAAGATTGTGGACTGGCGTACGCGCTTCCCAGCACAGTACCAGGACTGGCAGCAGGGCGGAGCCCCAGTGGTGTCCCATGTACAGGACAGTACTGATTACCTGAGACGGTACCGGGCTACGTACGGGGACCGCCTCTTTCTTGGTGGTATGGAAGGGGTAAGTGAAATGAAAATGCTTCACCCTTCTATATGTATATGCATGTGGCACTAACTTATGTGCAATGTAGGATGCTCGTGACAACATGATTGCTGACCTGCGGGCCCAGCTGGCAGACGCCAGGGGGCAGTTAGTGGCCATCCGACAGGAGTTGGAGATCCTGGTGAGTCTATGCAATGCATTTTTTGTGACCTGGATTTTTGATGCTTAGCCTTTGACCGACGTTTGCCCCGTGTTTCAGCGGGCCCACCTGGCAGCGACAGCCGGGATGGCTGGTGGAGCAGGTTCGAGTTCGCGGGGCCCTCCTCCGGAGGTTTCTGCCCTCCAGGAGCAGCTGGCGTATGCGGTGGCTCGGGCTGAGGAGGCCGAGCGTGACCGCGAGGCTCGAGTGAGTGTTTGCCTGATCTCGACTCTCCTTCTGGCTGCTCTCCTTCTATCACTGTTCTCTTACGGTGCATGCGTGCTTTGACAGGTGGCCGAGATTCGGGAGGCCCTGGCCCGTGCTGTTCGTGCTGAGCAGGAGCGCGATGCCTGGGTGGCAGAGTGTGACGCCCAGATTGTGGAGCTAGAGGAGGAGCGGCAACGGGAGGCTGAGGAGCTTCCTCGCGATGTAGTGGATCTGCGGATCGCCCTCGAGCTGTCGAGGAGAGAGGCGATGAGAGAGAGAGAGGAGAGGGAGAGGGATAGGGAGACCATAGAGAAAGAGAGGGAGTATAGGATGGCAGAGCGACATCGAGATTGGGACGAGAGGAGAGCTCTGGTTGCCCTGGTGTCGGAGCTCCGGCTGAGTCTTGGCACGGCGGAGGGTAGACTTCGGGAGAGTGAGGAGCGGTATCAGAGGGCGAAGGAGCGCGGGGCGCGACTTCATCAGTCCGGTTCCTTTTTTGTGGGTAGCTTTCTAGTTTCTTCGGCCGAGGAGCATCGCCGCACCTTGGAGGCCGGCATGGTGCCACCTGGAGAGGCGAGCACGGCTTCTCAGGGTTTGCAGAGGCCCCCTAGGGATTCCCGTCAGAGGAGGGAGGAGAGAGATGACCAGGAGGGTGATGGTGAGAGTTAGAGAGTTGCTTGTACACTCCACCCTCCTTACTGCATGATGTACTTTCGGCTATTATATGAAATGAAAATGACTTTCTTGTGTTGTGTGTACTTTTCTCTCTCCCACACTTTCTTCTTTGCACTGAGTTGTCCTTCGAGGCACGCTCCACGAGACCTTGCCCTGAACAGCGGGGAACTATGCTTTGCACGGGGGGATTCTGTTTCCTTTCTTCCTTTTTTCTTTTTCTTTTTTTTTTTGGACGCGTCCAGGCGCGAGGACGCGTCTTAATCCTCGAATTCAAATGTAAAGCGACGGGTGGCCTTTCTTCTCCCGTGCCTTACCCGCAAACGAGCCCGCCTTCCGTCGAAACTCGCTCGTCCCCCTTTTCGTCTCCTTCCTCTCTTGATCGATGGAGTTCGGTGGTCTAGACCACGGCGAAGGTGGAGAGGGACGCGGGACCCCTCGTCCGAGGAGGGACGCGCAAGAGCACGAAACGACGTCCATGGAGGAGGAAGGGCCACTTCGGGCCCCCGAGGGACCAGAGGGGCCCGATGTCACGGAGGGAGGTGAACACGGTCTGGTAGGTCCTCCGATCTCTTCCTCTTTTGATCCACTTTGAGTTTTGAAGCGAGCCGCGCGAGGGGGAAAGGGTTTGGCGAGTGTTGCACTCAAATGATGGACGCATCCTAGACAGGGGACGCGTTCTTTGTTATGATGCGAGGTCCTTCTTTCTTGGTGCAGGACATGGCGAGGACCCTGGGCCTGGCCGATGAGTGGGCGAGTGCAGACGAGCCGAGCCGCATCAGGAAGGAGAGTCGCGGCAAGGCGAAGCTTGAAGATTGGCGCATACGTCTCCCTGGGCAGCAAGGGAGCGTACTGGTGCAGGATAGTGTCGACTTCCTGCGGCGGCAGAGAGAGAATTATGCAGGGCTTCCCCAAGCCGGGGATACGCGCGACGTCGACGGGTCGCGTGCCCAATTAGCCCAGGTCAGGCGGCAGCTGGCCGCCACTCAACAGGAACTGTCGCTCCTGGTAAGCTAAGTGCTGCATTTTCTGTTTAAATGTGGAGCTTAGCTGACGGCTGTTGTTTGTTCGTTCCAGCGTGCCCAGCAGACAGCGATGGTGGGAGTGACTGGCGGCGCATCTTCCAGTTCCTCAGCCCCTTTTCTCGAGATTGCCTCCCTCCGGGAGCAACTTACTGGTGCGGTGGCTCGGGCTGCCCGGGCGGAAGAGGAGCGTGATGCCTGGGTGGCGACTATAGCAGAGCTGCGACATCGCTGTGAGGAGAGACCTTCTCCAGACATCCTGGAGTTAAGGGTTCTTCTGCAGATGATGAGGAGAGAGGCAGAGAGAGAGAAAGCTGAGAGAAGGTCCGAGCGACAGCGGGATCAGACCGAGAGGAGGGCCTTGGAGGCCCAAGTGAGGGAGCTCCAGCTGGGCCTTCAGGCCGTCGTGCAGAGACTAGGAGGGATGGAGACGCGCTACGAGAGAGCGTGAAAGTTTGGGGAGCGACTGCGCCAATCTGGTCGCTTTGCCGCTAGTGGCTTCTTTGCCACGCCAGGGGAGGAGCAGTGAGTCATTGCTGTGGAGCCGACGCCACGAGGCGAGGCTGGTGCTACTGCACGGGGATCCCGGAGCCTTCTGAGGGACCCTCACCTCAGGGGAGAGGAGAGGGACGCCTAGAGGGACGAGCATGAAGATAATGGCAAGAGTTGGCGAGCTAGTGGACCCGCCACCTCTCTATGATTGTAGTGTTTATGACAGCTTATGTAGAATTAAGAATGGAGCGATTTGATTTTCTGCTGCTCGTTTGTTCTCTTGTGCATTCCTTCTTCCCTACACTTCCTCTCCTTTGCACTGTTCCCATGTGATGGGTCTGCCGAGACTCCACCCCAAGCGGAGAATCGCGTCTTGTTGTGACCATTTTTCACAGGAATCTGCCGTCGAAGTCAATAATGACGGCCCTAGTCCCTTTTCCCAGATGTTGTGTCAAATTTTACGGACGTCCTCCAAAATATGATAGGGTATCCCTGTAAGGTTTCGCACAGCACCTACGTGCGACGCAGCGGATAACAAAAATTTAATTTGCCCGATCCCGGTATTGTGGAAAGCTTAATCTATGCTCTAATCGGTGTTTCTAATACCCTAATTACGGGTTGCGTGTTTCACCTTGCGCGGAACGACGCTGTCCGCTAAGCCCGATGCAGAGAAACCGAACCGCACAGCTGTACGGCCTCTAGAGCAGATCCACACGGATCCTTGCGCAGCGACGGTACCTCCCCGGCACAACTTTCCCCGGCTCTAACACCTTCTGGAGAGAGAGAGAGCAAGGGGGAGAAAGGGGGAGGCTAATCCTCTCCTTAATGCTTAATGCTTGATTAGCATTAAGGGGGGTTGGAAGGGAGAAGCCAAGAGTTCGAATGAACTCACGTAGATGGCTATATATAGAGTTTAGGTTTATTAGAAAAGGGTTCTAAAAGACCAAAAATGTATATATGTCCTTTCTCATATTATACATATGTATTAAACTCCGTTTACACTCCTTTCCAAAAGGAATTAAATGGAAATAATACATACACTTGTATAATAATTATCCGTCACCCAAGAATCTATTGTGTGTGATCCTCTAGGCCCATAGTCACTCTAGTTTAAGGTCCATTAACTTCTAATTCCTAATTAGAAGTAAATTAAACGTATTCTTCGCTTCTACTAGAGCCGAACAATAGTTTAATTTATTCCGAACCTTCGATCACGTTGGGTCAAGCAAATCCGCGTGATCCTAGATGACGCCGGGTTTAAACCAACCTGTCTGGTACCTGTAAGTCCACAGTTACCGCATCGATATAATCCCTCGCTCCTTCTATGAGTCTGGTACGATCGAGGGTACGGTATCTGTCAAACCCCATGATCGTGCCATTTGACTATGACCTCCTTAAAGTGTATGACGTCGTTCTAAACGAACTCACACGACCCTGGCCAGGGATTTAACGGAGCGTCAATGTCATGACCCATTAACTGTCTGATATATACCCGACAGTGAGCGATCCCATCTTGACCATTGATGATCTTCACACGTATCCTGGAGTGGTTAATGACTCGGCAACTCATGACTTATGGTTAAAGTCACTTAGCTAAGTAATTAAACCATTCCAGTCCTCGTGTAAGATCCGATCAATGTCTCAGGTCAAAGGACCAACGATGCTACTGAGACCGTTGGATCTTCAGTTGACATTAGGTATAATCAACCATCTGAAGATCCAATAGCGGATCAGTTCAGTGCACATCCTCCAAGGACATACACCTACACATATGTGTTGGTGCCCCGCACCAATGACCATGAGACTGGTCACTGACACATCATGTGTACTGGTTTAATAGGTAATCAAAGTCCCCGAGTGATTACCCTCCAACCAGGAACAGTTTAAGGTATGTGTACATGTAAAGTCAATCTCATGTTCGAGATCCCATCTCGAGCTGACTTTACAACCACATATCCTAGGGACAACGTAAAGTAACACAATCGCATATTTACGCTCAAACACCACTTTATTAATGAACAAGATCGTACAACTATTGGGCCTACCCGACCCGAAATTGGCCTGTAGCACACCAACACTAACAATCTCCCACTTGAACTACAGCCAATTGCCCACAACTTTGAGGCCCATCTTATCCCGATGACGCTCAAATACAGTCTGTGTCAAAGGCTTAGTCAGTGGATCTGCTATGTTGTCTTCTGACGGTACACGCTCTACCATCACATCTCCACGATCAACAATCTCCCGAATAAGGTGAAAGCGCCTCAGAATATGCTTTGACCTTTGGTGAGATCTCGGTTCCTTCGCCTGGGCGATGGCCCCATTATTATCACAAAATAATGGGATGGGAGCTGATATCTCGGGAACTACGCCAAGTTCCAAGATGAATTTCTTCATCCAGACGGCTTCCTTAGCAGCTTCAGCTGCAGCAATATATTCCGCCTCCGTCGTCGAGTCTGCAGTCGTGTCTTGCTTGGAGCTTCTCCAACTGACTGCCCCTCCATTCAACATGAATACAAATCCAGACATGGATTTGCAGTCATCTGGATCTGACTGGAAACTAGAATCTGTGTAAGCTCTAAGCTGTAGGTCCTCTCCTCCATAAAGCAGAAAAAGATCCTTAGCCCTTCGCAGGTACTTAAGGATGCCCTTTACTGCCTTCCAGTGCTCTTCGCCTGGATTTGCCTGATATCTACTGACAATGCTCAAAGCATTGGCAACATCAGGCCGTGTACATAGCATTGCATACATGATTGACCCTATCGCCGAAGCATAGGGTACCTTATTCATGTGTGCCACCTCCTCAGAAGTTTTAGGACTCATCCCCTTGGATAGGCAAATTCCATGTCTCATGGGAATGAGACCTCTCTTGGAATTTTCCATCCTAAACCTTTTGAGGATAGTGTCTATGTACATGGATTGGGATAATCCTAGCATCCTTTTAGATCTATCTCGATAGATCCTTATGCCCAGCACATAGGATGCTTCTCCCAAATCCTTCATGGAGAAAGTCTTGGACAACCAAGACTTAGTTGATGTCAACATCCCTACATCATTCCCAATGAGTAAGATGTCATCAACATAAAGGACCAAGAAGGTCACTGAGCTCCCACTGACCTTCTTGTAAACACAGGGTTCATCTTCATTCCGAATGAAGTTGAAAGATTTGACAGCCTCGTCAAATCTTAAGTTCCAGCTTCTAGATGCCTGCTTTAATCCATAAATGGACCTTTGAAGTTTACATACCTTATTAGGATGTGGCTTGGAAGTGAATCCCTCAGGTTGTACCATGTACACCTCTTCTGACAGGTTTCCATTAAGAAAAGCTGTCTTCACATCCATTTGCCAGATCTCGTAATCCAGGTATGCAGCAATGGCAAGGAGGATTCTGATTGACTTAACCATGGCTACTGGCGAAAACGTCTCGTCATAGTCAATGCCTTGCCTTTGACGATATCCTTTCGCCACTAGTCTAGCCTTGTATGTGTCAATCTGTCCATCTGCACCGATTTTCCTTTTGAAAATCCATTTGCAGCCGATAGGGACCTTCCCTTCGGGTACATCAACTAAGTTCCAAACTTTGTTGGTGTACATGGACTGTATCTCTGAATCCATTGCCTCTTGCCATTTCTCGGAATCTACACTACGGATCGCCTCCTGGTACGACTGAGGATCATCATCCTCATCGATACATACCTTAGAGGACCCCTCTGAGACATGTCCAACATATCTCTCAGGTTCTCTCGGTAGTCTACCAGATCTCCGTAGTGTCAGTGTTTCACCTTGAATAGGATCAACCGATACAGTCTCATCTAATGAGTTTGTGTCTATGGGTTGTGGTTCTTGGACCTCGTCCAATTCTATCTGGCTCCCACTGTTTTTCTGGAGTAGATATTCTCTTTCCAGAAATACAGCTCTCTTGGCCACTAAGACCCTTTGCTCAGAAGGGTGATAGAAATAATATCCAAACGTCTCCTTTGGATATCCCACAAACCTACACTTATCGGTTCTTGACTCAAGCTTATCACTCTCGTTCTTCTTTACATGAGCAGGACACCCCCAAATTTTAATGTGATTAAAATTTGGTTTCCTGCCCTTCCATATCTCATATGGAATAGAAGGAACTGATTTACTTGATATCCTATTCAATAAATAAGCCGCAGTCTCTAACGCATAGCCCCAGAGAGACAAGGGTAGTCCTGACATAGACATCATGGATCGGACCATGTCTAACAAGGTCCTGTTTCTCCTCTCGGATACACCATTGTGCTGTGGTGTATACGGTGGTGTCCACTGAGAAACTATTCCATGGTCTTTAAGATAAGAAGTGAATTCATGGCTTAAGTATTCACCTCCTCGATCCGATCGAAGAGCCTTAATACTTTTGCCAGTCTGTTTCTCTACTTCATTCTTGTATTCCTTAAACTTCTCAAAGGCTTGTGACTTATGTCTCATTAAATACACATAGCCATATCTAGAGAAGTCATCAATAAAAGAAATGAAATAGAGATAACCTCCTTTTGCTTCTATGGACATGGGTCCACACACATCCGAGTGTATGAGCTCGAGAAGGTCAACAGCCCTCTCTCCATGTCCACCAAAGGGAGCCTTAGTCATTTTCCCCATGAGACACGACTCACAGGTATCAAATGGCTTGTATTCGAATGAATTCAAATACCCATTTGAGTGTAAGTGAGAGACTCTTTTCTCACCTACATGACCAAGTCTGCAATGCCATAGATATGCAGAATTCACTTCATCAGCATTGGAAATTTGCATAACATTAGAACGTGTATCTAATACATATAGACCATTGACTAATGAACCATTGGCTATAACCAAACCATTATTCATTATAGAGCACCCAGTGCTATTAAAAGCCAATGTATATCCAATGTTATACAAGCCAGAGATTGAAATAATATTCTTAATAATATTAGGAACATAATAACAGTCATTCAGCTCCAGAATGACTCCTGAAGGTAAACTGAGGCGTGCAGTCCCGACAGCTTTGGCAGCAACTAAAGCTCCATTGCCCATCCTCAGTTCAATCTCCTTTTTGCCCAATCGCCTTCTATTTGCCAGCACCTGCATAGAATTGCAGATATGAGATGCACATCCAGTATCCAATACCCATGATGTGGATTCCATATATGACAAATTAAGGTCTATGACAAAAATACCTTCATTTAGAATTGCCTTGCAATTCCTTTTCCAATGCCCAGTTTCCCCGCATCGAAAACATTTGTCTTCCTTTTCATTCTTCTTGCCCTTCCCTTTGTCAACCTTGGCGTGCTGCTTACCCGTGGCCTTTTTCTTTCCCTTCCCTTTGTTACTTGTGGTGGATATTTGAGTTGCCTTCCTTTTCTTGTTGGCCCGGCCAACAATCATTACAGACGAAGATGGTTTATCTTTCTGCATGGTTCCTTCAGCACTCTTTAACATATTGAGCAGCTCCGGGAGAGTTGCTTCAATCCTGTTCATGTTAAAGTTCATGATGAAGGAAGAAAAGGAATCGGGCAATGACTGGAGTATAAGATCAATGCATAGTTCAAGATCCAACTTGAACCCCAATGCATTGAGTCTTTCAATCCACTCCATCATTTTCAGTACATGAGCCTGTACTGAAGAACCCTCAGACATCCGTGTCCTGAAAAGCCTTTTGGAGATGTCATACCTCTCAATCCTACCCTGCTCCCCGAAGAGCTGGCGTAGATTGAGAAGTATACTTCTACAATCAGTCTTTTCAAATTGCCTCTGTAGCTCGGGAGCCATAGAGGCCAACATGTAACATTGGGCTAGGGAGGAGTCCTCAGACCACTTGGCATAAGCCAGTAACTCGCCCTCGTCGGCATCAGGAGCTGGCTCAGAATGAACCGTGTCCAACACGTACGCTATCTTTTCGGCGGTAAGGACTATGCGTAGATTACGCAGCCAATCCGAGTAGTTCGGTCCAATTAATCTATTTGCATCCAAGATGCCGCGGAGGGGGTTGGACGACGACATTGTAATCTGGATAAGAAATAAAAGACAACTTAGCATGTGTTCAAATTCTAACTTAGATGTGGTTTTCTATCTTAGTTAGTCCCACTATTTTTCGATCGGACTATATAACCCTCAGTATATAGAACGGGAGATCAACGAGATCAACCTAGTGGGTCGGAATCCCAACGAGACTGATGTACGACCTTGTGGAAAGCACAACAAGCCATACACCATCTCAAGGGCAGTCAACAAGCACTTGCATCTAATGCAATATCCGATATTCGGCCCCCGAGAAATCATCCCCTTGTGGAAAGCACAACAAAGGATATTCTCGGTTAGATCTAACCATCATTACTACATAGCAATAAGTTCATGACCCGACCCTTGTGGAAAGCACAACAAGGCCGAGTTCAATTCCTCACTCCATTGAGGCCGAGCCTTGGAGTTTAATCCCGCCCCCAAACTCATGGACCTTGTGGAAAGCACAACAAATCCATGAAATGAAGACGTTCATTCACTCCACAATGATGGAGGGCCACGACGACTCCTAGAGCCACGCTTACCAGATCTAAAATTTAAACGCGAGGGAATTTAATTTTATCTTGATCTCACCCTAGGTGGTAATATAAATATATCCAATATATTTACCGTACCTAGTAGTTTGCACAAAATAAATGCATCCAATGCAAAAATGAACGCAAGTGATCATGGACTTTAACCCTAATGTAACTAAGACATCCGGCCCGCTTCCGAAGCAGCTGGATCGTCCTCGTCGGGTGTGCTCCACGCTTTCAATCGCCGACGCCGCATTAATTACAACTTTTACACGGCACGCAGGCCGGAAAAATTAAATTACATGTGACTCAAATTCCAGCAGCCCTTAGGGCGAGTACAACAATGGAGGAAGATAGAAGTACATTGGAATTTTAACAGAGAGAGAAAGGAGGTTCGCAGACCCCAATTAATTACATTAATCCAAGTCCATGATCACTTGCCAACCCATTCAAATAAAATCAATCAAGGGTTATTTTCTGAAAATAATCCTTACTTTTGAATTTAATAATGGGATGTGCAAACAAAAACAGGCTAGCTTTGTTTAATTTTAAAAATCAAAGCATGATTAACTAAAATTAAACATACAAGCAGGCCAATACAAGGTAAATAAAGTAACGCACGTAAAGAACCATCATTTTCTACAGGGGCATCTAATTGAGATAATTAATTAAATTTAAATTTAAATTTAATTTAATTATCCAATAATCAAATTTAAATTCAAAATTTAAACATGCCAATAATTTAATTAAATTCAAACTAATTATCAATAATTTTTGTTTGAAAATAAATTTAAAATAATGCAATTATCCTCAATTAGTAATTTTCTAAAATTCAAAATTCGAATTTAACAATTATCTAATAATTAAAAATTCAAATAATTGAATTTTTCACATTTAACTTCAATAAAATTTAAAATTTGAATTTTTTAATTATCTAATAATTAAAAATTCAAAAACTTAAATTTTACTGAAGTAACTTCAATTATTATCATTTTATCTCATGGTAAATAGTAATTATCTCACCTCGGTAAATTCAACACGGTTAAATAAAAATTAACTTTTGACATTTACCATCGAGATAACACAATTAACCTACTAGATAAAATTCTATTTAATTTACTGTGCATTTTAATATATATATCTAATATATATATTTATATATGCATCAATAAATAAAAAAAATAAGTAAATTTTTTTTAATTAAAAAAAAAATTTTTTTTTTCTTCGGTCGGCAGGCGCCTGGGCGCGCCGCCCACGCGCGACGCGTGGGCGGACGCGCCCGCGCCCGCCCCGCATGCGGGCGCCCGCGTGGCGGGCGCCCGCGTTGCGGGCGCCGCCTGCGGCGCCTGCCGCGTGGCGGGCGCGGCCCGCCACGCGGCGCGCCCGCCGCGACCCCGCGGGTCAGCGCCCGCGGGCGCTGACCCCGGTGCCGCGTGCGCCGCCCACGCGGCGCACGCGGCGGGCGGCGCTGCGCCCTGGGCGCACCGCGCCCAGGGCGCAGTGCGCCCAACTCGGGCCAGAAATTTTTTTTTTTTTTTTTTTTTTTTTTTAAAAAAAATTTGCTGCTTGAATGCCCAGCATCCAGCAAGAACTGAGATGCCCAGCATCCCATTCTATAAATTATAATTGAAGATTTTCAATGCCCCAAAAATATGGTTCTAAACGGCGATAAAAACACCGACCAGAGCGCGAACCTGGCTCTGATACCACTGTAAGGTTTCGCACAGCACCTACGGGCGACGCAGCGGATAACAAAAATTAATTTGCCCGATCCCGGTATTGTGGAAAGCTTAATCTATGCTCTAATCGGTGTTTCTAATACCCTAATTACGGGTTACGTGTTTCACCTTGCGCGGAACGACGCTGTCCGCTAAGCCCGATGCAGAGAAATCGAGCCGCACAGCTGTACGGCCTCTAGAGATGATCCACACGGATCCTTGCGCAGCGACGGTACCTCCCCGGCACAACTTTCTCCGGCTCTAACACCTTCTGGAGAGAGAGAGAGCAAGGGGGAGAAAGGGGGAGGCTAATCCTCTCCTTAATGCTTAATGCTTGATTAGCATTAAGGGGGGTTGGAAGGGAGAAGCCAAGAGTTCGAATGAACTCACGTAGATGGCTATATATAGAGTTTAGGTTTATTAGAAAAGGGTTCTAAAAGACCAAAACTGTATATATGTCCTTTCTCATATTATACATATGTATTAAACTCCGTTTACACTCCTTTCCAAAAGGAATTAAATGGAAATAATACATACACTTGTATAATAATTATCCGTCACCCAAGAATCTATTGTGTGTGATCCTCTAGGCCCATAGTCACTCTAGTTTAAGGTCCATTAACTTCTAATTCCTAATTAGAAGTAAATTAAACGTATTCTTCGCTTCTACTAGAGCCGAACAATAGTTTAATTTATTCCGAACCTTTGATCACGTTGGGTCAAGCAAATCCGCGTGATCCTAGATGACGCCGGGTTTAAACCAACCTGTCTGGTACCTGTAAGTCCACAGTTACCGCATCGATATAATCCCTCGCTCCTTCTATGAGTCTGGTACGATCGAGGGTACGGTATCTGTCAAACCCCATGATCGTGCCATTTGACTATGACCTCCTTAAAGTGTATGACGTCCGTTCTAAACGAACTCACACGACCCTGGCCAGGGATTTAACGGAGCGTCAATGTCATGACCCATTAACTGTCTGATATATACCCGACAGTGAGCGATCCCATCTTGACCATTGATGATCTTCACACGTATCCTGGAGTGGTTAATGACTCGGCAACTCATGACTTATGGTTAAAGTCACTTAGCTAAGTAATTAAACCATTCCAGTCCTCGTGTAAGATCCGATCAATGTCTCAGGTCAAAGGACCAACGATGCTACTGAGACCGTTGGATCTTCAGTTGACATTAGGTATAATCAACCATCTGAAGATCCAATAGCGGATCAGTTCAGTGCACATCCTCCAAGGACATACACCTACACATATGTGTTGGTGCCCCGCACCAATGACCATGAGACTGGTCACTGACACATCATGTGTACTGGTTTAATAGGTAATCAAAGTCCCCGAGTGATTACCCTCCAACCAGGAACAGTTTAAGGTATGTGTACATGTAAAGTCAATCTCATGTTCGAGATCCCATCTCGAGCTGACTTTACAACCACATATCCTAGGGACAACGTAAAGTAACACAATCGCATATTTACGCTCAAACACCACTTTATTAATGAACAAGATCGTACAACTATTGGGCCTACCCGACCCGAAATTGGCCTGTAGCACACCAACACTAACAAGTGATGGGTCTGCCGAGACTCCACCCCGAGCGGAGAATCGCGTCTTGTTGTGACCATTTTCCACGGGAATCTGCCGTCGAAGTCAATAATGACGGCCCTAGTCCCTTTTCCCGGATGTTGTGTCAAATTTTGCGGACGTCCTCCAAAACATGATAGGGTATCCCTAGACAACATAGGGGGCTAGTCGTCATATTCTTTGTCCAATCAATCACCCTGTGCGAACGGTAAAGTGACACACGGGACCGCATGGTAGGTGCCTCATTGCGAAGGCTATCATTAAAGGTGATGGAGGAAATCTTGGCCTGTACTCCTTCCATTTCTATAAATTCTTGTCCCTTTTATCCTCCCAAGTATATCGAGAGCTAACTCGAGGAGCACAAGTTCTCACGGGAGAGGAGGAGTTCAAAATTCCGAGAGTTGGATGGAGGGCGAATCTTCCCACTCCTCGAAGAGAAGCAGGTCCAGTGGTAGTAGTTCGAGGAGACTTTCGGACCTCGAAGGGCACTTTAGCGAAAGGGCCCAATCACAACTCTTAAGCTGAGCTTTCCTGCCCTTTTTCCATTCTTTTTTCTTCCTTTCTTTCTGACCAAACCTCCTCTCCATTCCCTGCATGCGTAGAGTGTGATGAAATCACAGATCTCATGGGAGTTGGTAGTGGCAGCATACCGAGGTCTCCCAGATTTTCAGAAGGCGAGGCTAGACGTGATGGGATTTGGCACCTTTCTTCGGATCGAGCCGATCCAGCTCGACCTGGTCCTGATCCAAGCCTTGTGTGAGAGATGGGACCCGGTGAGCCGGGCATTCTTGATGCCTTGGGGGCACATGGTGCCCAGCCTGGAAGATGTGGTCCGAATTACAAGCCTGAAGGTGGAGGGCGAGGCAGTGACCGGGGTCACTTATGCGGATTACCGAGAAGGTGCTCGGAAGCTACTGGGTTTGGACTTAGATGGTCGGAAAAATAGGTCGGTAGCTAGGGCGTTCCTCATGGATGCATTAGGGCTCACCGACACTCGTCAGCGGGATGATGAATCCTCAGAAGAGTTCATGGAAAGGATGGAAATAGGATGCCGTGCCGTGTACTGCACGGATTTCGGCAACTGGGAAAGATGCAACATAGATTTGAGGAGATTTCTTCTCTTCCTTTTGGGGAGATTGGTACTGAGCTCGAAAGGGGACGGTATCCAATGTCGCTTCCTGGAGCTGCTGTCAGACCTTGAAAGAGTAGGATACTATACCTGGGGAGCTGCCATGCTGGCGCACTTGTTTGCAGGCCTGTTCCAAGAAGCGGATCGTGAGATGGCTGTGAGTGGTTTCACACCATTCATCCATGTATTTTTGGTTTTGCTTGTTTTGCATTTTTTTCTTATTTTTGCAAGGTACTGATGACCTGCGCCGAGCAGCTGTGGAGTTATTATTACCTCCCGATGGGGAGAGCTCGTCATAGGCGACCCGCGATGGTGCCGCTAGCCAGGCGGTGGGAACCCATCATGAGTGCAGCACCCCTAACCTACCAACTGATGGTGCTAAGGTGGGAGCTACAGGAGTTCCCTGCAGCGATGGTAAACTGGAGACCCTACTCAGACATGGTCGATGCCGACCAGCCGTGGGTTCTAGCAAGTCGTGCCCGGTTCGGACGGGAATTATGGATGCACTGCCTGAATGAAATCAAGCCGCTTCGGCTACGATTGGTTATGAGGACTTTAGGACTGGCTCAAGAATGGGTGGATACGGCTGCGCCACCTCGCGTTGGGAGAGAGACGCGAGGACCGGTGACCTGCATTGATTGGTGCGTGCGGTTCCCTGAACAATTTGAAGACTGGCAACGGGGTGGCACGATTGTAGAATCACATGCGCGGGATAGCGAGGACTACTTGTGTCTATATAGGACAAAGTATGCAGAGTGGCTCCAACCCCGGGGACTTGTGGAGGTAGGTTTCCCCTTTCTCTTTTCTTCTTTCTCCCTTTTTGGTTTTCTGGTGGAAATGCTAACTCGCATGGCTGCAGGATATCCGTGATACGATGATAGCGACTTTACGAACTCGCTTGGCAGAGATGGAGCAACGGTTGGGTGATGCCCGCGGAGCTACGAGCGCCTTGGTAGGTGTACAGTGCATTCCTAATTAAAACCCCAGATTCCAGATGTTGGCTGCTAATTCACACGGTCGTAGCATGCTCAGATTGGCGCGGCTTCCCCAGCGATGGGAGTAGGTGGTGCCTCTTCCAGCTTGTGGATTCCCACCTCAGAACTTGACTTGCTTCATGAGCAACTTGCTCACGCCACGCAGCGTGCTACGGAGGCAGAAGGGATGCTCTGTATACAAGTAAAAGTTTCAGTGTTGAGTTCTCTTTGTTTACGCCTTATCACGTATCTGAGATGGTACACTCAGCAGGAAAAGGAGACGGAAGAAGCGCTTGCCCAAGCTGCGCAGAAGGAGGCTAGGATAGCAGAACTGGAGAGGGAACTGCGACGTCATCCTGATGACGACTCCTCTAGGGATGCCGTGGAACTGAGGATCACTCTCCAGTTGGAGAGGGAAGACTGCGAGAGAGAACGAGCAGAGAAAGAAAGAGCCAACAGATTGACTGAAAGGGAGGAACGAAGGGCCATGGAGGCCCAACTATTCGAACTCCGAATCAGCCTTGGTCTTGCTGAACAGTGGCTGAGAGATGATGAGGAGCGCTACCGAAGAGCACGAGAGCGTGGCTTTCGTGTTGGTAGCTTCTCTGCTGCTTCCGTGGATCAACGTCGGGATGTGGGAATAGGAAGGGGAGTACAGAGCGGTAGGAGTACCGCTTTTCGTAGTTGGGTAGCACCTTTGAGAGCGTTTTACCCGGAGAGTAGTGGGACGAGTAATGCAGAGAGAGAGGGTGGAACTTGATGTAATTTTTTTGGTTTTTTTGGAATAAAATACAATGTTTGGTTTGTTTGGTTTTCACCTTTGCTTCTGTTGCCTGAATCCCTGCACATATCACTGAAACAAACAAATCAGAATTTCTATTCTGACTTGGCCCCTTGCTCAATAAGCAAATGGTCACTGTGACTGTCCTTGATAACTGGTCAAGGGGCCAAGCCTTCCATTAACGAAGGCAAGGGAAAGATGCGGTGATGATAAATGCGACAGGCAAGCACACGAATGCAAGCGGTATTAAAAGTGAGATGCTGCACGCAAATGCAATCATGCAAAATTGATTTATTTTTCTTTTTTATATTTGACATTTTTTTGTTTTATCATAAAAAAAAATTTTATTTGCAAATATGTACATTTTCTCTTTTCCATTTTTTTGTTGTTTTTATCATTTCAAAAAAAATTTTTTTGCTAACGCTTGGCAAGCACACGAATGGCACCTAACCTACGTGAGACAGGGGTTTCTTACTAACCTCCCAGGTATCCTAAGTGCACATCTAGGTTGATTTGGGCCTCTAGACCCCTCGAATGATGATCCCGCCGGCTAAGACTTACCCTGATGATAATACCGTCATGCCATGCTTAGGCTCCCAGTCGCTTCTGACCACAGGGATTCACCCAAAAGATGTTTGAGGTAAATGATTTGCCCGACCCGGGTCTATTTCCTCACAACTCTAGATGGTATATGATGGAACACCCTGGAACCCTAACGACCAACCGCGCGACGCTGACCCGGAATCAGACGCCGTCGCACCCATAGGTGACGAGCTTGCATTGGCCTAAGCCCAAGGTTAAACAAGAAGACATCAAGGTGGTAAACTGGGGTCTTGAGCAGCCAGAAACACGGAGACTCCTTCGCAGCGATAGCTTTTGCTTTTCAAAGTAGGCAACCAAATGTATATATTAAAATAAGGTCGCAGACCCTGGGCAGTTTTCACCTTTCAGAAACTCCATCGAACCTTCAACTTTAGAGGGAGAAGGAAGAGTGTAGGGGATAAACCTCCTGAGAGGACCGGCAAAGCCGTTAACCCGGCGAGCGAATAAGGGCCCATTAACTCTTTCCTTTCGGACAACTTCGGACCAAATCTCGAGCATTTACATTCCACGGCCCCTTTTGTGGATTCAGACTTTTACTTTGAGGGGTTCCGTTTATCGCTACAGGCACGGTCACGACCAGGCTTTTCTCTTGATTTTTACGTTGTATTTCTTTTTGTGAGGGATATATAGTCGTTTGACATTTGTGGGCTCCCTTTTTCGTATGTCTACGGGGACACTGCCCTCTTCTCGTGCTCTGATCGATGCTCGAGGAAATGGATCCTACTCTTGCCCTTGGGGTTTGAGTTTTGGTTTCTTATGCTCAGCGTTTTAAGGGCGCCGACTGTCTCATTTGGTCGAAGAGAAAAGAATAAAGATTACAGCTTCCGGAGATCTTCTGGGTGGGGCCCCACCGTAGGTGATGCTACCGACTTTTTTGAATAAAATACATAAGTGAGCACATGTTAGCTTCCTTCGAGCGAGCATAGGCCGACATGGCCGGACAGGGATCTGCACAGTTCTGGAAAACCAAGATCCGGTGCCTACCAAGCCTTAAAGGGCCCTATCCTAACATGAAGGTTAGATGCAGGGACTTAACTACATGGTGATTGCCAGGCATCGGCATTTTGAATTTTCCATATTTTTAGTGGTTTTCAATATTTCTTTGTTTTTGATGTTTTTTATCTTTTCATCAATTTTTTTGTTTATTTTGTACTAAGGGTAGTATTTCTTAAGATAAAGCCCATTCCAAGGGTGGGATAACTCGGTCCCTTCGGCGTTGACTAGCTTGTAGGCGTTGCCAGGGTACATGGCTTGAATTACAAATGGTCCTTCCCAATCGGGTTGGAGCTTAGAACGCGGCCCTCCAGGTTTGACAAAAATTCTTTTTACGACCATCTCACCGACTTTGAATTTTCTCTCAACGACTTTCTTTTGGTAAAAGCGAGCGAGTCTACTTTGATACACACGCGCGTGTTCGGCAGCGGCCAGCCGCTTCTCATCCAAGAGTTCAACTGGGCGAGGAGTGAATTACGACGATCGTCGAGGGGAAATTCCTCGTCCAATTGTACCCTGAGAGAAGGGATCAGAGTCTCGTACGGGACTACCGCTTCCATACCATAAGTAAGGGCAAACGGAGTCTGCCCGGTGGGGGTACGGATTGAAGTGCGATAGGCCCATAGGGCTTCGATAAGTTTTTCTGGCCAGTCTGAAAACTTACTAGACTCGCAGGTTTTTTTGATGATTTTGAGCAATGTTTTATTGGTGGCCTCCGCTTGGCCGTTACCTTGTGGGTAATAAGGCGATGAATGATGCAATGCAATTGCGTACCTTTTGCAGAGGTCGTATAGGTCCTGAGAAATGAACTGTGGCCCATTATCGGTGACGATTGTACTTGGGACGCCGAATCTGGCGAGGATGTTCTTCATGATGAACTTGCAGACTGTTGACGCCTTGATTTCCGCGTAAGCTTCGACTTCGGCCCATTTGGTGAAGTATTCCGTCGCAGTAAGGATGAAAGATTTCTGCTTGGTGAGGGAATTGGGATCACCTAGGGGACCAATGATGTCGAATGCCCACATGGAGAAAGGCCACGGGGAGGATATTGGATGAAGTGAGGAAGATGGTGAATGGATTTTATCGGCGTGAAGTTGACACTTGACACACCTACGGACATAGATGGCACAATCCTCTTCCATAGTGGGCCAGTAAAAGCCTTGCCGAATGATCTTCTTGGCGAGCATCTGACTATTCACGTGGCCACCGCACACACCCGAGTGCGTCTCCTCTACACATTTCCAAACCTCATCGTCACCAAGACATCTTAACAGAATACCAGTAAGGCTCCTCCTATAGAGTAGACCTCCAACCAAAGTATATTTCTGAGTCACCCTTCTTATGGCTTTCTTGTCCTCTGTGGTGGCCCCTTCAGGATAAGACTGATCTTGGCAGTATTTGACGATTTCATAGAACCATGGTTTCTCTTCATCAGCCAGTTCTTCTTCAGCCGCTGCCAACATGATTTCCCTCTTTTCAAGGATATCTTCCTGCAGGATCTTCCTTGCTATCCTGTCTTTGATGTTTACGTAGGAAGCATCATCGATTGCAGGGGCGTGAAGTTTGTAGATGGAAATGGACTCAAACCATCTTCCTAGAGGGAACCTTATGGATGACGCCAACGAGGCGAGGGCATCGGTGAGAATATTCTGATGAGGAGGGACATGAACAAAGATCAGTTTGGTGAACAGTTTGACAAAGGCAGCAGTGAGTTCTTGGTATGGGTTGAGTTTGGAATCGCGAGTGCGATATTTAGTGAGCACCTGACGAAGGATGAGTTGACTATCACCTACGACTCGCAACTCAGTGATACGAAAAGAATGGGCGAGTTCTAGGCCAGCTAGAAGAGCTTCATATTTGGCTATATTGTTGGTAACTGGAAATTTGAGCTGGTATGCCAATGAGAATGTGAGGCCTTCAGGCGACAGGAGGGCGACGCCGATTCCTCTCCCTTGAGAATTCAGAGCTCCATCAAAATATAGCGTCCACATTGGCTCATCTAATTGGTTGACGGACATTAGTTCCTCATCTGGAAACTCTGATTGGACGGGATCGAACTTGGGAAGAGGATGGTGAGCGAGATGCTCAGCTATGGCATAGCCTTTAATCGCCTTTTGCTGGATGTAGGTGATGTCGAACTGAGAGAGAAAACTTTGCCAGCGTGCTAGCCTATCCGTAAGGACGGCTTTCTCCTGAAGGAATTTGATAGGATTCATTCGAGCAATCAAGTGGACCTCATGAGCCAAGAAGTAGTGCTTCAATTTCTGCACTACCCAAATGAGGGCAGCACAGGTTTTCTCCATGACGGTGTACTTCTGCTCACAGGGATTGAGAAGTTTGGACAAGTAATAGGTTGCCCGTTCCTTGCCTTCTTCATCAGCTTGTGCGAGGACGGCTCCCACGGAGTCATCCAAGACTGAGACGTAAAGGATCAGAGATTTTTCTAGTTTGGGTGGAATGAGAACGGGTGGACTAGCCAGATATTCCTTCAACCCTTCAAAAGCTTTCTGACATTTAGAATTCCAGTGGAATTCTACTCCTGGCTTGGTCAACTCGTAGAGAGGTCTACACCTTTGTGAATGTTGGGACATAAACCGACGAATAAACTGCAACCTCCCGATTAATCCTCGGACTTCCCTCAAATTCTTGGGAGGCGGCATATCCCTGATAGCCTTAGCTTTGTCGGGATCTATCTCGATCCCTCTTTTACTCATAATGAACCCCAGCAATTTACCCGATGACACACCAAACACACACTTTTTCGGGTTCATTTTTAATTGGAACTCCCTTGACCTCTGCAAGACCTTAGCCAAAACTTATGGATGTTCCATCCTGGCCCTTGATTTCACCAATAAGTCATCCACATACACTTCCAGATATATATGCATCATGTCATGAAATATGGCCATCATCGCTCTTTGGTAAGTAGCTCCAGCATTCTTTAACCCAAACGGCATGACCACGTAACAGTATGTTCCCCAAGGGGTAGTGAATGACGTCTTCTCCTGATCCTCTTCTGTCAAACGAATTTGATTATATCCTGAAAATCCATCCATGAATGAGAGGGTCTCATAACCTGCCCTGTTATCGATCAACACATCAATGTGAGGCAAGGGAAAATCATCCTTTGGACACGTGCGGTTAAGGTCCCGGAAGTCGATGCAAATCCTGACTTTCCCATCTTTCTTCATGACCGGGACAATGTTCGCCACCCATTGAGGATAAGGGACGACTCTAATGAACCTGGCTTTGTGGAGCTTATTGACCTCTTCTTTCATTTTCAAAGCCATCTGAGGCTGGAAACGCCTTAACCTTTGTTTTACCGAGACGGTCCCTGGTTTTAGGGTTAAACGGTGTTCGACCAAGATTGAATCTAGACCCGGCATATCCTCGTAGCTCCATGCAAACGTGTCCTTATATTCCTTGAGAACCTCAATTAATGCCTCTTCTTCAGAGGGTGGTAGGTTGTCACTTATGAGGATGATCCTAGGGTCTTCCTCAGTTCCCAAGTTGACTTCTTTGGTGGATTCTTCTACGGCGGTTGACGGCTCGTCGAATCTCCTCATTCCACTTGCGTATGCGCCCGCCGCATCCTCATACTCTTCTCCCTCATCTTCAGTGGGGCATTCTTCATTTGTGATCTCGTAGACTCCATACCCTTCATCAAATGCACAGTCGCCCTCATATTCTATTTCCGGTAGCTGGATGGGATTTTCTAACAACTGGGGGATGGCAAGAAGGGCCTGACACCTGGCGGCCAAATCCAGAAGGAATCGACGAGGGATCTACCTACCCTTGGATTTCTTCCTAGGTACTACCCTTGGCCTATCATTCCTAGATTGACTGACAATATTTACAGAAGAAGAGGAAGACGAAGAGGATGGTGTAGAATGTACAGGAGAAGACCCCTCAGAGGAGGGGTAGAACTGGTCGCTCATCGGACCTTGGACGGGTGGTCCGCAGGGCGGTACGCACCCGTGGGAGATGTAGGAGGTTTCCTCAACGAAGATGTGTTGTTGGGGAGTTTGAAAATTGACGTTTTTTTTTTCATTTTCATTTTTAATGACAAAGCAGTGAAAAGAGATTGGAGGAGAGAGGAAAGTGGCTATGATTAGAGGATTGTGAGGCTCATAGAGCAAATCATGGTTGAAGACCTGGCGCGGGTTGAAAAGCCCGCGTAGGTATGTAAGCAAAGAAGGGGATCTGGGAAGATCATCAGACAACTGTCTGGCCCAGGAAGAAAATATCAGCAAAGGCTGAGACGAGTGGATGGAGAAGATGGCGGCTAATGAGCCGTCGACGGTAATGTTGAGGACGGATGAAGATCCGTCGATGACAGGGTCCTTCTGGCGAGGACGAGGATAGTTTGGAACCTTGGCAAGAGTGGTAATATTCTCTGGTGTTCCGGAGATCAATGGCGGTCCTTCAAGCTGCGGAGACGAGAACATCCTTTCCAGTGCAATGGAAATGTCCCGTATGTCGAACCATTTGTTCCACTCGCATTCCGGATCTTTGATCTTGCCTCTTTTGGTGATCCTTGGACATTTTTCAGCCAAATATACAGCATGTGATCCCCCATATGCTTCTCGTGGGTGATCTCCCATCTGAACAACGGGCCCTCTGTTGAAGTGGTTTGATAGAGTCCATGTGAGGGGCATCCAATCCGCCTTGAACGGTCCTTTGAAGCCTAGGCCAAACCTGCGGTTCGGCCTAATTTCCTTTGGCAGTTTGAGCCTACCATGTAACTGTGCGCCCAGACCTTTACCCTGTTGGTAGCCGATGTTCCTCATAATCTCCCACCCTTTGGAGTGAAAAGGGAGATATGATGTTGCGGTTGTCCTGACCGGCTCCTTTGGTGCTAGTGGAACGTGAGATGAATCACGCACGTCCAGCAATGACAATATGGGCCGATGAGATGGCCACACAGAGGGCAGAGAGGTGTTGATAGCATCCACTGTGTGAAGGACAGGTGTACTGACCACTTTAATAATTCTCCCATTGTAAGGAAACTTCAGGCACTGATGGTTGGTGGAAGGCACAGCGTCCATGGCTTCGATGTAAGGGCGACCCAGTATAGCCTTATGTGGGGTCCATGTCGAGGACATGGAATTCCGTGGGAATTGGCAGGGGCCCTAGATCATCCCCTGCGGCGGCCTTTTGCTATTGTCATAAGCCATGACCGTGATCGAGGAAGGTCTTATTTGTTCCTCGTTGACCCCACACAACTGAAGGGTGTCCATAGAGATCACATTTATGGACGCACCCGTGTCCACAAGACACGGGTTTATGGATACCCCATTAATTTTTATTGAAATGCACAATGCATATTTTCGAACTTCCTTGGGAGCAAGCTCGTAGTTGTGGAACATGATGGCCGGTTGTGTGCCCGTTGGGGTAAGGACGGTAGAGATCTTTTCTACAGGGAGGTCCTCATTCACCATGACCCTTTGAAGGTACTCCATTAAGGCTGCCTGGTGGGATGTGGATCTTTGAAGAAGCTCAAGGATGGAGATCGAGCAGGCGTCTTGTCCAAATGTTTCAATAGATCATACTATGTTCCAGGGATAGCTCTTTCTGATTGTTCTCCATCATCCTTCTCTGGCTGAGATTGCTCAGGATTCTGACTGTTGTGGGGGAAAACCCTGTGGAAAATCCTTCCACTCCGGAGCACGATTGCCTGCGGCTTTTGTACCTCTGTGGGGGTAGCAGTGGGTTTTAACAGGGATTTGAGGGGTCGTGGTGGAGGAATGGTTGATGAAGCAGGGGTGATGACGGGAGCAGGGATTCTGATGAGGGGTTTGTTAGGTGGAGGCATGGTGGAGGTAGAGGGGATATCGCGCGGATTATGAAGGATAAGGGGTCTGGAATGTGGAGGTGGAGACGAAGTAGAAGTGGGTAGGGCTTGAAGCGGGCAATGATTTTGAGGTGGGTGATGGGTAATGAGTGGTTTTGAAGGCATTAGTGGTGATACGGTGGAGAAAGACGGGGTTATGTATGGTTGACGGATGATAAGGGGTTTAGAAGGCGTAGGGGTAAATGTGGTAGAGGTGGATGGTAAAGTGGGGGAGTGGGAGAAGATGAGAGGGTGTGAAGGCGTAGTGGAGAGTGTCGGTTGATAGGAGATCGGGGTACGGATGAGAGGGCGTAATGGTAGTGGAAATGGTGAAGGTGATACTGACGTGGGTTGATGAGAGAGAGGTGCTACCCGAGCAAGGCAAGGGTGTTGCGTGATGATAGGATTGGCGGTAGAAAGAATGGAGGTACTTTCCTGGTGCCACCCCTGCTCTCTCCCGACTTCCGGGAAGGAGGAGATGGGGTTAACCTGATTGTTGAACCCCCTCCTCATGCAAAATGCCTTATGGTTTTTATGTTGACCAAATTCTTTTTGAACTGAAAATGAGTCCTTCTAACGTCTTGAATCCCAACTCCGTCATATGAGGTTTTGGCGTGTTATGAAGGCTCAATGCAATCTTCTTGAGGGTAAGTGAGTTAATTTGACAGTTTGGATGAAAGAATTAACTGCGAGATATTTTGACAGGCCAATCTTCAAGGACAAGAATTTCAATGCTCTGGGACGTTTGGTGAGATCGATTTCAACCTTGATTTTCAATTTTGTGATTGAAGTCCTTTAAGATTGTCTCTCATTTGAATTATGTCTAAGTATGAAATGGTTTAAGCTTAATTGATTGACATGCTTTAAGAACCATTTTATTGTAGCTCATAAACTTGTTCTTGAACACTTCTCATGGTTTGCATGTTTATTTTAGACGTTCTGGAACTTGACTCGGTCGTTTGGATCGCGTTCTCGACAAATTCATGTTCTGCCTGAAAGGGTCGACCCCAGGGGTCGCCCCCTGTTGTCCTTATTTTTTTTGGCCCGCTGGTTGTTGGTTCTGGACTGCGAGGGTCGACCCCTCAGGCTGTGGGTCGACCCCAAGGGTCGACCCCTTCAGTAAAAATTCTTAAACAGCAAGCGTTCCTGAGAGGGTCGACCCCAGGGGTCGACCCATGCCTTCTGGGCAGAAAAACCACCCACGAGGGTAGAAGGCAGAAAAACCACCCACGAGGGTCGACCCCAAGGGTCGACCCCTTCATTTTCGGGCCGAGCCGTATTTGTTGACCCTTGGAATTTCGACCTCATGGGTCATTTGTTTTAGGTTGGGGGCCCGTGCTTTGCTCCACATTTTGTGGATCTGGTCCCTTGATCGTCCCCATAACTCTCTTGGCATATATATTGTCGCTTGGTTGATGAAAACCCTAAGGGGAGAAATCGTATGTTGAACTGTAAGCTTTCTTTCTAACCCCTTGTGTTTGCAGGTTGAAGTCACCACCTCCTGACCTGGTTCCAGCTTGAAGAGCGCGTGAAAGTGAAGGGAAGGAGAAGGAGAACTACTTCCATACAAGCCACAACTGCCGGATGCGATCCAAAATCAACCTAAAGCTTCATTCAAGCCAAGATCGTCACCGTGCTACACAAAGTGTTCGATTAAATTCATGGAAGTGATAGGGGGAGCTCCAACCAGGATAATCCAACCTCTTTTCACTCTTCTCACTTTGAATACCTTGAGTTTAACTTCATCATCTGTTTGTAATCAGTAAATCTGAGATTTGTGTGTGTGTGTTCGTGTTCGACAACACGAACGTGTGTGTGTGTTTGTGCTTGCTGTTCTACACAGCGTGTGTGTGTGGTTGCTGTTGTAAACAGCGGGTGTGTGTGTTTCACTGTCTAGTGGAAGTTAATCCTCCGTGTGAGGGGTGGACGTAGGGGACACGGTGTGTACCCGAACCACCTAAAAATTCCGTGTGCACTTTGTGGTTTGATTTTCTGCTATATATCGTGTGGGCTTCACGGTGAGGAGAGAATTCTATTGCTTGTTAATAAATCACCCCATCATCACGCATTCACGTGTGTATTTATGTTCGTGCTAGATTTGAGTTTGTTGTTTATCTTGCCTTGGTTCCGTGTAGCTCGTTTTTAGTTTTTATTGGGCCATCAATTCACCCCTCCCCTCTTGATTGCCACCCTCCGGGACTAAACAATTGGTATCAGAGCTTTGGTCTCTGGTTATTTACGATCTCACGGTCGTCAGAGAAGATCCCGTTAAATGGCAAATAGTGGGATGATGCCCGAAGGGCATTCCATTCAAAGACCTCCGTTCTTTGATGGATCGAGCTACCCTTACTGGAAAAATAGGATGTATGTTTTCCTACGTGCCCAGGACTATGATGTTTGGTGTGTTATAAGTAAGGGTCCTTATGTTTTATCTGAAAAAGAAGATGAATGGGATGAAGAAGATATAGAGAAGTGTTCAACGAACTTTAAGGCTATGAATATAATTCAATGTGCCGTTCATCCTAACGAATACTCACGTATATCTATGTGTGCCTCTGCGCAGGAGATGTGGGATAAGCTACGGCTTATATATGAAGGAACATCGGAAGTCAAGGAAACAAAAGCCAACCTCCTAGTTCGGGACTATGAGCTGTTCGTAATGAAGTCAGAAGAATCAATTTCTGATATGTTTGCAAGGCTAACCGAAATTACAAATGGACTAAAGGGACTCGGCAAGGAGTATTCCAACAAGGAACTCGTCAGAAAAGTCCTAAGATCCCTCACTCCACAGTGGCATACAAAGGCCACTGTAATTGAAGACTCCAAGGATCTAAGTACCTTAACCCTTGACGAGTTAATTGGCTCGTTGATGACTTACGAGATAAACATCAAAAGGAGTGAGGAGGATCACAAGAAAAAGAAGGTTGTTACCACAATGGCTCTAAAGGTGAATCCACACGACTCAGAGGGCAGTGAAAATGATTCAATAGGCAACACTGAAGATGAAGAATTAGTTGCCATGATCACACAAAGGGCAAGACGGTTTGTGAAACGAACCAGAAATTTTGGTGGTCAGTTCAGAAAAGGACCAAGAAGGCAAGGTCCAAACAGAGGAGAAAATAGCAAGAGAGAAGAAGTGATTTGCAATGAATGCAAGAAACCCGGCCATATGCGGGGTGAGTGCCCTGATCTCATCAAGAAGGTAAAGAAAGGCAAGTTCAGAAAGCCCAAGGCCATGATGGCCACATGGAGCGATGAAGATCAAGAGGAGTCTGGAAATGAAGATGGACTAGAGGAGATAGTCCAGAATCTATGCCTCATGGCAAATGACGACGAAGGAAATGAGGTAGATTCTGAAACTGAAACTCTCACCTCTGAACAATGGCAAATTGCATATGAATCTTTATATGAAAAATGTAAGAGATTCAAATCTGAAAACAGAAATTTGAAAAAGAAAATTGATCATTTTGTGCATACAAAAAAATCATGTGAAGAGTGCCATGCTTTAAAATCAGAAAATGAAATTCTTTCATCCAAAATTGAACTATTTGAAGAAGAGATTTCATGTATGAGAGAAGAACAATCTACATTTCTGAAAATGCATGAAGAATTGAAAGATGACATGGAACAAGAAAAGCTTCAAATCTCGGCTTGTAATGAAGCCAAAGAAAAGGCTGAAAAGCAAAGTCAATCTCAATTGGCTGAAATAAAAATGTTGAAGGATGCCCTTGCCATCCTTGAAAGATCAACTTCAGCATCTCTTAAACCAAAGAAACACATGCATAACTCCTTTTCGAATGTTGGTAGATGGAGAAAAAGAGATAGAGCCATCACTTGTTTCTATTGTGGAAAAATGGGTCATGATATGTATGATTGTAAAATTCTGAAATATGATGAAGAAAATTCTGTTGGATTCAGAAAAAGATCATATATGCATCATGCCTCTAACCATCATGGACCCAAGCTTGCTTGGGTACCAAAATCTCCATAAGAACTTTGGTTGAATTGCAGGTCCACTCGAGAGCTCAAAGGAACAAATGGTATTTGGACAGCGGTTGCTCTCGACATATGACGGGAAACAAGGAATGGTTTGTGGACCTGCAAGAAAAGGATGGCGGAACGGTAGCATTCGGTGGTAAAGACAAAGGTAAAATCATTGGAGAAGGTAAGATAGGTAAGAATCAAAATCATACCATTGAAAATGTATTGCTTGTGAAGGGTTTGCAACATAATCTTTTAAGCATAAGTCAACTTTGTGATAAGGGATGCAATGTGATTTTTGATTCTAACCACTGCACTGTTTTGAATAGGAATACTCAAGAGATCAAATTCATTGGTTTCAGGTATAACAATGTTTACATGATAGACTTGAATGATGCTTCTCATGAAAACTTATGTTTGACTGCAAGGAGCAACGATGATGCTTGGCTCTGGCATCGGCAGCTTGGGCATGCTAGCTTCAATGTATTGCTGAAATTATCCAGAAAGGATTTGGTGGTTGGACTGCCCAAGTTGAAGGCCGTCAATGATGGAATTTGTGGAGCTTGCAGCATGGGCAAATAAACAAGGACATCATTCAAGTCCAAACAAGATGTGACCACATCAAGACCTCTTGAACTCATCCACATTGATCTCTTCGGACCAAGTAGAACTCACAGCTTGGGTGGTAAACTATATGGATTTGTGATTGTGGATGATTATTCAAGATTCTGTTGGGTCTATTTTCTCTCTCATAAAAATGATGCCCTGACGGAATTTGAAGCATTTTGCAGATTTATTCAAAATGATAAAGGGTATTGCATCAAAGCTATGCGGAGTGATCACGGCCGAGAATTTGATAACCATGAGTTCAGCAATTTTTGCAGGGCTCAAGGCTATATGCATGACTTCTCCGCACCTAGAACTCCGGAACAAAATGGAGTTGTGGAAAGGAAGAACAGAACGCTAGTTGAGATGGCAAGAACCATGCTGAATGAGAATAAAATACCAAGGTACTTTTGGGCTGAAGCAGTGAACACGGCCTGCTACATCATAAATCGAGCCATGGTAAGACCACTGTTGAAGAAAACTCCATATGAGTTTTACCGAGGTAAGAAGCCTAACATTTCATACTTGAGACCGTTTGGCTCAATATGCTACATTCATAACAATGGTAAGAAGGACTTGGCTAAATTTGATCCCAAAAGTGACAAAGGCATACTGCTTGGGTACTCTCTCAATTCGAGAGCATATCGAGTGTATAATTTGAGAACTCTCGTAGTTGAAGAAAGTCCACATGTTATTATTGATGAATCATCTCCATTTAGAACTGATGAAAAATCTATTTTGTAGGATGATGTGTTGAAAGATGACAATATCGAGAAGAAGCAAGAAAATTCAGAAAAACAAAAAGAGGAAGAACCAAAAGAAGAAGATGTAAATCAGGAAACTCAACTTGAACAGGAGCTACCGTTGCAATGGACATTTGCAAAGGAACATCCTCTGGAGAATGTATTGGGAAATGTACAAGAAGGGATAAGGACACGAGCCTCCTTCAGGGAAGTTGAAACTCATGACTTATTAGCCTTGCTCTCTCAATTTGAACCTCACTCCATTGAAGAGGCCTTGAAAGATGAGTCATGGATCATGGCCATGCAAGAAGAATTACACCAGTTTCAAAGGAACAATGTGTGGTTCCTCGTACCATGTCCTAAGAATCACTCCGTGATCGGAACAAAATGGGTGTTTCGAAATAAAACAAACGATCAAGGAGTGGTAATTAGGAACAAGGCCAGGCTTGTAGCCAAGGGTTATAGCCAAGAATTAGGAGTTGACTTCGATGAGTCTTTTGCTCCAGTAGCAAGACTTGAGACAGTGAGGGTTCTCTTAGCATTTGCATGCTGTCATAACATCAAATTATTTCAAATGGATGTTAAGAGTGCATTTTTGAATGGCTATATCCAGGAGGACGTGTATGTGGAGCAACCACCGGGGTTTGAAGACACAAAGCATTTAGACCATGTGTACAAGCTGGACAAGGCACTTTACGGTCTGAAACCAGCACCTCGTGCATGGTATGAAAGGTTAAGTGAATTCCTCATTCAACATGAATTCAAACGAGGTAATGTTGATCAAACCCTCTTCACAAAATTGAATGGTGAGGAAATCTTGATTGTTCAAGTTTACGTTGATGACATTATTTTTGGCTCCACTAAAGATGCCCTTAGCAACGACTTTGCAAAATTGATGCAAAGTGAGTTCGAGATGAGCCTCATGGGAGAGTTAACCTTCTTTTTGGGATTGCAGGTACATCAAACGGTGGACGGGTTGTTCATACACCAAAAGAAATATGCAATGGAGTTGCTGAAAAAATTCGGTTTGGCATCAACTAAGCCACAACCAACACCCATGTCCACTTCATTAAAAATTGATCAAGATGAGAAAGGTACATCAGTGGACCAAAACTCTTTAGAAGTATGATAGGTTCACTATTGTATCTAACTGCCAGCAGGCCCGACATACAATTTGCTGTTTGTCTATGTGCAAGATTTCAGTCAAATCCAAAGGAATCTCATTTGTCAGCTGTGAAACGGATTTTTAGATATATTGCTGGTACAGTTAACTTAGGATTGTGGTTTCCACGGAATTCATGCTTTGAACTTGTCGCTTATTCTGACGTCGATTACGCGGGTTGTAAGATGGATCGGAAAAGCACTAGTGGTTATTGCCATTTTCTTGGGGGTTGTGTGGTCTCATGGGCCTCCAAGAAACAAAATTCAGTGGCATTATCAACAGCCGAAGCCGAGTATGTGGCTGTTGGTAGTTGCGTTACCCAAGTGCTATGGATCCAACAGCAAATGATTGATTATGGTATTTCCTTTAAAAACACCGCAATTCTTTGTGATAACACATCCGCCATAAATCTGTCCAAAAATCCAGTTCATCACTCCCGCACCAAGCATATTGAAATTAGACATCATTTCATCAGAGACCATGTGAGTAAGGGTGATATTAACATCAGTTTTGTTGAGACAGATCATCAAATTACCGACATTTTCACCAAACCTCTTAGTGTAGACAAGTTCACATCATTTAGAAGGGAACTAGGGGTTTGTAGGATAGATCAATCTGAGTCTTATTCATGTGCATCAATGTCATTGCATTGCATGTAGTGTGTCATTTTTTTGTCATGCATGTGCATAGTCGTGCTTGAAAAACCACAAAAAATTTCTATTTCTTTTGCATGAAAACCTTGATTGCATGGTATGCATGTTCTTATTATAGAATACAACCATTGGCTTTGCAAATTCTATGGCCGATAATTCTTTGAATTTTCTTAAGGCCAGCAAAAGAGCAATTGATATCAAAATCTGAACTTTCGGAGATGGGAAACAATGAACACCTTCTATGGTCTAAGTCATTCTTGAAACAAGTTCCCCAGTGTGTATACCCATTCATATAACTCCAATTTCTTGATTCCAACTCAATATAATCACTGGGGACTTGAGCCATATCATTCGCTCCCTTAAACTTACGTTTTCTTCAGCTTTTGCAGCAAACCTTGAAAGGGTCGACCCCAAGGGTCGACCCACGAAAAGGGGTCGACCCCAAGGGTCGACCCTCGTTAACGGGTAATGTTCTGGGGCGGGGTTTAAAAGGGGACGACCCATAGGGTCGACCCGTTCCGGTCGGGCGGCCTCGCCGCGTCCGAACCGGCTCCAATAAGGGAGGAAACCCTAAGTTTCCCCCCCTCCCATCCCTTAAAACCCATCAAGCCCCCTTCAAGCCTAAAGCCACCTCTTTCTCCAAACATTACACCCCTCCTTGGCATCCCCCTTTGTGCCCTAGCGCGGCCCTCTCGGTGGCTACCCGCGCGGATCATTCTTCCGACGCTAGCACCGCGTCTCGTTGTTCTTCCCTTCACTGAGGTAAGTTCTTGATGTGTGGAGGATCCCCATTCTCTCTCGTGGAAGCATCTCTCTCCAAGTTGAGCCATTTTGATCTATTCCCTCATCTCCGGTTCCGTCTATTTGTGGTTAGATGGCGCCAAAGAGGCAAGCTTCTCGCAGCCGTGGAGAGTCGAGTGCGGCCCCAACACGACGTGGTCGGGCGGGCATCCAAGGCAGAGGACCGGCGCCGCCACCCAAAGTTTTGGATAGAAAAGTCCTCCGGCCGCGGTCAGTATCTCTTGTAAACTTACATCGTCATCTTCCGGGACTCGTTGATATGTTATGCAGTCAGCCGAATCTAGAATATTTCATGTCTGCACATCGACGTATATATCCCAACTTGGTACATCAATTTTATGGCAATTTTATCATGTCCGGGGAGCACCCAACTATAGTGGTTCATGGCCATCGGTTAATTCTCACTACAGAATTTTTGGGAGCAGCATTTAATCTCCCAACTGAAGGTTTTATGCTTGGAGATATTGAAATTCCTAAAGATGCAGTTTTTCAAATGATGAAAGGTGAAGAAAGGGGTAACCGTTCTGTGGCAGGACTGAATGCAAATCATTTTCCGCCCATGCAACACATTTTACACAGAATGATCACCACAATTCTACTTCCACGGGGCAGTGGTCATGACAAGGTCACTGAAATTCACATGTTTCTTTTCTACTGCATTTTAAGTGGTATTCCTGTGAATTTCCCAGCCATGCTTTTATTTCATATGAGCAATAGCATGAAGCACAAGAACCACACCATTCCATATGCTGCTGCACTCACTGCCGTGTTTACACATTTGGGTATTGATCTCTCCACCGAAATCTCACAAACTATACGAGAGGCTGACATTTTCACAATTCATTCCATTTGCCATAATATGGGATATGAGCTGCTTGATGGAAACTTAGTTCGCACTCTGAAAAGTACCGAACAAGAAATCCGTTCTGAGGATGAATCTGATGAATATGAACAGGCCCCACCTGCCGAAGATATGCCTTCCGAGGCGGTTCAGCTACTCATGGATCGGTTGGATTCGATAGATGACCGGTTAGACACTTATGGGGAGACTTTGGAGGGCATGCAACAACAACTTGCGGATCTGAAACTTAGTCATCAAGAGCACACCCAGTCTGTTCAAGCCACATTTGATAATCAAACCCACTTGCTTGAAGAAATCTTGGGCTATATGAGGCGTCCGCAAACCTCCTCGTCGTCCGATGAAGATTAGATGACATTGCTCTTGGAGCTTGGACTTTATCTACTACTTATTTCACCCCCTCCTTTTTGATGTTGCCAAAGGGGGAGAAAAGAACTATTTCGGCTACTTATATGTATGTGTGATGAATGCTTGCATGCATGTGTGCTCATTTTCAATTGGCTTTAGTTTGCATTTTAGTTTTGCATCTTAGAGTCATGTGTGTCATATCATATTGTGTGAGTCTCAAGTTCCTTCATGTCTCATTGTTATTGCATTTGAACTCTTCCTATTTCCTCTTGTTGTCGGCACACCTTGTGGTAATGCTACTCAATCTCACATGTTTTGTTAAGTTGTGTTAAGTTGCCTTTGATATCGGTTCAGCATGGTGAATTCAGTTCAATATCTGTGGTTGATATGGTTCATAATTATGTGGTTTCATTTATTCTTGAATGGTAGTTTACATTGATCAAAAATGCAATTTTAAATTTTGTCATCATCAAAAAGGGGGATATTGTTGAACCCCCTCCTCATGCAAAATGCCTTATGGTTTTGATGTTGACCAAATTCTTTTTGAACTGAAAATGAGTCCTTCTAACGTCTTGAATCCCAACTCCGTCATATGAGGTTTTGGCATGTTATGAAGGCTCAATGCAATCTTCTTGAGGGTAAGTGAGTTAATTTGACAGTTTGGATGAAAGAATTAACTGCGAGATATTTTGACAGGCCAATCTTCAAGGACAAGAATTTCAATGCTCTGGGACGTTTGGTGAGATCGACTTCAACCTTGATTTTCAATTTTGTGATTGAAGTCCTTTAAGGTCGTCTCTCATTTGAATTATGTCTAAGTATGAAATGGTTTAAGCTTAATTGATTGACATACTTTAAGAACCATTTTATTGTAGCTCATAAACTTGTTCTTGAACACTTCTCATGGTTTGCATGTTTATTTTAGACGTTCTGGAACTTGACTCGGTCGTTTGGATCGCGTTCTCGGCAAATTCGTGTTCTGGCTGAAAGGGTCGACCCCTAGCCAAGGGTCGACCCCAGGGGTCGCCCCTTGTTGTCCTTATTTTTTTTGGCCCGCTGGTTGTTGGTTCTGGACTGCGAGGGTCGACCCCAAGGGTTGACCCCTCAGGCTGTGGGTCGACCCCAAGGGTCGACCCCTTCAGTAAAAATTCTTAAACAGTAAGCGTTCCTGAGAGGGTCGACCCCAGGGGTCGACCCATGCCTTCTGGGTAGAAAAACCACCCACGAGGGTCGACCCCAAGGATCGACCCCTTCATTTCCGGGCCGAGCCGTATTTGTTGACCCTTGGAATTTCGACCTCATGGGTCATTTATTTTAGGTTGGGGGCCCGTGCTTTGCTCCACATTTTGCGGATCTAGTCCCTTGACCGTCCCCATAACTCTCTTGGCATATATATTGTCGCTTGGTTGATGAAAACCCTAAGGGGAGAAATCGTATGTTGAACTGTAAGCTTTCTTTCTAACCCCTTGTGTTTACAGGTTGAAGTCGCCACCTCCTGACCTGGTTCCAGCTTGAAGAGCGCGTGAAAGTGAAGGGAAGGAGAAGGAGAACTACTTCCATACAAGCCACAGCTGCCGGATGCTATCCAAAATCAACCTAAAGCTTCATTCAAGCCAAGATCGTCACCGTGCTGCACAAAGTGTTCGATTAAATTCGTGGAAGTGATAGGGGGAGCTCCAACCAGGATAATCCAACCTATTTTCACTCTTCTCACTTTGAATACCTTGAGTTTAACTTCATCATCTGTTTGTAATCAGTAAATCTGAGATTTATGTGTGTGTGTTCGTGTTCGACAACACGAACGTGTGTGTGTGTTTGTGCTTGCTGTTCTACACAGCGTGTGTGTGTGGTTGCTGTTGTAAACAGCGGGTGTGTGTGTTTCACTGTCTAGTGGAAGTTAATCCTCCGTGTGAGGGGTGGACGTAGGGGACACAGTGTGTACCCGAACCACCTAAAAATTCCGTGTGCACTTTGTGGTTTGATTTTCTGCTATATATCGTGTGGGCTTCACGGTGAGGAGAGAATTCTATTGCTTGTTAATAAATCACCCCATCATCATACATTCACGTGTGTATTTATGTTCGTGCTAGATTTGAGTTTGTTGTTTATCTTGCCTTGGTTTCGTGTAGCTCGTTTTTAGTTTTTATTGGGCCATCAATTCACCCCTCCCCTCTTGATTGCCACCCTCCGGGACTAAACACTGATGATTGGGCTGTTGGTGCTCCGGTAATGGATTCTGGATTATGACCATGTTGGGCTGTTGTTGTGGGGCCTGCTGAGGCTGTTGTTGTTGTTGTTGTGGTTGCTGTTGCTGCTGCTGTTGTAACTGCTGTTGTTGTAACTGCTGTTGTGGCCTATGAGGAGGTCTCCTAGCCTTGAAAGCCGTGACGTATCGTCTCATTTCATCCCAATCTATTTGATGTTCATCATTAATATCGTGGATGTAATCTTTGAAATGGAAGCAGTAATCTACTGTGTGTCCTGGCTGCCTGTGGTAGACGCAGTATTTGGAGGTATCAACATTCGGGGGCCACACGGGCCTTTCTCTGGGTAGGGTGAGTTGGTTTGATGCCATGAGGGCATTAAAAATGTCTGCTAAGGTTTCTGGCAATGGTGGATAGTAGGCTCTCTTGGGACCGATCGGCCTCCTTTGTTGCTGTTGGGGACCATAGTTCTCCGGGGGTGGAACTTGGTTGTACTGAAGCGGTGGTTGTTGTTGCTGAGGTTGTGGTTGTTGTTGCTGGGGTTGACGTAATGGAGGCATATTATCCTGGGGTGGATTATTTTGGGGTGGAGGATGAAGAGGGAAAGGACCTGGTTGGAGGGGAAGTCGGGGCATTTGTGGAGGCCTTGGGTTGACTGCATAGTTGGCATTGTTGACCGCACCCACTTGCTCATTTGTCACGACCCCTTCTGTGGCTCCGCCCGGGACACCAGCGCCTGTCTTTCTGACCACTTTGGGCTTCGGCGACTCAAACATGTTCATAATGGGGGAGTCTTTTAACTTGGTTTGGATGTACCGGGCCCTTTCATAGAGTTCCTCCATTGTAGTAAGTTTATTCATGGCCAGGACGTGTCTGAACTGTGGGGTTGCATTAGACACAATCATCTTCACTTGTTCGGGCTCGGAGAGGGTATCCCTTATTCTTTCCGCCAGAGACCTCCATCTATCAGCATAGCGGACAAAATCCTCATCGGGCTTCATCTTTTCGGCCACTAGGTCGGTAATGGAGAGTGAGGGACCGACCCTATCCCTATATTTCTGCAAGAACCTTCTCTGGACTATTTCAAAATTCTCGGCCTCGCGGGGCTCCAAAGAATAGAACCACTCAAGCGCGGGACCATCCAATGATCTCTGAAAGAGGTATGCCAGGGACCTCTGATCGTTTTGCCAATAGGAGGACTCATACATGAAATCCTTGAGGTGAATGAAGGGGTTGCTGGTACCATTGCATCTGCGGTATGTGGGCATTTCGGAGGGAGGAAGATGAATGACGGGAAGGATTGGCAAAGCAACCTCCGGGGTGGCTTTCACGTCCACCATTCTTCTTAGATTTTGAAACTGCTCGTCCATGCGATTGAACCTATTGAGGAGCGATTGGGCGAGCTCCTCTGGAGGTGAAGGTGGCACTTGCCACTGGGGGAGAAATTGTCTCCCGGAGACTTGAGGGGGGAACCCCGAATGAGAGGGAGCTGTCGGACCGCCGACAGTTGGCCCCGACTGAAGCGGTATGTGGGGAACAACGGGAGTTTGAGATTGTGACGGGAACTGGAATGAGGGTGGTTGTTGGCTCGCTTGTCCTTGAAGCGAGGGAGACTGGATGGCTTGCGCCAATGAAGGAGATGGAATGGCCTGCACGGACTCTTGGAGATGTGCGATGGCCGGAGTTGATTCCTGGGGCGTGGGGGAAACAGATTTCCCCTTTAGAATGGCCTGGAAGGCCCGGAGCTGTTCAGAGGTAAGCTCCGTGTTGGCGAGGACGCCCAGTAAGGAAGAGATATCCTGTGGTGGGGACGTGTCCCTGGCAATAACCTGCACCTCATGCGAGGGCTCATGAGAAGGACCCGAGTCCATAGCATAGACTCGCGGGTCGGCTGACAAACCACGACTAGGGTGGTTCTCCTCAAAAGACTCGTGAGCCATGCTCACAGTTTTCCCAGAACGCAAAAACATACACTAGCAAGCAGGTAGCAGAGATTATTAAATAAGTGGATGCCTTTACGCCTTTTTTGTGTTTTGATTTTGATGATTTTTTTTTCTTTTTAGCGAGATCCGAGCCGGGGCGTGTTCTTTTTTTCTTTTTTTTCTTAAATAAGTGGATGATTTTTTTCTTTTTTTTTCTTTTCATAGAAGTCAGGGTGGACTTCTCTTCATATGCCCCTGAGCCGGGGCATGTTCTTTATAGCTTCTAGGCCCTCGAGGCGAGGTATGTTTCTTCTTCATATGCCCCTGAGCCGGGGTGTAGCTCTCTTCAAATGCCCCCAAGCCGGGATATACTCTTCACAACTTCTATGCCCTTAGGCGGGGTATGTTTCTTCTTCATATACCCCTGGTACGGGACGTATCTCTCTTCAAATGCCCCCGGGACGGGGGTGTATCTTTTGCTTCTTACGCCCCCCTGAGGCAGGGGTGTATCTCTTTACGGCTTCTGTGCCCCCCCGAAGCAGGGTATGTTGTTTCTTCAAATGCCGCTTGGGCGGAGTATATCTTTCTTCTTATGCTCCCAGATCGGGATGTATGTCTCTTTGTTTCTGTGCCCCGGGGTGGAGGTGTACTCTGTCTCTTTGCTTCTGCATCCCCCAGGCGGGGTATGTTTCTTCTTCAAATGCCCCTGAGCCGGCGCATATTCTTTATGGCTTCTATGCCCCCTGGCGGGTTATATTTCTTCTTCAAATATCCCTAAGATGGGATGTATTCTTCTCTTTCTTATGCTCCCGAGGCGAGATGTATCTTCTTCAAATACCCCTAAGCCGGGGCGTGTTCTTTATGACTTCCATGCCCCCTGGCGGGGTATATTTCTTCTTCAAATATCCCTAGGCCGGGGTGGACTTCTCTTCATATGCCCCTGAGTCGGGGCATGCTCTTTTATAGCTTCTAGGCCCTCGAGGTGAGGTATGCTTCTTCTTCAAATACCCCCGAGACGGGGGTGTGTTTCTTGGCTTCATATGCCCCGGACGTGGGGTATATCTTTTGTTTCTTATGCTCCCGAGTCGGGATGTAGCTTCTTGGCCTCACATGCTGCCGAGGCGAGGGGTATGTTGCTTTACGTGCCCCCGGGGGGAATGCATTTTGCCTCTGTTGCCCCGTGGCGAGGTATATCTCTTGGCTTCTTACGCCCCCAAGGTGGGGTGTGTTTTCTTCTTGTGCCCCCGGGGTGGGGTATATCTTTCGCTTCTTATGCCCCCCCTTGAGGCGGGGTGAAATCTTTGCTTCAAATGCCCCTAAATCGGGATATAGTTTTGTCTCATATGCCCCTGGAGCAGGGGTGTATTTCTCTTCATGTGCCCCAGGGAATGGGGTGTATCTTTGTTGCTTGTTGTGCCCCAAGAGGGAGGTGCCTTTCTCTTCATGTGCGCCGGGCACCGGGTGTATCTTTGCTTTTTTTTTATATGCCCCCGAGGGGGGATTCTTCTTCTTCTGCCCCGACACGCTGGGGAATGTCTGCTTCTTGTGCTCCCAAAGTGGGGTGGATTCTCGATGGATCTTGTGCCCTCATTGGTGGGGTGTATGCTTCTTCTTCAGATTCCCCTAAGGCGGGGTGTATTCTTTGTCGCTTCATGTACCCCCGAGTCGGGGTGAATTCTCTTCATGTGCCCCCCATGGCAGGGTGTACTATCTTCATGTGTCCCTAGGAGTGGGGTGTGGTTTGCTTCCTTTGAGCCCTAACAGGGTGTATCGCTGCTTGCAATGTCCCCCGAGGCGGGGTATCCTTCTTCTTCAAATACCCCTAAGCCGGGGCGTATTCTTTATGGCTTCTATGCCCCTCATAGCGGGGTGTGTTTCTTCTTCAAATACCCCTAAGATGGGGTGGACTCTTTTCTTCTTATACTCCCAAGGCAGGATGTAGCTTCTTCAAGTGCCCCTGAGCCGAGGCGTGTTCTTTACGGCTTCTATTCCCCAGGCGGGATATATTTCTTCTTCAAATACCCCTAGGCCGAGGTGTATTCTTGCTACTTCTCATGCTCCCGAGGCGGGATGTGACTTCTTCAAATACCCCTAAGCCGGGGCGTATTCTTCATGACTTCTATGCCCCCTGGCGGGGTATGTTTCTTATTCAAACGCCCCTAAGCTAGGGTGTGTTCTTATGCTTTTTTGCGCCCCTCAGGGTGAGGTGCATTCCTCTCCATATGCCCCTAGCATGGGGTGTGCTTTTGTTTCTTATGCCTCTAGGCCGGGGTATTCTTCTTGGCCTCATATGCCACCAAGGCGAGGTGTATGTTGCTTCATATGCCCCCGGGGCGGGGATGTATCTCTTGCTTCTTATGACCCCCCATGGCGGGGTATGTTCTCGGCTTCTTATGCCCCCAAGGTGGGGTATTTTTTTTTGCTTTTTGTGCCCCCAGGCTGGGATGTATTCTGTTTCTAATGCCTCCAGAGTGGAGTGTATTGCTGCTTCTGATGCCCCCAAGACGGGATGTAATTCTTGCTTCTTATGCCCCCGAGGCGGGGTGAACTCTTCTTCTTTGCTTATGTGCTCCCATATCGGGGTGTATTCCTTTATTCATATGCTCCCCTATGTCGGGGAATGTTGTTTGTTCTGCTTCAGATGCCCCCCCCCGGGGGGGGGGGGGGGGGGGTATATGTTGCTTCATGGACTCCGAGCCTATGGTGTATTCCTTCTTCGAATGCCCTTAAGTCGGGGTGTATTCTTCTCTTCTTATGCTCCCAAGGCAGGATGTAGCTTCTTCAAATGCCCCTAAGCCAGGGCGTATTCTTTATGGCTTTTATGCCCCCAGGCGGGGTATGTTTCTTTTTCAATTGTCCCTAGGACAGGGTGTACTCTTCTCTTTCTTATGCTCCCGAAGTGGGATGTAGCTTCTTCAAATGCCCCTAAGCCGGGGCGTGTTCTTTATAGCTTCTAGGCCCTCGAGGCGAGGTATACTTCTTCTTCAAATACCCCCAAGACGACGGTGTGATTCTCCCGCTTCCTCTACCCCAGAGTGGGGTATACTTCTCTTTGTATTCCCCTCAGTCAAGGTGTATTCTTTTCGCTTCATATGCCCCCAGGGTGGGATGCGCCTTCTGCTTCTCATGACCCCGGGATGGAGTGTATTCTCTTCATGTGCCCCCGGCAGGAGGGTGTATCTTTGCTTTTTATGACCCCAAGGGGGATTCTTCTTCTTTTGCCCCGACACGCCGGGGAATGTTTGCTTCTTGTGCCCCGAAAGTGGGGTGTGTTCTTAATGGCTCCTGTGCCCCCGTTGGTGGGGTGTATGCTTCTTCTTCAAATTCCCCTAAGGCGGGATGTATTCTTTGTCGCTTCATGTACCCCCGAGTCGGGGTGAATTCTTTTCTTCTTACGCCCCCATGGCGGGGTATGTCTTTTGCTTCATGTGCCCCCATATCGGGGTGTATTTCTCTTCTTCAAATGCCCCTAAGCTGGGGTGCAACTCTATTTCTTCTTATGTCCCCAGGTCAGGGCGGATTCTTCTTCAAATGCCCCGAAGCCGGGGTGTAGCCTTTGCATTGTGCCCCTCAGTCGGGGCGGATTCTCTTCATGTGCCCCTGGGAATGGGGTGTATCTCTTTTTTTTTTGCCTCTTATGCCCCCGTAGCTGTGGATGTGCATAAATCCCCACACAAAAGAAGTAATATATATATGTGTGTGAAAGTGTATTATCACTCACGTGGAGCAAGAATCATGATGAAAAATAAAGATTAAATGAGGGGGGAAGACTTGCACGCGGTGCAAAACGGAGGTGTGATCACCAGAGGGGTTACCTCAATAACAATAAAAGGGATCGCAAATACCTCGTGAAGATGAGAACGCGGGATGATGTGAAGTTCCTTCCTCCTTCTTCAATCGGCCGGCCGATGAGAAGGGTTTTCTTTTTTGATTACCTTGCAAGAAAGACAACAAAAAATAAAGCAAAGAAGGATCAGCCAAAGTGCAGTAGTATCAGCCCAAATAAAACGTATAATGATGAAAAGAGCAACACATGCGCACCTTCTTTTTTTTTTAAAACCCCTAGAGAGAACTAAGGGAAGGGAGATATATGAGAAGTATGCAAGTGCAGACAAAATCGATGTCAACGATATGATGATGATGATGAACAGAATGGAGATGTGATAAAACAATGCACACAAAACAAAAAAAATGAATCAACCCCAAAGAGCACCCTGCTGTCCCTTGATGACAGTAGAGGGGCAACCAAGAGAACAACGGCTGTTGACAGGAGGAAGACGAGGAAGCAGAAAGCAATAGGAAGAAGAACTCTGCAAACTCGTAAGACTAAGCTCCGTAATCTGGGTGTAGGCAGGTAGGTAGGTAGGTAGGTAGGTAACCTCTCAAAGGATCGACCAAGAGTCCCTTAAATAAGCTTAGATAGGATGATAAACATGGGCAGGAGATAACCATGGCAATGGTTATCAGGAGCAAGAGCCCAATCGAGTAATAACACCAAACGAGGCAGGACTCTGCGAAGGAAAGACAGAACAAGGCAGGGCTCTGAAGGTGAAACACGCCCTTCAACAGGGCGTCAATTAGAGATTTGACGACCTACCCTACGGCGTTTCATAAAACACGACCCAAGCCAGGGCGTTTATTCCTGGATTTAATTTATTATTTAAAAATTATGAGAACATGCCCAGGATAGAGGCGTTAAATTAAAACACGCCCTAAGGAAGGACGTTAACCAATATTTAAATTGATTTTGTATTTACTTAAAAACTGGATAATACCAGGAATTGACGCCCTGAAATTTGGTCGTCCTTTCTTGAGAAAACGCCCTGGATAAGGTCGCTATTTAAATAACGCCCCTCTTCAGGTCGCGAATCACAAAAAGCAATAAATCAAAACCACACACAAGAAAATAGAAAAACTTCATATTATGAATATATTGAAGTTCACTTGGGGCGTCATCATAGTGACATGAGATTTGATCAACATAGCGTCATTTTTGGCGTGTCTACAGCTGCCCCGCCTTGGCATCTGCTTTGGAAGGGAGTGAAACGAAATGGAGTGAAGGAACAAAATGGAATGAAGTGGAGCGAGATGATAAGTAGATGCCAAGGTGTGATGTGACACGCCTCAGACACCAAGTATGGAAATCTTTCCAAGATTCAAAGTGAAACAACTCCGAATGATTCCAAGGAAGCATCAATTTGCTGGATAAAGAAGATTCAAGTAAAAATGTAAGGCAAAAGGTGTGCGCGCGGGCACGATAGGGAAAGACCATTGGAGAGCGATTACCAGCCAGTGTGGACGTGCTACAACCAAGGTAAATTTGCAAGAAAAATAAAGAGAATTGAGATGGAGATCCAACAAAGGGACATTTTCAAGGAATCAGCCTGAGCGGCTTCAGATAGAACAAAGTACTTGATTTGGAATGGAATATCTCATGTCAACTCAATCAAGAGCGAGTGACCTTCATTATTACCATAATATGAAAATTTTCAGCATGAAACTCAAAGTCCTACATGATGCATGCTGGGCTAAAAGAAAAGATAAAACAAACTAAAAATAAAAAATAATCAAGGATAATATTGCTAAATCAAACAGATTTGGTCAAGAATCCAAATTTCTGAGCCAACACTAAGCCGAAGCTCGTTTGTCCGCGCATCAACTAAGAAAGTGGAACCATCGTCCCAAACCTTGAACGACTCAACGGCCTATCCGTGTGATCAAGACTCTCCTGGAATTATCACTGTTTTTGATGAAGGGGAACTCAAATTCCAGGTTCATCAGAACCACAAGGTCCTTGATATGCTATAATAATGTAGATATCATATAGTAATGATGCTTACAAGATACAGAATGACAAGTGCGATGTTATTTCCATGAGCAACCCAGGCGCCTTGGATCCTGCAAACTTCTGCACTTTAAAATTTTATCAGTTTTCGAAATTCAGGATAATCAAACATAATTCTCCATATAAATCATGATATGATCATAAGTGCTCAATAAAACAATCTAACGAAATAATAGCACTTAAGTTCATTAACACACATGATATCCCAATTTATGTGCTCATAAAAACATGCCTTCTCCGGACGGCGTCAAATCATGAAAACGCGCCTTATTATGTGGTCCTCAAAACAGAAAACACGCCTCTCACTAAGGCGTGAAATCCATCAAGAGGCCAGAGAGTACACGACCTATAAAAGGGCGTTACACAAAAAAATGACCCCTGAAAGGTCGTCAATTTAAAAATTGACGCCCTAACAAAAGGCGTCAATAAATCCCGCGCTTCCGTTTCCGGCTCGAAACCAAAACACAATCCTAATGCTAATCAATCTCTGCAACTCCGAACAAGAAAAGGGCTCAAGCTTCTATAAAAGGCAGGCTTTCCTCAGGAAATCAATCAACCCTAAGCCCCTCGGAACTCTTCTGTTCTTCTGCTTCTGCTTGTAGGTTCTGCAACTGCTGCTCAAGCTCTTCCTGCAGCGGCGATGGACAGAGCTATCAAGAGGTCGAAGGTTTCCACTCCCAAATTGACTGAGATCAACGGGCACATCTGCAGCCGAATAGCACTAAACCAGGCAAGCTAACTGCTGCTTTCATCCCTTAAGCAATCCTCAGCATATCCATCCTTCTCACTATATATATTCCTCTGTTGTTCTTTCGGTTGTTCTGTTCTCAGGAATACCCAAATGTTCCTGGAGCCCGAAGATTCACCAAAGTAAAATGGTTGCCACTGATTCTTTCCAAATTCTCTTCGGATATGAGGGTGCATGTAGCCAAATGGCATCTTATAGGATTAATAACCCATGCCAAGCATTACGATCAAATCCACTTAGATTGGGCTGCCATAGGAGCATTGATTGAGATATGGCACCCTTCCACTCATACCTTTCTCTTTTCCACTTTTGAAGCCACCATCCTATTGGAAGAATTAGAGTTGATCTTAGGCTTAAAAAGGATGAAACAAGGAGAAGAAGAAAAGATGGCCATCATGCCAAGGCCAATCTCCTCCCACGAATTGCTAACCTCATTGATACCTAGCCCAAACATAGTGAACCAAATCAAAGTCAATAAAGGAATCAACCTCTTGAAGCTCGCCTCATGGGTGTATAAGAGAGCGGATCAAGCTAAAGAGGAAGAGGAGATAGAAAGAGTGACCAAAGCCTTCGTGGTGTGCTTAGCAGGAGCACTCCTATTCCCATCCACAGAGGACTTTCTAGAGGAGTCCCAATTGAGCGCAGTGGTGAGCTTATGGGAAGAAGAAAGAGTTGGACCGGCGATCCTAGCATATCTCTATAACGGGCTTACTTCGGCGGCCATGGGAAGGTCCATCTACGGGTGCATGCTAGCACTCTCAAGTTGGGTTGATCTACATTTCAAATTCGATCCATGTAGTGAGGCCCAACAACCCTCAAGAATTTTCTCAAAGAGTCCACTCTCGTATATCACCGGCTCATTAGGAATAAGCAATAGGGTGACGAACCGGATTCCTCAAATCAAAAAGAGAGTGGAATGGAGAGAGCACCTAAAGGTAATGCCAAAGAACCTCTTTACTTGTGCCCCGGGTGTACTCAAGATGCAGGAACTTCGTGCACGATTCTCTACCGGGACGGACCTTCGTCTTATTGGCGCTTCGGACTTGGTCTTGTACAACTCTCACAGATGCCTTCCTCAAATTGGACTTCCAAGGCAACATCTAGAAGACGTCTCTCATCTTCCTCCAATCAAATCAAGAGACCTAGGCAGCAATGAAGATGGAGAAGAGGCTATCACAATCCAAGCCTTATGGAAGATCAACAAACTTCACCAACCTGTAGAGGACTTAGATGAAGACAAAGAACAGTGGAAGAATTATGTAATAGCTTTGAGAAAGCTAAGGCCCAAGGTGGCTCATTAAGCCTTGTAATCCTTTTGCAATGATAATGATAATAATTGTTTTCTGATTGAACCAACGCCAATGTGATTGTGATCAAATAACTTCCAAAACCCGTGATTCTGTTCCAAATAATGCCCCAAGGAAAGGCGTGAATTCGTAAAAGGGCGCCTTCAAAGTAGGTCGCTTTCAACATTCCTGTGCACATATCTGACGCCTTCGAGAATAGGCGTTACTTAAATAACGACTTAAAACAAGGCGTTAATCGATTCAAATTCCCAAAATATATTCGTTGAAATTCCAAAAGTAACGCCTTCAGGAAGGTCACGTTTCAATCAGGTAACGCTTCAATCGTAGGCGTTAATCAAAAATCGTAATAATTACTTCAATCACATTAATCAACGCCCATTGAATGCGTCTGACGACGGTTATCATTCCCCATGCAAGATAAAATTGACGCCTCGAGAAACATCGCCTACTTAATAAACACGCCCATTCCGCAGTCGTGACTTCCACAAAACACGCCTTTTCCCAGGGCGTCGCTTCTTTTCGAATTCTAAAAGGGCTTTCCCCCTTTCTTCTTCTTCCTTCGTTCCATTTGTCCCTTCTCATTCTCTTCTCTGCAACCCTAACCGCAGCTCCCCTCTCCTCTCTTCCTCTATCTCTCTCTCACACTCTCACCCTCCCCAACCATGGCCGGCGGCGGATTAAAACGGCAACGGGTGGCCGCTCCCGAGGTAGTGGAATTGGGCGACGATGCCCACGATGAGGAAGGGGCCATCGTGGTGGTTGAAGATGAAGCTCCAATGGAGGAGGCCGGCGACGAGGCCGGAGGAGACCAAGAAGCCCACGAAGAAGGCGAAAGAGACGGTGAAAGTGAGGGAGATGAAGAAAGGGGAGAAGAAGAAGAAGAAGAAGGAGCAGAAGGAGGCGATGAACCACCGGCCGCGGCGGCGCCCCTTCCCCGTGCCGGCCAACTCCGGCGGCCACGGCAGCCACTGCCTCGACCACAAAACCAGAAGCACAAGAAGGTAAGCCTCAAACCCAACTCCCATTTTTATTTATTTTAATTTCATTTTTTTCCGATTTTCCATAGCCCTCGGGTATGAACCCTGCAACCCAGAAAGAAGACGCCCTCAGGGACGTCGCGATTTCAAAAGACACGCCCAACCCAAGGGCGCTAATTAGGTTATTTTTCATGAAAAACAGTTAACCCCCAGAGAACACGCCCTAAAGCATGTCGCCCAATCAAATTTACATATTATGCTTTTAATTTCACATGCTGTTATTTTTTTTATTTCAATTTCTGAAGACTGGAAACCACGCCCCACACCAGGGCGCCAATTCAAAACAGACGACCAAACCAGCGGTCGCCCATTCATTAATTCTTTGATTAATTAACGAACCCAATTGAAAAACGCCCCTCCCAAGGGCGTGAATTGATAAAACCTTTAGGATTTAGAAATTAACCATAAAACACACGCCCAACACAGAGGCGTTTCATAGATGAAAAACGACCTTGGGTAGGTCGTTAACTTGAAACACAAACAAAACCACGCCCCCTTTAGGGGCGTTACTTCAACGAAAAATGACCTGAGGGAGGTCGTTAATTCCAATAACATCAATTTTTAACCTGGGGCAATGAAAATGAAACAAGCATGAATAATCACAACAATTAAGCCAACAAATCTTATTTTATGCATGCAGGGGCTGATGAGGACGCGCATTTCATGGGTGATGGTCCGAGCAGCTTACTACGGCCTCCCCGAGTTCCAGAGAGATAGGGTAGACGCTATGGGGTTCGGTGCCTTCCTCAGCATCGAGCCAGTTAGGCCAGACCTACCACTCATTCAGGTTCTACGGGAGAGGTGGGATAGGACCAGCCGGGCATTTCTGATGCCTTGGGGACACATGATTCCTACCCTGGAGGACGTGGCCAGGATTACAGGGTTGAGGGTTGAGGGAGAGGCTGTGAGTGGGATTACCTACCCAGACTACACCGAGCATGCCCAGAGATTGCTAGGGCTGGAGATGGTTTATGAGACGCCCAGCGAGTGCAGGACGATCTTCCGCACTGACCTCACCACAGTGATGGGTTTAGGGAATGCTAGGCACAGGTCAGGAGAGAGCCTAGAGCAGTTTTCACAGAGGCTGATAGACGGGGCTAGGGCGGTGTACTGCCAGGACCCAGCCGACAGGGAGAGAGCTGACCTAGACTTGAGGAGGTTCTTGCTACTGCTACTGGGGAGGCTGTTGCTCGGGACAAAGGGCGATGTCATCAACTGCCGGTTTCTAGGGATTCTCGAGGACCTGGAGGCAGTTGGCAGCTACGCCTGGGGAGCGGCACTACTGGCGCACATGATGGCCGACCTGTCCACGGGGACAGGGCGAGAGACGACCGTCAGTGGCTTCTCACCTTTTCTTCAGGTATGCATTTTTCATTTTTTTTCTTTCTTTTATGTGTATTTTTATGTGCATGCGAATGCCTAATTAATGCAATGCATGGATGCAGGTTTGGAGTCACCTCTACATGCCGATGGGGCGCGTTGACCCACGGCCTGGGAATGAGGGGGCTTTCCCTCTAGCACGGCGCTGGGTGCCGATCGTCTTCGGCGCCCCACTCGGCTACGAGTTGTGGGTTCTACGGAGAGAGATCCGCGACTTCCCTCCCTCGCTGGTATGTATGAATGTTATGCATTTTTCTTTCTTTTATTTTGAAGTGATGATGAAATGAAATGATGAAATGTATGTTTATGAATGCAGGTGCAATGGAGACCCTATGAGGGGATGACAGACGAGGGCCATCCTTGGGTCGTAGCGGGCCGACCTCGCTTCGGGCGTGAGCTTTGGGTTCATTGCTTGAGCGAGATTGAGCCGTTACGGCTTAGGTTGGTGATGAGGACGCTGGGCCTCCACCAGGAGTGGATCGAGGTAGGCGAGCCGCGGGGCATCGGGAGGAGGACACGCGGTCGTACCAAGGCGACCGACTGGAGGGTACGATTCGAGGAGCAGCACGCCGATTGGCAGCGTGGCGGGACCAGAGTCACCTCCCGCGCGACTGACAGCTCTGAGTACCTCCGGCGCTACTGGGAGGTATACGCCGGCCGACCCCAGATGAGGGTCTTAGGGGTATGTATGAATGCACTTATTTCTAAATTAAATGCAGATGCTTATGTGACTATCATGCGACTAACATGTGATGGATGCAGGATGCGAGGGACATAGCGGCGATAGATGCCCAGGCCCACCTACATAGCCTGGAGGACCAGCTGGCTGTCACACGGGCAGACCTAGAGACCCTGGTGAGTGTTTAAATTATTCCTATATGCAAATGTACTTTGTTGAATTATTGATGATTAGCCACTGACGATCTCAATGAATGCAGCGTACCCAACAGGGAGCAGTGAGGAGAGACCCAGGGGAGGCCTCCAGCTCGAGAGGACCCAGTGCAGAGGTGACTGCACTGGCGGAGCAGCTAGCGGGAGCGGTGGCACGGGCCGAGGCAGCAGAGCGCGACCTCGCCTCACGGGTAAATTCCAAAACACAAGCCCATTCAACTATTGATTATATAATTGTGCACTGATAAAAATTCACTTTTACAGACTGAGGAGCTTCGAGCCGCTCTTACCTGCGTTGACGAGAGCTTCCGCGCGACGAGCTCACAGGTGAGTGGTTCAATCATGCATTGCTTGAATTGCTAGATTACTGAATTATTGCATTGATTGCGGAATTGATGATTTGTTTACCTGTTTGCAGGTGGCTCAGCTTCAGGCAGTACGTACCGAGTTGGCGATCCGCGATCAGCGGATCGCAGAGCTTGAGAGGTCCCTGAGGCGACGAGAGGAGCTTCCTCAGGACGTGGCCGAGCTGCGGGTGGCTCTTGAGCTAGAGAGACGGGAGCGTGCCCGGGAGCGTGAGGAGCGTGCTCAGGAGCGCGAGGAGTACCAGACGGAGCGTGCCCGGTACCTTGAGCTTCAGCAGGCGGAGCGCGCCCGGTACCAGGAGTAGGTAGCGGCCCGCGAGCGAGAGCTGGCAGATTCGAGGACCCAGTTGATCCTTTCTCAGGAGCGGCTACGAGTGTCTGAGGAGCGTCTCCAGCGAGGGTGTGAGCGAGCACGGACTGCGGGGTACTCCTTTACCAGCTCTACCTTTGTGGCAGGCTCTTCCCTCCGAGAGAGGAGTGAGGCAGGTGGACACGTTCGGGTTCCGACTTCTTCACGGGGGCCCATGCCTCCTCCACCAGCACCAGCTCGAGACGGCGAGGAGGAGGTTGAGAGTAGGAGAGAGGAGGGTGGAGGCGAGAGCTGAGAGACTTACTTGTACTCCTCCACCCTCACACCTGTATATGATAGCCATGAGATATATATATATGGAGATTGAGATTTTTGTTACCTGAGCGCCCTGTGTGGTTATGGCCTTGTGTTTGTGTACTTTCTTCTTTCCACGTTCTTCGTGTTTGCTTTACTTTGCTCTGTACCTGCAGCTACGGTTTTCACTTGAACAAAACAGGATAATTCATTTGTTTGACTTGGCCCCTTACCCAATGAGCAAGGGGTGGCAATATTTTGACCTTAATGACGGGTCAAGGGGCCAAGCCTTTAATCAAATAAGGTAAAATGAAATGGCTGATAACGGGAGATGCATCATGCAAAGCACACATATGCAAACAGTAAATAAAAGATGCCCATGCAAAAGAATGCAAGCATACATGGTGAAGGAAAGCACTTTTTTCATTTATATATATATATATATATATTTTGTTTTTTTTTGAAAAACGCGCCTTAGAGTAAGGCGTGGTTCGCACAAAGACGCCTACCGAAGACGGCGTGAATTTTAAAATGGAATTTGATTTTTGAAAAAGACACGACCGCCCCAGAGACGTTAACCCTGAAGAAGACGCCCTAATCTAGGACGTCAATTCCATAAAAGTGCCTTAGCCGAAGGCGTTAATTGAATAATTCCAAAAGGGGTTGTCAAGGCTAACAAGACCACGGGTCCTTCACGGTCACCATCTAAAATTCATTAACCTTTCTTGAGTAATTAAAAGGGAGTTGACGTGCTCATAGTTCGACTTATATTCGAGATTTTGCGCAGTGCAATTTCTTAAGTCCGTCTTGACCATCCTGCCGGTTCGTGACTTTACCATATAGAAAGGATGGAAGAAAATATAAGGAAAGCCCATAAGGGGTTCTGAGATACTCAAGGCAAAGTTACCTCCCCTACTCTATGCCTGTTGGGGTTCGGTCTTTGGCGTAGGGAATTTATTACCTTTTTGCCCTTGTCATATTGCATGCATACGCCCAAGGTTTTCCTTGCGGGGACTTTGCCCTCTTGACATGCTTTTCTTTTCATAACTTTGACTTTCACTTTGGAATTGATTTGCATTGATGAAAATAAACCTAATTGTACTTGGGCTTTTGTGGCATTTGCTCCCTTTTGGGCCCTGACTTCCACCTACTAGGGCGGCGGATAGGCTTGGCGCGTCTACCCCGAGGTCTCCCTTCCTCCCTTATGGGCCGAAGAAGAAAAGAACGGGTATTGTCTTTCACTTTTAGTCAGGTTTTTGACTTTCCGTCAGATTTTGCACTGCTTGATCTCAAGAATAAAGCGTGTAGTGTGTGCGGGAATCAATCCCCTTTTAAATTAGCAAGACGGATGAATGAATTCTGAATTTTGACCTTTCGGACATTGATCCTTCGTGTGCCATGGCACCAATTTTGATCTCTTTTTTTTGATTTTTTGAAGAATTTCTATTTTTGTTTACTTTTTGGAGTTTCTATATATTTTTTTTTTTGGATTTTTGAATCAAGGGTAGTATTTCTTAAGATACAAACCATTCTAAGGGTGAGTTAACTCTTCTCCTTCAGCATTAACCAGTTTATAAGCATTTCCAGGATAAACATCTTTTATAATGAATGGTCCTTCCCAATTGGGTTGGAGTTTTGAGCGGGGGCCACCCGGCTTTACAAAAATTCTTTTGATTACCATCTCACCGATTTTAAATTTTCTCTCAATTACTTTCTTTTGGTAAAAACGTGAGAGCCTGTTTTGATAAATGCGCACATGCTCGGCGACGACCAGACGCTTCTCATCTAGGAGTTCCAGTTGGGCAAGGAGTGAATCACGACGTTCATCAACAGAAAAATCCTTATCCAATTGTACTCGCAGGGAGGGAATGAAAATCTCATAAGGGACTACTGCCTCCATTCCATAAGTAAGGGCGAAAGGGGTTTGCCCAGTGGGTGTGCGAATGGAAGTGCGATAGGCCCAAAGAGCTTCAATTAGCTTGTCTGGCCAATCTGAAAATTTATTAGCCTCACACGTCTTCTTAACAATTTTGATCAAAGTTTTATTAGTGGCCTCTGCTTGGCCATTGCCCTGCGGATAATAGGGAGAAGAATGATGCAATGCAATGTTATACCTGTTGCAGAGATCTTTGAGTTCTTGAGAGATAAATTGAGGTCCATTGTCGGTGACGATGGTGCTCGGGATGCCGAACCTCGTGATGATGTTCTTCATGATAAATTTGCAGACGGTTGTCGCTTTAATTTCCACGTAAGCTTCTGCTTCCGCCCACTTGGTGAAGTATTCCGTTGCCATGAGGATGAACGACTTTTGCTTGGTCAGGAGATTCGAATCACCAAGAGGTCCAATGATATCAAAAGCTCACATGGAAAAAGGCCATGGGGAGGACGTAGGATGGAGTGAAGAAGCAGGAGAATGAATCTTGTCGGCGTGCAGTTGGCACTTAACACACCTTCGAACATAGATGGAACAATCCTCTTCTAGAGTTGGCCAATAGAAACCTAGCCTAAGAATCTTCTTAGCTAACATCTGGCTATTCACATGACCACCACACACTCCCGAATGCGCCTCTTCCACAACTTTCCAAGATTCATCATCATCGAGGCATCTTAGCAGAACACCGGTGAGCCCTCTTCTGTAGAGCACACCTCCAACCAAAACATAACGTTGAGCCACTCTTCTAATTGCTTTCTTCTCTTCTGCAGTGGCTTCTTCGGGATAGGATTGATCATTACAATACCTGGCAATCTCATAATACCAAGGCTTCTCTTCACCAGCCAAATCTTCTTGCCAATCCAAAAGCATGACTTCCTTACCTTTAAGAGCTTCCTTCAGCTTAACCTTCTCAAGCACTTGATCCCTAATATCAAGGAATGCGCGATCCTTAATAGCCGGGGTGTCCCGCTGATGAATTAGGGGAACATGAAAATCACGCTCAGGAGGGAAAACTAAAGCGGAAGCCAAAGAGGCGAGAGCGTCAGCCAAGATGTTCTGGCTGCGAGGGACATGAACGAAGATCAATCTGGTGAAGAGTTTGGCATAAGCTGAAGCAAGCTCCTGGTAGGGTTTGAGCTTAGGATTGATAGTGCGGCACTTGACCAACACCTGGCGCAGGATGAGCTGACTATCACCCACAATCCTTAAATGGGTGACACCATATCGATGAGCGGTTTGAAGACCGGCCAAAAGAGCTTCATACTCAGCAATATTGTTAGTGACAGGGAAAGTGAGCCGAGCAGCAAATGGGATGGTGACCCCTTCTGGTGTTAAAAGAACCATGCCGATCCCTCTTCCTTGAGAATTTAGAGCTCCATCAAAATGTAATGTCCACATAGGATCATGGGGTTGATTGATGGACATTAGTTCTTCATCTGGGAACTCCGAATTGACCGGATCAAAACAGGGGAGAGGGTGATGAGCAAGGTGTTCGGCAATGGCATAACCTTTGATAGCTTTTTTCTGAATGTAAGTGATGTCAAATTGAGAAAGGAAGCTTTGCCAGCGTGCTAATCGATCAGTGAGGACAGATTTTTTAAGGAGGAATTTAATTGGATTCATGCGAGCAATGAGGTGAACCTCGTGAGCTAGGAAATAGTGCTTTAACTTCTGAACTACCCAAACCAAAGCTGCACAAGTTTTTTTCATGGCTGAGTACCTCTGCTCACAGGGGTTAAGAAGCTTAGACAAGTAGTATGCTGCCCTCTCCTTACTTTCTTCATCCACTTGAGCTAGGACAGCACCTACAGAATCATCCAGGACAGAAACATAGAGAATAAGTGGCTTGCCTGGAATTGGCGGCCTCAGGACAGGAGGATTGGCCAAATAATCCTTCAATCCGTCAAAGGCTGCCTGACACTTGTCATCCCAATTAAACTTGACTCCCGGCTTAGTAAGCTCGTAAAACGGCCTACATCTTTGTGAATGCTGAGAGACGAAGTGGCGAATGAATTGCAACCTCCCGATTAATCCTCGAACTTCCTTCAAATTCTTGGGAGGGGGCATATATCTAATGGCCTTTGCCTTGTTGGGATCAACTTCAATTCCCCTCTTGCTGACAATGAAACCAAGTAATTTCCCTGAAGAAACGCCAAATACGCACTTCTTGGGGTTCATTTTCAATTGATATTCTCATGATCTCTGTAAAACCTTAGCCAGAACCCCAGGATGCTCAATCCTTGTCCTTGATTTTACAACCAGATCATCCACATACACCTCAATATAAATGTGAATCATGTCATGAAAAATTGCCATCATAGCCCTCTGGTAGGTGGCTCCAGCATTCTTAAGTCCAAAGGGCATGACCACATAACAATATGTGCCCCATGGTGTAGTGAATGACGTTTTCTCTTGATCCTCTTCAGATAGGCGAATTTGATTATAACCTGAGAAGCCATCCATAAATGAAAGAGTCTCAAATCCTGCCGTATTATCAATTAGAACATCAATATGAGGGAGGGGGAAGTCATCTTTAGGACACGCTCGGTTGAGGTCCCGGAAGTCTATGCAAATCCGAACCTTCCCATCTTTCTTCATAACCGGGACAATGTTAGCCACCCAATTGGGGTAAAGGACAACTCTAACAAATCTAGCTTTGTGGAGCTTATCGACCTCTTCTTTCATTTTTAAAGCCATATTAGGGTGGAAACGCCTCAACCGTTGTTTGACCGGTACAGACCCTGGCTTAAGTGTAAGGCGGTGTTCAACGAGCGCAGGGTCTAATCCAGGCATATCCTCATAACTCCAAGCAAACGTGTCCTTGTATTCTTGAAGAACTAAAATGAGCGCCTCCTCTTCGGAGGGCGGCAAATTCTTGCTAATGAGGACAATCCTAGGGTCTTCCTCGGTACCCAGATTAATTTCTTTGGTGGGTTCTTCTACGGAGGCTGATGGTTCGTCGAATCTTCTCATACCACTAGCAAAAGCATCAGCCTCGTCCTCATATTCTTCGTAACTTTCATCCCCCTCTTCAATAGGGTCTTCATCATTCATAATTTCGTAAACGCCCAAACCCTCATAAGAAGCAACAGCATCTTCAAATTCTAACTCTGGCAGAATAATTGGACTTCCCACAAACTCAGGGACTGCTAAACAAGCTTGGCATCTGATAGCCAATTCCAATAAAAATCTGCGAGGAATCTCCTTACCCTTGGATTTCTTATGTGAACCTACCTCATGCATTTTATTAGAAGAAGAAGAAGAGGAGGAGGAGCAACTAGCCTGATTAGAAAGAAAAGAAGGAGGTGAAAAAGCGGATACAAAAGGTGATACAGGGGAAGACCCCTCGCCAGAGGGGGAAAAGAGATCTATCAAGGAATCTTGGAAGAGCGGCCCCTGGGTCGGGACGCACTCGGGAGAGAAATAGGAAGTCTCCTCAACGGAGATGGAGGATTGGAAAGTTGGAAATTCGACGTTTTTTTTCGTTCTTATCTTTTTCTTCATTTTTATTTTCTTTTTCAAGGAGAAAGCAGTGTGATGGGAGAATAGCAAGAGGGGTGGAAATCGCAAGGTTAGAGAAAGATTTAATTAATGATGGCCCATGGGGGGGCGAGATGGAGATTTTAGAAAACTGCTCGAGGAGCGAGGGAGAAATCGGGAGGGAAATCTGAATTGAACTTGGAGCAAAGCTGATTGTAATCGGAGGTGGTCTTGGCACACGACCAAACCAATGAGAATGTAGAGAAGCAAGCACAGATGGATGTAGCGAAGTGAGAGAAAAGAGGCCGACCCACAGCCTGTCCACAGTAAAACCTTCTTCGAAGGGGACATCTTGCTCCCCAGTATCTGTATAGTCACTCAGCAGCTGCCTCTTGTCTGTGATCGTTACTGGCATTTCAATCAATTCCTGTATTAGCGGTGGCCATTCCGGGTCTGTCGGCATGAAGAGGCGACTCAAAGAAATAGTAATGTCATTCATGTCGAACCACCTGTACCAGTCACATTCTGGATCACCCATTTTCCTTCTCTTGTCCGGCCTTAAAGACTCCAGGGCTTTGTAGGTAACCAGTGGGGCAATGTGACGAGCAAACTGTCTGGCATGAACATCTTGATAGTCAAGCAGTGAAGTAACTATGGTAGTCTGCTCATTATTCTGAATGCCACCAGTAACAAAATGTGTTCTCAGTGTCCAGGAGAGTGGCTGGCGATCAGTCTTCAAAGTAGAAGTCATAAATGCCCATGGCTCTTCTTTATTTTTGTTTGGCCCTTTATAGCCTAAACCGCCTCGTACCAGCAATTTTTGCAGTTTAATGGGCCTAATCCTGCCCTGACAGTTGGCACCCAGGCCTTTGCCATCTTGATACCCCATTTTTAACAGAATGTTCCAGCCAGGGGTATTAATCATGTTCTTTTTCTTCTTCCCCTTAGAAGGCAGGGGTGTCATAGCAACTGTGGTAACAGTTTCAGATGGCATTGGCCGTGGACGGGGGACGTCCAGCACAGATAACAGTGGCTTATTGGCAGGCCAAATAGAAGGAACTGACGAAGCCGCATGAATATCTTCCTCTGGCAGAATCGGCATGCTGGTCACCTTGATAATACGGCCCTTGTGTGGGAATTTGAGACACTGATGATTTGTAGAAGGCACCGCGTCAAGCTGCTGGATGTACGGGCGGCCGAGAATGCCATTAAATGTTGGATCCATGTCCAAGATGTGAAAATCTGCTGTGATGGTGGCAGGACCCAAGCTAACTTTTAATGTGATCATGCCTAGAGGAGGCTTCTTTGTGTTGTCATATGCAGTGACCGTTATGGTGGACGGACGAATCTGGCTTTCTGGTATGCCACATAACTTCAAGGTGCTCGGTGGCAAAACATTGATGGATGCCCCAGTATCCACCAGACATTGCTTAACAGCCACCTTATTGATGTCGACTGTGATGCATAAGGCATACTTCCTTGCCGAGATTGGTGCCAGCTCATGTTCATGAAAAGTAATTGCCGGCTGACTGCTAGCAGGTGTTAACACTGTGACTATCTGCTCAACTGGAATGTCTTCATTAACCATTACCTTCTGCAGGTATTCCTTTAGAGCCAGCTGATGAGTGGTGGACCGTTTGATCAATTCCAGGATCGAAATTCTTGCCGGAGTCCGGTCCAAATGTTTTAACAAATCATATTCAGTGCCCGGTATAGACCCTTGTTCTTGTTCTTGCTCTTGCGGCCCCTGCACGGGCTCTAGCTCTCTTTGTGGAAAAATACGGTGGAAAATCCGTCCGCTGCGGAGCGGCGCCACGCCTTGTAGAGCCTCTGTCGGGGCAAGTGTGGGGGGAGAATTAGAAGAAGAGGAGGAGGAGGCAATGTTCGATAATGGGGGTGCCCCTGTAGGAGGCGTGGGAGTAATGTTTAGCAAAGATGCCCCCATGGGAGGCGTAGGAGAGTGGTTTGACGAAGATGCCCCGTCAGAGGGCGTGGAATTAGAAAGGGATACCCGAATGCGAGGAGCATTGGCGGGTGGTCTAACAAGAAGAGATCTGGGTATGAGAGGTGGAGGAACTGATGGCGGAGGAACCCTTGCCGGTGTAGGAGTGGCAGGGGGTGTAGCGGGTGCTAGCGGTGAGCGAAGTAGGGGTGGCCTGGACGGCGGAGGTATAGAGTTGGTGGTGGAAGGTGGGGTTTGTCGTGCGGTAGGTTGTGGAGGTGGCAAATGGGTAAGGAGAGAGCGGGCCGGCAAGGCCGTAGAACTGGTGGAGGTAGATGGGTTGACGGGACGTAGAAGAGGACGTCCTGATAGGAGAGTAGAAGAAGAAGGGAGGGTGCGCAAAAGGCGCGGAGGTTGATTTTGATTCGGATTATGATGAAATGCCCCGACAGAGGCGTTTTCTTCGTGCCATCCCTGTCCTCTCTGCACTTCGTAGAGGGATGTGACAGGGTTCACATGTTGATTAGGGGCGTGCTCCGGCAATGGATTACGGACAATTCCCATATCCTGCTGGGGTGCTGGAGCTTGCTGTGGTTGAACTTGTTGTAGAGCGGGTTGCTGAAGTTGTTGATTTTGCTGTTGCCGAGAAGCCTTTCTTTCTTTCATAGCGGCGATGAACTGCCTCATCTCATCCCAATTAATGTCACCCTGGTCATTTAGATCGTAGATGTAATCTCTGAAGTGGAAGCAACGATCCAGGTTGTGACCAGGGCCGCGATGAAAAGCACAATAACGGGATGTGTCAACATTAGCGGGCCACACGGTTCTTTCCCTTGGCAAGGCGAGCAAGTTGGCGGCCATCAGGGCATTAAAAATATCGGGGAGACTTTCAGGGAGTGGAGGATAGTGGTCCCTTTTGGGGCCAAGTGGTGGTCTCCGTTGTTGTTGGCCGTAGTTGGCAGGTGGGGGCACTTGATGGTATTGTGGTGGAGCTGGAGGGTCTATGCGGGGGGCTTGGTTTTGCAGTGGAGCGAAGGAGCGTTGAGGTGCGAATTGGGGTTGTGGAGTAGGGTTAAAATGAGGGTTCTGTCGTGGAGGCGGTGGTGGACGTGGGTTAGCTTGATGATGGGGGTTGCCAACTACGCCGACTTGCTCATTTGTGACAGTGCCCTCAGTTGTGGGCCCGCTGTTGACATTTGTACTCTTCTTAAATAGCCGAGACTTCGGCTCAAACATGCCCATGATGGGCGAGTCCTTCATTTGTGTTTGTATATAATGAGCTCTTTCATAGAGCTCTTTCATAGTTGTCAGCCGATTCATGGCCAAAATATGCCGGAATTGAGGAGTTGCGTTAGAAATAATCATCTTTACTTGCTCCTGTTCTGACAATGTGTCTTTCAATTTCTCGGCCATAGACCGCCACTTATCAGCAAATATGATGAAGTCCTCCTCGGGCTTCATTTTTTCGACAACTAAATCTATAACAGACAGGGAAGGTCCCACCCGGTCTCTGTACTTTTGCAAGAATTTCCTCTGGATAACATCGAAATCACCAGCATCGGCTGGCTCCAAAGAATAAAACCATTCGAGGGCTGGCCCCTCAAGAGATCTCCTGAATAAGTAGGCCAGGGAGGCCTTATTGTCTTGCCAAAAGGAAGTCTCATATCTGAAATCCTTTAAATGAATGAACGGGTTGCCAGTTCCATTATATCGCCGAAAATTCGGCATTTCGGAAGGTGGTAAGTGGAAAACTGGCAATGTGGGAAGAGAAATTTCCGGAGCATTCTTAGTAGCTGTGACTTTCTTGAGCTGTTCCTCCATGCTGGCCAACTTCTGGAGCAAAAGAGTGTTGGTATCGGGCTCGACCGGGGCCTGATTCTGAACAAAGGAATGCGGTATAGGCGTTCGTAGAATCCGAGGAGGCTGGGAAGATTGATGCCTAACCGCTGAATAGCTCGCCTGCTGAGCCGGCATGACCGCAGTAGGCGTTTGTGGACGAGAGGGGGGTGGATGCAAGACCGCCTGGTCATTAACGATTTGATGGCCGCTCATGGCCGGAGGGGGATTAGAAGAGGAAGAAGGAACCGACTTCCCCTTCAAGGCGGCCTGAATGGCTTGCCGCTGGGAGTCATCCAATTGAGAGAGAGCTTGGATTAAATCTGTGACGTTGATGGGTGGGGAAGGGTTCCCCGAAGTATTGGAAGATGGAACTTGAGACGAGGGGTCCGCCTCATGAGTAGTGGTATCAACCACATGAACTTGTGAGTAATGGGGGTGAGGAGGGAGGTAGTTTCCCTCATAATAAACGGAATCCTGGAGAGGGTCCCCATATTGACCAAATATGTTCTCATTCTCATCATCATAGGAGTACCCGTTGCCTGACATGTTGATGATTTTTCCTGAACGGAGTTTCATACTTAAGAGAGAGGATGTTTAATGAAGGAATTTCCACAAAAGCACTTAATCAAAACAATTCAATCAAGTCAACCCAACCAAGTATATGCAAACAATGTTGGAAAGGACGGAAGGTTTTAATGTTTGAGTTTTGAGATTAAAGTGGATTATTTGTGAATAGTTCACTTCTTTTGCCAAATGAAACCTAGTTTGATCCAAGTGTGACCTCCGGGTCAACTAGGTTTCTCTCTCTCCTCACCAACGCATAGGATCTCTAAACTCCGGGTACTTCGAGGGTACAACCAGCCCGGCGTCCATGAGGGAATCCACAGGTGCGGGGACTTATGGAGGTCTTGGAAAAGGGATCTCCGGTCCAAAGAGACGGAATGCTCAATGGAGGGTCGTCTCGATTCCAAGAAAGGTGTGTGGAATCCTAGTGTAGAGAGAGGAGGTCTCTCAACCAAAAACCCACAAGTATAATGAAATCAATGCAGATCACAGTAATATATCAAGATAGATCAATATGCCAAACAACGAATCACAAATAAGCCAGTAAGCAGTTTCTGTGAAAACTCAGGAAAGACACGACCTGGAACAGGCCGTTACTCAAAGCAGGAGGAAAAACACGACCTGGGAGGGGTCGCTACCAAACAGGAAACGGCAGTGTGGCTGTCGTGAATCTCTGTGAAGGGCTCACAGGAAGAAGAAAAACCACGCCTTGGAGTCAGGCGTTATCAGGAAAGGACGTCTCCAATGGAGGGTGTCAAATCAAAAGGACAGGCCCTGATTAAAGGCGTTAATAACAAATAACACGCCCTGGAGCGGGGCGTGAATTCTCAGACAATGTAACAAGATAAGAATAAAACAGGAGAAATGAATAACACGCCCTGACGACAGGCGCTAAGAATAAATAACACGCCCTAGGGGTGGGCGTGAATCCTCAGATAATGCAACAATGCAGCAAACGAAACAGGAGATATGAAAAGGACACCCTGCAAAGAGGCGTTAATCAAATAAAACACGTCCCTGTCAAGGGCGTTAAATCAAAAGGCGCCCTCGTGGAAGGCGTTAATTCTGGGAGATATGCAAACACTAACTGGCTGATCCCGGAGTGTGCAGTGTGCACAGTGGGGGGTGCCCGAGGGGCACAAAGAAAGGGGTACCGAGGGTACCAAGGGGAAAGGGCACACGTGGGTACCAAAGGGGAAAGGGCACACGAGGGTGACAAGGGGAAGGGGCACACGAGGGTGCCAAGGGGAAAGGGCACGCACGGGTGCCAATGGAGATGGTAATCAAAAAGAAAACAGTGGAAGTCCCACCATGATCGCCAATTTGTGGATGTGCATAAATCCCCACACAAAAGAAGTAATATATATATGTGTGTGAAAGTGTATTATCACTCACGTGGAGCAAGAATCATGATGAAAAATAAAGATTAAATGAGGGGGGAAGACTTGCACGCGGTGCAAAACGGAGGTGTGATCGCTAGAGGGGTTACCTCAATAACAATAAAAAGGGATCGCAAATACCTCGTGAAGATGAGAACGCAGGATGATGTGAAGTTCCTTCCTCCTTCTTCAATCGGCCGGCCGATGGGAAGGGTTTTCTTTTTTGATTACCTTGCAAGAAAGACAACAAAAAATAAAGCAAAGAAGGATCAGCCAAAGTGCAGTAGTATCAGCCCAAATAAAACGTATAATGATGAAAAGAGCAACACATGCGCACCTTCTTTTTTTTTAAAACCCCTAGAGAGAACTAAGGGAAGGGAGATATATGAGAAGTATGCAAGTGCAGACAAAATCGATGTCAACGATATGATGATGATGATGAACAGAATGGAGATGTGATAAAACAATGCACACAAAACAGAAAAAATTAATCAACCCCAAAGAGCACCCTGCTGTCCCTTGATGACAGTAGAGGGGCAACCAAGAGAACAACGGCTGTTGACAGGAGGAAGACAAGGAAGCAGAAAGCAATAGGAAGAAGAACTCTGCAAACTCGTAAGACTAAGCTCCGTAATCTGGGTGTAGGCAGGTAGGTAGGTAGGTAGGTAACCTCTCAAAGGATCGACCAAGAGTCCCTTAAATAAGCTTAGATAGGATGATAAACATGGGCAGGAGATAACCATGGCAATGGTTATCAGGAGCAAGAGCCCAATCGAGTAATAACACCAAACGAGGCAGGACTCTGCGAAGGAAAGACAGAACAAGGCAGGGCTCTGAAGGTGAAACACGCCCTTCAACAGGGCGTCAATTAGAGATTTGACGACCTACCCTACGGCGTTTCATAAAACACGACCCAAGCCAGGGCGTTTATTCCTGGATTTAATTTTGGCAATAAACATTGCTTTATTTAAAAATTATGAGAACATGCCCAGGATAGAGGCGTTAAATTAAAACACGCCCTAAGGAAGGACGTTAACCAATATTTAAATTGATTTTGTATTTACTTAAAAATTGGATAATACCAGGAATTGACGCCCTGAAATTTGGTCGTCCTTTCTTGAGAAAACGCCCTGGATAAGGTCGCTATTTAAATAACGCCCCTCTTCAGGTCGCGAATCACAAAAAGCAATAAATCAAAACCACACACAATAAAATAGAAAAACTTCATATTATGAATATATTGAAGTTCACTTGGGGCGTCATCATAGTGACATGAGATTTGATCTACATAGCGTCATTTTTGGCGTGTCTACAGTAGCAGGGTATATATCTTCTTTTTATCCCCCATGGCGGGGTATATGCATGCTCTCTTCGGGAGTGGTGGTCGTGCTTGGCCTCATTGCTATAAAGCATTCCCACAGCGGACAGCCATTCACCAAGCTACAATTGTGGCTCGCTGGGTCTTTTAACAGCCACTCGAGGGGCCGTCTTATGCCGGATGGAGGCAGTAGGAAGGAGGAACGAGCGGGGTCATTGCACCGCAGACTCGGAGCCTCCTAGAGTCGGGCGGGATGCCGGGTTTCTTCTTGCTCTTTTAGCCGGCGATGCTGGCCAACTTTTCTTCCTTTCTTCTCTCTTTTTTTTTCTCTTTTTTTTTCCATCTTCTTTTCTTCTTGTATGATTGACCAGGGTGGAGGTGCAGGAGAGCGCTCACCCCCTCAGGGAGGGGATGAGTGGTTCGCTCCACCTCATCAACCCCACAGTGGTAATCTTCATTCAGCACGGGTCTCGACGGACGTGGCCATACAACTCTCTCTTGCCAATTCTTTCTCTTTTTTTTGCTTCTTTCTTTTCTCTTTTTCTTCTTTTCTTCTCTTTTTCTCTTCTTCTCTTCTTCTTTTCTTCTTTTCTTCTTTTCTTCTTTTCTTCTCTTTCTTTTTGAGGAAAAGGGGGGTTTGATTTCCCCTCCCTTCTCTTATCTTTCTCTTCTCCCCCTTTTTTTTTATAACAGCCCCCATCATTCTTGGGAGCTGCATAAGCTTCGAAGCAACCTCCTCGAGGCCACGTAGGCAGCTGCGTCGAGTCTGGATTTTCTCCCCATAGGGCTGGCGAAGACAGCACCTGCAATTCATCAAAGCAGGCAAACATCGTTTATTAAGGGGCCATGAGGCCCTGAATCCCGGCGAAGAGATGAAGGGTAGTTTCAGTCCCACCGGGCGTGCCAGACTTGTGGACGCACTTTTCGATCGTTTATTATGCTCGTCTCTTCGGGAATGGTTGATTCGTCTATTAAGTGTGTGGGCGTGCCAGTCACAAAGTGACAATTTATTCGGGCTCCGAAGAGCCCATGGTGCGCTCGATCTGACTCGGTCAGACGATTGTGTGGTTCGTGTCGGGACCAAAACCCGCCGCGCCATAAAGGTCACGGTGTCATTTACATCCCCCATACGAGGGAACACCCTTGATTAATCGCCGAGATTCAGGGCCTCATGGCCAAGAAATCAATTGCATGGAAGGTCTATTATGAGGTATTGAAATCCTCGCGCGAGGGCGAGAAGAAAACCATTCGCGGTCATGTTAGTCGTGGGCTGACCATTTAATGTTCGGACGAATGTCCGGCTCGAGAAAATCACGGTTGTCGCGGGAAAACCGGAAAGCATGTATGCTGAGATACGGCAAATCTATTGTTCGGAAGAGCGGAGAACGTTCGGCTGAGCCTCGATTAGAGCGGTCAAAATCCAGTAAATCTGTTGGCCCGGTGCAAGAGCAAGCTGCGACCATACTGCGGTGGGCCCCCCGCGGTCGAAACAAGACTTGCATGAGCGTCATTAATATTTCCGGTGCAAAGGGACAACAAGGGAATATCTCTTGAATCGACTGAAAAGCCCTATGTCTAGGGAAGCGGACGTTCGAAACGTGTCGGTCATTCGGGAGACCGTTTAATATTCGGACGGGAGTCCGGCTTGAGAATACTGTAATCGTCGCGGGAGGACCTGGGACATATGCATGCCGGGATACGACAAGTTTATGATTCTGAGACACCGAAAACATTCGGTCAAATCTCGGTTAGTGTAGCAGGAAATCGATAAATCTATTGGCCCGGTGCGAGATCGAGTCAAGACCATACCGGGGGCGTCTCCCGTGGTCCGAACGAGGCTTGCGCGGGCATCATTAATATTTCCGGTGCCGGGGGGGCAACGGGGGAGAGTCCCAGGACTAGACTCCAAAATCGAAAACGTGTTCGAAGGGAGCGGGCTGTAGACCGAGGATATGAGCCGAACGGCGACCACAATTGGGACGGACCCAAGGTCTAAGCGTGGCCCACGGAGGTCTTATTGATATTCCCATGGAAGGGGTCCAGGGGTGACGGGAGCCATCTCGTTCTATCCCGATTTTGTCGGTCACTCACGGACCTTTTCATGTTCGGACAAAGGTCCGTATTGGAGGTACGACGTAGACAGAAGCAACCCCGTACAAATGTATGCCGGGTTTACGGTAATTTCAATGAAAGGACGGGAACGAATCCTAGTAGAATAAATCCGATTTGACGAGCTATCGGCCCAGAGCAATGCCGGGCCACGACCGCATCGGGGAGGGAGCCGTCGGCCATATTGATTGCTCACGGGTCTTCTCGTGTTTAGACACAGGTCCGTAATAGAAACGCGGCGAAAATCGAGGTGAACCCATTCAAATGTCTGCCGAACGTGCGGCAATTTCAATAGTGGCTCGGAAGGGATCCGGCCTGAGAAACGAGTCCGGTTTAATCTGGATATCGGCCCAAAGCAAGGTCGAGCCATGGCCATTTCGGGATGATTCCCAAGACTCAGGCCCAGCCCGCAAGGGCGGCATTATTGTTCCTTCAGCACCGGGTCGCAGGGGAGACGGGGCTGCGGTGCAGATCTCATCATTTTATTATTATTTAGAATTTTACCATTATTATTTGTTGATTTATGTGTATCCTTGAGTAAGTTCATTATTACTGTCTATTTATCATTTTTTATTTTTATGATTTACTTATTTATCATTGTTATTGTTAGGTCTGTTATTATTTTTGTTCATTTTATTGTCATTCATTTGCTTGTTATTTTTGTTGAGTTTGTTATTATTATTCATTCCCCTTTTGTTACCATTTGTTTATTTATCATTCTTATTGAGTTTGCTATTGTTATTCATTTTTATTATTATTTTTGCCATTTATTTGTCTATTTATTATTTCTAAGCTTATTATCATTATCATTATCATTATTATTATAATTATTTATTATGCCGGGAGCGTGCCGCTGGAAAAGGGGAAGGGTGTACCGCTGGAGGTAGGAGGTTGCACCGCTGGCGAATAGGGGGTGTACCGCTGGAAGCGGATGAGGTGAGGGTGGTGTAGAGTGGGCCGTTGAAGGCCAAGGGAGTGTGCCGCTAAGGGCCAAAGAGGTGTGCCGCTGGAGGGCCAAGGGAGTGTGCCGCTGAGGGCAAAGGGAGTGTGCCACTAAGGGCCAAGGGGGTGTGCCGCTAGAGGGCCACGGGAGTGTGCCGCTAGGGGGCCAGGAGAGTGTGCTGCTGAGGGCCAGGGGAGCGTGCCGCTGAGAGCCGAAGGAGCGTGCCGCTGAGCGCCGAAGGAGCGTGCCGCTGAGCGGTGCTACAGGGTGTACCGGCGAAGGGCGTGGCGAGTGTGTGCCGGCGAAGGCGGCAGAAGCGTGCCGTCGAAGGGTGCTGAAAGGTGTACTGGCGAAGGCCAAGGAGGCGTGCCGGCGAGGGCCACTGAAGGGCGTACCGGGGAAGAGCGTGTTATGCCCCTGGCCCCTGTGGCTTGTGGTTTTGATGATTAGCTTTAGGGGTTTGTGATGATTGGTTTCAATGTGAGTTAATCACTGTGAATCACCATGGTTTTATTCAGTCATTCTATATTCAGTCATTTTATCAGATCATAACTCAGTCATTCTTATATTCAGTCTGTCATTCAAATGTTCATTCAGTCTTTCATATGTTCAGACTGGTTATCTGCTGCATAAAGCATTCATATGCATTTATAGAGTCTGCACATTTGCATCAGGCAGCAAGTGTGTACAACGCCCTGTGTAGGCACGACAAGTCCATACACTGGTTGCACTTTGCACAGTTGCAGGCACTTCTAAGTCTACACACCGTGTAGCTTGCTGGCATAGACTGAACACTCATCTGTCTGCATGTGTCACCAAGTCCACACATTGCATCGTGTGTTTCTTCATGAAGTCTATACATTGGCATGCAGCATCTCTTGATGTATATACATCCTCTTCAAGCATTTCAGAGTCTATACATCGATTGGAGTTCTTTCAAGTCTATACATTGCTGAGCGTCTCACTGACTGTCTCATGCAAGTATATACAGTGGCATGTGCTTTAACTGTAAAGTCTATACATCCTGCACCGTCTCATGCAACATCTCAAGCCAAGTCCATACATAGTTCATCAGCACTTAGAAGTCTGTACATCGGTCCGTCTTGTTCAGCGTCTTAGTGCATTCGAAGTATGTACAGCGTCTGTCTCAGCCAGTGTCTCATGCTGCGTCTTAGGCAAGTCTATACATCGCCTTCAGACTTTCAAGTCTATACACTCCATGATCTTCCAAGTATGTACATCCACAATGTAACTTCAAAGTCTGAACATTGTCTCACTCCGTCAAAGTCCATACATTTGTCTTCTCTTCAAAGTCAGTACATTGGCGTTGGGCATCCAAGTATATACATCGCCTTCTGCAAGCTTTATTACAAGTCTGTACATCAGACTGTTTCATCTGCAAGACTGTACATTGGCTTCATATCATAAAGTCTGTACATTGGCTTCACATCTGCAAGTCTGTATATCGGTTTGATATCAACAAGTCTGTACATTGGCTTCAACTCTCCAAGTCTGTACAGCCACATTTAATAGGTAAAGTCTATACATTTTTCAGCTGGAACTGTGCAAGTCTGTACATCGTTATTTGCCAAAGTTTGTACATTGGCATCTGTTCCTACGTTGCACTTCCAAGTCTGCACATTGGGTTCTTTACCTACGATCAGCTTTGAAAGTCTGCACATTGGGTTCTTTACCTACGATCAGCTTTGAAAGTCTGCACATTGGTAGTTTTACCAATGTTGCCTTGCCAAAGTCTATACACTGTGTTTGTTCAAGTCAGTACAGACTTAGCCTTGTTCTAGTCTGTACATCGACCAGCTATAATTGGCTAGTCTACACATCGTGATTTCATCATGTCTGTACAGCCTCTTCATTGAAAGTCCACTCATCACTCAAGTCTATACTATGCACACTTGCTTTCTTGCATAAAGTCCATACACTGCACTTGGCTTGTGTTCTTCACACCAAGTATGTACAGCCTGTGCTCGCAGCAGTCAAGTCTATACACTGGGGTCGTTCAGCTGCAAGGACACGATGTCTGTACTTTGGGTGCTCATGCATTGCTCTCATCGAAGTCTACACATCCGATAGGCTTGTTACAAGTCTGTACACCGAGGACACTTGAAGGTTCTCAAGTGTATACACTCTACACACTTGGTTATCTAATGCATTTAACTGCAAGTCTATACACTGTGCTCGCATGAAGATATCCAAGTCTATACACTCTCTCAGTGTACACACTTACTCACTTGCTGTTCTTCAAAGTATGCACATCGCATAGCTTCACATATTTGAAGTCCATACATTGGAGAGTTTGTACATTGCATTTGCATTCACAAGCCTATACATCTTGAAGTCTGCCATTGCTCCCTCATTCATTGAAGTCTACACATTGCTAAATGATCTTCAAGTCTGAACAGCGGATGTCTTCATATGTCAAGTCTATACACTGCATGCTCACTCAACTAACTCTATACACTCGTGAGTGTCTCATCAAGTCCATACACTGGCCTTGAGCTGAAGTCTATGGCTGAGCAAGTCCATACATTGGCGGCTGTTCTTCAGAGTCTGTACATCGTAGTGAGTTGAAGGTTGCCTAAGTCTATACAGCCGTTGGCTTCTTATGTCAAGTCCATTCATTGAGTAAAGTATATACAGCCATTGCTTGCGTCGCCTTACACGACCAAGTCTGTATAGAGTTTGCATTGCATCTCATGAAGTCTACACATTGGAAAAGCTAGTGCATGCATTGTTCATCACCTGTCTTGTTCACTGCGTCGACGCTCCACGATGGAAGCGTTGACGCCTTGGGCTGATATCCAAAGGTGTCTTGTTCAACATCAAGTCTGTACAGCATGAAGTCTGTACATTGGCTTTTGTCTTAAACAGAAGGCCTTAGGCTACACACTCTTCTGTTATGATAATGCACTCTTCAGCAAGTATATACACTGAGCACGCATGAAGACTTCTAAGTCTATACACTCCCTCACTCTGTACACACTTGCTATATTGATCTCTGAAGTCTATACAATGCTTTGCATTCACAGAGTCTGTACAGGGTGTTCAGATTTAAACTGATGACTTATCCGATGCTATGTCTGACAGGGATTCTTACCGAGATTGATGACCTGGCTCGTGATCCCAGGAGGATGCGGTATGCAGATGCTGACACATGGATGAAGCTGCCTCGGTTCTAGCGAATTCCTTGGGCGGAAAAACGTGGAAGCCACGCACCCAGGAGCTGCTGCTGCTGCTGCTATATATATGAGCCTTCTTCCACTAAAGAAGGCTGATCGATAGAAAAGGAGCAAAGTCTATACATCGAGTCTGAGAGCAGCAGAGAGTATTCGATCCAGTGAGAAGAGAAGAAGAAGAAAAAGAAGAGTGGCAGAGTGAGAGAAGCAGCCGAAGTAAAAAGAGAAAGAGAGAGAGCTCGCGAGTGAGAGAAGGAAGCAGAGAAGAAGAAGGAAGCAGAGAAGAAAAAGGAAGAGAAAGAAGAAACTTCATCTGAAGACTAGTTCCTACTGGACCGTGGATCAGATCCAGGCCAGTCAGCTCCGTTGAGAGCCACATCTGTGTTTTCATCTTTTACAGCTTTCTGATTGCTGTGTTATTTTCGTTTATTGTTTTCCTTTATTTTTCTGATTACCTTTGTACTTCCGATCCTCTGGACTGAGGTCGGGTTCCTCCTGTGGATTCAGGAGAAGGGAGACTTGTCTCCGGTTCTGGGCTAGTGGGTTGCAAGTCCAGGGGTCCCTCCTGGTCTGGAGGAAGAGAGGTCTTCGACCTCTAGTTTCCAAGTGGCTGGGAGTCACTTGGGGTGTCCCTCCGGTTGGGAGGAAGAGGGGAGGCTGTTCCCCTGGTCAAGCTGTGTGGCAGCACCTTGTTTGCAGACTGAGTCTGCAAGTTTCTAGCTTGTGCTAGTGGAAGCCTCACTCCGGTTGGGAGTGAGGGGTGGATGTAGGTCTGTGGACCGAACCACCTAAAAATATCTTGTGCAGTGGTCTGATTGTTTGCTTTGCTTCCGCTAGATGCTTGAATAGGCGTGCTCCAAGTGTTTGTATTTGAGTTGAATCGAATTGGTTCTACTCTGTGTTTATCTCTAGCATCCTAGTTTTTATTTGGCCATTATTCATAGAGGGATACATTCACCGCCCCTCTGTATCCGGGCCTAGCACCCTAACAGAGCGCAGCGAGGTGTGCCGGTGAAGGGCCACTGAAGGGCGTACCGGGGAAGAGCGCAGCGAGGTGTGCCGGCGAAGGGCATGGGGAGCCCATTCGTCCTCTGTTTCTTTTAAGGCTTTTCTTTCCTTCTTTTCTGATTTTATTAAGTTTGCATGGGTTTCTTCTTTTCTTCTCTTGATTAATTTTCATTCTTTCTTTTGTGAGGACGGATGTTCAAGTTGTTCAGTTGTCGTTCGATTCGGTCCTCTTTGAATTGATTGCGGTTCCATTTACTTTGGTTAAGGCATTTCACCGTTGTTCTTTTCGTTTGTTTGTTGCTGTCTTTTGTCTTTTAAATGTGTGGCTGTTCCATTTGTTTGTTGCTTCCTTTTGTCTTTCAATATGTTATTGTTTCTAACGAAAATTCGACAGCATCTCCCCTTAACCCGAGCGTAAGGGAGATACAGGGAACTCGCCCACATGGAGTGGCGGAACCCGACAACTGGAGGTGGGCGCCCAAGAGCGGCAACACCTTTATAAACCTTGGAAAACTCGGAGGGAACGGCGAGTGGAAGGCTACTCTAGGACTGGCTGAGGGGGGGATGCATCGGGCAAGAAGGAAGGGCAAGTGTGCCGGGCCAAGGGGGCCAAGGGTATGGCGGTGAAGGCCATGAAGGCTGTGCAGAGGAAGGCCCAAAGGGGCGTACCGGCGAGGGCCATCATAGGCGTGCCGGGGAAAGGCAGCCAAGGCCGTGCCGGCGAAGGGTGTTGAAGAGTGCACCGGCAAAGGCCCGATGGGGGTGTGCCGGCAAAGGCTGGTTGGGGCGTGCCGCTGGGGCACAGCTAGGGTGTGCCGCTGGAGCGCAGTTAGGGTGTGCCGCTGAAGGCGTGACTGGGCGTGCCGTTGGAGGCACAATCAGGGCGTGCCGCTGAAGGGACGACGGGGCGTGCCGTTGGAGGCACAATCAAGGAGGGTGTACCGCTGAGGGCGCCCGGGGGTGAGCGAAGGCAAAAATACCCAGGAGGAAACAAACCCTAACAAAAGGAGAAAGGGAAAGGGAGCGTGAAATACCGAAGGATGCAAACACGGAAGAAATGCTTTTAGAAAGATGTCCAAGAAAAAATACTTGCAAACCTTCTACTTTTATTCTCACGAAAGGAGTGCCCCGAGGGGGCTAATACATGGCGACGAAGAAGAAAACAAGGGGGGCAAAGAAAGAAAGAAAGAAGATACAATGGGGGGGAGCACGGACTTCTCCCCTCCCGGACCTCATCTTCTCTCTCTCCCCTCACTCTTCTTCCCTTCCTCTCTTCACGCCGACGGTGGTGGACGGAACAGCAACGGGGGGGAAGCCTCCCCTCTTCTTCTTCTTCTTCTCTTCGCTCAGGTGGCGGTGGACGGAGCAACGGGGGAGGGAGGCAGAGCCTCCCCTCCTCTTCCTCTTCTTCTCTTCCTCTTCTTCTCTTTCTCTTCGCACGGACGACGGTGGCTGGAGCGGCGGGGGGCCTCTCCCCTCTCTTCCTCTCTTCCCTCTTCTTCTCTTCTCCTTCTTATTCTCTTCTTCTCTTTTCTCTTCTTCTCTTTTCTTCTTTTTGTGTGTCTGTCCGTGAGTGTATGCCCTTCCTCCTCTTCTTTTCTGTTCGCAGCGAAGAGGGGTTTTATACCCCGGGCGGCGGGAGCGTCCGAAGGCGGGAAGCGTCCGGCGGGGATTTAATGGGGTTTGACTCCCTTGCCCTGGGTGGCAGGAGGAGTAGGCAGCGTGGCTCTCTCTCCGGGTGACACCTCAGCAAGTCCACTGCGCGCCAAGAATCCGTAGGGCATGGGCATCACGTCTTTCGGCCGTTGAAATGCCTTGACGCTGTGTCGCTGGCGGGCTCAAGAAGTGTGCCGCTGTAAGACACTATAAGCGTGCCGTTGAAGAGGGCAAAAGGCGTGCCGCTGAAGGGGGAAAAAGGCGTGCCGTTGAAGGCCCAAAGAAGTGTGCCGCTGGACAGGGCAAAAGGCGTGCCGTTGAAGGCCCCTTTGGGTGCGCCGTTGAAGCCCCCCTGGGGTGTGCCGTTGAAGGCCCCTGGGGGGTGTGCCGTTGAAGGCCCCTCCCTGGGGTGTGCCGTTGAAGGCCCCCGGGGGGGGGGGGTGCCGTTGAAGGCCCCCCTGGGGGGTGTGCCGTTGAAGGCCCCTGGGGGGGGTGCCGTTGAAGGCCCTAATGGGCGTATTTCTAAGCCCGTTCTGAGCCCGTTGTGAGCACGAGTCATGGCCCGTTTAATTTTCTCCGTGGCCCGTGGTTTGTGAGGCCCTTGGTGGTTGATTTCTCTTCACTGTCGTGACTCTGGAGACAGCCTCACGATAGTGTGTGCATGTTCGGGGAGTCCGGACGACCAGTCCCTCCGGGGCTTCTTCCCTTAGTTCCGTTGTTGGTGCTGGGTCGAACGGGATATCTGGGTGTGTAATTTTTTGGTGTCCACACCTGGGACAGAGGTAACGGTCATAGCCCGAGCTGGGGATGGGGTACTGGGCCCGGCGACGGAAGGCTTTGGAGTACTCGGGCCAGTAGGACCCCTGACTGATGGGCTCCTGGGCCGAACGGGTTGGAGGGTGACCCGCTGGCCATCGTGGTCGAAGGTACAGGTGTTCGACCGACCATGGAGTGTGGCATCTCGGTCGAATAACCACGGCCTACCAAGAATGATACTTCCCACTTCCATGGGGAGAACGTCACACCAGATCTCGTCACGGTAGGAGTGGAGCTGCAGCGGGACCAAGCATCGCAGCCTGACCGAAATGGAAGTGGTATCCACCCATGATACCTGATAGGGGCAAGGGTGGTCTACGGGTGTGAGACCAAGACGAGTGACAGCGTTCGTGGAGATTGCATTGATACAACTCCCGCTATCGATGACCACCTTGCAAATTTGCTTTCTCAACCTACAGAATACATGAAGGATAGTAGTCCGTCGCCAGTCATCATGACCTGTGGCTGGGTGAGGATACATCTGACGACCCCCACGTGGGTATCGTCCGAATGCTGGGCATCCTGGGCCTCACCTCCCATCTCATAGTACTCGTCAGCTAGCTCTTCATCTGCCTCATAGCTGACTAACTCGAGGCCTGTAGGGGTGGTATCCTCGACCTGTGTGTCCCCAATGTGAAGAGATGGGTGGGTGGGACACTGGTTGGCGAAATGGCCAAACCCATTGCAGCGATAACACTGCTGCCGTGATCCACTAGGCTCCCCAATCATAGGTCCTTTACCTTTATCCTCTCGACGGATAGGAGGTGTAGGCAACAAAGGACGTGCAGGAGGTGCGGGTGACGGTGGACGGGCTGTGGGTGGGGCCGTAAGATGCTGGGGATGAGGAAGGTCCCTCGGGGGTCGAGTACGAGGCCTAGGAGCAAAGGGCTCGGGGCGAGCGGGCTCCTGAGGTCAAGTCATGGGGGCCCTCGGATACGTGCCAGATGAGCCACGGGGCTCGACACTACGAAGGGGAAAGGAGCCCAACTGATGGGGTGACTCGAACTCGGCCTCGAACTGCTCCAATTCGAGAGCGATCTGATATGCCTGCTCCAAAGTGGTTGCATTACGGCGAAAGAGTTCATATTGATAATTGGGCTGCAAACCTCTTCGAAAGTGGGATATAGTCATGGTGCTCTCTTCCGTGACCCCACACCGTAAGTAATACTCATCGAACTCGGCGGTGTACTCGGTCACAGATTGGTTCCCTTGGGAGATGCTTTGCCACTTGTCTATAAGACGTTGGCGATATGAGGCGGGAAGGTATTTCTCCCTCAATTTGATTTTCATATCATCCCAAGTACCGATTTGGGGTTGACGTCGCTGATTGAGCAGGCTCTCCACATTGATCCAATAAGTTTGGGTCTGCCCTTGCAGCTTCATCTTCGCGTATCGGACTCTTCGGTGGTCCGTCATCTCAAACCACTCGAAGTACCGGTCCATACCGGCCTCCCAATCTAAATACACCCTAGGGTCCAAGGACCCGCTAAAGGTTGGAGTGTCCGCACGCACACCCCTAAGGATGCGGTCGTCATCATCATCATCACGATTCCGTCGTTGATTCCGACGACCATTCCCCCCTGATCATTGTCGGAGGCATAATCATCCACTATAGGCGCATGTTGCCTCCCGACATCCTCCACTTGAGCCCTTGGCACGGCGGGTGGCTGTGCCGGCTCTTGTTGGCCGTTCGTCGGCGCGGGTTGCGCCGCTACTGGGCCCCTCTCTAGAACGGCGATCCTCCCTACAAGGCCTTGAATGGACTGATCCGAACTCTCTTCCCGATCCTCGAGGGCTTTCATCCGCCCTTCTAGACGCGTTCCTATGCCATCCATACACGTACTAATACCATCCATACGCGTGTCAAGACGTTCCATAATGGCTCGGAATATCTCGACCGTCGAGGACTCATCGGAGCTACGGGCCCGGGAGTCCGCCATAAGTGGTGGTGGTGAGTATTGGGCACCTCGACGGGTGGGCATGTAACTGACACACGACCTAGAAGACACCAACTAATGCAAACACTCACTAATGCAATAAAGATGCACTTAGACCTAACCAATATCCGGTACGTGGCGGACATAAGCGATCCGAAGATCACTCGCGCAAGTGTGTGGTCTTCCCGATAGGCATAACCTAACGTTCGGACAACACCTTTTGATATACCGGGTAAAGGGTGCAAATGCAATTTAAAACACACTTTTTTTTGTTGGTTTTGAAAATAATGATGTGATGCGGGACGAGACCACGGACACGACAAGCTCGCGATCGTCCCTTAACGAGGGAAGCGTCGGATGTGCGCGGTTGAGAAACCGGCAATGAGCTAGGGTGGTCGGCTCTCTTTTGCGCCCGGATCGGGTCACGGGATGGCTTCACTCTCTCTTGCAGCAGTGATATTATAAATTGAAGGCGAGCTAGGTATCCCTACACATGCTCTCTAGCAGCGGCATATAAAGCATATAAAGAATTAAGCTAATGCCAAGTGTAAGGGTGAAGGCGATACCTCCACGCTCTCGGTGTGGCGAAGACGGCACCCGGCCGAAGTTCGTACTCCCGGGAACTTAGTACATTATGTTTACAGCAGTACAAATAAGCCCACTCCACGCAGGGAGGTAAAGGGCGACACAAGTGGGCCCGGGAGGACCAAGTTCGGGTTGACGGGCGGTTTCGGGCAATGCTTCGGCTTCACGCGTACTCGTGCTAGTGGGGGCCCACGTATTGACCGGAGGGGTCGTGTGGGGCCTGATGACTCCTCTATTGTGGAGACACCTGGAAAGCGTTCCCCTGGGGTGGCGAGCTGCTGGAACGACCGCCGGACGTCGGGCGGCCCACGGACGACGCTCGCGGGAACTCGGCCACGAATCTGGAAATTCTGTTTGCAGGCGCGCGACTCGGAGAAAACTGCTGCTGCGATCAGCCCCGTCGTCGGAATGCGACGAGGTTAGCGCCGTTGGAAATCTGACTAGAATACCTCGACGTAGGGGTCTTCAAAAAAAATAATCAGATCTGTATTTCTGATCATGCATTTTACAAGCTTGCTGGAATCTGGCCAGAACTACAGGGGCAGGTTCTGACTTCTCTGAAGATCAACGTTGACCGGAAAGAAGACCTCCGAATATTGAAATAATTTCTTCATCAAAGTTGAAGATCTCTGAGAGAGGAATCCGGGACTATTTTTGGTTTTCTGATTCAAGACGAAATGGATTTTCTGGGATTTATTTACTAGACCTGGGTCGGATCTGGGAAACTGTGGGCAGACTGTTCTTGGGAACTTGGACGAAATTTGAAAAATACTTGGAGGGTGAACCAAAAATTAATAAAATTCCTGGTGGTAGAGGGATGTGGACAGAGATCCCAGTAAATTTGGGCGACCCAAAAAAAATCAAAAGGTGGTTCGAATGGGGTAAACTCAGAGCTGATAAACAGTAAACAGAACCAGGACAGATCTGGAACTTGGACTTGGACGAAAATCAAAAAATAGCTAAAGGATGT